>CM042089.1:20083018-21283018 GCA_023512835.1 Taxillus chinensis
CATGCGTAATTCTTTTGGTGTCCACGCAAAATCCACCTTTCAGCTTTGCCTCAAGCTTAAAACGAATCAAATCCTTCTCCTGCATAAGTTCAATTGATACAAGAGTGGTGAAAATTACAACGCACCAAAGAAACCAATGACATTAACATCACACTACCTGCTCCTTATACTCCTTGGAGTATTGCTTTGCTTTATTGAAGATCAGCTTCCTATTCTCATAATTCTTCTTCTTTGTAGCCTCGAGTGGATCTTTTATTGTCTTGACATTGAACATAATTAGATTCAGAATATCCAATGATCTCCAAGTGATCCGATCTTCTATATGTGAACATGTAATCTTTTGTTTTATGTAAATACCTGATAACCCGTTTGACTACTTTCCAATTATCCATCCCAGAGTTGCTTTCCAATTATCTGGCCAACATACTAACAATATATGTAATATCTGGACACGGACAAACTTGAGCATACATTAAACTCCCTCCTTAATTTCAAGAGTAGTTTTAGGGCACTAATTGGACTAAATTTGTTTCTCTTAATTATAAGAGTGTTACTTGGTTTACTGTCATGCATGCCAAACCTCTTAAGAACTTTATTTATATAACTCTTTTATGAAAATCCAAGAATATCCCATGAGCAATCTCATTATATTTGGATCCCTAATACAAAAGAGGTATCACCAAGATCTTTTATTTCAAAATTATTTAATAGAAATCTCTTGGTTTCATGCAACATGCCTATATCATTTGTGGTAAGTAGTATATCATCAATACATAAAACCAGAAATATAAGTTTACTCTACTAAATTTGTGATATACATAATTATCAATAGTGTTTGTCTTAAAACCAAATGAGATAAACAATTGATGAAACTTGTGATACCATGAGAAGCTTGTTTGAGTCTATAGATAGATTTTGTCAATTCGCAAACCATATTCTTTGGGTCTCCCAACTCAAAGTTTTTTGGTTGCATCATATAGATTATTTCATCAATGTCACCATTAAGAAAAGCTGTTTTGACATCCGTATAATGAAGTTCAAGGTCAAAATGTACAACTTTGCATGGCTTGATGAAAGTTGATTGAATTATCTTCCATTATTCCTATGGTTTCCTCAGGTTCTAAAAGAAATACAATATAATCATTTGAGATATCATTTCTCCTTTCTCTAGTAGAATGCCTTAATGACACTCGATCTTGAAGTTGTTAAGTTTGTTCTTCATGAATGAGGTTTTGATCAACATTATCTAGCTGAAGATTTGAATTCACTTCTAGATTAATGATAGGCAAAAAATCCTGTACATTATCAAAAGCGATAATAGGAATCGAAATTGATTATTCCCCAAAGACAATGTTCCTAACCTTATTTTTCCCCCCAAACTCAATATCTTCAAAGAACATTATAGTTCTCATCTTAAAAAAGTAACTGCTTCACTGTTTTGGAGTTCAATTTCTTTTCATGTGGCCTATAAGGTCTTGTCTCACATGGACATTCCCAAATGTGAAAATATTTTATACTAGACTTTTTGCGTTCATAAGGTGTTTTAATTGATACTTTTATAATTTTCATAACAAAAAAGTCCTGCATTGAGAAGAGAGATCATTTTCCTCATGGTCAGTCCTAAAAGACCTTTTAAAAACTTCTTCATGCTTGTCCTGGGTTTTAGTTCATCTACACCATCTGTTCTTAAGCGGAATGCTGAGTCTTTTACTTGTGCAAAAGGTTGTATTTTTTGTATTATGTCTACAAATCTACAACTACTTTTGAATTGTTGGGTTTTATTTTATTGAGCCTATAAATAGTTGGAATCAGTATTGCTTTAGTTTGGGAAAAATTTGGTTGTAAAATTGGATGTAGTTGCCCACGTGAGTGGAGTTTTATTACCCATCAAGAACTCAATTGAAGAAACAGTAGATCAGGAATATTACATATAAATTACTCTTTACTTGGGTTACAAGAAGAGAGGTCAAAGTTAATCAACAAGATCACATGTGATTTAGAAGTATTATATAATAAATAGGCTAAACATTAATCTCATTTGTAGAAAATTTTAAGCATATATACACATACGCAAAGGGTTGAAGTGTGTGGCAAAAACTTGTACACCTAACAAATAATAAGATTTAGGGATAAAAGTTATAGTAGTGTTCATAACTATAACAAATAACTAAACTAAGTGGGAAAACAAGAATAAAACATTCCAAATATCATCAATAAAACTAAGACTAAGATTTTATTTGGTGTGGCTGTCAACATAGCTACTTGGATACGTTTTGGAGCATAAAATAAATAGTATAATGTATAAAAATAATTCCAAATTCAGAAAATAAGGGAATTGAAAACAAAAATTGGAATGAGAAAGTTAGTGTGATCTTGTTCCTCTCAGTTGAAAGTAAATAATTAAATAATAAAAATGCCGACTTTTGCTAATTGCAATGCCAACTCTGGCCTAAAATGATTAGAGGGCATGTTGAGCAGACCTTATCGCTCTTATTTGATCCGCTAGACCTGCAATACATCAACAAGCTAATAGACTGTAACTTTTTTTTTTGGAAGAACTTGGTATTCCTATCGCACGTTTATTTTTATATTAATATTTTTCTTCTGACATTTATATATAATTACTATGTTTCTATATCGTAAAGTTTGAAAACTATTTGTACCACCATATTCATGTATGTTTGCTTCGTGGGCTCATGTACAGGAATATGACCACTGGGCAGTCATGAATGATTTTTTTCAGCTAGGCTATTTTTTTTCTCTATTTGAGTACTATTCCTTCCAACATGAAGGATCTCTTGTATTCTCTTCATGATCTCACCTGGCATCTTAGTTTTTTACAAAAGGTAGTTAAACCATATAAACCTACAAGGTCGTTTTGAATTATGAGTTTTTCTTTTATTGGCTTTTGATACGATAATATGGAATAAAGTTGTCCAGAAGAAAACAATTTTTCCCTGTAAAGTAGGATTACTTCTGGTTTGCCACTTAGCCTGCTCCAACATTGTTTTATGTGGTCGAATAAGATCTTGCTGTCTTTGTCGTTTCTAACCATTCTGATGCAGTTCTTCCATGGTGTTTTCAAAACCTACACCTTAATTTTTTAGAATATAATTCTACATCGGGCTTGCTGCTCAGATCCAAATTCTCGTGAGAATACGAGTTGCCGATTTAACCCATCTAATTTCAAGAATCCAAGTGCCAAACCCATGATGGTTGTTGTGGTTGGGATTGTTTTGGGCATGGGGGAAAACATATACATATACGCAAAGAGTATATCATTTTTATATCATTAAATTATTTTTTTGGGTACAAAGAGTTTATCATCATGGCATACCCTGGCTGGGAAATGACAGTGCCGCATGTGTTTGGACTAGACTGTTCCATCTGCCATAGCTGTTTCTCAACTTCGATCATTTCGGGCCTGTCTTCCTCACGATCAGCAGCACAGCTCAGGGCAAGTTCAGCAAAACGTTCCAACTGCTGATTCATTCCCGCACATCCTGCAAACGGTTCGGACAATATCCTCGGATCCACAATATCAGCTAACCCGTTGTCCTTAACAGAATGTCTCACACGGTCCAGCAACGTAATCTCGTTATGACACCTATCCCATTCGGAAGCTCGCCGTGCTGTCAAGAGCACCAGTAGAAGGATGCCGAAATTGAAAACATCAGCCTTCTCGGAACAACTACGAGTAGAGAAGTACTCTGGTGGCAGGTACCCATGTGTTCCAGCCACGTAATCTGATTGTACACGAACTTCACCCTCAGGAATAGGTATGCACAGGGAGAAATCACATAGTTTGGCAACATTTTGCTGGTCCAATAATACGTGAGAAGCCTTGATGTCTCTATGGATGATGGGTCTGGAAAATGCAGTGTGTAGGTATACCACCACATTGGCTACTTCGGCAGCAATTTTCAGCCGAAGTTTCCATGGCAAAGGAGGTTGCTGCTGCTGATGCGTATTCGTGCCGCTAGGAGTCCTGTGCAGTAGTAGACAGTCTTGAAGTGACCTATGCTCTGCCCATTCGTACACTGCAATGGCGTTTTTTTCCTCCAAGCAGACTCCTAAAAGCTTTAGAACATTTTTGTGAACGCTCATCTGCGATGCAAACACTATGTTATTTATAAGTTTTTTGTGAATATTCATCTTCGGTGAATACCACACGTCAGATCTGCTGCTCCAACGTTTATGGACGCATATTGGAATGTTCTGAAAGTAGCCCCTGAAAATCTCCGTGTACTCTGCTATGCGGAATTTATAGGCATTTGTTGCTTTCTGGAGCTGCAGAGACGAAAAGGTGCGAATGCGATTGGATTTTCCATTACTGAAACCAATCATCTGCTCTTGTAACATGCTTCCATTTACTAATAAATTCTTCGCTCGCTCTCGCTGCTTTTTCTTCGTCACAATTCCAAGCCACCACAAATCATTCGCTTTTTCTTCCATTTTTTCGCTCGCTGCTTTGTATTTGGGTCTTGGGAATTCTAGAGCAGAAAATCTGCAGGTGGGAAACAAATTTATCTTGAAAACTATTCATCTTCTACATTATATAATAGTTTTTTTAACGTTATTTCTTTATTTTCTTTTTAATACATAAAATAAAAATAAGTTAAAATAAAATAATATAAAAATTATTGTAATAACAATAAAAAAAATATTATTAAAGTTAAAGTTGTAAAATAATTATCAATTAAAAAATTCTACGTTAATAAAACACATAAAAATAGTGCTGGAGATACTATTCTCATCAAACTTTTAAATTTAACTAAAAAATTGAAAGAAAAATGAAAACAAACATGGGATGGAAAACAAATCATAGAAACTATCTTCAAAACATGATGAGAAGATTTAGATTACCTCCTACTTGAAAAATCAGGAATCAGGATGAATAGCTGAGGATTTGGTTCCTGTTAACACTCATTAATTCTAAACAAGCATATATGGCGGATAGCTGCCGATATGGCAAAAGTCACCCAACACCCGCGTGGCCGTGAGACGGATCGACCTCCGGTGGTCCACGCACTGGTTGACACTCGTTGGTTCTAAACAAAATAACCTACATATTATTTATATTAGTTGGTCTTTGGCTGGATCCGTTCTCAATTTCCACCCAACCTAATTGGAAGCTTCCTCGAAAGTCACCCAACAACCGCGTGGCCGTCGGATGGATGGAGGCCACCGTTTTTAACATGACATGTATTTTAAGGTATACAGTATCTAAAACCAAAACTCAATGATCTACACGATAGGGGTAGCTTTAGAAATTCATTTCCTAGCAGCAGAAACAACAAAGCCACCCTGCATAATCTTCTAATTCGTCATATTTTTATAACCTTCATTCCTATTTTTGAAAATAAATAATATAATATTTAATATATTTTATTTATTCTCTCGGAATTATTCTTCATCTCTATTTTTATTTTAAAATTATATTTTTTTTATTTTTTATTTATTATAATAAATTAAAAGTAGACATATGTGACTGTAGTTAGAATACATCTATGGTTCATTAGAAATTAATAAGCAAAATAATGAGTCACGGTCATAAGCTAAAGTAGAGCAGCCACCTGTTGATACACATCGTGTTGCCACTGACAAATCTATGAGACAATCAAACCATGTATCAGGTATGTTTTCGAAGATATTATTGCTTATGCCCTTCGTGCCATTGAAGAGATAGAGTCTCTTGAACCCTCTAGCTATTGAGATGCTATCAGTGGTGCTGAAGCAGCAAATTGGGTTACTACAATGGGTGAAGAAATGGAGTCCCTTCACAAGAATTAGACTTGGGAGTTAGTGAAACTTCTAAAGGGGCATCAAGTGGTTGGCTGCAAATGGGTCTTCAAAAAGAAGACTGGAAATCCGTATGATGCTGGAATCAGATACAAAGCTCGCCTAGTTGCCAAGGGGTTTAGTCATAAGGAAGGTGTAGATTATAATGAGATATTTTCACTAATTGTCAGACACACTTCTATCCGTATATTGCGGGCGCTAGTTACGCATCAGGACTTGGAGCTAGAGTAGCTTGATGTGAAAATAACTTTCCTGGAGAGTTGGAAGAGGATATTTTGATGAGTCAACCAGAAGGATTTTATATAGAGGAAAAAGAAGACTATGTTTGTAGGCTGAAGAATTCTCTCAATGGATTGAAGCAATCATTGCGCCGGTGGTATAAGAGTACTAACACTAGCTTCCTAATCAGTTTTCCTAAATTTACAGTTTTAAACTACTTTTTGCTTTCCTATACAAATATACATCACAATAGATTCCCTAAATCAAACTCTATATTATTAAAATAATATTTTATATTACTTATTTTATTTAATATTTTTTTATAATTTAATATGAAATAAAAGTTAATGTTATAAGAAATGTAAAAGAGAGAGGTGAGAGAAACTTTTTAGATATAATTTAATATTTATAGGGAGTGAATAATATTTTCTAATACATTAAGAAACAATGTATGAATCCTATAAAGAAAGTTAAATATAGGGCATCTACTGTAAGAAAGATTTTATGACTTTTTAACTTTTTTTCCCTAAATATAGAAAAATAGACTTTTATAGGGAATCTGCTACTAGTGCTCTAAGAGGTAGGACAGTTTCATGGTCAAACATGGCTATAGCAGGAGACCCTATGATTGTTGTGTTTATCACAACATGTTAGAGAATGAGTCATTCATTTATATACTATTATATATAGATGATATGCTCATTATAGCAAAGGACATGTCAGCTATTTAGAAGATCAAGAGACTCTTGAGTTCAAAGTTTGATATGAAAGATATTGGTTCAACCAAGAAGATTCTTGGAATTGAAATATACCGAGATCATCCGCGGCGAAAGCTCTTCATGTCTCAAAAGAGCTATATTCAGAAAATCTTGACAAAGTTTAGCATATCTAATGCTAAACCTTTGAGTACTCCATTTGATGCAATTTTTTGGACCTCTACAGCTCTTGCACCTCAGTCAGAAGCCAAAAAGGAGTACATATCTCGAGTTCCGTATGTCAATGCAATTGGAAATTTTTGTATGCTATGGTGTGTACTAGACTATACTTTGCACATGCAGTCAATGTGGTCAGTTAGTTTATGAGTCAACCGGGCAGAGAGCATTGACAGGTAGTGAAAAGAATTTTTAGGTATCTCCGAGGCACATCTAATGTTAGCCTAGTGTATGGTGATAGTGAAAATTACGTACTTACTGGTTATTCAGATTTTAATTATGCAGCTAATTTGGATGGACAGAGGTCCATGATTGGTTATGTCTTCACTATAGGTGGTTCTATTGTCAGTTAGAAGGCTACTTTAAAGTCATCAGTAGCTTTGTTAACTACTGAAGCTGAATATATGATGTTGACAGAAGCAACAAAAGAAGGCATCTGGTGAAGGGATTAGTTAATGATCTGGGGTTGCAACAGGAGCAAGCAACTGTGTTTTGTGATAGCTTGAGTGTTATCTGCTTGGCAAAAGATCAAGTGAATCATGAGATGACTAAACACATTGATGTCAGATATCACTTTATTCGTAATGAAAGAAGAATTAATGTGAAGAAAGTTGGCACCAAGGATAACTCAGTTGATATGTTTACTAAACCAATTCTACCGAGCAAGTTTAAGTATTGTCTTGACTTGTTTAATGTCTACAGTTTGTTTAGCTTGTGGCGGGCTGGAAGCGGTGGATACAGTTTATCACTATGCTATTTTGTTGAAGAGTTTTGGCTTTTTGTTAAGATGGAGATTTGTAAGTTGCCGTAAATACAAAACGTAAAAGAAAAGGAAAGTTGAAAGTGTTTTTATATATGTATAACCCTGAGGCCTTAGATTTTTCCCTATTACATAGTGCCGATTTGTTTTTTCTCTCCAACGCCAAACTCTTTCTCTCTCTTGCTCTTTGGTAGAAGTTGCAGTGCAACGGAGTCTCCCACACCTATGAGATCTGATTTGTACCATTTGTGCTGCTTCGACATTCAGTAGCAACCTATTTTCAGGGTACCTATTTTGCAATCTGTTCTGGTTGTGCAATACATGGGTGAAATTATCTCTCTCTGCCATCTATTTTTTTTTTTTTGCAATCTGTAATTTGTGCTATTTGAATATCTGGCAATCTGATAACATGTATTATATATTGTTTTTTGATATAGTGAAATTATTTTGCCGTTGCTCGTGGACATAGTCCTATTTTGAGGTGAATCACGTAAATTTGGTATTCCTGTGTGTTGTATGCTTTTCTGTTTTCTGTTTTTTTTACTTAATTATCTCTAACACTTACTGATAAGGTAAGCATTTGCAAAATTAAATGTGTTTGAATTCTTTAAGAAAAGGATTCATGCTTACCAATAAGTAACATATAGCTCAACCCTATGAAACATATCCATAGTTGCTATTTCACTTCAAGAAAACAACATTGAATATCTGTATCAAATTAAATATATTTATCAAATAGAAACAATGAACATGTGAGGATCATCAAACTTGGGAAAGACAAAAACCTCATTTGCATACACCTGGCAAATGTCATAATCAACTTTCATAGCAAGATTAATAAAATAACCTTTCAATCTATATATATAATGCCAGTTTTAGTCACAATTAAGGATAAGTCAAGTTGTAAATTAACGAAATAGGAGGTGTTTATGTTCAGTTTAATTCTTTAACAAGTTGTGGAGCTTGATAATGTTTAGGGGACATCATTTTAGCACACTTGGAAAAAAGGAAAAAAAATATTTTTTGGTGTAGCAATTTATGTTATATACGGCAAGCACAAAACCTACACATTTTTCGGAATATAATTCTAGATCGCGCTTGCTACTCGGATCCATAATCTCGTGAGAATACGAGTTGCCGATTTAACCCATCGGATTTTATCTCAGTGTAGGCCTCAAGAATCCGAGTGCCAAACCGAGGATGGTTGGTTGTGGCTGGGATTGTTTTGGGCATTGGAAAACATATACAGATATGTTTATCGTTGGGTACAAAGAGCTTATCATCATGGCATCCCCTCGGAAATGATAGTGCCGCATGTATTTGGAGTACACTGTTCCATCTGCCTCAGCTGTTTCTCAACATCGATCATTTCGGGTCTGTCTTCCTCACGATCAGCAGCACAGCTCAGGGCAAGTTCAGCAAAACGTTTCAACTGCTGTTTCATTCCCGGAAATCCTGCAAAAGGTTCGGCCAATATCCTCGGATCCACAATATCAGCTATCCCGTTGTCCTTAACAGAACGTCTCACGCGGCCCAGCAACGTACAATCCTCCTTATAACACCAACCCCAAGCTCGCCGTGCACTCAAGAGCACCAGTAGAAGGATGCCGAAACTGAAAACGTCAGCCTTTTCGGAACAACTCAAAGTAGACACGTACTCTGGTGCCAGGTACCCATGTGTTCCAGCCGCGTAATCTGACTGTACACGCACTTCACCCTCAGGAATAGGTATGCATAGGGAGAAATCACATAGTTTGGCAACATTTTGTCGGTCCAATAATACGTGAGAAGCCTTGATGTCTCTGTGGACGATGGGTCTAGAAAATGCAGTGTGTAGGTATACGACCACATTGGCTACTTCAGCGGCAATCTTCAGCCGAAGTTTCCACGGCATAGGCGGCGGATGCTGCTGCTGCTGATGCGTATCCGTGCAGCTAGGAGTCCTGTGCGTTAGTAGGCAGTCTTCAAGTGACCCATGCTCTGCCCATTCGTACACTGCAATGGGGAATTTATTCTCCAAGCAGACTCCTAAAAGCTTTAGAGCATTTTTGTGAACACTCGTCTGCGATGCATCAAGAATGCAAGTGCCAAACCCATGATGGTTGGATGTGGTTGGGATTGTTTTGGGCATTGGAAAACATATACAGATATGTTTATCATTGGGTACAAAGAGTTTATAATCATCGCATCACCTCGGAAATGACAGTGTCGCATGTATTTGGAGTAGGCTGTTCCATCTGCCATAGTTGTTTCTCAACATCGATCATTTCGGGCCTGTCTTCCTCACGATCAGCAGCACAGCTCAGGGCAAGTTCAGCAAAACGTTCCAACTGCTGATTCATTCCCGGACATCCTGCAAAAGGTTCGGCCAATATCCTCGGATCCACAATATCAGCTAACCCGTTGTCCTTAACAGAATGTCTCACGCGGTCCAGCAACATAACATCCTTGTCATCACACCTATCCCAACTTTCCTGTGCTGTCAAGAGCACTAGTAGAAGGATGCCGAAACTGAAAACATCAGCCTTCTCGGAACAACTACGAGTAGAACTGTACTCCGGTGCCTGGTACCCAAGTGTGAATCCCATGCAATCTGCTTCTACACGCACTTCGCCCTCCGGAATAGGTATGCATAGGGAGAAATCACATAGTTTGGCAACATTTTGTTGGTCCAATAATACGTGAGAAGCCTTGATGTCTCTATGGACGATGGGTCTAGAAAATGCAGTGTGTAGGTATACGACCACATTGGCTACTTCAGCAGCGATCTTCAGCCGAAGTTTCCACGGCAAAGGCGGTGGCTGCTGCTGATGCGTATCCGTGCCGCTAGGAGTCCTGTGCATTAGTAGACAGTCTTCAAGTAACCCATGATCTGCCCATTCGTACACTGCAATGGGGAGTTTTTTCTCCAAGCAGACTCCTAAAAGCTTTAGAACATTTTTGTGAACGCTCATCTGCGATGCAAACACTATGTTGTTTATAAGTTTTTTGTGAACATTCACCGACGGTGAATACTGTACGCTAGATCTGCTGCTCCACCGTTTATGGACGCATATTGGAATGTTCTGAAAGTAGCCCTTGAAAATCTCCGTGTACTCTGTAATGCGGAATTTATATCCATTTGTTGCTTCCTTGAGCTCCTGAAAGGTAAAGGTTCGAATGCGATTGGATTTTCCATTACTGAAACCAATCATCTGCTCTTGTAACATGCTTCCATTTACTGATAAATTTTTAGCCCGCTCTCGCTCTCGCTCTCGCTGCTTTTTCTTCTTCGTTCCAAGCCACCACATTTTGAGGGCCTCGACCCTTTTTTTCGCTCGCTGCTTCGAATTTAACTAAGAAACAAATCTTAGTTAACAAACAAACAAACATCCACCGGAGGATTTGGGAAGCCTAACGCAGGTGGAAAACAAATCTTATGTTGAAAACTGTCTTCAAACATAATTAAGGAGAAGATTTAGATTACCTCCTACTCCAAAATCAGGATCAACAGCTGAGAAATCGGTTCCTGTTAGCACTCATTAGTCTTGGTCTTTGACTGGATCCGTTCTGAATTTTCACCCACCCAACCCAATTGGAAGCTTCCTCGAAATAGTCACCCAACAACCGCGTGGCTGTTGCCTGTTGGATGGATCGACCTCCGGTAGTCCACGCACTGGCTGACGCGTTACTCCTAGTCAAATGTAGACAGCGCAACAAAATGTTATCTTCAATCCCAAATAGAGGCTATTTCAATTACGGGTCATCGGAGCCTCCCTAAATTTCACTCTAAAAGCTATTTTAGCTGTTATTAATTTTGTCCAAAACTTGAATTCAAACATTAGAAATTGTAAACTTATCTGTTTTTTTTCTTTTTGTTAGCAAGTTATTCGCAGTTCCAGCCATCCCATGCGCACCTTAATTGGTCCAGTGTCACACACGCACGACTAATTCTCGAGGACAATGAGACTGTCCACTCGCGCGACCACATAGGTTCCGACCATATAGGTCCTTATGCATGAGCTCTGTTTTTCCATTTTGAAGCTATATATATATATATATTAATTGTTGTGTAACTATTGTCATCGACTGCACTCGCACTTCGATTCACATAACTAAATCGATGCACATTCTGCCTGCAAGAGAGAAGGGCTGCCACAGCATGCGCACATGGCAAACCATACAACTGCCAGCCCCGACAAAGGCAGCAGCGGTTCCTATTATCAACAATGTGTGTTCCTTCGTGGCATATAACTTCAAATTCAGCTTCATTAGCACGAAGAAATTGAAATGCCCTCGCACTCTCCAGGGCATCTGCGGTTCGTCTCTCAGCACATTTTGCAGTGAAATGAGTCTTGTCAGACTTAATGGTCTGCATTTCAAAGTGAAGGGCAATAGCTGTATCCCTCAATGCCCTCCTGCAGCTCTTCACATCTGTGAATTCTCGCCATTTTTATGTAACATGTACCTTCAAAATGTTTGTCATCTGGTAACAATTAAAATGAAAATGATGTTGATGTCTAGAGAGAGGTGTGATGAGGAGGAACTCAAAATGTTTTGTGAAGATAATGAGGATGCATGCATTTTGTGGTTCTCCCTCATCCAAGGGCTGCTTCTCTAAACATGTCAACGTCTTCTTTCTCAGTGAGGCAATTCTAATGTTTGCTTGAGGTGTGATCCGGGTAAAGGAGAAAGTTGTAGCAAATGATTTGAAAAATTATAATTAGTCTTCCATATGTACTATAGAATCCTTTTAGCTTTACTGTTGGAATAATAGAGGAGAAGTGTGATAATCGAAGAAGACAAATTAATTGTAGTCTTAATTTCAATTACAATAAATGTCATATTTATAAATGGCTAAAGAAAATCAAATGCTACATATTTAATGTAGAATTAAAGATTACAAATTACAAGGAAAATAAATACAAAATAAACGGTAAAGAAAATGAGGAGATGGAAGCTGAAAAAGCAGAGTCATTAAAGTTCATTAAAAGAAATATTAAAATATATATTTAATGTCTTAAACAAAACAACGTCGGCTGAAGACACGCTCCGTAGACTTGAAGGACGCTGGGTTGAAGCTACAGATCTGGAGAACAGAAGAGTCGAAGCCTTGAAGCTTTTGGGTCGGAAACTCGAAGCTTGAAGGAACGAAGACGTGCGGAGTCGTAGTCAAAGGAGCTGAGTCAACACCGAAGATAATGGGTTGTAGATGTGGCTCCGAAGCTGGCGAAGCAATTTCAACACTCCTCCTTGCTGTCGGAGCTACAAACTCCAAGTCTTGATCTGAAAAATTCAAATTTGCAAAGAGATAAAGGTTTGGTAAAATATCAGCAATTTGATCTTCCGTCCTGCAGTAAATGAGATTAACATCTCCATTTTTCTGTGCTTCCCTCAAGAAGAATAATTTGATATTAAAATGCTTTGTCTTCCCATGAAATACGGGATTGTGAGAGATGGCAATAGCAGCTTGGTTATCAACGAAAATTTTTGTGCTTTCCTTCTGCTCCAGATTGAGATCAATTAAAATTTTCTTCAACCAAATAGCTTGATTAACAGTGGCATTTGCAGCGATAAACTCTGCTTCGGCTGTGGATTAATTGAGCTACAGTTTCCTGCTTCTTTGAATTCCAAGAGAAAACAGTAGAATCAAATGTGAAGCAATATCCATAAGTACTTTTCATATCATCAGTAGAGCCTCCCCAGCCAATATCCGAAAAACCAATCAACTTGAATTCCTTCGTTCTTGTGAATTTAACACCAAAATTACTTGTTCCTTTAACATATCTAAGCACTCTTTTGGCAACCTTGAGATACAATTCACTTGCACAATGTATATATTGGGATAAAATACTCACAACATTCAAAATATCAGGCCTTGTAGCTGTGAGGTACATTAGGCATCCAATTAAGCTTCTGAAATACCCTTCATCAATCTTTTCACCATCATCTTCTTTGCACAGCTTTTCCTTTTGATTCATAGGAGTGCTCACCTCTTTGCAATCTTTCATTTGAAATTTCTTCAGAATTTCCTTTACATATTCCCTTTGGCAAATGAAGACTTCATCTTGCCTCTGTTTGATCTCAAAACCAAGAAAAAAGGACATTAGCCCTAGATCTGTCATTTCAAATACCATCATCATTTCCTGTTTAAAATTTTGAATATGGCAGGCATTATTTCCAATAACTAGCAGATCATCAACATAAAGAGAAACAATAAGTATGTCAGTCTCATTTTGCTTGACATACAAGGTTGTCTCGGATAGGCTCTTCATAAATCCCAAATTCAATAAATATTCATCGATTTTACTATACCAAGCTCTCGGAGCTTGTTTCAGACCATAAAGAGCCTTTTTGAGAAGATAAATCTTATCTTCTTCACCTTTCTTCAAAAAACCTTGGGGCTGCTCTATATATATTTCTTCATGTAGATCACCATTTAAAAAGGTCGATTTCACATCCAATTGGTATACTTTCCAATTCTTTTGAGCTGTTACAGCAAGAAGTAATCTGATGGTGTCCAGTCTAGCAACAGGTGCAAAAGTATCAGAATAATCTATACCAAAAATTTGAGCATACCCTTTAACCACGAGCCTAGCTTTGTGTTTGTTGATTAAACCATCAGCATTAAGCTTGGTTTTAAATACCCACTTGACTCCAATCACTTTCCTGTCTTGGGGTATATCAATAAGCATCCAAGTTCTGTTCTTTTCTATTATTGATAGCTCCTCCTTCATTGCAGCTTTCCACTTTTGATCTTTGCTTGCTTCTTCAAAATCAACAGGTTCACATAGTGCAACATTGTATCTTTGATAAACTTTAGAAAGCAACCTTGTTCCTCTCACAGGAGTTTCATCTCTAGTTTCATCTTGCCAGACATCATCTTCCATGATATCCAAATTAGGATATTCACTTATGGTCTGACTCTGTTAGCAATTCCGCAAGCGTACGGATCGTTACAAGTAATAAAGTGGACTCAAAGTCCGGATGTCGAACCCACAGGGAAGGTGATCAAGTAAAAAGCTCATTTTGTAAATCCATGATGTATTTGAAGTTGGTTTTGTATCATTAGCAATTTGAGAATATACTGATTCTTGTAAGATGACGAGAAAGAACCCATAAAATCTATTCCCTAAACATCGAACAGCTCTACTTCTAAGATGTTTGTCAGGGGCATTTCATCTCTTCTTGTTAGATTCCCAGATTTTTGGCATTGCTCACAAGCTTGAACAAAACTCCTTGTATCATGAAACAGTGTAGGCCAAAAGAAACCTGCTTGAAGGACCTTATCAAATTGCTACCTTGTCATGAAACAGTGTTGGTTTTGTATCATTGCTACCCTTGCTCCTTCCTTCTTCATTTGGACCTTGTGCTTGACCTGTTTTCCATTCAAAGACAACAAAAACACCACAAAAGGATCTACTGCTACCATGTTAGGGGGTTAGTTTATTAATTAATCAAATACATCAAAATGAAGTTAAAATTGTGATCTTTTCTCATAAATTCTCCTTCATTTGACACTAAAATAAGTTGAAAAACCCCCCTAACAACAACTCCAAACTTAGAACTTGCTCGTCCCGAGACAATTAGAATAATGAAGCATAAGAAAAAGTAAGACATTGATTTGAATATCAGGGCATGTGAAGAATGAAAAATTCATAATAACAGTGGCTTAACTTTTCATATCATGCATAAAATCTAGTATTCTTGGTCCAACAATCATGTGTTCTCATTACTAAGGCTAAAAAACAATTGAATATATGACATTCTGAACAATTTCTGAATTCCTTGCACTCTTAAAATGAGCAAAGCAGCCTCACTCATAAAGTATTCTTACTTCACACTCTCTCAATTCTTCATGGACTTAAACCTAAGCAAGTGTTTTCCTAGCTCCTTTTGGTGACGCAACCATCATCCTATAGCCCAATTAGTTTTTGCTATAAACCACATTGATATAGAAGTAACAATGCCCAACACACTCTCTATTTCCTCTTCTACGTACAATAAAGTTTTATGTACATCATACTGTAAACATTCAACTGTACATTGTTCTTTTTTTTTTTATGCTGTAGTAATCTATATAACCTTACAAGATTTTTCTTGATGGGTTATATATCTCTACAGTCCATAACTTTTTTTTTGTTTTTTGTTTACATAAACATTCTTTACAAATTCTCTATACAGGAAATGTACCATCTCTAACTCGCATTCTTGTCAACATTCTATACAAACCGGAACATTGTACTCTATTAAGACAAGTGGCTATAACTCCAACTCCACCATTCCAACAAATCCAATCACCAAGTAGAACTATAGAAAAACTTATCCAAATTTATATTCCATGAACACTCACATAATGTATGGCTCTCAATATATTGTGTTCTCACTCATTCAAGGAATTAAGTTTTGTTCAGATGTTATCAATTTATTAGAGATCCAAACCATTGTTCAAACGCATGATGATATCATTCAAAGTACATAGATTCCATGCATAAAATTACTAAATAAACCACTGATTCTAAACATTTCATTCTATGCATGCTGCAAATAAACATTTCAAAAATCTTCCTCATGCATTCATCTTTTAATCATGCAACTCCTTTCACAATATAACCAAATCTCATATATGAACAATGCATACCATCATTAATTCCATTGCATCTTCACAAACAACTCCAAACTTAGAGTTTTGCATATTCGCAGAAACATACAACCAGAAAGGGAAATATTCAAACCTTCTTCTTCTTTTTCTTACGAGGAGAGGCTGGCTCACTATAATAATACATCATTTGAGCCATCAATTCACGAAGAGCTAGTACAGAAATCGGGTTTGAATTTGGTGCATCCCATTTTCCTCCATGTTCTTGCATGAGAGCAGTCAGATAGTAACAAACAAAAGGCCCACAGCTTGAATTGTCAACTTGGAGGGGTGATGGTTGGACTGAATAGGGCAATTGTTCCTCTGGTTCCTCCATGCCAAAATGAGTATAAATTTGAGCTATCTTCATAGCCTGATGCAAAGATTCTCCAACCCCAGCTGCTAGCTCTTTCAATCTGTCTGCATTATTTGCTCCCAAGGAATCATAGACATGGATAGCATTATTCCTTATTGTATACTTCAGTAAGATATAATGATTTGAGATGTGAATGGGGATCAGAACAGCTTTTAAATCTACCCACAGTCGGAAACCTTCTTCACTCCCTATCATATATGCAGCCAACGCCTCTGGCTTAAGGAGAGGAGAATTAGCAAGCAAAGGAAGTACTTCATAGTCCTTACCATGTTTAAAAATATCTGGTTCCTTCCTTAGAGCATCTCTTAAGGCAAAAATGAAATTGTCCAAATGAGGTGACTCAATCCAATTTCGAACACCAACAATTCTCCTCAAGTCATCTGGCCGGAAATGTTCCAAATGTCCAGTTGTTCTATAAAGTTCTTGATTAGAATCTCTAAACTAGAAATATTTCTCTCTTGATTCAGTTGTTTCCAGCCCTGGAGTGATAAGTATGTCCAACAATGACCATAGAGGAGTTGTAAGCAAATCCAATGATGGCTCAGTTCTCTTTTTCTTTTGAGCTCTTGTTGGAGCTCTTCTTGTTAGGGCTTTAGTTCTCTTTGGGCGTTTCTGAACAGCACCTGCAGGATGCAAAGTGCTCTCTATCTCAAATGATGGGAAAAGTTGTATTGTTATAGGAGAAGGATCTCTCTACCTCATCTTCTTCAGATTTCTGCTTTTCAACTGTTGGTTCTGGTGTAGCCACATGAGTGACTCCATTTTATTGAGGTGTATAAGGGGTCGTAAGTTAATGTTCTATGCCAGAAGTTTCACAAATCTCATTGAACTCTGCTGAAGTGTACTTTTTCCCATTATCAGATCTTACAATCTGAATTTTATAGCCACTTTCATTTTCTACTTTTGCCTTAAACTTTCAAAATAGTTAGGCAACTTTTGATTTAAACTTCATAAAGAAAATCCAACACATTCTATTGAAATCATCAATAAAAATGACAAAATACAGACTACCTTTTAGTGAAGGAGTTCTTTGAGGTCTTGCAACGTTTGTATGGATGAGTTGTAGTTTGTGTGTGGCTTTCCAGGTTGATTCTGGGAAGGGCCTCCTGTTTTGTTTTCCAAATTGGCACGCCTCACAGCTTGAAATTGCTGATTCAAGCCTAGGAACATCAAGTGCTAATTGCTTCTCTATAAGTTGTAAAAGTCCTTGATGGTAATAGTGTCCAACTCTCTTATGCCAAGTTTATGTGATGTCTTCCCTGGCAGCACAAATAGATTGTTCCCCTTCCAAAGGGTTGAGTGAAAAACTTTTTCCATTCATCTTAACTTTGAAGAGATCTTGATTAGATGCATCTTTAATCAAGCAATAGTTATCTTCAAAAATGACTTTAAAACCTTTTTCAATAAGTTGGCCCACACTCAACAAATTCTGATCAATATCAGGAACAAAAAGGTCATCTGATAGATTCTTTGTACCTTGATAGCTTGCTATCAAAATATTGCCTTTACCTTTGACCGAGATATAATCGCCATTACCGATTCTGACCTTACTGATAGAAGTTGGGTTTAGGTCAGTGAACAACTTCTTGTCATTGGTCATATGATTAGTGCAACCACTATCGATTAACCAACTTTCATTTGATTGATTACTGATGAAGCATGTAGCCACAAATAATTGATCTTCCTCTTTGTCTGCAACTTTAGCCACTTCTCCTTGTTGTTGATTTTTGAATCTGCAAATCATAGCTTCATGGCCCATCAGACTGCATTTGGTGCATTTGGCGTCAAGTCTTCTCCAACATTTGAAAGGAGGATGCCCCTTTCTATTGCAGTGCTGACATGGAGGATAGGTCTTCTTATCTCCAACTTTACCACTGGTTGTGGTATCTCCAGTTGGCTTTTGGTTCTTCTTGAAGAACTTCTTCTTATTGTAATTCTTTGTATACTCACGATGTTTGGCTTGCAAGGCTCTTTCATGGACATCTTCTTGTCTCATGGCCCTTCTTTGTTTTTGAGCTTGAAGAGCATTGATTATCTCAACAAGAGAAATAGAAGTTAAATTCTTTGTATTCTCCAAAGCTGAAATAGAAGCCTCAAATTTTTCTGGTACCGTCACAAGAATTTTTTCAACAATTCTTGAGTCTTTAAATTCAGTCCCAAGTAGTCTGATTCAGTTTGCAATATCTAATAACCGATTTGAGTATTCTTTGATGGACTCCGTTTCCTTCATTTTCTGTAACTCGAATTCACGAATCAAGTTTAGCACCTGCATTCCTTTGATTCGTACATCTCCCTCATATTCTGAGTTGAGATAATTCCATATCTCATATGCTGTCTTCAACGTCATGATTCGAGTGAAGATAGATGGTGAGACTGCAGCAAATATACAAGCCTTTGCCTTAGATTTCTTTGTCTTCTTCTCCTTGTGGGATTTAATTTGTGTCACAGTTGGATTAGCGGGAAGATCAGGGACTTCATAATCCTCTTCTACTGCTTCCCAAATGTCCAAAGCCTCCATATGAGTCTCCATACGAACTGCCCACATCTAGTAGCTATCTCCATCAAATATTGGTGGAGTAATTGGAGAAAAACTAGAACTAGCTTCAACATCCATGGCGTTAACCACACACTCACACTTACTCACAAATCCCTTAAGATTTTTTAGGCTTTGATACCAATTGTTGGAATAATAATAAAGAAGAAGCGTGATAATTGAAGAAGACAAATTGATTGCAGTCTTTATTTCAATAACAATACATGTCATATTTATAAATGGCTAAAGGAAATCAAACGTTACATATTTAATGCAGAATTAAAGATTATAAATTACAAGGAAAATAAATACAAAATAAACGGTAAAGAAAACGAAGAGATGAAAGCAAAAGCAAAGTTATTAAAGCTCATTAAAAGAAATATTAAAATATATATTTAATGTCTTAAATAAAATAACGTCGGCTGAAGACACGCTCCGTAGACTCGAAGGACGCTAGGTCGAAGCTAGAAATCTGGAGAAGCCTCGAATCTTTTGGATCGGAGACTTGAAGCTTGAAGGAATGAAGACGTGTGGAGTCATAGTCAAAGGAGCTGAGTATAATGGGTCGTAGATGCGGCTCCAAAGCAATTTCAACATTTACTTTCAGCGTTTATATTGTACGCCTGCCTGACTTTTTTTTTTGTTTAAATGTTACCTCTCCCCACCCCACCTAAAAAAACGGTCATATTCAACATTTACTTTTTTTTTTTTGTTTAGATGTGACTTTTTTTCACCGTTGAGGATCCGTAAAATAGATACCCCAATCTGAAAAGTGTGAGGGAATTGATCTACAAGAGAGGTTATGGGAAGCTGGACAAGCAAAGACAGCCTCTCACAGACAACTCCATTATTGAGAAGGTATGCTCGCAAACTGCTTGTCAACGTTTTATGTTTATTCCATATGTTGATTCTGCTGATGCCTAACCTGCGTTGGTTGATATGAAACAGACAGGCTCTGGGCCCGTTTGGCATCATATGTGGGGAGGATCTTATCCACGAGATCTTGGCTGTTGGACCTCATTTTAAGGAGTCCAACTTTCTGTGGCCGTTCAAGATTAAGGCGCCTTTGGGTGGTCTAAAAAAGAAGAGGAACCACTACGCCGAGGAAGGAGATGCTGGAATTCAATGACAGACTCGTAGTTATATTTTACAATCTCATAATGGTCTTTTTTTTTTGTTCGCGATTTCAATGAAACATGATTAATTGGAAGTTTAGTTTTAGTTTTTTTTTTTTTTACAAATACTTTGGACTCACTGTAGATCATGATTTGAAACGAACAATGAACTCACTTTTAACAAAAACTGATTGAAACTGAACAGGTCTAGTGGTCAAATCCGTGGGTATTGCTTTTATTTCGGTTAGATTGGTTATCAATTCATCGTTTGTTTCCCTCATTATGCAATATTCAGTATCAGCGCTACGGATCCAATGATTTGGACAATTCTGCGGCTACTAATTTGGAATTTTGGAACTCAATTGGAGAAACAGTAGATCAGGAATATTACATATAAATTGCTTTTTTACTTGGGTTACAAGAAGAGAGGTCAAAGTCAATCAAGAAGATCACATTATAGTTTCTCTAACCTCTAGCATATATACTAAACAATCAAGAAGATCACATTATGTGATTTAGAAGTTCCAAATATTAATCTAACTGTTTGAAGAAAATTTTAAGCATATATACATATGCAAAGGGTTGAAGTGTGTGGCAAAAACTTGTACATCTAACAAATAATAAGATTTAAGCAAGAAAAGTATTCACTCTCAAAAAGAGTATAACCAAAAAGAGTATGATTGGTTTGGTGGGTTGCTTTGTAAAGGAAAAGAACGAAGATAATTTTTAGTTAGTATAACTAAATAGAAAGGAGGAAACAAAGTAATTTTTACTTCATCTTCATGGTTAGGGTTGGTAGACTAATAGGAGTCCAGCATGTTTTGGCTACTAGCCTGCTGTCTTCTGTCTGCCTTGGGGGCTGGTGATGAATTCAGGGAAAAAAACAAAGAAGAAGAAACAGGATACGGCCAGGAGAAGGGAGCAGGAAAATGCAGGAGATGTACTTTCTACTTGCTTTTGTTGTCAATATGTTGTAATCTGAGCTGGTTTTGGGTATTAATTAACTTTGGTTTGGAAAGGAAAGATGGAAAATATTGGAGAATCCCAGCCTCCTTATTTTCATTTCATTTGTGCTGGGAGTGGGAGGACATCCAGGGAAACCATACAATATTGTGCTTTGCCGAAAAGAAAGAAGCATTGCTAATATTCAGATGCACAGTACACCTAAAAAGCATGGTAAGAACAAATAAATATTAAACAAGTAAATAAAGCCAATCTTTATTGTTCCATCTATTGAAAGCATGTACATCACGTCTCTAATCACATCCAAAGTTCACCTAAAAATCATGTAATTTGGGTTTGAGGTTGACTTTATTTTGTTATGTTACCTAGTATCGGCTTGATTTCACCTTCTGTGTAACCTGCACCTCCTGCTTGGATTGTTTCCCATCATGAAATGTGAACTGCAGAAGAAGTGTTGCAGAGAGGGAATGTGAAGAACAATTCAATTGTTTAGTGAAGATATTAAGGGTGTGAAGAAGATATTAGTGTTCTCCCTCATCCAGCCGCTGCTACTTTATAAATGTCATCATCAACTTTCATAGAAAGAATAATAAAATAACTTTTCAATCTATGATAATGTCAGTTTAGTTACAATTAAGGCTAAGTCAAGATGCAAATGAACAAAACTGTATAGCTTGATAATGTTTAGGGGACAAAACTATTTTTTGGAGTGTAGGCATTTATGTTATATACGGCAAGCACATAACCTACACATATTTAGAATATAATTCTAGATCGGGCTTGCTACTGGGATCCAAATTCTCGTGAGAATAAGAGTTGCCGATTTAAACCATCTGATTTTATCTCATTGTAGGCCTCAAGAATCCCAGTGCCAAACCCATGATGGTTGGTTGTGTTTGGGATTGTTTTGGGCATTGGAAAACAAATACAGATATTTTTATCATTGGGTACAAAGAGTTTATCATCATGGCATCCCCTCGGAAATGACAGTGCCACATGTATTTGGAGTAGATTGTTCCATCTGCCATAGTTGTTTCTCAACATCGATCATTTCGGGCCTGTCTTCCTCGCGATCAACAGCACAGCTCAGGGCAAGTTCAGCAAAACGTTCCAACTGCTGATTCATTCCCGGACATCCTGCAAAAGGTTCGGCCAATATCCTTGGATCCACAATATCAGCTAACCGATTGTCCTTAACAGAATGTCTCGCGCGGTCCAGCAACGTAACATCCTCGTGAAAATGCCACTCCCAAGGCCAAGCTGGCCGTGCTGTCAAGAGCACCAGTAGAAGGATGCCGAAACTGAAAACATCAGTCTTCTCGGAACAACTATGAGTAGAACTGTACTCTGGTGCCTCGTACCCAAGTGCTGGAGAATGGTAATCTGCTTCTACACGCACTTCACCCTCAGGAATAGGTATGCATAGGGAAAAATCACATAGTTTGGCAACATTTTGTTGGTCTAATAATACGTGAGAAGCCCTGATCTCTCTATGGAGAATGGGCCTGGGAAATGCAGTGTGTAGATATACAACCACATTGGCTACTTCAGCAGCGATCTTCAGCCGAAGTTTCCATGGCAAAGGCGGTTGCTGCTGCTGATGCGTATCCGTGCCGCTAGGAGGGTGAATTAGTAGACGGTCTGGAAGTGAGCTATGCTCTGCCCATTCATACACTGGAATGGCATTTTTTTCCTCCAAGCAGACTCCTAAAAGCTTTAGAGCATTTTTGTGAACGCTCATCTGCGATGCAAACACTATGCTATTTATAACTTTTTTGTGAACATTCATCTTCGTTGAATAGAACACGTTAGGTCTGCTCCAACGTGTATGGACGGATATTGGAATGTTCTGAAAGTAGCCCTTGAAAATGTCCGAGTACTTTTTAATGGGGAATTTATAGGCATTTGTGGCTTCCTGGAGCTCCAGAGACGTGAAGGTGCGAATGCGATTGGATTTTCCATTACTGAAACCAATCAGCTGCTCTTGTAACATGCTTCCATTTACTAATAAATTCTTCTCTCGCTCTCGCTCTCGCTGCTTTTTCTTCTTCGTTCCAAGCCACCACATTTTGAGGGTCTCGAACACTTTTTTCTTTAAATAAAACACACACAAAAAAAAAAAAAAAAAAAAAAATCAAGGGGTCAGAAGCATTTAACACTTCAAATTTAACTAAGAAAATGGAAGTTAAGAAAAAAACACTGGAGGATTTGGGAAGCCTAAAGCAGAAAATCTGCAGGTGGAAAACAAATCTTATCTTGAAAACTATCTTCCAAACATAATTAAGGAGAAGATTTAGATTACCTGGTGCTCCTGAATGCGATTGGATTTTCCATTAATGAAAGGCTCTTGCAACATGCACCCATTAAATACTAAAGTATTCGCTCGCTCTCGCTGCTTCTTCTTTTTGATTCCAAGCCACCGCATTTTGAGGGCCTCGAACATTTTTTTCTTCAAATAAAACACAAATGTTTTTTTGAAGGGGTACAGCATTTAACACTTTGACTTTAACTAAGAAAATGAAAGTTTAAAAAACAAACACCGGAGGATTTGGGAAGCCTAAAGCAGAAAATTAATCTGGAGGCGGAAAACAAATATTATCTTAAAAACTATCTTCAAAACATAATTAAGGAGAAGATTTAAGATTACCTTGAGCTCCTGAGATGTAAAGGTGCGAATGCGATTGGATTTTCCATTACTGAAACCATTTACTAATAATTTTTTCGCTCGCGCTCGCTCTCGCTGTCGCTGCTTTTTCTTCTTCATTCCAAGCCACCGCATTTTGAGGGCCTCGAACATTTTTTTCTTTTAAAAAAAAAACATAATTGTTTTTATCAAGGGGTCATCAGCATTTAACACTTTGAATTTAACTAAGAAAATGGAAGTTTAAAAAACAAACAGAAAATACGGCTAAAGCAGAAAATGCGTAGGTGGAAAACAAATCTTATGTTGAAAACTGTCTTCAAAACATAATTAAGGAGAAGATTTAGATTACCTCCTCCTACTCCGAAATCAGGAATCAGGATCAACAGCTGAGGAATTACTTCCTGTTGACACTCATTGGTTCTTAACAACAAACATATACGGCTGACAGCTTCCGATATTATTTATATTAGTGTTGTCTTTGGCTGGATCCGTTCTCAATTTCCAGTTTCCACCCACCCAATGAGAAGCTTCCTGGCAAAAGTCACCCAACAACCGCGTGGCCGTGAGATGGATCGACCTCCGGTGGTCCACGCACTGGTTGACACTCATCGGTTCTAAAACCAATGATTATATTCGACCTCCGCGTGGCCGCGGGATGGATGGAGCCCACCGTTTTTAACATAACATGTATTTGTAGGCATATACAATATCTACAACCAAAACTCAAGTCTACAATATCTCATGATTTTTTCAAATTAACTAATTTTCTTTATGTTGTAATAAATTGTGTTTACATACCGTTTATCTTTAAAATACTTTTTTAAAAAAATTTAAAACAATTAGATCAGACGCAGTTTATTTATTTGTTATTTAAATGTTCAAATGTTGAAAACCTTATTATATTTAAGGTGGACAACGCAAGTGTTTTATCAAAAAATCATAAAAATACTATATTGTCTCACAAATATCTCCCAACTGCATCGCACCTCTCTCCAAATCAAAATAATAATAATAATAATCCAGTAGCTTTTATATTGATGATTATGTCTTATTATCGTTATTTTGTCCAAAACTTGAATTCAACATTAGAAATTGTAACTTTTCTGTTTTTACTTTTTGTTAACAAATTATTCGCAGTTCCAACCATCCCATGTGCACCTTAATTGGTCCAGTGTCACGCACACACGACTAATTCTCGAGGACAATGAGACTCCACTCGCGCGACCACATAGGTTTCGACCATATAGGTTCCCATGGGCTCTGTTATTCCATTTTGAAGCTATATATTGTTGTGTAAGTATTGTTTTTTTATTTTTTATTTTTTTTATATATAGTTGTACTTCACAGTTTTTAGGGGAAGAATATGATACAACGTTTTCTCTCGTTACAGATTTTGAGTTTTTTTTTTTAAATAAACTTTAACAATATATCACCGTATAAGTTTGTTCACATAGAGTTGAAGACGACAAAAATTATTCGAAAATGCCTATTACATGTATAAAAATTCTATACGCTAACCGATCACAACTAATTTGAAGCAAGCGAATGATTGGCATTGGATCAAAGCTGAGACAAGTTTTTGGTAGTTTAGTATTGATCAAAGGGGAAGATATTCACATCCGAAATAATTAACTCACACAATTTTGTGAAATATTTATACTATTTATTTGTAATTTGATTAAGTATCACATAAAAAATAATAATAATAAAAGAATGAATCAGTTTACTTATCATATATATGAGTGCTGCTACGTATAGACCTGATTGTGCATGTAAATTATAATTCAAAACTGACATGACATCGTTTGAATAACTTCAGTTTGGTATGAGATAAGAGTAGACTTCGAAAGAATAGCTATAAATCAAAGTAAACACAAGCTTCGGTATGAGATAGACCACAACGTCGTTTGGATAACTTCAGTTCAGGAAACATGACTCCGTCTTGAACTAAAGTCATATTTTCCAAATCGAAGTTCAAGGAAATCGGATTAAACTCTATTTTTTGCCTTCACTCGAAGTATTTATGCGATACTTCGAGATGTATTCATTTATTTCGATAAATAGAATCATGACTCAAAATGAACTAAAAACACTTGAAAATTATCTAGAAACATTGAGCTTTTTCGTCACATCTCCCTCTTGCTGCCTAGGAAGAACACAACTTTTTCATCATCTTCTACCTCCCTCCTGCCGCCTAGGGTTTTCACCCTTAATCATTAAATACACTTAAAATCGATCAAATTTCAATCAAAATTAATCTTTTCTTATCATAAATTATATGTGAAATTACTCAATTAATATCAATTCATCCTATTTATGAAAAAATCATGGGCGTCTCCAAATGTCAGCCCACGCGACCATGGCAATGGACAATAGCACTAGTGCTACCCTAAAATTAAAGTAGGGGGGGTGTGCAGGACTAAGGGAAGAAAATTGCCGACGACATAAGTGGTGGGTGTGTTAATCCTAAAAGATATTTCTGTCACTTTATTCTAATATTAAATGATTATTTTGAAATATATATTATAAGTTGGGTGTGTTTATAGGTTTGGTGAGTGTGAATATACCTTTCCTTCATCAAATCATCTGAAACAACAGAATATGCAAAAATGGGGCCGCTATCACATATAAGAGAAACTGATAAATAAAAATATTGAACTCCCAAAAATAGAGTAAAGGAAGCCATAGAATTTATATCTAAAAACTAAGAACACCTGTTCGCATCGTTTCATTTATGTTTCGCTCCAGACGCATTGGGGGACCTTGTATGGACTTTAGGGGTTGTTACCCTAGTGTGTTATGAGTTGTTTAGCTGTGTTACAGACTTACGATGTTGGTTTTTCCGTCTAAGGTGTGTTTAATCTGAGTTTGGAGGAGGTTAAAACATGCGGTAGGTTGATGTTGGGGTTCCAATAAGGAATCTGGTGTATAGGAAACAAAATGTTCTCCGTTGTGGATTGTTGAGATGGTTTTGGGCTTAAGGGAGTCCATGGGGTGTTGATTGGCACTATGAGAACCTAGTGAGGCCGTATGACGAAACCTTTGTGGTTTGTCATGGTTTGTTTGATGCTACGGTATGGGCCATGAGGGCTAAAGGGCACCAGTGGCACGGTGAGGGTGGTTGGCACCGTAAGAGCCTCATGGTTTATTTGCTGATATAGGTAACTTGTATATATATATGTACTATGTGGGACCTTTGGGTCTGTGTTGATATGTTATGCTTACTTGTATATTTGTGTGTGATATGTAGTGTAAAGACCTGTACCTGTGAGTGGTGGAAAGTTAGGCCCTGAATAGATGTTGGAATATCTATTCGGCAGCGTGGCCTTAGCGTTATTTATTTTTAATAATATGATTTTAATATGTTAAAAATATAAATAAATATTATTATGATTATTAAAATATATTTAGACATGTCGTTATTTTTATGTAATTATTATTAATCCGAGCATTTAATGTTGAGGCCTGACTATTATTATTATTATGTTAGTATCATTAATATAATTTAATAGTACCTGAGGTTAATTTTTTATAATGAAAGATTATTATTATTTTTTTTAAAAATATTTAATATTATGATTATTCCTATTAATCTTATTATTATTATTATTTAATGTTAGTATAAATGGGGGGAACCTGGGGTGAAACCCTAGGTCCGTTGTGCATGCACAGAACGTTGGCAAGGGAAGAGAAGAGGGTTTGAAGCATTCTTTTGACCATTTGAAACCCAGGTAGGTAATTCTTTGATTTCACCGTTGTATGAGTACAGATCTGCTTGTATAATCTGCTCATTCATATATGTAAATACGAATATGTGTATAAATATTTAGTTATATAAGTGTTCATGCGTGTTCTAGGCAAGGAGGAGGGGGGACCACGCCGTTGCCGTCCCTGGATCGGACGCCCGCCGCACGTTGGCATGGAAAGGATGAGCAGCGGCGGCTGTGGCTGAGTCTTGCGGTGTGACGTGCGCTAGCAGCGTGGAGGGGAGGATGAGGTCGGTACTGGGGTCGCACGCTAGTGGGAGGAAGAGGTGGACAGCGGCGTGATCGTTGGCTGCGAGAGAGAGAGAGGATGGGCGCCGCGAACGCGCCAGAGAGAGAGAGGGCGTCGCGGGCGCCGGCGTCTGCCTTCCATGGCCGCCGTGCATCTGTGCGCCGGCGCTAGAGAAGGGGACGGAAAGGGGAGGTGACGGCATGCCTTCTCGCCCCTGCGCGTCGACACCAACCCTAACGGGTTGGTGTGGCTTGGGTTGACCCAGCTGGGCGGCCCATGCCTTGGTTAATAATAATAATAATAATAATAATAATAATAATGATAGTGGTAATAGTCATAAAGGATGAATGCTTCTAGTAATAAATACGTAAATAATATTAGAGTTTGCAATTATAGTTTGATTAAGTAGGATATTAATTATAGCTCGGTGTAAATAAATTTATTTCTTAGATTATTTAATGCCTGATGGAATTATGTGTTATTATATGTATCTAAGTATTCAATTAATCATTTGAGTTATGTTATTGCTGGGTAAGTGCTCTAATCGGCTGAGTGATTTTCACTAAATGCTGATAATTTGAAACGTTGTTTTGTTGATTGTGTACGGATTTTGTGGTTAAATTGGTTGGGTTAATCTTGGGTCCCACATAGGGCCGGCAATGAGGCCGCGGGTCCCTTATGTGGCTGGTTAACCCAGGTCCCATATGTGGCGGGTGGTCGTCAGAGACACTATGGGTCCCACATATGGCTGATTGGTAGTGATTTGAATCCCTGGAGTGGTAGCGGGGATTTCCGTGGCTGGTTAGGTCGTTGGTGCGACCTTTAATAGTAATAATTGTGATGAGATATCTTGTTTGTGATTTAATGAAATTTCTTGGTATTAGAACGTGACACTGCACTGGCACAAGCATGCACTAATCATATAGACTTAGGAATTCATGTGAGAGGAGAGTGGAGATGGGAATCACCTACTGGGCACTCGTGCTCACCCTACTCTATTTATATTTTTCACAGGTTGTAGAGGATAGCCGTTGGAGCCATATCAGAGCTATTGGGACATCTTTATGTAGGATTCATTTATGGACTTACCTTTACCTTTGATTGTTTTTCCGGACTTGGGTCCGTGACAGTTGTACAAACTTGATTAGCTGGACTTCAGTAATATTGTTTGCAGACATATTTATTACTAACTTGTATGTTGCATTGGAATGTTTACAAGTACAATGCTACTCCCGTTGTAGTATTGTACAAGGTTGAATCAGTCACCAACCCCTCGACCCCTGGAGTGGGCGTGAGGGGCATCGCGTTCTTGATTCTGTGAGTGCTCAGAATTTGGGGGCGTGACATGTGGGGCCATTGGATCGATGTGATATGACTACTGGTGACAGCTGACATTCAAAGGTTGAGTTTAAGTTGAGTTGAGCTCTGTGTGGATGTACCCTTGCGTGGGTGCAATAAGTGGCTAAAGCCCTCGGGATTGTGATGTACCCTGTTGGGTGAGGTTATGGCCTGATGAGCTAATGTTGTACCCTATTGGGATCCTATTGAGGATCATGGACAAGTTGTCTTGATGTGGACAGGTTACATCCTGAGGTGGATCCTATTGAAGATCATGGATAAGCTATCCTGATGTAGACATGTTACGTCCCGAGAGTGATATGTTGAGTCCTATTGTTTGGGATCATGGTAGATATGCCGAGTCCTATTGTGGATAGGTTGTCTTGATGATGTGAGTTACTAGCGATCCTTTGGGATTGTAGGGGACATGCCGAGTCTTAAGGTGGATATGATGTCCGGGTGTAATGGTGCGATTGTGATAGGAGGTTGAGTGTCACGCCCTGAACAACATGGTGCTGGCAGGTGTCTCCCAAGTGGCGCGGGTGTGTGTTACTTGAGGATGGGCGAGACGGAAAGCATAGCTGGTGTGAATGGGAAAGGCACCACGGCAGTTCGTGCGAGAGATCGATGGAGCCCCATTGGAATTCAGACGTACCGACCCGATTAAATGCATGGAATATGCCACTAGTCGAAGACTTGACGAAGAAGATGAGACTTGGCCATCCCTATACAAACTGGTCGGAAACTGGAGTCGTTCTCGTGATAATCCCAAGGCAGGGCGAAACCAGTATGTGTGTGCTCCGATTGATATGACTTACTTAGAGCATCCACCAGGGTGACCGAGTGTCACACGGGTGAAAACCTTGACCCCGTGACAAAGTGGTATCAAAGCGGTTGCGTCTCGTATACAAAAAGCTCGCCGAACACTCTCGCGCCAGACATGCATGGTCCCTGATTCCAAGTTGAGAGGGAGCCCCTAAGAGATTGGGGTCGACCAGGTGAAAGTCTTGCACGCATCGTGTCCACCAAAGATGCTGACCGACATGCCAGGGTGGAGTACCCGAGGATGGGACAGAGTGGCATTGCGGGAGTTGTAAATATAATTTATAACTATTCATTATTCAAATATTGTTTTATTATATTTCTTGATATATGTGTTTTTTATTGATTGTAATAAATTAAAGAAATAAAAATAGTAAATAAAAAATAAAAATTTATTTTTAAAAAATAAAAATAGAGATAAAAAATAAGATGTGTAATAGAAATAAAATATATTAAATAATACAATATTTATTCCATAAAATAAAAATAGATATTATGGAACACCAACAAATAATAAGATTTGAGGATAAAGGTTATAGTAGTTTAGTAGTATTCAGAAACATAAATATAACAGATAAGTGTGGCGGTTACTGCAGCTACTTGGATACATTTTGGATTATAAAATAAATAGTGTAATATGTAAAATTAATTCCAAATTCTGAAAAGGAGGAAAAATAAAAATTGGCATGCGAAAGGTGGTGTGATCTTGTTCTTGCCTGAATTTTTTTTGAGGTTGAAAATAAATAATAAAATAATAAAAATGGCAGCTTTTTGCCAATTGCAATGCCAAATCAGGCCTAAAATGATTAGAGGGCATGTTGGGCAGACCTGGTCGCCCTTATTTGATCTGCCAGACACTTTTTTTTAAGAACTTAGTATTCCAGATCGTAGGTTGTTGTGTTCCAGAGCAGCGGCGTGTCATTTTTATATCATTAAATGACAGTGGGTCATGTATTTGGAGTAGATTGTTCCATTTGCCATAGTTGTTTCTCAACGTCGATCATTTCGGGCCTGTCTTCCTCACGATGAGCAGCACAGCTCAGGGCAAGTTCAGCAAAACGTTCCAACTGCGGATTCATTCCCGGACATCCTGCAAAAGGTTCGGCCAATATCCTCGGATCCACAATATCAGCTAACCCGTTGTCGTTAACAGAACGTCTCACGCGGTCCAGCAACATAACATCCTCGTCATCACACCCATCACCACCATGGTGCGCTGTCAAGAGCACGAGTAGAACATCCTCGTCATCCCACCTATACCGAGTATTCCGTGCTGTCAAGAGCACCAGCAGAAGGATGCCGAAACTGAAAACATCAGTCTTCTCGGACCAACTATAAGTAGACAAGCACTCCGGTGGAAGGTACTCACCCATCCATGCCACGCTATCTAATTGTACACGCACTTCACCCTCAGGAATAGTTATGCATTTGGAGAAATCACATAGTTTGGCAACATTTTGTTGGTCCAATAATACGTTAGAAGCCCTGATGTCTCCATGGACGATGGGCCTGGAAAATGCAGTGTGTAGGTATACAACCACATTGGCTACTTGAGCAGCGATCTTCAGCCGAAGTTTCCACGGCAAAGGCGGCGGCGACTGCTGCTGATGCGTATCCGTGCCGCTAGGAGTCCTGTGCATCAGTAGACATTCTTGGAGTGACCGATGCTCTGCCCATTCGTACACTGTAATGGGGATTATATTCTCCAAGCAGACTCCTACAAGCTTTAGGACATTTTTGTGAACACTCATCTGCGACGCATACACTATGTCATTAAGAGCACTTCTTCTCTCCCAACCTCTCTTGACCCATATTGGAATGTTCAGAAAGTAGCCCTTGGAAATCCCCTTGTACGCTGCGGCAATGCGGAATTTACAGGCCTTTGTCGCTTCCTGGAGCTCCTGAGACGTAAAGGTGCGAATGCGATTGGATTTTCCATTACTGAAACCAATCATCTGCTCTTGAAACGCGCTCCCATTTACTAAGAAAATTTTCGCTCGCCGCTTTTTCTTCCACATAATTCCAAGCCACCACATTTTGAGGGCCTCGATCCTTTTTTTTCGCTTGCTGCTATGTATTTAACTAAGAAAACCTCAGTTAAAACACAAAAACAAAAACAAACATCCACCGGAGGATTTGGGAAGCCTAAAGCAGAAAATCTGCAGGTGGAAAACAAAATCTTATCTTGAAAACTATCTTCAAAACATGAGGAGAAGATTTAGATTACCTCCTACTTGAAAATCAGGATCAACAGCTGAGGATATTATTAATTCTAAACAACAAGCATATAAGGCTGATAGCTGCGGATATGGCAAAAGAACCCAAATATATATTATTTATATTAGTCTGGGTCTTTGGCTGGATCCGTTCTCAATTTCCACCCAACCAACTTAACTGGAAGCTTCCTGGAAAGTCACCCAACAACCGCGTGGCCGTGGGATGGATCATGGATCGACCCCCGGTGGTCCACGCAATGGTTCACACGTAACTTCTGATGGAACGCGTAGGCCAGATGGAACGCACTGGTCGAGTCAAAATTGGCTCGCCTCATTATGGTAATCTAACTGTATTTTTGACACATTATGGGATTTAATGAGATATGATTTGTAATTTTGATTTGCTGCCCATTTCTCCTGTTAATGAGAAGTGCAAGTTTTCTAGGGAGTATTTGGGTGTTGCTGTGTTGTACACTCGCCTGGGCACGATTTAAGCAAGAAAAGTATTCACTCCCAAAAAGAGTATAACCAAAAAGAGTTTGATTGGTTTGGTGGGTTGCTTTGTAAAGGAAAAGAACGAAGATAATTTTTAGTTAGTATAACCAAATAGAAAGGTGAAAACGAAGTAATTTTTACTTCATCTTCATGGTCTAGTGTTGGTAAATTAATAGGAGTCCAGCATGTTTTGGCTACTAGCCTGCTGTCTACTGTCTGCCTTGGGGGCTGGTGATGAATTCAAGAAAAAAAAAAAAAGAAGGCAAAGGATACGGGCATACGGCCAGGTAAAGGGAGCAGGAAAATGCAGGAGATGTGGTTCTACTTATTTTTGTTGTCATTATGTTGTAATCTGAGCTGGTTTTGGGTATTAATTTACTTTGGTTTGGAAAGGAAAGATGGAAAATATTGGAGAATCCCGGCCTCCTTATTTTCATTTCATTTGTGCTGGGAGTGGGAGGACATCCAGGGAAACCATACAATATTGTGCTTTGAGTAAAAAAAACAAACATTGCTAATATTCAGATGCACAGTATACCTAAAAAGCATGGTAAGAACAAACAAATATTAAATAAGTAAATAAAGCCAATCTTTATTGTTCCATCTTGAAAGCATTGCTTTTTGTCTATGAAGTACATGTACATCACGTCTGTAATCAGATCCACACTCCACCTAAAAATCATTCGATCTAATGTTCTCAATGATAAAACACTTAATATCATGTGCAACAAAATTAAAGGATGGTCTTGCATAATTCAAGGACAGTCTCGCATAATTCAACAAAATTTATTCATGGAATGTCAGTCAAGATAAACTAGATCCAAAAATCGCTTTAATACTTATTACATTTTCATGTGAATAATTATTTTGGAAAACATTTACTCCAAATGGGTTTGTTGCGATTTTTTTATGTATTAAAAAGAAATTCTAAAAAATTGTTAATGACACTATGACTTAATTGTATATACCATGAATGAACAAGTGCATTAAGATGCTAAACGGGATCAGGCCGGTATATCACTTCATCATTGTAATCGCAAGCATTAATTATAATGGCTGCATAAAGAGTAGTCCTGGTCTTTGGATCCATTGCATTGATACTGAAAATATCAAAATGAGAAGGAAATGATAAATTGATAAACAAAATGTTTTTTTTACATGCGTATATAACTCCCATCCAGGGCAGCTACTGCTGAATCCAAAACCAATAAAACTATCTATATAAGCCAATAAAAAGTTGATACTACAGCATCGCCTGAGGCATCTAACTATGCAGTGCAGGAAAAAACTAACAAGAGTTTCTTCGCACGAGGAATATGTCAAATATTGAGGCTTCCAAATTGGTGGCTGGGGTGCTTTACATGGACGGCTGGGTGTGTTTTGTCAACAAAAGGGTGTTAGGAAAAGCCCATAAAAGGCATAGCATGAAGCTTGTAAATGGCATCCCAAAAACAAGAATTTCATTCATTCGGGGGAGAGAGGAGAGAAATAGATAGCTTGTAAAGGAAAAGAACGAAGATAATTTTTAGTTAGTATAACTAAATAGAAAGGTGAAAACGAAGTAATTTTTACTTCATCTTCATGGTTAGTGTTGGTAGACTAATAGGAGTCCAGCATGTTTTGGCTAGTAGCCTGCTGTCTTCTGTCTGCCTTGGGGGCTGGTGATGAATTCAGGAAAAAAAAGAAGACACAGGATACGGCCAGGAAAAGGGAGCGGGAAAATGCAGATGTACTTTCTACTTATTTTTGTTGTTGTTATAATCGGGCATAGGTAAAGGTCCGATTACGTGTCACGATACTGTCCGCTTTGGGCTCGCCACATCGGCCCACACGGCTTTAAAACGCGTCGTAACATTTAAAGCCTTCTTTCTTCTTATATATGCCTTAACTTTCTCGTCCTTAAGCGATGTGGGACAAACATCCCAACAGTTGTCAATATGTTGTAATCTGAGCTGGTTTTGGGTATTAATTAACTTTGGTTTGGAAAGGAAAGATGGAAAATATTGAAGAATCCCAGACTCCTTATTTTCATTTTATTTGTGCTGGGAGTGGAAGGACATCCAGGGAAACCATACAATATTGTGCTTTGCCAAAAAAAAAAAACAAAGCATTGCTAATATTCAATGCACAGTACACCTAAAAAGCATGGTAAGAACAAACAAATATTAAATAAGTAAATAAAGCCAATCTTTATTGTTCCATCTATTAAAAGCATGTACATCGTCTGTTGGGAAATTATGTCCCATATCGGAAGAAAAAGGAGAAGTCAAGAAGCTTATATAGTGAAGCAGGCCCAAAATGTCATAACGCATTTTAAAGCCGTGCGGGCCGATGTGGCGAGCCCAAAGCGGACAATATTGTAACATGCGGGTGGGCCTGCGCCTTGACCAGATCCTAACTAACTGGTATCAGAGCCTGGTTGTTTCCGTCTGGTGTTCCATTATATTGAAAGTCTTCTCGGTGTTGTCTGTGGCCGAGCGGCGTGTCCCGTAGTATGCGGCGGTATCTGATTATGAAATACAAATCCTTGTCTTCAGGTGATCGAATCTGTCTGCTCTCAATCAGAATGTAAATTGAGGGGGAGCTCCCATAACGAACCACATGGTGGTAGCTCATCAGTTTCATAGGTGCGTCTCTAGCCTATGCTGTAGTTCGATATGTGACAAGGGGGAGATTGTTGGGAAATTGTGTCCCATATCGGAAGAAAAAGGAGAAGTCAAGAAGCTTATATAATGAAGCAGGCCCAAAATGTCATAACGCGTTTTAAAGCCGTGCGGGCCGATGTGGCAAGCCCAAAGTGGACAATATTGTGACATGCGGGTGGGCCTGCGCCTTGACAAGATCCTAACAACGTCTCTAATTACATCCACAGTACACCTAAAAATCATGTAATTTGGGTTTGAGGTTGACCTTATTTTGTTATGTTACCTAGTATCGGCTTGTTTTTGCCTTTTGTATGTAACATGCACCTCCTGCTTGGATTGTTTCCCATTAAATAAAACTATCAAGAGAGAGATGAAATGTGAACTGCAGAAGAATTCAAGTGTTGCAGGAAGGGAATGCAAAGAACAAATCAAGTGTTTATTTAAGATATTAAGGATGTGAAGAAGATATTTAAGTGTTTTCTCTCGTCAAGCAGCTGCTACTTTATAAATGTCATAATCAACTTTCATAGCAAGAATAATAAAATAACCTTTCAATCTATGATAATGCCAGTTTAGTCCCAATTAAGGCTAAGTCAAGTTGCAAATGAACGAAATATGTGGTGTTTATGTTCACTTTAATTCTTTAACAAGTTGTAGAGCTTGATAATGTTTAGGGGACAAAACTATTTTTTCGAGTGTAGGAATTTATGTAATATACGGCAAGCACATAACCTACACATTTAGAATATAATTCTAGATTGGGCTTGCTACTGGGATCCAAATTCTCGTGAGAATAGGTGCCAAATTAACCCATGATGGTTGGTTGTGGTTGGGTACAAAGAGTTTATCATCAGATATGTTTATCATTGGGTACAAAGAGTTTATCATCATGGCATCCCCTCGGAAATGACCCTGTCGCATGTATTTGGAGTAGACTGTTCCAAATTAATCCGCATTGTGGTTGGAGATGCTCTTAGAATTCTTAGAAGTCAGGGTGGTCCGAGAGTAAATAAGTAAGTAATAATTTATTTAAAATAATAAATAATATATATGTATATATATGTGTGTGTGTGTGTGTGTGTGTATATCATTGATGTGTATGGGTTGGAACCCCAGGTCGGAAATATGGGTTAACCGGTGTCTAACTAAAGGTGAGATTGGGACAGACTAGTGTAGGGGGATTATAACCGGTGTCCCAGTCCTATTGTTGTATCCTTTCTTGTGTGACTTGTTTTGTGTGTTCTTGAATGTATATGTGATTGATCGTATGATTATGTGTTGTTCTTGAATGTATATGTGATTGATCGTATGATTATGTGTTGTCTTGAGTGTGATTACAACGTATTTGGGAGCTAGCTACAGAGGTTAGCTGTAATAGACGATCAATTTGCTGGGATAGAAGTGTTGTAGGGGACGCGAGCAGGACGACTATGCCCACATCAACCACATGGAGGGACTTGAAATGAGATTGGTTTTGTTGAGAATGTAACGTGAGTGTTTGTGTGCGGGCATTAGTTGCCGATAAGGGGGATCACTGGCCTCATGATCAGTCCTAAAAGACCTTTTGAAAACTTCATTATGCCTGTCCTGGGTTTTAGTATATCTCCTCCATCTGTTCTTGAACTGAATGCCGAGTCTTTTACTAGTGCAAAAAGGCTGTACTTTTTGTATTTTGACTACAAATCTACTGCTGGGTTTTATTTTATTGAGCTTATAAAGAGCTGGAATCAATATTGCTTTAGTTTGGGTAAATTTTTGTTATAAAATTGGATGTGGTTGCCCATGTGAATCGAGCTTTATTACCCATTAAGAACTCAATTGAAGAAACTATTTTAGGGGACATTATTTTAGCACTAAACCATCACATTTTTAGGTGTAACAATTTATGTTATATATGGCAAACACAAAACCGACACATTTTTTAGAATATAATTCTAGATCAGGCTTGCTGCTTGGATCCAACTTCTTGTGAGAATACCAGTTGCCGATTTAAGCCATCTAATTTTATCTCATTGTGGCCGAGTAGGTAAGGCCTCTAGATGGTCGTTGTGGTTAGGATTGTTTTGGGCATTGGAAAACATAGACACGCAGAGTATATCATTTTTATATCATTAAATTACAACGTATTACTCATGGCATCCCCTCGGAAATGACAGTGCCGCATGTATTTGGAGAGACTGTTCCATCTGCCTTAGTTGTTTCTCAACATCAATCATTTCGGGCCTGTCTTCCTCACGATGAGCAGCACAGCTCAGGGCAAGTTCAGCAAAACGTTCCAACTGCTGATTCATTCCCGGACATCCTGCAAAAGGTTCGGCCAATATCCTTGGATCCACAATATCAGCTAACCCGTTGTCCCTAACAGAGCGTCTCACGCGGTCCAGCAACATAACATCCTCGTCATCACACCAATCCCAAGCTAGCCGTGCTGTCAAGAGTACCAGTAGAAGGATGCCGAAACTGAAAACATCAGCCTTCTCGGAACAACTAGAAGTTGACTCGTACTCCGGTGCAATGTACCCACCACTTCCAGTAACGCTATCTAATTTTACACGCACTTCACCCTCGGGAATAGGTACGCATAGGAAGAAATTACACAGTTTGGCAACATTTTGTTGGTCCAAAAATACGTCAGAAGCCGTGATGGATCTATGGATGATGGGTCTGGAAAATGCAGTGTGTAGGTATACAACCACATTGGCTACTTCAGCAGCGATCTTCAGCCGAAGCTTCCACGGCAAAGGCGGCTGCTGCTGCTGCTGATGCTGATGCGTATCCGTGCCCCTAGGAGTCCTCTGCATCAGTAGACTGTCAAGTAACCCATGCTGTACCCGTTCGTACACTGCAATGGGGAATTTAGTCTCCAAGCAGACTCCTAAAAGCTTTATAGCATTTTTGTGAACACCCATCTGCGATGCAAACACTATGTTATTGAGAGCATAGCTTCTTCTGCCCCCAATTTTGTGGACGCATATGGGAATGTTCAGAAAGTAGCCCTTGAAAATCGCCCTAAACGCTGCAATGCAGAATTTGTAGCCGTTTGTGGCTTCCTGGAGCTGCTGAGACGTGAAGGTGCGAATGCGATTGGATTTTCCATTACTGAAACCAATCATCTGCTCCTGTAACATGCTTCCATTTTCTATGAAATAATTGGCTCGCTCTCGCTGCTTTTTCTTCTTCATTCCAAGCCACCACATTTTGAGGGCCTCGACCATTTTTTCCTACACAATTTGTTTTTTCAAGTGGTCAGCGTCTTACACTTTGAATTTAACTAAGAAAATGAAAGTTTTTAAAAAAAAAAAACACATACACACACACACACAAAAACATCCACTGGAGGATTTGGGAAGCCTAAAGGAGAAAATCTGCAGGTTAAAAATAAATTTTATCTTGAAAACTATCTTCAAAGCATAAGGAGAAGAATTAGATTACCTCCTACTTCAAAATCAGTATCAACAGCTGAGAAATTGGTTCCGGCTGACACTCATTAATTCTAAACAACAAGCATATACGCCTGATAGCTGCCGATAAGGCAAAAGAACCCAAATATTATTTATATGTTAGCGTTGGTCTTTGGCTGGATCCGTTCTCAATTTCCACCCACCCACCCACCCTAATTGGAAGCTTCCTCGAAATAGTCACCCAACAACCGCGTGGCCGGGGGATGGATCGACCTCCGGTGGTCCACGCACTGGTTCACACGTAAATTGATGGAACGCGTGGCACAGAGTAAATTGATCACTGATGCTGTTAAAAAAACAAATCATCGCCACTGGTCACGCACATAGCAAAGCCCAAATAAATATAACATATCACCACTGGTCACGTATTAATGCAGATAGCGCAACATAACGGGGGGAAAAGAGAGAGAGTTATTTCTTCAATATCTAAAATGTCAAAACACTAGATCATAACATGTATTTGTAGGTGTTACAAGCACAGAATATCTAAAACTGAAACCAAAACTCTATTCTACACGATAGGGGTAGCTAGCTTTAGAAATTCATGTCCTAGCAGCAGAAACAAAAACAGAGCCACCCTGCATAGTCATCTACTAATTCATCCTCCTGATAAGTGTGTTGATGTGACTTCCGATTCCCAGCATGTCCTCCTTACACATAATGATTTCTCTATTTTTTTTTATGACCTCCCAGTGGCGCCATGAGCTTGAATGGCCAAAAGGAAGTTACTGACCCTCCTTAAAAGCAGGTCCAACTGCCATGATCTTGGGGATGAGATCCCCAGTGCAGTTAATTCCAAACTTACCCAGAGGCTGCACATTGAGATAAAAAAAAACTGGGTGAGACAAAAAGGCAATAATTATTTTATCGAGAAAAAAAACAAGAAAGAAATAATTTGAAAGCAAGACAAACACGGAAACACCTGTTCAATGATGGAGTTGTGTCAGTGAGAAATAACCTGCAAGCAAGTTGCGGATGAATTATATTCTTACTGTATTTTAACCTTATAAATTAGTTTTTAACTGGTTAGTTCTTCTACGGTACATTGTTGTATCCACTATTCTGTTATGCATGTTATCATCACAGCGAAACAAATTAACAACCCTAATCAGAAGAATTGCCGGCCACCGCCCTTGCAAGAGCCTCTCATTCGGCTCTTCCTTGTGGTTGACCGGCCTCCCTTCTTGCTCATCTCTGCTACCACCAACCATCGTCGTTGCCTCATATCTGCGCCTAGTTGCGGATATTTAACAACGGTCGCTCCATCTGTAATCACTTCATCCACATTTAACAGTACTACAATTAAGAGAAACCATACATGCATTCACCAATTTATTAACATACCAATCACTCACTAATGTGAAATAACTAAATTATACCTTATAATAATAAAAAACTATTCACATATTAATATTCAAATATAAACTAAATATTCAAATAATATTATTTAAATATAAATATTTATCAAAAATATTCAAACATAAATACGAATATTATTATTCAAATATAAGTCCAATGTGAAAAATCGTTTTAGAATAAATAATATTTGAAGAACATTATTAGAATTTAAATATAATATTTAAATACTATTTTTCAAATATTTTATTTATGTTCAAACACTATTATTCAAATAACATGACAAATGTATCTTTTTTTTTTAGGATTTTTGTGTAATTTCACGATTAAAAATGTTAGGTGGTTATGTTTAATCTTTTTGGGATGTGCCTTACTCTACAATGTAACAGTGCTACAATTCAAATTAGAGAAATTACATCATGTAATACTGTTGGAGTATGTGGCTCATATAGGGTGTATGAGAGATACTAGTAGAAGGCCGGGCAAGCGAGTGGAGCGCTGCGGAGTGAGGGAAGCGGAGCGACCGAACGGAGCAGCGCGAAACGGAGCTAGGGTATCTATATATATGGTTGTAAACCCTAGTGATGTATTATGGTTGAAAATAATAAAACAGAAACGCCGTCTCTCTCCCGTGGACGTACCCGATTTTGGGGAACCACGTAAATTCTGTGTTCTTGTGCAATCGTGTGCGTGTGTGTGTGTCGATCCTATTTTCTACAAATACTTTGAATTATTACATGAAATATGTATCCCAAAACATCCCATAATAAAGTTGTCCAGAAGAGAACAATTTTTCCCTCCTCGGGGAAAGTAGGATTACTTCTGGTTTGCCACTTAGTCAGCCTGCTACCACATTGTTTTATGTGATTGAATAAGATCTTGCTTTGTCTTTGTCGTTTCTAACCATTCTGAATTTCTGATATAGTTCTTCAAGGGTCAATGGTGTTTTCATAAAAGTAAACAACGCAACATTGAATATAATGCATTGCGTTGAGCCTAATAGATAAGAACCTCATTGAGAATACGAGTTGCCCATTTAACCCATCAAATTTTATCTCATTGTGACCGAGAATGTAAGGCCTCAAGAATCCAAGTGCCAATGATGGTTATTGGTTGTTGTGGTTGGGATTGTTTTGGGCATTGGAAAACATATACAATACGCAAAGAGTATGTCATTTTTATATCATTAAATTATTTTTCGGATACAAAGAGTATATCATCATGACATCCCCACGGAAATAATAGTGCCGCATGTATTTGGAGTAGACTGTTCCATCTGCCATAGTTGTTTCTCAACATCGATCATTTCGGGCCTGTCCTCCTCACGATGAGCAGCACAGCTCAGGGCAAGTTCTGCAAAACGTTCCAACTGCTGATTCATTCCCGGACATCCTGCAAAAGGTTCAGCCAATATCCTCGGGTCCACAATATCAGCCAACCCATCGTCCTTAACAGAACGTCTCACGCGGTCCGGCAACATAATTTCCTCGTCATCACACCATTCAATATCAAAAGTATTCCGTGCTGTCAAGAGCACCATTAGAAGCATGCCGAAACCGAAAACATCAGCCTTCTGGGAACAACTAGAAGTAGACAAGTACTCCGGTGGCATGTACCCAATTGTTCCAGCCACGCTATCTAATTTTACACGCTCTTCACCCTCAGGAATAGGTATGCAATGGGAGAAATCACATAGTTTGGCAACATTTTGTTGGTCCAATACTACGTTGGAAGCCTTGATGTCTCTATGGACGATGGGTCTGGAAAATGCAGTGTGTAGGTATACAACCACATTGGCTACTTCAGCAGCGATCTTCAGCCGAAGTTTCCACGGCAAAGGCGGCGGCTTCTGCTGCGGATGCGTACCCGTGCTGCTGATTAGTAGACAGTCTTCAAGTGACCGATGCTCTGCCCATTCGAACACTGCAATGGGGAGTTTATTCTCCAAGCACACTCCTAAAAGCTTGAGGACATTTTTGTGAACACTCATCTGCGATGCAAACACTATGTTATTAAGAGCATATATTCTGGTGCTGCCCCGAAATTTGTAGACGCATATGGGAATGTTCATAAAGTAGGCATTTGTGGCATCCTGGAGCTCCAGAGACGTAAAGGTGCGAATGCGATTGGATTTTCCATTACTGAAACCAATCATCTGCTCTTGTAACATGCTTCCATTTACTAATAAATTCTTCGCTCGCTGCTTTTTCTCCTTCATTCCATGCCACCACATTTTTAGAGCCTCCAGCATTTTTTTTCTTTAAATAAAACACAATTTTTTTTCAAGGGGTCAGCATTTAACACTTCGAATTTAACTGCACTTTGGAAAATAAATCTTATTTCGAAACTTCAAAACATAATTAGGAGAAGATTCAGAATCAGATTACCTATTCAAAGTTTCGAACTTCATATTATATAATATTATTTTTTTTCATTTCTCCCTATTTATTTTTTTCAGAAATAAAATTAAGTTAAAATGAAATATTATTTTAATAAAAATAAAAATAATTAAAGTTGTAAAATTACCCTTAAACTCATGCTCTTAAATTTAAATTTAGCTAAAAAATTGAAAGAAAAAAGAAAAAACATCGGGTGGAAAACAAATGATAGAAACTATCTTCAAAACATGAGGAGAAGATTTAGATTACCTCGTATACTTGAAAATCAGGATGAACAGCTGAGGATTTGGTTCCCGTTAACACTCACTAATTCTAAACAATCATATACGAGATGGATCGACCTCTGGTGGTCCACGCACTGGTCGACGGTTGACACTCATTGGTTCTAAAAAAAAAAACCCAAATATTATTTATAGTAGTGCTGGTCTTTGGCTGGATCCGTTCTCAATTTCCACCCACCCAACCTAATTGGAAGCTTCCTCGAAATAGTCACCCAACAACCGCGTGGCCGTGGGATGGATGAAGCCCACCGTTTTTAACATAACATGTATTTGTATGTATACAATATCTAAAACCAAAACTCAAGTCTAGCCTTTTTGTTAAGACCGCCCAATGGCGCCATGAGCCTGAATGGCCAAAGGAAGTTATTGGCCTCCTTAAAATCAGGTGTGACTGCCATGATGAGATCCTCAGTGCAGTTAATTTCAAACTTACCCCACATTGAGATAAACAAAGTTGGGTGAGACACAAAGTAAAGAGGCATAAAAAGGTAATAACTTTTTTGATGAAAAAAGAGAAAAAGATCATAAACCTCTTCAATGCTCAGTGAGAGCAACTCTCTGCTTGTTCAGCTTCCCATAACCCTCCCTTGAGGACCAATTCCTGAACACTCTTCAGATGGGGTACCTTATTTTGTTAGAAGAAGGTCAGATATGACGCATTTGAAAAATTAACTAATAAGCAAAGGATTCCTGCTTACCAATAATATTATAGTTTTGAGATATGTAATATTATAATTCATGTAGGGTAATTCTCCTTTGAGAATACATGTGTTCCATCATATAGGCTCAAAAACAAAAAAGTTGAGGCATATCGTGACATGTAATCGGACCTTCTCATATAGTTTAAAACTAGTACGAATTTTTAAATACACATGTAATTAAGAGTAACAATTATGAGAAAATTATCCCATAGTCAAAAAGTAAGGAAGTTTATATCGTAAAACAAGGTAAAATTGTTACAATATGACCGATGTGATGAATCTAAACTAAATATTATAACGACAAGTTTGAACTTCTTTTCAAAATACAAATTTGAATATTTTAAATTTACCTGCGGGACCCATACAACGTTTCCTCTCGTTATAAATTTCGAGTTCCTTTCTTAAAAAAATGTATCAACTTCAACGATAAATCGCTGTACAAGTTTGTTCATATAAAGTCCAAGACGACAAAAATTATTGGAAAATGCTAATTACATGTATAAAAATCCTACTCTAACCAATCACAGCTAATTTGAAGCAAGTAAATGATTGCCATTGGATCAAAGAAGAGTTAAATTTTTGGTAGTTTAGCATTGATCAAATTATCTGAAGCAACAGAATAAGCAAAAATGGGGCCACTGTCACGGATAAGAGAAACTGATAAATAAAAATACTGAACTTCCATAAATAGAGTAAAGGAAGCCATTGAATTTATATCCAAAAACTAAGAACAACAATAGCTCCCATCCAGGGCTGCTACTGCTGAATCCAAAACCAATAAAACTATCTATATAAGCCAATAAAAAGTTGATACTACAGCATCGCCTGAGGCATCTAACTATGCAGGAAAAAACTAACAAGAGTTTCTTAATTTGCACGAGGAATAGACAGTGGAAGGCTCAGATGGGTGCAGCACATGTCGTCCTAAAATGGCCTGTCTGATTGCAACGGCTGCAGTGCACAACTCGCTTCACACGGCCACGGTCTTCTGCTCGAACCCTCTTCTTCCTTGGTCGGCCGGGAGGCCTGAGCGATTTGGGTGGATTTATAACAATGTCATCGACCGCGCTCGCATTTGGATCAGATAACTCCTTCCATAAGGTTTTATCTGGAATTGGATGAATAGTCTGCGAGTATGTCTTCCTGTAAGTTGCAATTGTGAAACAGCTCTCAGTAAACCGATGCACATTCTGCCTGCAAGAGAGAAGGGCTGCCACAGCATGCGCACAGGGCAAACCATACAACTGCCAGCCCCGACAAAGGCAGCAGCGATTCCTAATATCAACAATGTGTGTTCCTTCATGAGATATAACTTCAAATTCAGCTTCATTAGCACGAAGAACCTGAAATGCCCTCGCACGCTCCAGAGCATCTGCGACTCGTCTCTCAGCAGATGGAACAAGTATCGAAGTCCACTGCATGCTTGTCTCACGGCGTTCATTAAACCAAGTCATTAACTGCCTCCGTATGCTTTCCATCATTTGGATTATTGGAAGACCAGAGGCTTCATTAATCCAGGTGGTCAACGATTCAACTATGTTAGCAGTCAAATGCCCAAATCTCGCCCCTTCAAAATAAGCAGTGGCCCACAAACGAGGTGGAATTCGACGGATCCAATAGCCAGCTTCCTGGGATACCTCTTCAATCTCCAACACTTTCGCTTCAAATTCAATTACTGTGAGGGCATGAGCAGCTTCCCATAACAGATTGACAAGCATCGTGTTATTAAACTCTTTTCGGAAGCTATCACTCATGTGGCGCATGCAAAATCCATGGAAGGCAGTAGGAAAATTTACCTCCACTCCATCCACAATGCCCTTCTGCCTATCAGACAAAATTGTTAGCCTTGGCATGTTCTCAGTATTAACCTCAAGCAGATTGTGAAGTTCAGATAAAAACCACATCCAATTCTCATCATTCTCCTCATCAACAACACCAAATGCCAATGGAAACAGTTCACCATCCCCGTCAAAACCAGTAGCCAACAGCAAAGTTCCTAGGTACTTGCTCTTTAAAAAGCTCCTATCAAGCCCAAGCAACGGCCGACAGGCATTCAGAAAACCATATATGGATGCCTGAAAAGAAATGAAGAGACGCTGAAAGGATTTGTCCACAGGATTCCCATAAACAGATGCAATACTTCCAGGGTTTGTCCTTTTAACTTGTTCACAGTAGGTTGGAAGCAACCGATACCCTTCTTCAAAGGAACCACGCATAACTGCCATGATCCGCTCCTTGCCCCGCCATGCCTGTTTGTATGACAAGGTGATACCATGAACCCGGTGAATCTCTTCCAATATTTCCTTTGGCTTGCAGTTTGGATTTTCCCTAAGCCGTTGCTCCACATTACTTGCAACCCACTGGACTGATGCTTGCTGATGACCAAGATGAGCAATTCCACCGCATGTATGGGACCCATGGACTGTCCTGATTGTGAAAGTAGGAACACCTGGAAGCTTTGCAGCATGGATGCGCCAGGGACATCCCTCACTTGCACATTTTGCAGTGAAACGAGTCTTGTCAGACTTAATGGTCTGCATTTCAAAGTGAAGGGCAATAGCTGTATCCCTCAATGCCCTCCTGCAGCTCTTCACATCTGCGAATTCTTGCCCCACATGCAGCTCATAGCTAGGGTTTGTGACAACTGTGCGTGCCTGGATGACAGGAAGGTTAGAAAGATCATACTGTGGAAGATGAATCTCCATATCCGGGACAGGCTCAATCCCCATTTCCAAGGCAGGTTCAATCCCCATTTCCGAGTTCTGGTGTACAGCTAGTTCCAAATTATCATCAAACCCATGGCTTTCAACAACAATCGGCTCATTATTCTCTACTATGTCTAACTCGTGGTTCTTTGTAGAAAGAACCAAGTCACGGCGTTCATTTTCAGGCTTCTGATCCATACATAACTGATCCTGCTGTTTACAATCATTTCCATCAGTATGTCCCAGGTCCAGTTCATGGTCATGGGCGGATCCTAACCCCAGGTCATGGTCATGGGCAGGTCCTAAACCTAAGTTATGGTCTTGGACCTGTCCCAAACCTAAATCATGTTCATGACTATGACCAAGACGGAGATTATGGTTGTTCCCTAGTACCAATGTCTGGTTCTCACCAGCTGCTTCAATATTTGGATTTTGTCCAAGCATCAAATCGTTGTTAGCCATCAGAAAAGCTAATCACAAGACGCTTAAAATGAAATTAAACACCCTGTGATTCTTCTGATATTCTGAGTGTCAAAGCAATGCTGTGTTGCACAGTGCAGAATAGCTGACAAACAATGACAGAACAAAGTAGTCAAATATAAACACTGCGCCCCTAACATCCAATACAACAGAGGAGGCCATGCATAGAACAGCAAGAATCAAGGCCATTATGACAGAACATCAACATTCAACAACGTACCAAGGCCAGCTATGTTCTTCCTAACTAGTGGATCACATCTTCCGGATCAACGTGCATAGGATGATGAAAATCCCTCAATCTGTTTCTGCAAGCAAATTCAAAAAATTTCAAAACTTGAGCTAAACCAAGCACAACAGAGGCATAAACAAACACGCGTCAGAGGACTATTCCAACAAAGCAACAGAAAACTCTGCGCTTTTTAATACCATTTCTCAAAAAAAAAAAAACCCAAGAAATCCTATCCCCAAAAGCGAACAAAAAGGATAATAAATCACGACCCGCCATAACATCAAACACAAACAGCGATCGCGATACATAAAATACCTCAAATTTCGCCGCGGGAAACCGGGCAGGAAAAGCCCTAATTCCCAAAATCCTAGCCTGGAACCCTCTGAACCAGCAAAAACGCCCGATTCATGAACTGGGTTTCTTCAAAAAGAGTTCAGAGAGCCAGAGACACAGGCGGAGCACAACGAATCGAACCCCGACCAACGTGGGCCCTGGAATCGGGGCAAGAACTAGGGTTTGAGTTTGGAACACGGGGAGAGGGAGAGTGATACTTGGAAGGTGTAACTAGAATTTGAAAAGCTATAGAGAGCAGCAACAGAGAGAGAGAGAGGGAGGGAGAGTGGCGGGGAAATCGTTGGAGGGAGGGGAGAGAGGGGGAAGGGCAGGGATGGGGAGAGGAGGGGAGATTTACAAGGGCAGAAGAGGGCGTCGAGAGAGACGAGACGGGGGAAAACAAAGAGGGCTGGGCTTGAAAAGGGGGTATTTAGGTCAAAATTTGGAACCCTCTTTTTGTGCCCTTCCATAAATTTATTTAATTGCCCCTCATAACGTTCCCCCCACTCTTTAACCGCCCCCCCGATCTTCAATCCTTCTTTCCTTTTTCCTTTTTTTTTTCCACATTGTTTTCATTTATGTTGTGATTATGCTTTGGGTGTGCAAAAAATTGAGAACCCTAAACTGAATGGCCTCTTGTTTTCATTATTTTGTTCTCAAAACATGTTTTTTGAAAACTGTTTTTACTATGAGTTTTTTAAAAAACAATTGCATTTGGCAATTGTTTGACATAATTGTTTTTTTAGAAAAAAAAAAATAAGAAAAATCATTTGGAGAAGTTGTTTGTAAAACATTATTTTTAAAATAAAAATGTGAGAATATATTTTCTTTAAATAATTTTTTAAAATAATAAACTATAATATATGACATATAAAAACACAATAGAAATAATTATGTTTAAAATAAATAACAATGAGAGGGGGGAAAAGGCACACTAAATACTTATAAAAGTGATGACCCGATATTCAATTCTCATGTGGGTTTCCTACATTGTTAAGGGTAGTCACAGCTGTTTTTCTATCATTTTTTTTATTTTATAGATTTAAATTACTTTTTGTTTTCCCATACAAATATATAACACAATAGATTCTCTTAATTACTTTTTATATAATTAAAATAATATTTTTTTATTTTTTATTTAATAATAATTTTTTATAACTTAATATAGAATAAAAGTAAAAGTTATGAAAAATGTAAAGAAGCGAAGTGAGTAGTTTTTTATATATAATTTAATAATTATAAGGAGTGAACAATGCTTCCTAATACGTTGAAAAACACTATACAAACTCTATAGAGAAAGTTAAATATAGAATTTATGTTTATAATAAATCTTCTACTAGTGCTCTAATAGAAAGTAAGTTGGAGAGGTTGAATATAAAACCATGATTTTTTTTTAAAATGATATTTAATTTTTGCCCATAAATATTTTATTTAGAAAAAGTATTTATCAATATTTAGATAATAATAAAATTTTAGTGAATTTACTTATCAAAATCCAACAACCTAATATATTTATTAAAATAATAGTTAGAAGAGTTAACTAGTCATTATAATCATTGTAATAGTAACTATTCATTGAGTATAAGTAGTTCATACAATAGTATGGTTGATTCTAGTATATATAAATGATTTTTGTGATGAAAATTTTATAGAAAAGAAGATAATAGTATAGAAAGGTAGTGAGACAATAAGATGTTAAGCTTTCAAGTGAATACATAATGTGTAAATTATCACTATATGAGATGAAAATAGGAAAAAGGTACGAGTTGAGATTACAAACTTACATTTGTCATAAATGAACTAATAACTCATATTCATTAATAACAATTTAAGAAAATTAGGATAAAGAAAACATTTTAACTCATTCCTGCTACCATTAAGGTAATGTCGTCAGAAGGATAATACAATTCTATCACACAAACCCACTTCACCCCTAAAGGTATGAGTTGTGATTACAAACCTATTTTTACCATAGATAAACTAACAGCTGATATTCATTTATTACAATTGGAGAAAATTAGGCTAAAGAAAAAATTTCAACTCAGCCCTACCACTACTAAGGCAATGTTGGCAAAAGGATATTGTAACTCTATTACACAAGTTTATTTCACCCCTATAGGTGTATATAAATATAATTCGAGAAATTATAGTATTTTAGTTTAATGTAAGTTTTATGATGCCATGTTATAAATTATATATTTTATTTATTTTAATTAATTATATTAAATAAATACTTTATTAAAGTTAACAATTAGTTTAGTTAAAATAGATTATGTATTTGAACTTGGCACATCAAAATTAGCTACATTATCATTAATCTCTTGTAAAAGTAATACTAGAATTTTTACAATGTCATCAAGATTTGTTAGCGGATCATCCAATAAACCTTGCTTGCATCATCAAACAATGTTATTTCATCATTGAGAAGTACTTGATTACTTCAGCTATAGATTCTAGTGCATCATTGTCATAACACCTGAAGACTTTAAGTTTTAAGTCCTTTCTTAATTTGATGATTAAAACTTCATTATCGTATTAAACATACTAGAGTTTCTTACTTGCATTTGGCTTTTGTGTGTACTAGCAAAGTTAGTGCTATGCTTTAGAAAATTTTTACTTCTTCAAACAATTTATTATGCTTATGTCAATTATAATTTCTTGCTTCACTTTTCAAAATGTTGTCACTCTAATAAGTGCGTTTGTGCTTTTTCTTTTTTAAGTTTTTGAAAGATTTTGAAGGAATAATACGTTGTCATTTAGCTTTAAGATGAATTCCTTTTTATATCTTTTCAACTTGAGATATCCTTAAGAACTTGTTTGAAATTAAAATTAATTATTTATACTCATAAAACATTTTAAGGCTATAGCTTAAAGTTTAGTTACTTCGCAAGTTGATTCCAAACATATCACTCCATGAAGTCATTTTCATGATTTATACTTTTATTTTATCATTATCTTGACTTAAATATTTTCTCGCACTTATGAGTTTGCTTAATTTTTGTCTTATTTGGTTCCAACAATTAACAAATTATATTTTACAAAATTTGAATTGTTAAACCATTGATTTAAAAGTAATGTTGAAAAAGTCAAACAAATTATGGACAATTTATTAAAAGAATAAGGTGACATAATACTTATCATTGGATAAAATAATTCTATAAATCCAAACTTCAGTGTCATGTCATTTCATTTTTTTAGTCCTAAAATTATTTAATTTTCTAGCATTACTCTTAATTTAAATTATAAAATAATGGAACATGAAAGCATTGAAGTCTGACTACATGTTATCTAACCACCTAAATTGAATGCCCTATGATTTTTTTTAACATTATGAAATTTTGTAGGTATGTAGATTTTATCTTACTATTTTAACCTATATAATTGAAAATTTAAAATTTAAAGTATAAAATAAGATATTTAAATTTGTAACAAAAATTGTAACACAAAGTGTATGTTTGGGTTCAACAAAACTCATGAGATAATGTTATTAATACATTGAATTAAAATTAATATATAATTTATGTTGGAATTGCAAACCCAAACACATGTAAAAAATTCAAAGAAACAAGAAGGATTTATGTGGGTCGGCAATGTGCTTACGTCAACGGGAGAAGGGAGTCAGATTTACTATTCATCTCATCAAGTAGCCGAAGGATAAGATTACAAAAGGTTTCATTTTTCTTTTTCTCTCTTATTGTCTCACATCAATTCATGAGATTCAATTCCGTTTGAAAACATTCAAATATTGGTATGGGTTGTTATCATTCATACAAAACTTTCCTGTCCTAGAATGATGCGTCAACCTTTTGTAGTCCGCGACCAAAGGTGCCAATTAAGTTTGAAGAAGGCTAATGACGAAGGTCTTGACTCCCTAAATTGGGAGTAGCTCTCACAATTTAGGTTAATGTATTAATAATTCATGGTGTGATATAATATGCTTAAAACGTGTATATTAATAATGACATTGTAGGTATGTAGATTTTATCTTACTATTTTAACCTATATATTTGAAAATTTTAAATTTAAAGTATAAAATAAGATATTTAAATTTTTAACAGACCTCAAATTTATAATAAGATATGGTATTATTAATATTCGTGGACTAATAATACTTGCATTAAAAATACAGCTTCATTCTAATCCCAACCCATTTGTTCCAAACGTCTTGGAATTGAACAGATCTTATTAGTTGCAATTTAATACGTATTATATATATCTTTATCTTTCAAGGTACAACTAAAATAAGATAATATTTGCGATGCTTTGTTTTCTTTTAAGTCAAAAATTAATTAAATACTATTAATCTTTCAAATCTAGTTGAGCATTATGAGAGCGTCAGGTCTTTTTTTTTTTATCTTTATTTTACAGAATATATAGTAAATATTTACAAATTTTTAAAAAATCTCGCTCATCCATTTTTATTCATATATAATAAAATAATATTTTTTAAAATAATTATTTATTTTTTTTCTCTTTACATTATTTTCTGCTTTAAATTTATAAATATACATCATAATTAATGTACAATGTGTATATTTTTAAAAATAGATATATGATTTGTAGATAAACAATAAATCTATAGAGATTTAGTATAGTAATTTTATTTTTAAACTCTAATTTTTAAAGTTTAAAGTAATTTTTAGCTAATTTTTTTTAAAAAATCTTAAATAGAAATGTATATTAGAGGAGCTGTGGTGTTGATGCTTTTAGACCCGATATTAAAATTAGATTAGACATGGATATTAAATCCAATCGTAGAAAATGAGGGCATGACGTACATGGTAAAGTTTGAAAGTGCAAACAACAAAATTTATTTAATTTTAATTTTGTACAAGACTACAAGGCATTCCTTTAGATGAATTCACGGACAGAAAACGATAACACAGTCCACAGAGAGTAGAAATGTTTTTTTAGGTGTTCAACATAGATTAAATATAACATATTAATTCATCCATATATACATACCTAGTGTACAAAGTAAGAGCACGAATTTAAAATCATATTAATTTCGAGTGTACAAGTGCACATAAATTAATATAACATATTAATTCATTAGGAATGCATAGCAAGACGAAAGAATTTAATTAACATCGGAAAAAAATCAAAATGAACCAAAATAAACTTCAAGTTCACTCCGACCAATGGAGAGTGAAAAAAAGACCCAAAAAAGAGTGACCAAGAGCAGCAAGATGACCAAGTCAGCACCAGCCTCCTCAAGAGCAAGCATGTCAACATCACCGTCTATAACACCATCATCATCATCAATGCTCAGACTGAGCTTTAGCATTCGATGGATGCAGTTGCCAAAGGTGTTGGGCTTGTCCAGGCTGAAACCAAATGTAAAGAGGGCAGTCTCCATCGTTGATTGGTCGAGGATGTTGGGATGTTTGTCCCATATCGCTTAAGGACGAGAAAGTTAAGGCATATATAAGAAGAAAGAAGGCTTTAAATGTTATGACGCGTTTTAAAGCCGTGCGGGCCGATGTAGCGAGCCCAAAGCGAACAGTATCGTGACATTTAATCAGACCTTTATCTGTGTCTGATTCTAACAAACTGGTATCAGAGCTCAGTTGTCCTATTGTTATCCCCGTTAAGTGTTCCGTAATATCGAAAGTCTTCTCGGCGTTGTGTGATCGAGCGGCATGTCCCGTTAGTGCGGCGGTATCCGGGTTATGATGTCACTTTAATATCAAACCGATTTGATCTCTCTACAAGGCGTGGATTGAGGGGAGTTACAGGAAATTCCCAGGAGTGTCTCCAACCTATGATATACGGTCAATGTGTGACAAAGAGGAAAATTGTTGGGATGTTTGTTTCATATCGCTTAAGGACGAGAAAGTTAAGGCATATATAAGAAGAAAGAAGGCTTTAAATGTTACGACTGATATGGTAAGCCCAAAATGGACAATATCGTGACACCTAATTGAGCCTTTACCTATGCCCGATTATAATAGAGGAGGTGAGAGGACAAACGGGTTAGGGTGTGCAAGAACGAAGCACACCCATTTTTTTCTCCATATATATATATTTTTTAAAATTCTCTCTTCTTAAAGCAGGGAGTCAGGGGGTGTGCAAAGAGACTTGGTGGAGGACGAGGTCGAGCTCGGCAATGATCCCAAATGCCCTGCGATGTCACCCTCCAAGCCGGCGGCAGGTTGATCTTTGCAAAGGCGCGCGGAAGCTGGCAGCGCGGGAGGCAGCAGAGGGCAGTGCGTCCGTCGTCGTCGAGGTTGACCTGTTCCAACTTCCAAGGGTGGAGGGCGAGGATGGCAGAGTAGGAAGAGGGGAGGGAGCGGCAGTTGACCTTAGCGACGCTTCTTCGGGGTGGAGGGCGAGGGTAGGGAGCCGATGACGGCGTGGACTGGTGGGCAGGGGGGGGAGGTTGATGGCGATGCAGGGGGAGGGGCGTAGGTCGACGGCGTTGTGAGGCAGGGTGGGGAGAGGGGCAGGTCGACAGCGCTGTAGGCACGGGGAGTCGATCGCAATGCAGGGCGTGGGGGGGGGGGGGGGGGGGGGTGGTCGACAGCACTGTGATTGGTTGGAATGACGCGTGACTGCGGTAATAATTTTGTAATTAAAAAAACAATCCTTATTATGGAATCATTTTTATTTTCATTTTCATTCTATTTCATTTTTATTTTCATTAAAAGTGTTGAAATATTTGTCTCATGAGAGTAAAATATATATGAGTAAATTTTTTTTCAATGTCATAATACATTTAAAAATCATGCAAAATAAATAGTATATAAAAAAAGCATAATCCTAACTGAAATGTTATGAATAATGATTTAATGTTAATAAAGAAAAATAATTTTTTTTAAGGTAAAACTTAATAAAAAGGAGAGTGCTATGTTTTTTAAATGTTTTTTATGGCAATCCAATCTAGTGAAAGCTTATTGAGTATAATTGTTGTATGATTCTCAAAACAGAATCTCCATCCCAATATCCAGGCATGCCTGAGTTGTTGATTCAATTTGTTAGTTAGTATAGTTTTGATTGTCTTGTTCATTTCAAAGTTGTGTTGTGCTTGTGCCAAATATATGCAGGAACCAAAGCCACTGCCTAATGCAATTACCTTCAAATTGCCAAGTAGACAGCTCAGAAGCCCGTGTCTTTGGCGAGATGTGAAAAATGATGACTCCCGCGGTCCATCCTAGGGTGAAAATCGGTTAGGTTGGAATTGGTTTAAGTAATTTTTCAAACCAATTTGATATGTTTCGGTTTGAACAAAATGAAATCAAACCAAACATATTGCTTGGATCAAATTAAACCGGACCGAATTGATTCGATTTGGTTTGGTTCGATTTGAGTTGGTTTAGTTCATAAATTTTTGAATTCTTAAAATTAAAATGATGTAAAATAAAAAATAAATAAGTAGTGTGTAAGCATATCAATATTAATACATATTAAATTTATATTTATAAGTTTCAAAATTTGATAATATAATTTACAAATATAACATATCAAGTATTAACAAATAATTTTAAAATAAATAAATCCAAAACATAAAATAAAAATATAAAATTAGTCAATAATAACATTATTCGGTTCGATTTGGTTTAAACTACGATTTTGAAATCTCAAATCAAACTAAATCGATATCTTATTCGGTTTTAAACCAAACCAAATCAATTTTTGTTCGATTTCAATTGTTTGATAAATTGACGGTTTCGGTGGATCGATTTGGATCGATTTTAGCAGTTTACGGTTTAGAGTTACACCCTAGTCCAGCCCACATTGCACGTGCGAAACTGTACGTTTTTTTCCCAGCACACCCCACACACCGCACGGCTAATTTTTCGTGCGAGCCTACGCTTTTGTCATTTGTAAGCAAAAGTAATCAGTGGCTATTTATATTTTAGTGGGCGGTGGTTGGCGCTTTTGAAAGATGTCGTGTTGTACACTTGTCACCGACCTCTTGGGACTTTTGGTTGGTTTAGTCGGCGTCTTTGATTTAACAGTTTTTATCCTCGGAACCTGTCTACTCCGGAGATTCCTAGTCTATGTTTGGTATTTCAGCAAAGTGGGCTTTTGTTTCGCCCGAGTTTGGAGACGGGTCGCTCTGTTTGGTTCATAAGCTCCTGAAACGTTTGATGTTTCGTTGTATTCACGCATTGCTGAGATTGAGGTTCGAGGCTAATGTTTTTGTTGTCGTTCTATGTTCACTTCTTTATTTCCCTATCCGTTGTTGATTGGAATCTGGATGGATTATAGGGTTCTTTATTTGTTCATCGTGATATTAGCTTTGTTTGTGCTAGCTTCTGCTTCATGGTTTTTGCCCCCTTTGGTTTGATGGTTTAAATGGGTATTGCCAAATTAGCACTTCTGTTTTTTTTTTTTTTGGTTTTTTCAAGAAAAGAGGTAAATATATTAAAGAGAGAAAAATTACAAAGGAGTTCATGATAGTTCATGATTGTGATTTTGTTTTGTTTTGTTTTGTGATGTTGGGTAATGATTTTGGTTTGATATATAGATTCTAACGACTAATATATGTTAAATTTGGTAGTTATTTGTGGCAAAACGTATATGGTGAGAGTTGGACTATTTGATTGAATCAAATTCAACAGCTTCTGCGTTTTGCTAATATCTGCATTATAAGTTTTGAGGCCTCTTTGAGAATAACTTGTGCTGTTGTTTGTTTTCTGTCGAATTAATCGATTGCTCTCTTTTGTTTTTGCTTGTGGTTGTTCCCTTGATTGTTCCTATTTTATTTGCCCAGCAGTGTTAAACTGAGCTCGGGGTAGTTTAAATCAGCTTCCAAGGAATTTATTCTAATTAACTGTTGGCGGCCAATCTATAGTGACTTCACTAAATTTTCATGGTACATGGCTATAACGGGATGCTCAACTGTACCACAGAAAAAATCTTGGGGCTTAACCAAAGTTTTGGCGTTTGCTGTCTTCGAATGGATTTTGATACTTTTGCTATATGTTGATGCCATATTCTCGTGCCTAGTGACGAGGTTTGCTCGCTACTGTGATTTGAACACCCCATGTCTGCTATGCTCAAGACTGGATCACATTTTAGGAAACGAGAAACCTGGATTCTATCGAGACTTGCTATGCACAAGTCATAAGCTAGAGATCTCATCCTTAGTTTTCTGTCATTGTCACAGTAAACTTGTTGATGTACAGCAAATGTGTGAAAGTTGCGTGGCCTCTTTTGCTAATGTTGGAAACCCCATCGCTGAAACATTCAAATTGCTGGTTGGTAAATTGGGCACTGAACCTCACAAGTTTGTTTCATCGGGGGAAATACACTGTTCTTGTTGCAACAGACCATGCATGTCAACTGGTTATGGATTTGTAGCCCTAGAGCTTGACCTACCTTTGAAAGGTTCTATTCCACATAGTGACTTGGGGAAAGAAACAGTCAGATCATCTTCATCTGTTTGTGCTTTTCAGCGCAAACAGCAGGGTGATGATTTTTTGTCTTGTGTAGGGTACACAGAACTTAGGGGTACTTCTGATACTGAGTCAAATATATCACTTTCTGATAATGGTGAAGGAAGCGCCCTGGTTCTTGCAATTGATGATACCAAGGATAATTTCCAAGATAAATATGGGAATCTGGAGCGTCACAATATTACTTCAACTGGCGATTTGTTCTCATGGAAGCCGATAGATGCATCGTCTTTTGAGCCTGAGGCTTTGCTCTTAGATTCAGGGGTGCAGGCAAGTGTTATTGAGACCAATGTTGGGACACTTACAGAATCTGATGTTGCCACTTATCATGGCTTGGATGAGCATACCTGGCAACAAGATAAACTGAAGACTGATCAAACTCTCAGAGTTGAGCCTATTTGTCCTGCCCCTCAGTCATGCAGTGCAGCAGAAGCTACTATTGAAGTGTTGCGAGAGAGCAGTAAGTCTTATAGTTTAGTTAATTCTCTTCTTTTCTTTTCTTTGTATTTTTTGTTCTGATTATTTTGATTGGAAATGAAAAAAAGAAAAGAAAAATAAAATAGAGAGGGAGGAGGAGCGGATCCGATAAACTGAAGGAAAATATAATGATAGAAATTTGAAAAACTATGATGTAATTATTTTTGCTAGTTTTAACAAATTATATTGCAAGGCATTTGAAATCTTCTACACGTGAGTTAAAAGGTTAGCAGATCAAAACAAATCATGCTCGTTCACTTGCCATTTAAGAAAAATATTTCATTATAGCTTATTAATTGAAAAGCTGAAACATGGTTTTTGTGCTAAATATTACAAATTATGTTCCAGCCTTCCAGGCCCATTGTTCACAAAAGATTTCAAATATGATTGCTTAGTTTTTTTACCATTGTTATTCATCACAGTATAGGGATGATAGTTTTATTTTTATCATTTTATCTTTTTTTGAAAATGACACCAAATATGTAGTTTGAGTGAGATAGAGACCCAGCAATGCCCCATTTTACCCAGGTAGCTTGTTATGCCCCCAATATCTTATGTGTATCCTTTTGGATTACGTTCTTGCCTGATGTTCCATTGCACCAGATGGTTCAGAGAATGTAGAACTTGCGCAAATGTACACAGATGAGACTGAGATCTGTAGAGCAGTAAATGGGCCCACTAAGACAGGAGAAATGACCACTGGCACAAGTTTTCAGACATCTCAGAGTTTGGAGCTTGCAGATGCGTACAAACTGGCCATCAGCAATGGGCCCATAACAATGGATAATTCTACAGGAGCCAGTTTTCATAGAGTTCAGAATTTGGAACTTTTAGATGCTTATAAATTGGCCATCAGCAATAGTGGAAGACAGTTGTCCGGTCTGCTTTCCCGACAATGGTCTGGTACAGATTCCACAAGAGTTAATGAGTTTGAGGATCTGAAATACTTGCTATCACAGTTGTCCAGCAGTTCTAGAGTATCTACAACCAATGATGATTTGAGAGCTTTTGATGTGTCAGGCTCCAGTTGCTTGCAGTCGCAGATACTTCAAAAGCGACATACGCTAGAGAGAAATGAGTCCAGTTTCGAATCTTTAGACGGAAGCATCATCAGTGACATTGAAGGTGAAAGCTTGGTTGATCGGCTAAAACGGCAGGTTGAGCATGACAGGAAATCCTTATGTTCTTTGTATAAGGAGCTGGAGGAAGAAAGAAATGCTTCTGCAGTTGCGGTGAGCCAATCTATGGCTATGATCACTAGACTGCAGGAGGAAAAGGCAGCATTCCAACTGGAAGCATTGCAATATCTTAGAATGGTAGAAGAGCAATCTGAGTATGACATGGAAACATTGGAAAAATCAAATAGCCTCCTTGCAGAGAAGGAAAGGGAGGTGCATGATTTAGAAGAAGAGCTCAGTTTTTACAGGAAGAAGTTCCCTAATGGATCTATGTTTGAAATTATTGCAAGTTTTCCCAGAAGCTCAGATACTGATAGAGAGCTGCTCCATGATAATATCAGAGGATTGGAACCAACGGTTGCAACTACAAATGTAAGTGCTGTGCAGAATCCATTGTCAGCATTTGAAGATGAAAGAGTCTATATTTCGCAGTGCCTGAAGAAGTTTGAAGAGAAACTTAAGTTGTTTTCTAATAATGGGGTTTGTTTGGACTTGCCAAATGGTGAGTATCATGGAAATGAAAGAGATGAGGCAAGTGACTCCAACAAGCTTGACTGCATGAACTTTGTGAAAAGTAGCACGGAAGAGGAATATGGAGGAGGCCTAAGTGTTCGAGATGTAGCCATTTCATCATTTCAAAGCGATGCTTCTAATAGCTATGGTTTCGGTGAACTTAATAGAGAGAATAATTTAGTAGCTCTTACAAACGAGGTTTCTGACATGAATGTCAGATTGGAAGCCCTTGAGGCAGACCGAATTTTTTTTGACAGGATTATGAACTCACTTCAAAAAGGAGATGAGGGGCTACAATTTTTACACGAGGTCATTCATCACCTGCGAGAATTACGGAGGACTGCAACAAGTAGAGGTCCTGCTGTTGCTTGAGACTTCATTTTGTTCCATAAGGTAGCAAAGGTAAAGCTTTCAACGTCCTCATAAAGTTATTTGTGAAAGCTTTATAATCAACTGGTTCCCAACCAAGATTGTCTCATGAATAATGAGTTCCCTACTTAATGAAATTTATGTGGGTTATATTACTGATGGGCAATCTATTTTTGTGAATGGGAAAGAAAACAGTGCATTTCCAACAAGGGTTTGCCCGTAACAAATTCAATTTATGATTCCAAATTCTATTGCTACGCTAATTTCAGTAAGACTAGATCTCCAAACATGGGATTGAAGAAATGATGTGATGTATCAATGTATCAAGTGCTCCAAAAAAGCTATGAACAAAGGAAATGGATATACAATAAGGTGATATGAACCAAGTAATTTGGTGTACAGTAGGGCAACATGGGTAGCTTGATTTCTCCCTGGAAATGGAATAAGGCAAGGAAGGACTTTTGCACTGGTAAGGACTACCTCTTTGCATTGACATATCCCTTGAATTATTCTATTTTATTTTGTGTATTCCGTTGTACAGCCTACAGTTTCTCCAGATTGTGCCGAGTTGAGCTTTCTTCTTTTGTTATTTTTTTTCTTTCTTTTGGTTTGGTTCCTCCCAGTTTTGTGATTGTGGTGTTTTTATTCTTCCCACTTTGTTTTCCTTTCTGATTTGGTGGTGGAAGCTGTGTTTTTGATCAAAATGAAACTCAATTGTTGTATTGTGAGGGCTTTGTTGTGTGTAAAATCAAATGTGATAGGTTTTTTTTAGTAAATGGAAGTGTAAAAATACTATTAAAAGCAGAAAAAAAATCAATTAATGGAAAATTAATTGGTATAGGAAAGAAAGTGTTCAAATAAATTTGGTGTTTTTCAAATATACTTTTTGGGCAAGGTTTTTTGCGGTTGGTTTGTAACAAACTTTAGTTAGCAATATATATTATATATATATATATATATGGTAATGCTAACTTGAAAAGGTGAGCAACTATCTTAAGATGAGCAAAATTAATATGAACCGTCAGATTTCGTTTAATTTTGATCTAATAGTTTAAAATAATTATAATTAATTAATTTTTATAAATATTATCTATTGTAATTATAATTGATTACAGATGTGGCACATCTATATAGGGTAGGGTTTGTATTTACAATGGATGATATTTATAAAAACTAATTAATTATAATTAATTATATATGAAAAATTAACCTCAAATAATATTTGAATATTCTCATTTAATTTCAAAATTAATTTATTTTTGAATGATGCTATATATAGGTATATTGTAAAGTAAATTGCAAGAATATTTTTAATATGGGATGAATATTTTTTTAAAAAAAAAATTCTTCATTTCAATCTAATGACAAATGACAACAAATGACAAGAAAGATGTTCTCAAGAGAATAGATTTTTTTTTTATTTTCTTATGGATATAGAATGGCACTAGTGCTGGTTAAGGAAATAAAATCGTAAAAGAACTCTATTGTATTTTTTTTCCTTCATAAATACCCTCATGCCTAATCTAGAAATTTCTCGAAAAAAAGGTGGAAAAAGAAAGAAAGTGAGCTATTGGTAATGAGAATATGAGATGAAGAAAACAAGTAAGTCCTTTTTATCTGGGAAACATGAATTTGTTTTTTTTAATATTAATTATTTTAGATTACAAAAAATAAAAAAACCTAAAACATTGTACATAAACCATTACTTATATTATGGTCTCCTTCAACTTTGTATGTGTCCACCAGCGGTTTCAATTTGTTAAATGTGACTCCCGGAAATCTCTCCTTACGCATAAGCACCATTACGTATGTCCCACGGAAAACCTTCTCGCGTCGCTTGACATCTCCCCAAGTGACCAAGTGAGTTCGAAGTAACAATCAAAAGCCCTACGCGGCCCATCGAGACCTTGAATTGAGGAAAGGAAAGGTTCTTAACACCATCATCAATATTTCATATTACTTGAGGACGGGAATTAGCATATCCCAGTAAAGCTACATTTTAAATTCGTACCATACAATTTTTTTTTAGTATCAAATTAAACATGGCGATGTTTGTGTTATATGTTTTTTATTTTCGTTTTGAAAATGTTATAATTATTTTTAAAAATAAAAAAATAAAAAATAAAAACTTATTTTTATTCTTTGAGTTAAAATATAAAAATATTTTTATATACTCAAAAATAATTATTAAATTTTAAAAATAAAAATAAAAAACATATAAAATAAAGATGTCATAAAGTATCATCCTATAAGAATTGATGACAGGGTGTACAATGCCCAGTGTACTTGTACTCAGGGCACTAGCATCAACTATCCCATTAGTTTTTCAATTTTAAACTACTTTTTGCTTTCCTATGCAAATATACATCACAGCAGATTTTCTAAATCAAACTCTATATTATTAAAATAATATTTTATATCACTTATTTTATTTAATAATATTTTTTTATAATTTAATATGAAATAAAAGTTAATGTTATAGAAAACGTGAAAGAGAGATGTGAGAGAAAATTTTAAAATATAATTTAATAATTATAGGGAATGAATAGTACTTCCCAATATATTAGGAAACACTGTACAAACCCTATAGAGAAAGTTAAATATAAGACATCTGCTGTGGGAATAATTTTATGACTTTTTAACTTTTTTTCCCTAAATTTAGGGAAACAGACTTATATAGAGAATCTGCTACTAGTGCTCTTACGCTGATAAGCTCCTAGTTATTCAACAAACTAGCAAGAAATCGCATTAAATGCAAAGTTTAACAGTGCAGATATATTTGAACCATTTTCTTTTTGAGGCGGTTTTATATATGAAACCAGTGGCTTCTTGAGGTAATTTTAAGGGTGATCACCCGTAGATTTAGTCAGTTTGTATATAATTTTTAAATTAAACCAAAGATATTTGGTTTGAAAAATATTCAAATCAAAACCAACCAATAAAGGTTAAAAACCATCGGTTCGATACATAAAGTTTGGTTCAGTGCATAAAGTTTGGTTTGGTTTATCGGTTTGAATTAGTTTTTAAATTTTAATAATAAATTTTAAAAAAGATACATTCATCTCAAACATCATCACCTATAAGCTTCTGAGGCACCATTAAAAAAATGGTTCGAAAACATTAGATATTCACTTAAGAAAACGAGATATTAAATCTGAATTTGAAATGTGATTATCCAAAAATCCAACAAATAAAACATGAGATACGAGAAATATTATCAAGTTCAAACCTTGCTAAACAACATACTAGGAACAATGAAAGATATATAAATCTATCAGATTATATTAAATCTAATGATAGTATATTCGTTTGGTTCGGTAACCGAACGGCCAAAACCATAAACCGATCAAATACCATCGGTTCTTCTAAAATAAAAACCAAATCAACCAATTTTGTTTTAAAAATTATTTTTTTTATCCAATCAGTTTGGCTTGGTTTGAGTCATCGGTTTTGTTCTGTACGTTCATAGTCATCCCTAGGCGGTTTTATATATGAACCATTTTCTTTTTTTCTTTTATTTTAATGATGGGTAGAAATTAATATATTAATAAAAATATTAAAAATTAAAAGCTGGTGCTGGTCCGTCAGAACTCGGAACAGTAGAGATATTTATATTTTTCGAATTATGTGGGTATATTAGGAATATTACCCAAAAAACCAGAAGAAAATACGATTTTTTAAAATAAAATTTACATTAAAGAATTAGAGTTATAGAAGCATTTAATTTTAGTGCAATTTAAATCGATGAATGTTGGCTAAATTAAAATTTGATAAAAGAATATGGCTGGTAAAATTTACACAATAACGCTTAGAAAAAGGAAAAAAAAGGGTCTAGCTGTTTTGTTGTCCCAAACAACAAGAAATTAACGAGCCGCAATCAGTTCCTTGTCGCCTTCAAAGTAAGTGCAATTTTGGGCTCCGGCAACGGTCCACGGATGTGACCAGAGCAACTGTGCGAGTCAATTCAATTTTGTGGCCATAGCTATTACTTACAATAAAATAAAATAATGAAAAGTCAAGCGCATGCAAGTATGACCACAAATTCTCCATTCTCAAGGGCTGACCCTTTATAATTTCATGTTCATATTTTTGAGAATTTTTATATATATATATATATATATATATATATATATATATATATATATATATATAAAATCGCATTCGCATATTCGCGGCGCATAATCCGACTGATCACCTAACACAGTAATCCAATTATAGTTTTTAATTAACGCAATAATCACTATAAATTAAATCAGTTACATGAATCTTATTATATATATATATATATTATTCTTTTACTTGCGATATATCAAACTTGTTAGGGGCAGTCTAAGGTATAGACCCATTTTGCATGTCTTGTATGTTTTATCTTTGGACTCATTTTATCGGTTAGCTTTTCCTTGCACACTAATTAACTTGCTTTTCCCATAATCAGACTACATCATAAGCTATAACAACACTACTTACTATCCATTATCATTTGACTGGAACTTTTGTCACTGATTCAAATTATTAATATGTAATCCTTCATCAAATATCACCATTTCTTTTCACACAAATAAGACACACCACTTAACTAGACTTTTAAAATCAACAAACACCATAAATTAAAAGTACATGTTCCAATAGTTCTTGTGGCTGTTTCATCCCTTTACTTGATCCTCTTTTGTGGCATCATACCCCCCCTTTTAAAGTTTGTATTTGACCACATCTCATGGCCGCTTGATTCGCTTCATCACCTTTACGTGGGAACCATATAAACACTTTGATATCACTTATTAGCATTATCCTTCAACTCTAATATTACTTGTTAGGATGTTTTGTTACTAGCTCTGATGCACGCTTATTAGGCCTCAAATAAGGTATAGATTTACTCTCACCATGTCAGGATATTCTCCACTCTAGTATGTTACGTTAGGTTAAATCCATGTTGGATGAACACCATTATCCAACTCCAATTTTCATGTCAAATCATTAAAAACAACAGTTAAATAGAAGTGTAACTAATTCTCCCATATTAACGGGTAATCTTGAGGTTGTGGTTTATTTTCTAAAACCTGTACTTAATTATTTTGTTTTGGAGGTTTTAAATACAAAGAATCCTCTCTCACCAAAGTGTCAATGAGAACAATATAATAACCGTATTTTACAAGTTAATTACTTAATTATATTATGATATTTCCAAATTAACCCATTGGCAATTAAAAATTACAGATTGATATCTTTACCTAAATATTTCCACTTTATTTTGATGCATTTAAGTTGCAAATATCTATAATCTTATCGAATCACTTTAGGTAAGCTTTTTAAAGTATAATAGCCCTGCAATATTACACATATAAGCTTATATCACTGTTAAAACTAACACGTGTTTGTAGAGCACGCGAATGCCTAATCACTATGGGGTTTTATATTCGTTTTTTCAATTTTAATTTTAGACCGGATGAGTTAGTTAGATTGTGAGCAGAATGTTGATACATTGTCATTTCAACAGTATATGATATTTATTTATTTATTTTTATGCTAACAGTGAATGAGAATGTGATACGTCAATTTTTTAATTCGACTAATTCACCTTATCAAAAAAATTTATTTCTCAGATATCAGGGTTAAAACAAATTAATTCACAAACACAAACTAGCCAAAAATTATATGAAAATGAAGAAAAAAAGGGCGGGAGCAAGAATTTGAATATGGGACCCAAACAGCCCGGCACCTGGCCGTGGAAAATAAGTCGAAGCCATATTGTGGATTAATGTGATGGAACGACGTCCGCTTACTTGACCAAGTCCTAGCATGGGCCTATTCCTCCTCTCCTCCCCAACACTGCTTATTAATCGTCACGTTCCACTAATGTTATTTATTTATAACAAACAAACACGCGCTTGAGCCTACATGTAATAAAATTCTACAATGACCATTTTACGTGTCATGGACTTGTTCCTTCAGATCCAGTCCACCGCGCGCCCAAGCGTTCAAGAAAACGTACCATTCTATTTTGGAGCTGCTTGGACAACGCTGCTTCATCAATATTCAAATTCAAACCGCGCGCGGAGTCACGGTCAGACCTCTTCGCTCTGCCCATCTTTTCATCCACATCCACCACTACTAATATTTTATCTTTCTTGTATTATACGCCTAAAACGTGAACCTATAAATACTCACTCCCCTAACCATCAATCTTACCAACACCTTTCAAGAAACCCAAAACAAACAAACAAAAAAAAAAATCTCAGCTTTCCATCCCACCCCGATCAAAATCCACCGCTAGCTCTCCTTTAAAAATTGTTCATTCTTCCAGTATTGTCATTTACCAATCCACCTCGTGTGTACGTACACGTACATAATGGGTCACTTCACCGTGTTATTCATCCTTGCCGTGGCTGCAATGGTGGTTGTCTGTGGAGGTCCGTCGGTGGTGGAGGCGGCGAGGCCACTGAAGGAGACGAGGATAGAGCTGGTTGTACAGTCGCTTCCGCGTGGACCAGTTCGGCCGTCCGGGCCGTCGCCATGCACGTATATTCCCGGACAAAGCACAGGGACATGCAGTTTAGGTGGAAGGAAGTTTGCCGGCGGCCACATCTTAGCCCCCGCCGGTGGGGATGGATCTTCGCCGGCGTTCCCACATTCCGTCGACGCCAGAGAGACTCAGAGACGAGATTCTAGTTCATTATCGTGATGAGCTAGCTCCTCCACTCTGTTGAAAATACCAAATAAAAAATAAAAAAATTAATCTTTTTTATTTTGTTCTTTCTGGCTGTTGACATGGGCATGTTAATTAAAGATACAAAATGGTAATGTATATGGTTGGGATTTGGAAAGTCCCATGTAACTGACATTTCAAAGATACTGCTTTTGTTTTATTTTTCTGATTGGAATTTCCTTTACATATTGGGTGTTGTTGGGATATGTTTTCTTGTCTGCTGCCCCCTGTTCGGCTGCCTTAAATTTACTAGTGATGGCTTTAGGAAACCCTAGGTTTTGTACTGATCAGTGGACCAATTAAGTTATGACAAAAATTATATATAACTACTATTTCTCACACTCTAATGTTATTTAAAAATAGCTTATATATATATATATATATATATATATATATATATATATATATAGAGAGAGAGAGAGAGAGAGAGAGAGAGAGAGAGAGAGAGAGAGAGAGAGAGAGAGAGAGAGAGAGAATTTTTTCATGTCTTTCTAGTAAGGCTTCTTATTGAACCGATGATCTACGGAATTAAGAGAGTAAGTACTTGTTTAAGTATATATTAAAGATTTTTTCTCACTCCAAATATTTACATATATAAATCTAAAACTAAGAATGTCTACATAGTTTTGATGTTCTAAATCAGATTATGATCATCAACTGAAATTGATTAATTTTTTGTTGATTAATGTTTCCTTGAAGAATCTTATATATTAGGTCACAGACATTTGTTTCATAATGTATAATTGTTATTTATATAGGCGTGTGAATATTAACCTTAAAAAGTCATGATTACTAAAAAAGAAAAGAGTTGTTCGAACAAAACTTGCCATCACTCAAGAATATTGGAAATTAATCAAATTCGTGTGAGAAATTAGACACCCAAGAATATTTAATTCAGCAAGTACTGCATTTTTAGTTTCAACTTTCTCGGGTACACCTATATTGACATTTGACCTTTTAAATACTATCACATGCATATGACCACTTACATTTACGTAGCGTTCATATTGGTTAATTGTATATGGTATGGTAGACCCATTATCATTATAAATTAGTTAAGTTATTTTGACATTACAATCAAGAATTTTTTGTATCCACATTAACATATTTAATTCAGCAAATCTATAAAACCATGAGAGAAAATTTTACAAATACTCAATTATTATATGTAACTCGTAATAAAAAAATGGGGCCACGACTTCTTGAACCAAACATAACGTGCAATTTATAATTAGTTCATCCACTTTAATTAAATAAATTACAATTAAACTTGTTGATGAACAAATTCAACGGCTAGAACTCATACAAAATAGAATCCGAGTGTCCTTGATTGTTTCTTTAGTTTTAATAGTCTCTTCATTAATATAACAATAACTTGGGTTTTTATGTCCCAAGTAAAACTCCTCACAAGCCAAAATCTCATCTAAAAAAATGAATTAGTCAAGGGAATGTTTATGAGTTTATTAATTTTACAATATAAATTTTAAAGAAATCATCACGGCATATTACCATAAAAATGCTTATTATTGTCTTTTTTTTTTAAAATGGTAGTGGCTTGTCAAATCTCTCTACTAAAAGTATTAACAACTTTCAGGTAGCCCTTTTTCTTTTTTGGATTTATGTACCATAACACCTTGTTACTCAGCTAGCCCTTGGGGCATGGCAGACAAATAATAATAAGCATTAATTTATTGGAAAATATAAGAGATTATTAATCGCCGAGAATAAGAATGAATAAAACATTATTTACCCCTGGAGAGTAATTGGATTATGCAGTTCTCATTTAAAGGTGGATATTAAAGTATTTATATTAAATTACTCAGAGTAGGTCTAGTTAAAATTTATTAACTAAAGTAATATTCAATTAACTTAAATTGCATTTAGCTAATAACATATATCTTAATTATGTATTTTTTGCTTAAATTTGTTTCTTTACTTTAACCCCTAAAACCTTGCACCAGGATGTCATGCCTGCATTCAGTTGCCCAGGCTTAATTTTGTTTGTTTCTTTTTCTAAAGCATGCCCAGGCTTGCTAGCGCCGCCTGCTCCGTCTTCCATTGCTACGGTGCCTCCAGTTGCGGCGTCTTCTGCTCTCCGTCGTGCCCTGGCTACGACCCTATTAGGGGTAGAATAGTCATTACCTATCTTGTACCGTCTATAAATTGTTGGCGTGAGTTGTCAATCAGAGAGTTTCTATTTTTTGTGTAAATCCCTGATTTTAAGAGGTTACGTTGACCATGGGTGTGTATATGGAAACTACCTCATTAATTTGTAATTACTTGATTTAGGAGACCTGTACATCTATATTACGGCTGCGTAGCCTACAGAATAAAGTGAGACGAAATCGTTTTGTTCATGGTATCAGAGCACAGGTCGGGCGGACCTGTTGTACGTCTCGGCCATGGCTGATTCTTCCACAGACCTTACCGAAATTCTTAATCCTCAAACTGAATCCATTATCTCTACCCTCACCAACAAAATGACCGAAGTCTTATCCCGATCTCAGACTTCCTCTTTTCCCACCGAATCTCCAATAACCTCAATCGGCATCAAGCTGGACGGCTCCAACTATGCCTTATGGTCCCAAGTTGTCGAGATGTATGTCTCTGGCAAAGACAAGTTGGGATATATCAATGGTGATCTTTCCCAGCCATCGGAAAGTGACCCTGGTTTCCGAAAGTGGCGCACCGAAAACGCCATTGTCAAAGGGTGGTTGATTAACTCTATGGACTCCTCATTGATTGCGACCTTCATTCGCTTCCCAACCGCCAGACAGGTGTGGGAGAGTGTAGCAACCACCTTCTTTGATGGGTCAGACACGTCCCAAGTATATGATCTTCGGCGACATGTGACTCGTCTGAAGCGCCGGTGGTTCCATTGAAAAATACTACAACGAGTTGCAACGGCTGTGGCGAGAAATTGATTTTCGCCGTCCAAATCCCATGACATGTACAGTTGACATTCAACGATACAACTCGGCAGTGCAAGAAGATCGTGTGTATACCTTCCTCGATGGTCTGGATGAGCGACTCGACAAGGTTCGAAGCGATGTTCTTCGATCTGTTCCGTTTCCGACTGTGGAGCAGGCCTATGCTCAAGTTCGACGTGAGGATATTCGTCAAACAGTCATGACTGGCGGGAGCGAAAAACCTGCTGGCGCCGCAATGCTCTCACAGGGTGGCAGGACCACGCATGTGGCCGGAAAACTGGGACAGTTCCCCCACCGGCAAGGGAAAACGAACTCCACTCACAAGGACAAGATATCTAGTGCTGACTCAAGGTGTACCCATTGCGGCAATATGAAGCATACGCGAGAGAACTGCTTTAAGCTGCACGGGTACCCTGACTGGTGGCATGAACTACAGTCCCGGAAAAATCCATCTGCTGCGGCCGCAACAGGGACCGTTGGGAGGGCCATCGTGGCTGCTAGTGCTCCATATGGGACTTCTCCATCTCAGGAGCAGTCTACCTAGAGTGACCCAGCCTTGTCCCTTCTCACTCTTGGCGACTCCGCGACTACTGCAGGTACCTGTACTTCCATTAGTGGTGTCCCTCCTGCACACAGTCCGTGGATTCTGGACTCCGGGGCTACAGACCACATGACCTTTGACCCTGCTGACCTCACACACTTGTCTACACCTCGACGGGGTCACGTGACAAATGCTAATGGTCTCATGAGTCCTGTTACTGGGGCTAGAACTGTTTTCGTTTCCCCCTCTCTTGCTCTATCTCATACCCTATTAGTCCCCTCGTTGTCCAATAAATTAATCTCCATCAGTCAATTAACCAGTGATCTTAATTGTGTGATCTCCTTCCACTCTACTTTTTGTCTTATCCAGGATATTCTCACCAAGGAGATCATTGGGCGTGGTACTAAGCGGGGGGGACTCTACTATGTGGATTCTGTTCCATTGGGCCAAGCGAATCACGTGCGTGGCATGACCCATCCGAATGAGCACCAAATTTGGCTATGGCATCGCCGTCTCGGACATGTGTCCTTTGGTTATTTGAAACACATACTTCCGCATTTATTTTCCCAGACATCTCCAAATTTTGAGTGTCCCACCTGTATTCTTGCAAAAAGTCACAGGGTCTCGTACCCTCTGAGTATGAATAAAAGTGTGTTGCCATTTATGTTAATACATTCAGATGTATGGGGCCCTTCTCCCGTAACTGCCCATTCCGGACATCGGTGGTTTGTCATTTTTGTGGACGACTGCACTCGCATGACATGGCTCTATTTACTCAAACACAAGGATGAAGTGTTCCATGTCTTCTAGACCTTTCATCAAATGATTAAGACTCAATACTCGGCCAACATCCGAGTCTTACGATCCGATAATGGAGGAGAGTATATTAATCGCCATCTCCACACTTATCTTCAATGCCATGGTGTAATCCATCAGACAACCTGTGCGTATACTCCCCAGCAGAATGGCGTCTCCGAACGCAAAAATCGGCACATCATGGAAACCGCACGATCCTTGATGATTGATGGTAGTCTTCCCCATCGTTATTGGGGCGACGCTGTCTCTACTGCCGTTTACTTGCTTAACCGCCTGCCTACTGTGGCCCTCAACCTACAGACTCCTCTGCAGACTTTGGCGCGCCATGTTCCACTACCATCCGTCCTCACCATTCCTCCACGTGTCTTCGGATGTGTGGCCTTTGTTCACCTACCTCCGCAGCAACGCACTAAACTCGATCCCTGTGCGGTTCGCTGTCTCTTCCTTGGCTATGGCCCTCATACTAAGGGCTACCGCTGCCTCAATCTGACAACTGGACGGACGTATGTCACTATGGACGTCACCTTTCTCGAATCTCAGACCTATTTTACACCACCACCTCCTCGTTCTGGTCTTCAGGGGGAGTCTCGGGTTGTTGAAGCCCAGCAGTGGTGGTTGGAAGGCGCCACCGCTACCTTTGGCCCGGCAGTTGACGCTCCAGGTTCTACTATGCCTGCTGCGCCAGGCACTACTGCCGGCGCTGAGGGCTGCGCAACTGCTGCCACTCCAAGCACCGCTGCCGCCGTCGCTCCCCTGGCTGCTATGCCAGGCACTACGTCGGCACGGAAGGTGATGCGCCCAATGACGGCACTGTTCTCCCGCATGATGACGCTCCACGTGCTGCTGGAGCTATTACTCCAGGCTCTGCTCACCCTGCAACTGTGGACACGGGCAGTACTGTTCTCCCGCATGATGACGCTCCACGTGCTGCTGGAGCTATTACTCCAGGCTCTGCTCACCCCACAACTGTGGACACGGGCAGTGCTGATTCCGAAGGTGCGACTCATGACCCCAGCGACCTAGGCTCACTCCCCCCTTTGCATAGTCCTCCCAATGACACTCCTGAGAATATTCACGTGGTAAGTACCTCTGAACCTCCTTCATCTGATAAAATCTGTAGACGGTTCTACTGCAGGGTACAAATTACCAGATAGACATAATCGGGGCAAACCACCAAACCGGTACTCACCTGATATCACATCAGGGCGATCGCGCTATCCGATTGCGAACTATGTCTCTTCCCAGACATTACCTGCACCTCTTAAAGCGTTTACCCACACAATATCAGCTTACCATGTTCCCACAAATGTCCATGAAGCACTCTCTAATCCAGAATGGACCCGTGCCATCACAGAGGAAGTTAAAGCACTGCAACGAAACAAGACCTGGACTCTTGTAGAGCTGCCTGAGGGAAAGAAAACTGTGGGGTGTAGGTGGATTTTTACCATTAAACACAATGCCGATGGGGCTATTGAACGCTACAAGGCAAGACTCGTAGCCAAAGGTTACACACAAACATATGGTGTAGATTATCAAGAAACGTTCTCTCCCGTGGCAAAACTGAACACCGTTCGAGTTTTGCTTTCTCTTGCGGCAAACTTTGATTGGCCTTTACATCAGCTTGATGTAAAGAACGCGTTCCTTCATGGTGATCTCAAGGATGAAGTATATATGGACATTCCTCCAGGTCTCTCTGCTTCTTCATCAAAACCTATGGTGTGTAAATTACATCGAGCACTCTATGGCTTAAAACAGTCCCCACGTGCTTGGTTTGGTAGATTTAGCTTGGCAATGGAGAAATATGGTTTCCATCAGAGCAATGCAGATCATACCCTTTTCCTGAAGCGCCAGTCAGGGAAGGTAACTGCCTTAATAGTTTATGTAGATGACATGATTATCACAGGGGATGATCATGCAGAGATTACCAGGCTCAAAAAATATCTATCATCAGAATTCGAGATGAAGGATCTTAGAGGGCTCAAATATTTCCTTGGAATTGAGATAGCACGGTCAAAACACGGCATATTTCTCTCTCAAAGGAAATATATACTGGACCTACTAGCAGAGGTTGGCATGCTAGATTGCAAGCCGGTTGACACGCCCATGGTGCAAAACCACAAGCTTGGAATATACCCGGGTCAGGTTGCCACAAATAGAGATCAGTATCAACGGCTAGTTGGAAAACTTATTTATCTATCCCATACTCGGCCGGATATTACTTACGCTGTAAGCGTTGTCAGTCAATTCTCACATGATCCGAGCACCAATCATTTGGATGCTATATACCGTATTCTTCGATACCTGAAGGCCTCGCCTGGAAAAGGGCTTCTGTTCAAAAAACATCAACATGTGGAGGTTATTGGATACACTGACGCCGACTGGGCTGGCAATATCACAGACCGAAAGTCTACATCAGGCTACTTCACCTTTATCGGAGGTAATCTTGTGACATGGAGAAGCAAGAAGCAGAATGTCGTGGCATTGTCTAGTGCTGAAGCAGAGTTTAGAGGAATGGCTAAGGGAATTTGTGAGTTGATTTGGATTAAAAAACTGTTGAATGATCTTGGTTTTCCACCTACTGGAGCAATGAGCTTATTCTGTGACAACAAGGCCGCCATTGCCATCGCTCACAATCCAGTCCAACACGATCGCACCAAACACATTGAGATAGACCGTAATCTGTTCAAACACAATCTTGAAAAAGGTGTTATTCAACTTCCATTTGTGAAGTCTGGTGAACAATTGGCGGACATCCTAACGAAGGCTGTTTCAGCACAGGACTTCTACAATGCACTTGGCAAGTTGGGCATACATGATATCTATGTACCAACTTGAGGGGGAGTGTTGGCGTGAGTTGTCAATCAGAGAGTTTCTATTTTTTGTGTAAATCCCTGATTTTAAGAGGTTACGTTGACCATGGGTGTGTATATGGAAACTACCTCATTAATTTGTAATTACTTGATTTAGGAGACCTGTACATCTATATTACGGCTGCGTAGCCTACAGAATAAAGTGAGTCGAAATCATTTTGTTCATAAATAAGATGTACACAGTTGTAAAGAAGTAACTTTTCAATACAGTTTAATCCGTCTTTTCTTCTCTCTCTGCTTTTCTTAATATGGTATCAAAGCAATATAATTGAGATTCTTTGTCTTCTTCGCAACAGCCACCATGCCAGTTTCTACTGGAGTCACATACAACTTCGATAATCCATCTAGTCCATATTTTCTTCATCATTTACGTTGAAAACCCAGGGCAAATCTTGGTGTCGCAACCTCTCACCGGTGACAACTATCCCAGCACCTTTATAAATAAGATGTACGCAGTTGTAAAGAAGTAACTTTTCAATACAGTTTAATATATCTTTTCTTCTCTTTCTGCTTTTCTCAATAGACCCCCACCACCTTCACCAAATCGGCGATTGTTTTCATTTCAAGGGGACTAAGGGAGCGAGGGGGAAGATGGCTGTTCTAGCCGACTCCAAGACCAGTCCGTACCCGAACCTAAGGCCAAGTACGAGCAGCTCGTGGTTTGATGATCAACAGAGATAAGGGTATTCTTCCTGGGATCATCTCAAGTTAGATTTGATAAGTTTTTAGCATGCCTCAAGTGATTAAAGGAGAAAGAAGAAGAGGAACTGGGCTTTGGGATTTTAGGTGTTCTCGAATTTGGGGGTTGGGAGGTGGAAGAAGAAGATGATGGTGGTTAATTGGCGGACGGCCGTGGATGAGTTGTGGTAGCTTGTGGCAACGCAAATCGGGATGGCTGCGATGCAAAACCATCTGATTGATTGTTTGACTTTATTTTTTATATTCACCCAATCATATTTTTGAGGGAGAATAAACTGTAGTGCACCTCCGGTCAATTATACTATCAGCTATAGTTAAATATAACTAAAATGGGTTAGCTAGTTATATTATCAGTTATAACAATAAATTTAGTCACATTTAACAAAATTTTGAACTTTTAGCTAAGATATCATATTACCATTTACCCCTTAATTATCTTAACAACCTAAAATACTCTTGTTGTGTCATCCCTTTTCCTCTCTTCCACAGAGGAAGAGAACATGCCATCCACAGCTGAAAGACCAAATCCGTTGGATAACTCGACGACCCCAGCGCACAACTTCATCTGTCAAGCTCAAACGCATCCGGCTGCCCAAAAATCCATTCAATAAAACACAACAGGAGGACCAATTAGTGAAACTAGGGGTTTGTCTGCCCAAAAACACGTTTAAGTTGATCGCGATCTTAACCTACATGCAAGAAATGCCACCCAAGCGAGCAGAAAAAGGAAAACAGCCCACTACTGTCCATGATCCACAAAGGAGGGTAATGACCCGTGTTTGAGATTTTGGAAGATAACTATGTGATGGAATGCATATCGAGGGATGAAAATATCTAGATGAGAATGTACTCATCAAATGGAGCGTTTTGACAGTAATTATGCTCAATTTGGAATGAGGGCCATGTGAGAGTAATTTTAATATTTTAAGAAATTAAATGAGAAAAGAATAAAGAAAATAAGAGAGAAACACTTAATTAGCTGTTGAGTGTGCATGAGACGTGAAGAGAGAGAAAGAAAAAGCATGAGACGTGAAGAGAGGGAAAGAAAAAGCGTGAAACGTGAAGAGAGAGAAAGAGAGAGCATATATATTTGAGGAAGAACAAGAGAGGAACAAAGAAATTTCAAAGGGGATTGACAATCCAGACTCAAGTCGATCAAATTTGAGGTAAGGATTCATTCTTCTCACTCATATGTCATTAATTAAACTTACTAAAGTAGCTAAAACATGACAATTAACCCCAAATTCATAAAATTTTATGTATGAACCATATATGTGAAAATTCACGGAATTTCATATTTTGGGTGTTTTAATGCTTATAAAGTGACAAAATTGAGGTTAAAGCTTGGTATAAAGTGTTTGAGTATGAGTTTTTTGATTTGGTGGCTTAAATATGTGGATTTTAGCCGAAAATGGTAAATTCCCAAATGTTGTAGCGGTTTAGTCGACTAAAAATTTTATACGACTAAACTGAGTATTTTGATCAACTATGGCAGTTTTAAACTAGTTGGTCGACTAAAATTTTAATCAACCATTTGATTGACCAAACAGTTTTGTTAGCTCAATGTGATTGGGTGAACCATAGTGGTCATATGAGATATGATCAACTATATTTAGGCCGACCAAGGCATGTTTTGAGCCGTTTTGCATTGTTTTGAGCCGTTTTTCTGTGGTTTTTTCAGGGTTTGATCCCCATGCTTTGTGGATAGCCTAATGGAAGGATTTAGGGCTATGAGCCTATGAGTTTGAAAGGACTTGAGAAGTCTAGCTTATTTTGTTGTTTTGCATGTATGTCTTGCTTGTTTTAACATGTTTGGAATATGCATGAGATGTCATTAATGTTATAAAATATTTGTTTATATGTGATAACGACATGAGATGTTATGTTTGCGTGAATTATGGTACTTAGTGGTCACGTAGGCCTACGAGGCTACCTTGATTAGCTTAGGAGGCTACTGTTGAGAGCCTGAGTGGTGAAATTTATTTAGAGCCTAAGAGGCTAATGTGCTTGAGAAGCAATACTATGCTGTGGGACAATATTGTGCATGGGAGGAGCAATACGGTGCTTGAGAGGCAATGTTTGGGATTACATAAGAGGTTTACTTTATATTTTAATGCATTAATACATGATTGAGTTGGTGATGTATATGTAGCATTACACGAGCACATGCCTATACTAGTTTATGAATTGGGATGAGTCGGGGAATCATAATCCATACTGAGCTGTGGTTACTCACTTCTTCTATTGTGTTTGTCTTTATTTGTTACAGGTACTTATATGAGCTTAAAGGTTTACCAAAGGTGAAAGTCTTGTGTGTATTTGTTTATTTTATTGGATTGTAAAACTATGATGTAACCACATGAGGAAAAGTACATGTATGTGTGTGTGTTTGTATGTTTGTATTATGGATTGAAATAAGATTTCTGTATTCGTGTGCTATATATGTGGTATCAATTAGGGACAACACTTGTGCTAAGGTTCCTTTCTCAGTGTTATCACTAACCCCTTGTCCCTTCGAGTACGGGCATGTGGATTCACTAATCGGTTTCTAAGAGTCAAAAATTTGTAACGTAACAAGGAGAACCATCAAAAGTAGTCACTAGAGAGAGAAGAGGAGGCCGATCGAAAATCACTCCCAATTCTCCAAAGCTGTCGCTGGCCCATTGTTTGGTTTTTTTTAAAAAATGAACTATTAAAGTTTTAAAAACAATAAAGGAAGGATAAATGTGAAAAAATAATAATTTAGCAAAAAATACATTGAGTACTATTGAGATACTATTAGTTAATTTCAAACTGTAGCAAGTTATATTTAATTTTAGCTAATCAATTTGGCTTAGGTCTATTGGAGATGCTCTAAGGGTACTTTAGGTTGTTAAAAGAATTGGTAACTGAATGCTAAAAGCATTAGTACTTGGTTTCAACTTAGCTAAAATTTATCTAAAATTTGACTAAAAAATGAAAAACACCCACCTTGGAATCAATAACGCTACAGTGTATTTATCCGAGCAGCATATCACTCGCTACATCTAACAAGCCACTCTTCCCTTGTTAAATATTATTTGTGACTAAAATAAGCGTTTGCCAATTTTCTTTTGCTTCCTTTCTCTTTCTTTTTCCTCTGTTGTTTACAGATTATTTCCTAGTCTCACCCGCTTACTCAACTGAAGCACTGGTCCTATCCATATCCCCAAACAAAAACTTCATTCTCTTTGTCGTCTCCTAGACGCACCATCAAAGGAACTCTCTACCGACTCTCTCTGTTTCTCTATCGTTTCCGAGATGGAGCATCGTGAGTGCTCGTTGGCTTTCTTTCATTCTCAGACGAAGCTTCCTTATATAGTGGGCATTTTTTTAGCTGCAACAGAAAGGTACACCTTTGCTCTAATGAACTTATTTTTGAGTTACTAGACTTGAGCATCAGGCATAACTGTTTAATTTGGTCGTTTTTGTCGGTTCTTAGCTTTTTATTTACTCTAGTATTTGCTGTGATATTGTCTGATAGTCCTACAACACATTATTATATTAGTCTGCAATTACTGTTTTGGAATTTTGGCTTTGGGTTGTGATATTGGTTTAGCCGTAAATTAGAGCATAAATGAAGTGGAAGGAGAAAAATTAAATTTCCTCCCTTGAAACACTCCATTGATAATGATAACAATATTATAGTTCGCTTTCATACTAGATCGACACTTAGGGATTGTAACTCATGATCCTATTATAATGTTGCACCTATGTTTTCAAACAATTTGTTTTTATACACACTCATGCAATTAATGCATTCATGGGAAATTATTATTCATTAATATAGACACTGCAATATAGAGACTATCTATAATAAGTAAAACTCAATTTCTTAACTAAATTATAACTAAAGTTTATTGAGTCCCACTACTAATGCTCAATGTGTCTTTTTAGCTAAAAATCAAAATTTTAGATAAATTTATATAAAATTATAGCTAACTATATTTAGCTAATGTTATAGCTCACTTATTAGAACAAATAATTAACTAATTATGGCTTTAACTAAGCATATAACTAAGCTACTGGAGATGCTCTCACTGGAACTAATGTTAGTTCCAACTCCTTTTTGTCCACTTACAAGCTGTAATGTTTGTTCATATAACATAGATTTTGCTTCCACTTCATTCAAGTTTTTAAGGACTGTGAAACTGATCTTGTCCCTAATTTGCAATTTAAGGTCATCCACAAATCGTGCGGCTTGTTGTCCTTCACTTTCCTGCAAATCATTTCTTAGCCAATCTTATAAATTCTGCAGTATTTTCATGAACTGACCATGTCTCTTGGTACCAATGTTGATATTGTTTGAAGAATATTTGCGTATAGTCCGATGGCAAGAAATCTCGCTACAATAACTGTTTCATTCGAGGCCAACTTCTCACTGATCGTCGCCCTTCACGTTCTCCTACTTTGTAATCTCTCCCACTATCCTGAACCTCCTCCCTTCAATCTGCAAGCTACCAAATTAACTCTGCGGTTTTTTGGAATCTCCATGTAATTGAAAAATTGTTCAACCTCCGCCAACCAGTCAAGGAAACCTTCAGTATCAAGACTACTATTGAAAGATGTTATATCCACCTTCAATTGATAGTTGACTGCATCTTACGATCGTATTGATTTCGTCGGTACTCTCTGCCTCGATCCCGCATCGGCGGTAGTCATGCTCCAGACAATAACTATTTTTCTTTTGATGAATCATCCCCTGATAACTGTTGTACTCTAATTGCAGCCCCACGTCTAGGGTTTGGGTCAACCAATTCGTCCTTTGCCCTCAGACGAGTACACTTAATCAAATCATTATCGGAATTCAATTGGTTGGTATATTCACAAATTCTCCCTACTTTTGGTTGCTCTTCACCAAGCACTCTACCACCACGACCTTCTAACGAGTTGACCCAAAGATGTCGTTCTACAAGTCGGATTCTCTGACCTACAGCATCAATTCCGCCCTTGGGACCCATTGATTGGCTCCTTGGATGCCTACCTCCTGAACATCGTCAGGTACACGATCACCTCCAATGCACGGACTCAGTGACATCACCGCAGGAAAAGCCTTGCTCTGATACCATTTGTCGCAACGCAGAAGCTACAAGAAATCAATATCAATGATCAAATCTCCGAAACAGGTTGTTAATCCAAGCAGACCCAAAGATCAATCTATAAGTTTATAAAACTGAGAATAAAATTCATATGTATCATTACGATGATTTAGGAACTTATTTATAGTCTAATAAAGGATTACATAAAAGAAAATTCATAGAGAAAGAATTAATGACCTAATATGAAAACTTTTAACTTAACATTTAAAAGGAATTAATTAAAAGAAAAGATAAGTCTTGCTTATGTCTTAAATTATTTATTTTTTATGCTACTGCATCATTTTCTCATCCTATAACCCTCCCCTCCAGAGTGACCACTCTTGCCACTGCACCCTCTACCGTGCTCACAAAGTGTATTCAATTTATGAGAAAATAATTTTTAGAAATAATTTTTAAATTTCTTTTTTAAAAACAAAAAATCAAAATCATGATACTTACGCCGATAAAGAAGGATATGCATGCGAGGTAGCAAATTTCGAAGGAACAAACCAAAATGAAATAACGATAGCAATTGCAATGGCGTAAACAAAAAACATGGTCATCCGCACAGGTAGTTCAGTTGGTCGGCATTCAGCATAAAATATAACTCCGTAAGGAATTGGTATTAATTAGTAAATTTATACGTTTTCTGGGTAAATTTATCTCCACATCAATTGTAAGGATTTTTTTTTATATAAAAATGTTATCATGTCGTGGAAAAAATTTACCCTTGATAAAATTTATCATTATATATATATATATATATATATTATCATTATTGTATATAAATTTATCAGGCTATGTAAAAATTAATCTTGAAACAACGACATGCAGTCGGTTGATGCGTAGGAAGACACGTCAGTCCGTAACCAGTTTTTATATCATCTTTCATGTTGGGACGATTACAAATTTACAATTCACGAACACAGAAAAAACCAACCATAATGGTGATTCGTTTATTTGAGGAGTGATGGAAGAATGATGATGAGTCTCGAATTGATCTACAAGATCGAAGGGGAAATTAACATCTATCATCATTTTTGGTGTACTGTTAGAAACATTCAGGTTCAATGAATTAATTGATTACTTGGTGCATGCTCTCAATATTCAGGTTCAATGAATTATAGTAGAATTCATTGAATGACACTGTCCTCGTATGCAAAAGCATTAATACTAGCTAGAGTCTATAGTAGAATAAAGGCATGAGAAGGGATGAATGACAGTCATATCTCGCGAATGGGTATTGAATTGTGTCTCCCCGAGTCTGTTCTTGGTCATTCTTCTGAATCAGACCTGTGACAGTGTTCAAACAAAAGTGCAAAAGTTTATACGGAAAAAGTATTTCCGATACACTATTTACAAAAAATAAAAATAAATTAAGAAATTTTTGGGTATTTAAAAACTTTAGATTCAAGCATCGGTAAATAATGTTTTATTTTTTAATATATATATCTATATAAAGGGCATCAAGAGGATAAGAAACCACCCTTTACGTAATGAATAAGGAACACCATGTATCTTAATTTATTTATTATATTGGAAATCAATATACTGATGCCGATAAAGAAAGATATGCGAGGTTGCAAGCGGCAACAGGGGAAGACCATGTGCGCGTGGATGTCTCCCGCTACTGCCAGGGATGGTGCAATTGGGTACACCTGTGGCCTGTGGGCGTAGGTTTTCGACTAAAACTCGTGGCTCGTTTGATAAAATTAAAATGAGAATACAATTAAATAAAAATAATTTATTATTTTACTTGGTATCCAATAATGTTGGTATTCAATATCACGAATGAATGTGAAAATAGAATTAAAGAGTGTATTGTAGTAATTTTTAAAATTTAATACTCTATTTGTAAAGAAATAAAGAATTAAATCTCAAAATATTATTTTAATATATTTTTTTATCTCTATTTTCATATTTAAATAATATTATATTTATTTTTCATTTGAATGACTATTTGTTCTCTATATTATATAATTTTATTTTATTTTTCTCTTCACGCATTTATTTCTTCTTGTATGGGTTAATAAAAAGAGAAAAAAACTAATATAAAATAAAATTATAATTTTAATAAGAATAAAAATAAAATAAAGAGTACTATTGGACTTGAAATTATAAAATAAGTTTTTATATGTAAAAAAATTATACATGTATAATAAAAAAATGAGTAGTGTTATAAAGATGCTATGAGAACATTAATATTAAATTAGTAATTACTGTTTTTAATAAAAGTTATAATTTTTTCAGAACATTAGTAGCAGATTCATTATATAAGTTTATTTTCTATATTTACATTTCTCCACGCAGATGTTTTCCTAAGTTAATTAGATAATATTTATTGATGAATTCCACTTATATGAAAATAATATGTAATCAACTTAGAGCATTGGCATTGGCTTATCAAGTCAATGTCAAAATTCGATAAAGAAAGACTATTTTTTGTATAAATTTGATGATTTCTTCTCAAACATACGCATCGGCATCATCGTCCCAGTCACCACCTATGCCTATCAACCCTTCCCCCACTCCGGCGAGATCCTTCATGCTTTCTATCACATTTATTTTTATTTTATATTAAATTATAAAAAATATTATTAAATAAAAAATATAAAATATTATTTTAATGATATAGAGAGCGATTTAGGAAATCTATTGTTGTATATATTTATATAGAGAAATTAAAAATAATTTAAATATGTATATTTAGGAAAAATGATTAGGTAGTTGATGTTAGTGCTCTCATAACTCTAAATAAACTTAATTCTTATTTAAAACTTGAGTTAACTTTAAACATACATAATTTTGGCTCATTAAAAAACACACATAATATTTACATTTCTCCACGCAAATGTTTTAGATTTGGTTTCACATTTATTTTTCTAATGTTAGATAATATTTATTCACGAAATCCACTCACACGAAAATCATATGTAATCAACTTAGAACATTAGCAATGACTCATCAAGCTAATGTCAAAATTTGATAAAGAAAGACTACTTTTTATAAATTTGATGATTTCTTTTCAAACATACGCATCGGCAACATCGTCCCCGTCATCCCCTATGCCTATCAACCATCCCCCCACCTCTGGCGAGATCCATCCCTCCCCCCTCCCTTGCGCCTGTCAACCATCCCAGGCCCGCAACCATCCATGGGAGGACCTCTGGAGCTGCCCATGCCATCGCTTCACCAATTTAATTATTATGTTTTCCGTCTGTGAAACCTGCCGCCCTCACGACCAATGCTCATGCCATTACCTCACAGCACGCCTCTAGAATCCAGATCGTGCCGTGAATGCAGTCGTTCCGTCTCTCCATGCTGAGATCCATTTTCTCGCTAAAGCCACATTTCCATTTCGTTCGACCCTTTCTGGTGCCCATTTCACACACACACACACACACACACACACACACACACTCACACACAAATGCGCACATACTGACACACAGTTGTGCATGTGTCCTCCTTTGCCTATGTCCGAAGCAAAACAATCAAATGTCCCTGAAAAAGCGAACGAAGAAGTTACCAAGCCTGGATTTTCATCGTCCAATCCAAAACCTACTTTGATTTCGTAACATTTGACCACAAACCCATTTCCTCGTTGGAAAGTTGTCCCACGTGGAAGAAAGTGGGGAAGCTAAGTAGTTAATAAGGTGGAGCAGGCCCAGAAATGTCATAATGCGTTTTAAAGCTGTGCGAGCCGATGTGGCAAGCCCAAAGCAGACAATATTGTGACATGCGGGTGGGCATGTATCTTTGCCTGATCCTAACAAATGGTATCAAAGTCTGCTTGTCCTCCAGAAAGGTGTTCCATGATATCGAAAATCTTCTTGGCATGGTGAGATCAAGCAGCGTGTTCCGTGGTATGTGGAGGTATACAAAAAACCTCTGTCAGGTGATCGAATCAGTATGATCTCAATTAGGATGTGGATTGAGGGGGAGCTGCAAGGCAGCCCAGATCAATAAGTATGTCCTATGATGTGATTCGATGTGTAACAAAGGGGGAGATTATTGGAAAGTTATCCCACATGGAAGAAAGTGGGGGAAGCCAAGGAGTTAATAAGGTGGAGCAGGCCCAGAAATGTCACAACATATTTTAAAACCGTACGGGCCGATGTGCAAGCCTAAAGCGAACAATATTGTAATATGCGGACGGGCTTATATCTTAGTCCAATACTAACATTTTCATCTCTCGGCCATAGCCACTCCCCCACCAGCAAACCTAGCTCCAAAGGTCCTCTCATGGAACCAAGCCCTCCCCGTAGCTCCACACTATCATCCCCGTCTCCCCCCTACGGCTATCAACCCTCCTCCCCCACCCCCCGGCTATGCGTTAACCCATCCCCACCCCTTTGCAACAGCCCATCTCCCTCTCGGCCCGGCATGGTCGATCCATCCCCCACCCCCAGCAACGGCCCGTCTCTCTCCCCCCCCATCTTTCCCTTGCCCTAGGTCAATATGTTGTAGCGAACGCGAGCGTCGCTGATGAGACTACAATACCTCGATTAATTTGACGAAAAAAAAGGAGATTAATTATTGTAGCTCAAAGTTATAGATTTGGTATTTGATGATATCAATATCGTATTTTTTTATATTCGCTAATTTTTTAATGTTTGATGTATCAGATGCCAGTGCTCTTACAAGATGGTTTAGTTTGGATTCAATGCGATGTACTTTATCCGCATCACGAGAATTTTTGATATTTCAATATCCATTGATTTTTTTTTCAAAAAATTCACATTAAATTAAATATTCATGTTTTTTTATAAAATTACATAGTGATGGTTAGTTTATGCAAAAATTGACATGGAAAACATTAATAAAATAAAATTTTCAGGTTATTTATTTATTGATTCAGTTTTTTTCCTGGTAAATTATGCATAAATCAACTAATCACTATGAAAATTTACAAATTTACAGCTACCAAAGACAATGCATATAATTAATTTTTGAAACAAATGTAAACTGAGTTATTGAAATATCAAAAATTTGCACATCGTACGACTAAAGTGCATATTTGCATCGAATCCACGCTCAGTTTGCTTCCCCGGCCCACTGCTTTAATTCGGTCCATCAACAATATTTGTTACATTAATTTCATCCCACTACAAATAATAAACACGCACTTTTATCAATAATCTATTTATTATTAATTAACATTCATACAAATCTATTTGACAAATCCATGGAAAAGCCTTCTCCATGTGTGCTAATCTTAATAGTTCATCCGTATAGAAAAATAAATAATAAACAGTGAATCTATGTTATAGAGTTAAGATAATAAACAGTAGAATCTATCAAAATTGCGTAATTTTTGAGTAACCGTAATGACGTGATAGCATACCAATTCATCGGGAGGGAAAAAGAAAAAATCATTACCGTTCAATCTCTCATGATTCCGTGAAGATATCACAAATCGGTTCCACAAATATTTATTCGACGTGAAAATACTTAATTAATTAACCGAATCAAATACGTGATACCTGCCATGTCAACCGTCACATGTGCTAAATCAACTTAACAAGAGTATATAAATACTCAATCATACTCTTCAATACCCATCCAATTCCTTCTCAAAATCTAGGTCGACTTCGAATGACCATTTAGAAAGAAAAAAAAAAAAACTTCCCCCGCGCTATCTGCATTTTAGGCATGGGTCACTCCACTGTGATAGTTATTGTTGCCTCATTCTTAGCAGCCTCGGGTCTCTGGTCGACGTTGGCCGTGTCGGGGGACTCGTCGCATGTGGAGGACATGAAGAGAGAGCAGGCGGTGCTGTCGCTCAAACACGGGCTGGTGCCGCCGTCCGTAGACCCATGCACGCACATCCCCGGGCGTAACAGTAAGATTTGCACCAGCCGTGTCGATGTCGCTGCAACGACATTACCGGACTTCGGTCGTGACCGAGACTCCCAGACAAGGAAGCAGGCGGACGACTTGAGGACAGAGCTTCAAAAAGGACCGGTCCCGCCATCTGCGGCAAGCCCATGCACGAACGTCCCCGGGCATGGATACTTGACTTGCGGTTAAGGTCGGAGAAACTTCGTCTTCGTCTTTGATTTCGGGGAGGCTTCGGTGGTCCCTGAGACCGGCAGACGAGCTTGCAGTGTGGTGTTTTCCTCTTCGTTTTTGTCGTCGAATAAGTATGCATGTCATGTCTATAGACGTGCAGTTTCAATCATCAGTTAAATAATAATCGTGATTTATATATAATTAAAGACTAAAATTGGGGTTAGCTTTTAATGCTATATATACCTCTGTCTTGTGGGGGCGGAATATAGGTCACTTGTATTGGTGTGCGTTAGACCTGATCAGTACTCGATCAACAATGACACTTTTAAGTGTACCCAATATTCTATTGCTATCTTCACGAATTTTCACGAGTTTTAGACTTCTTCCTTCTTTTTTTCCTAATTATTGATGACTACTTTTCGTGCTATATGTGTGTGTGTGTGTATATATATTAGAAAACAGGATTGCGGGGGCATATATTTTTAAACGGTAAAGATAGCTGGATGATTATTTCATCTATGGTTCACATTAAGGGATCCAGGTACTTGGATTTCGACTCCAAATGGAGTTTCATTTTTAAGAGTATTGATATTTGAACAAAAGATTCATGGTCTGATTTATAAATGGACTAACATGGCTCAAGATCAGCTGTATAATATTTTTTTAAATGAATAATAATTTTAGATGGGATAAATTAATCCGATAGTAATGTGTTACAATTCCATCAAATGCTAATTGAGTAATTGTTATGAAAAAATATTGGAATAAGCTAGTTGTCTAGCTCATGCCAGCTGCAACCTGTTTCCATATTTCCATTTCGGTTTATTTCTTTATTTCTCTACTTCTGTCGTAATTGTGAAATGAGAGAATCCTTTAATTATTTCTGTTAGTCACTTTCCTATTTTTAGCAGTCAAGATTGTGATGTTAATCAACAATATTTGAGTTTGTACTTTCCTTTCTATTGTATTATAAGAATGAAGAAACAGAAAATGGTGTTGTTGTTGAACACCACAATTAAGGTTAGCATGTCTTTTTCTCTGCTTTCCTTTCTATTTCTCTTTGTTTTTTGTTATTCTTAAAAGAACTAATTAAGGTTAGCATGCTGACACGTCACCATCCAACTTCAAATCCGATTAATTTATTCAAATGTCCCTATTTTTTTAAGGTTATATTGCACCACAAGCCGATTGCGAAACACATTACATCGTTTTCTTTTGGCCATGCACATAATAAATAGTTAGCAGGTTCTTCACATTCTTTGGACTCGTCACTACAAAAATCAATTTTCGATGTTTTTTAGTTTGCGTCTCTTTTAAAATGTCTGTAAATATATTCTATATGGAGGGCTTTTTTTTTTTTTTTTGAAACGCCATCAAAAATAATTGCTGGCGTTTGGCAACAGAAATGCTTCATCTCTCGACGATAAGAATAAGGACACTTCAACCCATAATGTTGTTTAGCATCATTCACTGGGGTGACCTCTCTTTCCCGAGGACAGATAGGGATGAACCGTTGGACCAGCTGGTTCGGCCGTACGTGGCTGTCCACTTATTACAGTATTATTCACTTAGTACGTGGCTTTAAAATGCATTGTTATATATATTAGGGCCTACTAATGCCTTTGATTTGGGACAAACATCATAAAATTCTCTCCCCTTATCACACATTAAAATACACAACAAAGGCCAAGGAGCCACACCTATAAAACCATTTAGCTTCATCAAAGTCAAAGGCTTAACTTGCTCCTTTCAAAGACTATTTTTCTCAATGCTTGATTAGAGTGAGAGGCTATTTTGTATTAGCTTGCTCAATTCAGAGGCACATCGCTTTGATATTTTGGCGAGATCGTCTGTTGTTGTAATTCCACGACACCAACAAGACAAAACTTGATTGGAGTCAAAAACTCAGTTTGCTTGATTCATATGCTCCCAGCTTGATCGAAGTTAGGGGCTTAACTTGCTCAATTCAGGGGCATAATATCTTGAAACTAGGATTACTTTTACTTGGTCAGATATCAATTGTTAAATTGGGTCAAATTACAGGCTCATTTATGTCTTTTCATGTCTTACAGTATTATACTCATTGTTTGGTTCATATGCTTCCCGCGAGTATGTTGTTCTTGTCCATTTTTCTGAATTAGACCTCCGACAATGGTTAAATAAAATAGCAAAGGTTTATATAAATACAGTATTTCCGATAAGCTATTTGCAAAAAATAAAAATAAAATAAAAAATCTTTCAAACTTTAGATTCAATAGCATTCGTAAATAATGTTTCATTATATATATAGGCATTAGAGGGTAAGAAATTAAACCGCCCTTTACTTTACGTAATGAATACGGAACTACACCATGTATCATCTTGATTTATTTATTGTATTGGAAATCAATATACTGACGCGATAAAGAAGGATATGCGAGGTAGCAAATTTCAAAGGAAAAAACCAAAATGAAATAATGATATTTAGCAATTGAAATAGCATGCATAAACAAATTAAAAACATGGTCACCCGCACAGGTGGTTCAGTTGGCCGGCATTCAGCTAGCATAAAATATACTTCGTAACGAAATGGGATTAATTAGTAAATTTATACGTTTTTTGGGTAAATTTATCTCCACATCAATTGTAAGGATTTTTTTATATATAAAAATGTTATCATATCGTGGAAAAAAATTATCCTTGAAAAAATTTATCATTATATATATATATATATTATCATTATTGCATATAAATTTATCAGGCTTTGTAAAAACTATTCTTAAAAAAAATATCGTTGAAGAAAAATGGGCATGGGCCCACTCCAGAAAGAAGAAGGGGGGATCAACAAAAGCAATATTATATTTATAAATAATTTTAAATTTATCAAATTTATTATTTTTAAAAATACTTTTATTTTTTAAAATAATACAACTTAAAAAATGTACCTCATATAAAAAGCCCACCAATATTATGTCTCACGAATGCATATTGAATTGTGTCCCCCGCGAGTCTGTTCTTAATTTTTTATCCATCAATTGTTTCACTGTATTCAAACAATAGGGCAAAAGTTTATACCGAAAAATACACTATTTGCAAAAAAATAAAAATAAAATAAGAAATTTTTTCCGTATTTAAAAACTTTAGATTCAAGCAAAGGTAAATAATGTCTATCTTATGTCACGAACCGAGCAACGTGGTGCTAGCGGGACGTTTTTCAGATGAATGATTCAGGAATGTATTCGTGCTACGTAAAGGAGAGGGGTTGGTTGAAAGCTGAAAGCGTAGATGGTACGCAGCAGAAGGTTTCAGGCAGTTCATGGAGGAGAACGGATGGAACTCCTTCGGAGTTCAGACATATCAGCCCGATTGAATCAGGGAGCACGCCGCTAGTCGAGGACTTGACGTTGAAGAAGGGATTTGGCCATCCTTACACAAATTGGTCGGGAACTGGAGCCGTTCTCCTGAATAGAGAAACTAAGTGCCGCAATGGGTTGAGAGGCACAGGAAACCTGATCCTGTGACACTTATTATTTGCTCATACACTGAATTATATACATATAGAGAAAAATTTAAATATATTAGAGCATCTCTAACCCATCAGCTATAGCAAAAGCTATAGCAAAATATGGTTAAAATTGGTTTTTAATGGCTTAGGTATATCATTAGCAAGAGGAAAAACAAAAGCTAAATATACCTTTTATTTTTGCTTTAGTTAATCTTGTCATGTCAACAAATATGATAAAATTATTCATGGGTCCTGTTAGGATTGGGCCAAAGCGCAAGCCCACTCGTATGTCACAATATTGTTCGCTTTGGGCTCGCCACATCCACCCACACGACTTCAAAACACGGTGTGGGTAATTAAATTGCTAGGATTGTCATAAATGATAAAGCATATATAGTGGACAATGAATGGAGGGGCATGGCATTGTCCCCTTGTCAGGACTCTAATAGTATAATACCATGTAGAAAGTATATATGTCTGTCTTATTATTATAATATATTATAATTACATGTATTACCGTTACATTTAATTAACCTAATTTTACGGGAGCAACCGATACATTGAATGATGAGTTGTTACTTGTACACCTTAACAGGAGAAACCACCCTTTACGTAATGAATAAGAAACACCTTACCCACGTATCTTGATTTATTTATTAGATTGGAAATCAATATACTGACGCCGATAAAAAAAAGATATGCGAGGTAGCGAAGGGCTACAGGGGAAGACGATGTGCGCGGGGATGCCTCCGCTACTGGCTACTGCCGGGATGGTGCAATTTTAGTCCCTCCCTTGATCATTCTCTTACAGGCGTTGGGTACACCTGTGGGCGTCCGACGTAGGGAGAATAAAATTATAAAAATTAAAATGAGAATAATTTATTACCTCAATATTATTGTTTTAAAAATGACAAAATATCTAAACAGCACGTCACGGTGCGTTTTGCGTGACCCCGCTAGACCCCGAGGAAGACGATGACGGCCGACTCTGCAGGGCTCAATCCCACGCCTGCTGCGCCGTCTTGGGTCATGAAAACATAGTAGACGGGTCCTTGCCTATCATCACCACCACCATCGATCACCAAACCTTCGAGTCCGATTCCGAGGAGCCCCTTTCAAATCCCGGGACCCGGACACACACCATGACACTCATTCTCAGATTTCATATCCAACCTTCACCGGAATGAGTCCTCTTTGAGCCCGCGTGTATGTCTGGGTGCAACCAAATGCCAATCTCCTGTTTCAAGGTGTTCGAGCCATAATAGCTGATGATGATGCAAGGGAACATCTGGATGTCTTCAAATCCCGGGACCCGGACACACAGCATGACACTCATTCTCAGATTTCACATCCAACCTTCACCGGAATATTGAGTCCTCTTTAAGCCCGCGCGCGTGTATGTCTTGGTGCAACCAAATGTCAATCTCCTGTTTCAAGGTGTTCGAGCCATAATAGTTGATTATGATGATGATGTGAATCGATCTGTGACGAAATTAAAAACTGCTAGAAGAACTTGGCTGCCATGTCTCTGCTGTTTCATCCGGGGCTGAGTGCCTCAGCTCTATGTTAATTATAACTGGTTGGATATGCTGATAAGTTATAATTCAATCCGTCGTCGATGATTAGTATGAAAAAATTTAAAATATCAATTAGGGTTTCGGTTACCTATCCGGTAAATTCATTGGGCTCCAAATGGAGACTACTAAATTTAATTATCAGGCTCTTTGATATCAAATGTAAAAATTAATCTTAAAACAAAAAAAAAATATTAATGGCCATCGGTCACAATCTTCTTTTATCAAATGTGTGGTTATATCATCTTTCATAATAAGAAATACTAAAATTCTGTGCGGACGATTATAATTCAAGAACGCACCCAAGAAAAAAAACCCAACTATAATTGTGATTCGTTGATTTGAGGAGTGATGGAAGAAAGATGAGACTCGAATTGCCATTGAAAAATATTTACCAATTAATCTACGAGATTGAAGGGGAAATTAACATCTATTATCGTTTTTGGTGTACTGTTTTAAAAGAGTTTAGATTTCTGAAAAAAAATCTTTCATTCAGGTTCAATGAATTACCTGGTGCTGAAATGTAAATATTGTTACAGAGCCATGAATTGAGGGGGGGAAAAAAATAAAAGTCAACAAAGCAAAATTTCAACAGGTGGCAAAATTGAAATTAGGGAATATCAATGCTACTAATTAATAAATATTAGGTCTAATTTAATCATTATATTATTAATAAATATAAATTAGAGAGTGCATAATCAATTTTAAAATTTAAATCAGGATTACTAATTTGTAAATTTATTAGGCCTAGCTAGGTTACCTATTAATCCATTAAATTAAAAATATGAGATTATGCAACTTTGATGATTTATTTATTTATTTGACTTTATAATAATATTCTTTTGGTATTCACATTATACCAAACAGAACCTGGGCGTTGATGCAAATGAATATCAGAGGTTCCAAATTTGAAAGGAAAAAAAACCATAATGAGTGCAGTGCGATTATATATGTGTGTGTGTTTGCCTCGTGTACGCTCTCTAAATTTTTTTCCCGAGTTCTATGAGTTGTTTGATATAATTAATGATATTATTTTAAAAAATATTATTATTTTTAAAATTAATTTGTTCCGATAAATTTAAAATTATTTATAAAAAAATAATTTAAATTCGTGTACAGTTTTGAAAAATAATTTATTTTTTAAAATAATAAAAAATTAAAAAAAAAGAATGATAATTTTTAAAAATAATTATATTTTTAAAATAATAAAGGTTGACGGGACATTAATTTAGGTTTTGATTTCATATTTATTTTTCGAACTTTAAATAGTATTTATTACATGAGTGCTAAGGAAAACTATGTCATCTTACGAGCGAGGTTTGCTTCCCCGGAGTCCCAGACCCAGTGCCTTAATTCGGACCATCAACAGTTCATCCGACTACAAATAATAAACACGCTCTTTTACCAACTCTCTATTTATTATTAATTAACATAACAAATCTATTTGACAAATCCATGCAAAAGTTTGTATGTGGGCGGCTTCATATTTCATACCATACTTAGAAATATTGCATGTATATAATTCCTTAAATTTAGGTTATACCATACTTAATACTTCAATTTAAGTTTTATTTAAGTATAATAAAATACCGTAGGTAGTAGTGTATTCTAATTTAAATCGTTAAAAACATATCTAAGATTGGAAAATTTGCATCGTTCAATACTATGGGGTATTGTATCTGAGTATTTAAATCATGGTACGTGGAAGGCTTTTAGGTGGATTTGTCTTTGAATGTTAATTAATAATAAATAGATCATTGATAAAAGAGCGTGCTTAATTACTATTTGTAGTCGGATGAACCGTGGATGGTCCGCTGGGGAAGCAAACTTCACCCGTAAGATGACATAATAGTTTTCGTTTGCACTCACGTAATAAATATTATTTAACAGTTTATCTGTCTAAAAGAATTAAAATAATAAACAGTAATATCTATTTTTCAGATAATATATATTAGCTGCCTAGTTCCACGCCGTGTATTATTCATCAAACACGTTACGCATAACGAGCCTATAAATACTCAGTCATACCTCTGCAACTAATACCCATCCAATTCCTAATCAAAATCGCGCAGTCGACATCAAAGCAAAGGTTAATACGTTAGGCATGGGTCGTCACTCCCCCGTGATAGTCATTGTTGCTACGTTGTTGGCAGCTTCGGGTCTCTGGTCGACGTTGGCCGTGTCGAGGCATGTGGAGGACATGAACGGAGAGCAGGCGGTGCAGTCGTTTAAACGCGGACTAGTGCCGCCATCTGGGCCAAACACATGCACGCACACAGCGGGGAATAACAAGGGGATTTGCACCAGCCGTGTCACTCCACCGCTATTACCGAACTTCGGTCGTGACCGAGACTGGGAGACAGGGAAACAGGTGGAGGACGTGAGGAGAGAGGTTAAAAAAGGACTGGTGCCGCCACCTGGGCCAAACCCATGCACGAACGTACCGGGGCATAACAAAGGGATCTGCACCAGCCGTGTCGCTGGTGCACAGCAATTACCGAACTTTGGTCGTGACCGAGACCGGGAGACAGGGAAACAGGTAGAGGACGGGAGGAGAATGCTTCAACGAGGAGAAGTGCCGGCATCTGGGCCAAACCCATGCACGAACATCCCCGGGAGAAACAAGGGGATTTGCACATGAGGTGGGAGAAACTTCGTCTTCGTCTTTGACTTCGGGGCGGCATCGTTTGTCCCTGAGGCCGGCCGGGAGACGAGCTTTCAGTGTGGTGTTTCCTTCTTCTTCGTCTATGTCGTCAAATAAGTATGCATGTCATGCCTATAGACGTGCACTTCAATCATCAGTTAAATAATAATCCTGATTTTATATATAATTAAAGACTAAAAATAAGGGGTTAGCTTTTGTTGCGATACCTATATCTGTATTGTGGGGGCGGAATAGGTTGTGTTAGACCTGAGTATTCAATACTGCCACTACCACTAAAAATATCTTATTCTGCATCTTCACCGATTTTAGCTTTCTTTCCTTTTCATTTCTTTTTTCTTCCTTCCGTTATATATTAGGGGAGGTATATATTTTTAAAAATATCTTTTAGGGGCTATTTTTAGGGGACTCAAATACATATTTTTAACTGTTCCCAAAATACATAACTCGCAATAATATTTGTCACATATAACAATAACTTTATGCTTGACACACTAGCTCGTATGATTTTTCAATACATTACTGAAGAGAGAGTGTGAGAAGGTGTATTTGTAGCAATCCTACCATAGAGAAAGCGACACGAGTTACATGTGGAGTAATTGTCAATTATAGTGGATTTAATCTATGGGTAAGTGCACCGTAAGTTTTCTCATTAATTTAAGGATTTTCATATTAAAATTGTTTTGTGTTTGATTCTCTACCTTTCTCATCAATGTTATTGTGATATTTTTGTGTTGTTGGCGACACAAATTCAAGTGGAAATATCCATAATTGATATCAGAGCAAGGTTCAAGTGGCAAAAAACAATTTTATTACCTCTACAAGTTTAAAATAGCTTCATGATATACTTTAGAATTTAGAACAATAGTGAGATTCGAATAGGAGATTTGAATAAAAGATTTGAACATAAAACATTGTTGAGAACAATAGCTTCCAATATAAACTGAGATCCAAACATTATATCTAAACATTAGATTCAAACATCACGTTCGAATTCAAATAGTAAATTCAAACATGAGATTTGAACATCCAAATTTTTGGATAACATTGGATAATCTCACTTCTGGCTGACCGTTATCCTTTTGTTCAAACAATTTGTATTGAACTTTTGGGACAGTTGGTTCTGGCTTCCTCACTTTGTTTCTTTATTTTTTCAATTCTAGCTTTTACTTTTTTGCATTATTTTTTGACAATTGGTTATTTAATACTATGCTATCAGATTGAAATTTTAATTATTAGGATTTAATTTATAGAATTTTAAAATGTATACATATCTAATGTTTGATGTTCATAATATTTAATCTATTTGTCATTTATAACCTAGAACAATATTATTTCAATCTTCATAATAAATACTAAATATCCTAAAAAAATTCTAGCGCGCCCTGAAGGACAAAGATTTATAAGAATACAATATTTCCAATACGCTATTGGCAAAAAAAAATGGTATTTAAAAACTTTAAATTCAAACATGCGTAAATAATGTTTGGTGTTGTTTTTAGTTTTTTGTTTTAAAACATTATTTTTAGAAATTGTATTTGAAAATTGTTTTTTGGTAAATTAAATATAGTTTTTTTTGACAGTTGTTTTTAACTTTTATAGAAATTATTTTTTTTGAGGTGTTAGTGTTGCAGGGAGCAGGGCAGCCGCGCTAGGGGAGGGTTGCGTTGCAGGGGTAGCGGCACCAGCACCGGGGTAGGGTGGGGGCTCGCGTCGTCAGCAAGGGCGTCACAGGCAGAGGAAGCCCTGTGGGGGGGGGGGGAGCTTGCAGCAGCGGGGCGTTGCAGGAGGAGGGTGGGGGGGGATCGTGTTGCAGGTGGCGGGTGCTGGCGTTGGTGGAAGGGGCGTCACAGGGGGCAGATCTATGTGTTAATGGGGTTATGGGCATCGCAGGGAGATAGATCCATGCGTCGGGGGGTCACCGGGCATCATCGAGGGTAAATTCATGCGTCGGGAGGGTTTCGAGCGTCATAGGAGTCGCCAGCGTCGCGCGGGGGGTAGATCAATGCGTCGGGGGGTTGCCGGGCGTCATGGGGGGCCGATCCAGGAGTGGGGCAGGGTCGCCGACTCGCCGGAGTCACAGCGGGCGGTGGCAGCAGACGGTGGGCGGAGAGGCGACGCAGCTCCAAAGGCAGATGGGGAAAAGAGAGCACAAAAAACAAATAAAAACATGTGTTTTTAAATTTAAAAAAAAAATATTCATGCCAAACAAGTTGCGGCGACGCTGGAATGTTTTATTATATATAAAGGGCATTAGAGGGAGGCCCTTTATTATATTAGAAATTAATATTCTGACGCCGATAAAGAAGGCAAATTTCAAAGGAAAAAACCAAAATGAAATAATGATAGCAATTGAAATAGCATAAACAAATTAAAAACATGGTCACCCGCACAGGTAGTTCAGTTGGCCGGCATTGAGCATAAAATATACTCCGTAAAAAATTATATATTATATCATTATTGTATATAAATTTATCGGGCTCTTTGATATCAAACGTAAAAATTAATCTTTAAAGAAAATTGTTGAAGAAAAATGGCCATTGGTCACAATAATCTTCTTTTATCAAATGTGCCATTATGTGGTTATATCATCTTGCATTATAAGAAATTCTAAAGTTCTGTGGGGACGATTATAATTCACGACCACTAAAAAAAACCAACTATAATTGTGATTCGTTGATTTGAGGATCGATGATGAGTCTCGAATAGCAATTGGAAAATATTTACCAATTGATCTACGAGATTGAAGGGGAAATTAACGTCTATCATCATTTTTGGTGTACTGTTTTAAAGGAGTTTCGAATTCTGATAGAAACATTCAGGTTCAATGAATTAATTGATTAACTTGGTGCTGAAATGTAAATATTGTTACAGAGCCTTGAATTGAGGGGGAAAAAGTAACAGTCAACCAAGCAAAATGTTAACAGGTGGCAAAATTGAAATTAGGGAATATCAATACCACTAATTAATTACTCATTATATTATTAATAAATATAAATTAGGGAGCGCATAATCAATTTTAAAATTTTAAAATTTTAAAATAGTTTTATATTAATCAGGATTACTAATTTGTAAATTTATTAGGCCTAGCTAGGTTACCTATTAATCCATTAACAAATATAACAATATGCGATTTTTTTTGATTTTATAATAATATTCTATTGGTATTCGCATTATACCAAATAGAACCTAGCGCTGATGCAAATGAAAATGGGAGGTCCTAAATTTGAAAGGAAAAAAAACCAAAGTGCGATTATATATGTATACATTTATATATTTATAATTATGATATATATAGAAGATGTGAGGTTAATGAGAATCTTTAATCTAATTAAATTGTTAGATTCAACGGTTTAGATTAAATTTTTATTTAATTGTGAATTATTCATTGTAGTAGAACTACAGTTAAATAAAAATCTAATTTGGACCGTTAGTAATAATTTCTAATGATTCAGATTAAAATTCTCAGAAATTAACTTTTCTAGTTTGTATGATGATATTATTTTTATAAACAATTAATTTGATAAATTTAAAATTATTTATGAGTAATAAAAAGTAATGAGCATTGTAAGTTTTTAAAATAAGTCTATTTTTAAAATAACAAAGGTTCACCAAATAAAACCTTAATTTTGGTTTGGTTTTATATTTATTTTTCGATCTTTAAATAATATTTATTATGAGTGCTAACGAAAACTATGTCATCCTACAGGGTTTGTTTCCCCGATGCCTTAATTCGGACCATCAACAATTCATCCGACTACAAATAATAAACACGCTCTTTTATCAATTATCAATTTATTGTTAATTAACATTCAAACAAATTTATTTGACAAATCCATGCAAAAGTTTGTAAATTTCATACACTACTTAATCTAAATGATAGCTGATATTAAACTTCATTTAATTATAACGAAATACCGTAGGTAGATGTACGTACGGATAAATAAAATTCTAATTTAAATCATTAAAAACATATCTAATGCCGTAGATTGGAAAATTTGCATCGCTCAATGCTATGGAGTATTGTATCTAAGATGAATTCAACTAGCCCACGTGTGGAAGGCTTTTACATGGATTTATCTTTGAATGTTAATTGATAAAAGAGCGTGTTTAATTTATTTCCCTTCTCCTTGGATACGCTTCGTCAACATGTCGAACACGTGAGAGAAGTAACGATACATTGCTTCTTAAAAAAAAACAAAGAGAAATACCTAATCGTAATGCAAGAGGTAGTGAGCTGGGGAAGCAAACCTCGCTCGTATGACATAATATGATAATAGTATTCGTTTCACTCGTGTAATAAACATTATTTAAAGCATCAACACTCAGATTTATAATTTATATTTTATATTAGATAATAAGTAATATATTTTTTGATATATTTTATTTATCTTTTTTATTTTATCTCTATTTTTAAAAATTATAATTTTTTATTTTTTTATTTTTTATCTCATGTATATATCAAAAAATATAATAAAAATTATTTAGATGATAAATATTAATCCTTCAAATATAAATATTTTCTCTCTAATTTTTATTTTTATTTTAAAATTTTATTTAATTTTTATTTAAAAGTTAAAATTTTAAAAGAACTTATATTTTAATAGTGCTAACGTGAATCCTCTAAAAAATTTAAAATAATAAACAGTTAATATATATTAGCTGCCTAGTTCCACGCCGTGTATTATTCATCAAACACGTTACGCGAAAATGAGCCTATAAAAACTAAGTCATACCTCTGCAACAAATACCCATCCAATTCCTCATCAAAACCGCGGTCGACATTATATCAAAGCAAAGGTCAATACGTTAGGCATGGGTCACTCCCCCGCGATAGTGATTGTTGCCACATTATTGGCTGTCTCCGGTCTCTGGCCGACGTTGGCCGTGTTGAGGTACGTGGAGGACGTGAACAGAGAGCGGGCGGTGCAGACGTTTAAATGCGGACCAGTTACTACAAAAAATCATGCCTTTAGTAAGACAAAATATCTTACCGTAGGATACCGTAATACTTCTTAGGGTGTTAAGGTCTGCTTGACTTATGAAAAGTCCTCCACCTTTCGATAACACTTGTTATTGTATTACAATTTTATATTACAGTAGATCATACAATAAGATATATTATTGTCTTATGAAACATTTTTGTAATCTTTTTTTAAGCTTACCATATCACTCTCTACATAACACTTTCTATTATGTTATAATTATGTGTTGTCAAAAATCATACAATATGACTTTTTGTGTTACGGAAAGTAACTAACATACCATAAGCCAAGCAGGCCTAACACACCAAAAAGGCTTACAGAAAATAATACAAAAATATAGGCTTACAAAAAATAATACAAAAATATAACAAGCCTTCTCAAATGCTTACAATTATTGGTTACAATTTCGCAAATACTAATATATTATAAAAACAACTAATATTCAAAAAAACAAACTATCCAAATTATTATTATCTATCACAGTATTCTGAAGTATTACAATCCAAAATAACCAACGTATCCAAAATATTTTATAACATCTCTCTTACAAACCATAATATAAATACTAAATGAAATCAATCAAACTCCCTAATAATGTCATCTTCATTCCATGTCAGAATAAATTACAAGCTCTCCATCATTCTGTAAGAAAACAAACTATTTTATTACAGCTGAGGAAGAAAAGGGAGAAGCGAAGAAATAAGAGAATCTAGTAATCAGATAGAGAAGAGGAGAGAAACAACAAAACAGAAAATCTCAACAATTCATGCCAGCAAAATTTGTAAATAGAACTTCAAATACAAATGAAATTCAAAATATATATTGTCCCCCCTCAAAAACCTAAATAGAAAAACATATAGGAAATATTTATATAAACAAAGTTCAGTTTTTCAAAAAAGCTACCTTTACACTTTGGAGCCCTAAGTATGTGATGGACACAAGAAATCAAATTTAGAGATTCCTTGATCATCTATGATCAGGAAAAAACTATAAATATTACACAATAATAGTTTATTTTCTTACGTAGCAATTCGGCAGCACTATCTCAAATAAGTTCTAAAACTTTATTTTTTCTCCAGAACATTCATACACCGCAAAACAAATGACACTAACAAGATAACTACACTGGACAACAAAACCACATCTATAATAGGATTTTTTTTACTAGGTTTGTTGCTCATACTCCTACTAAGATTGATTGTTAAAAATTACTATATTCTTTACATATATATACTGTTTTCTTTAAAAATTACATTCCAACAATTTTATTTGGTATTTTATAACAAAAATAAAACTATAAATTAAAAATTAATAAAAAATTAACAAGGTAGCAGCTCTGAGCTTTTACCTAGGTAGAATTCTTTTTGGAAGTTTCTTCATGGTATTCATGAACCCTTTCATGTGAAGATCCAATACTATCTTGTGGACCATTATTCAAGGAATTATCCTGGGGTTTGCCTTCTGTAATTGCTTGACAAAACCATCTTCCACACACCTCCATGCTTTCAGGACTGTGAGCTCCATCTAAAAAGAAAACCAGATCTCCAAGTCTCTCAATATCATTGCAGCGATCAGGTTCAACTTGAGACCTTCCCTGCAAAGTAGCTGTAGCTAGCCTCTTGATGAACTATTCAGGCAAAGAGCCCTAAAAAATGAATTGTAATAAGTTTAGTAAAGCATAGCGCATAAATTTTGAATTTTGATATAACTAAATTGAAATTCCGGTGTGTTTGGCATAGCTGATTTCAACATGGCTAGTCCTTTCAAGCCATGTAGAAGACAGTGCAATGGCAAAACCAGCATTTACGAATCGGTATGCACCATTAAGCCCTAGACATAGATCATTCATCAAGTTGGCATCCAATGGGATTGTGACCTGAAGATGCACCTACAAAATTGAAATTATGATTAGTGTAGTGAAATATTAAAATGATCAAAGGCTTTCAATTCTTTCTGATTAATATCGCAAAGCCTGCACTGTGAAAATCATTTGGTTCTAATTTTCCATAAAGCACTTCTATTTGGACAAATGGAAGGGACAGTTTATAACATAAATGTTCATAAGACAATCAAGTCATGTCCATTCCCTTTATGTGATCAATATACAATCCACAGGTAGTGAAAGATGGACCCCTTATTAGTTCATATGGCTACTGCTAACCATAAAACTGGTGCTCATTTGTTAATTCACTTCAATAATCCTCAAAGGAATAAAATGATCAGGTACTGATAAACTATTCTAAAACTTGGACTTGATGAATTTAATTACTCGATTGTTATGATTAACTCGGATGGGAAACAATCAATTTAGATAGCAAAGTTGACAAGAAATTTTTTATGAAATTTAGGTAACTTTCAGTCTGAGCTGTACACTCAAATATTTCTACCTACACAGGACACTAACAAAATGATGAAAATATGTAGAAGCTCACATCAATATTGGCCGCTGTGTTTTTGAGTACACGCATTTCTTCATCTGGCTAGGACACGGTAAATGCTGGAACTCCTTGCTACATCGTAAGTAAGAGAACAGAGAAATAAATGAATAAAAAATGCTGAAATTTGGTAGGATATGCAATTTTCAAGTGGGTTATACACTATAAGAAAATATAGCTCTAAAGAAAACCTAAGTATGTTGGCCTTCTCCCCAGAATTTTCTGTAAGAGTATGTCTAGTGAGTAGTTAAACAAGAGCAGTATAAATGTCAATATTAGGTGAAACTGTGACTGTTAAAGCAGCATCTTATTGGAAGTAGTACCAAACTAAATCAAGGCCTTAAGGATCATTACATCATTGCACAACATAACTACTTGTAGCCACTTATTGCAGAAATGTGAAGTGTATGACAAATAAGAACACAAACATGCATACAAACCCATGACCATAGGCATCTTATTATTAAACAATCTCAAACCTGCCAAACTTAATCCATCAAGACTAGCCAACCATAAGGAGAATATATGGATTCAAATGCACATTGGGGTCCAGCAGAGTTCCTACACTAACTAATTAGCATAACACCAAACACCAGGGGTTTATGTGGAAACCAGTAAACAATTAACATTAATCAAAACTTATACAGATGTAACTGATCGGCATGGCACACACTTTGTATCAATTAAATAATATTCAAAAGAGCAGTTACAGAAAATAGGACAAAGAGAGACAAACTACAAAAAATGGAAAACTAACCAAGAATTTCCATGTGGTCATACCCAAGAGAAGTTATTCGACACATAGTAGGTTTCTGAACCTGAAAAGTGAAAGCACGTACCATTATGTTTAACACGTCCTAGCCCAAGTAGTTTTTTTTTTGGTAATTAAGTCAGCACAAATAGTGTTTCCACAAAGATAAGAAAATCTGATAAGTGTAGATTAAGTCATAGAAGATTCCAAGGAGATATCACAAAAAAAAAAAAAAAATCAGGCCACGTTAGATCATTCACACAATTAACAATTTCCCATACTACATTTGTTGCATCAAACTTTCGTCCCAATCCAACCTCCATGATAGAAACATCAACCTAAATATAAAGATAACATTGAGAAATGAGAAACACTTACATTTTTTAGCCGGATTGGTGGTGTTCCGGACCATCAACCAGAACGTGCTGACCAACGCGCTGTGTTCCGTGGGGATTTTAGTCGACTGGGGACTCAGTAGCTCCACCAGGCTCGCCGCCAGCCAGGTCTCCCACCACGTGCTTGTCCTCTTCTTCGGCGGACCCAATGACTACGAGGCGCTTTCGTACGCGTGGAGGATGTGCAAGCACCCCGAGATCACCCTCACCATCTTGTGCTTCCCCGGCAACGAAGCATCCAAGGCCCCCACTTTGCCTCCGCCGTCAGTTCATGCCTGCGACACCACCAAAGGTCCTCTCTGTGGTGAATTCACTCAATTCCTGTGCTTTGGAGGGAACAAACCACAGAGGTTACAAAAAACATATACAGACAGAGACGGTATCAGTGGAGTTGTTGAGCCTGTGCTTTGGAGGGAATAAACCACAGAGGTTACAAAAAACATATACAGGCAGAGATGGTATCAGTGGAGTTGTTGAGCTTGATGTAGGCCTGAGCGAGATCGGAGTAAAGCTCGTCCTTCTTGGGGTCGAGGCCGATGGCCTGGGAGTAGAGGTCGGTAGCAAGCTTGAAGTGGTCGTCGATGAAGGCCTCCTTGGCTCTCGCTTCTAGATCATGTGCCATTGATGCTCTGCTCCGAGGAGGGGGGATTGGGGCTTTTGGGGGCAGGCGTGTTCGAGTGGTGGAATCGGAGACTACAATCTTAATTTAATGGGGCTCTTACTATTCCCTCTCTCTATTTTTACATGGGCCAAAGGCGGTGAGACGATGAGTGAGTAGAGTAATTGGGGAATACAATACTGATAATCTATGGACAGGGATCGGGAGGGGAAGATCTACTGGGGTTCAGAGAGGACGAGGATCGGAGAGCATTGAACTCAACTCCACCGATTTTGTGGGATATCGCCTTCATAGTTATCTTCTTCCATTTAGGGTTTAGAGTTGAGCATTGAACTCAACTCCACCGCTTATAGTATCTTCATAGTATCTTCTTTCACCATAAGATGGTGAAAGAATGACCGCGAGAGAGTGAAGAAAGAAAAGTTGGAATGTGGATTAAAGTGGCGCCATACCAAAAAAATAAAATGTAAGGGCGCGCACCCAAAAAATCACTAGCGCGCTGTGATGTCGCGCAAGGTAACACTACATTCACGAAAATATCTCGCGCCTATATCCGCGCTTCTTTTTTTAACTTATGGTAATATGTTTTCAATAGTGCTATTATTTGGTGTTAGGGTAGGCCTGATTTCTTGTTGTAGTGAGTGCTGCCGTCCGGAAACCCATGCACGAACATCCACGGGCGTGACAGTGGGATTTGCACCAGCCGTTTCGCTGCACCACCATTACCTAACTTCGGTCGTAACCGAAACTGGGAGACAGGGAAACAGGCGGAGGACGTGAGGAGAGTGCTTCAACGAGGACCGGTATTGCGTCACCTGGGCCAAATCCATGCACGTACATTCCGGGGAGAAACAAGGGGAATTGCACTTGAGGTGGCAAAAACTTCGACTTCGTCTTTGATTTCGGGGCGGCATCATCGTTTGTCCCTGAGGCCGGCCGGGAGACGAGCTTTCAGTGTGGTGTTTCCTTCTTCGTCTATATATGTCGTCAAATAAGTATGCATGTCATGCCTATAGACGTGCAGCTCAATCATCAGTTAAAAAATAATTAATCGTGATTTTATATATAATTAAAGACTAAAAATAAGGGGTTAGCTTTTGTAGCTATACCTACTATCTATCTGTATTGCGGGGGTGGAATAGGTCACTTGTGTTAGACAATACTGCCACTAAAATATTTACGTGTACCCATTCTACTGCTATATATCTTATTCTGCATCTTCACCAATTTTAGCTTTCTTCCTTTTCATTTTTTTTGCTTCCTAATTATTATAACAGCTTACGGTACATATTAACTGTTTTAACCAACTATTTAAATCACGTATCCCAAAATACATAACTAAATATTTGTAGCAATCCTACCACGCATAAAGAGAAACAAGATGAGTTACGTGTGGAATAAATGTTTGTTCCAGCCGCTAGCTAGCTACGTTCGTAGAAATTGTGAGTATGAGAAAAAAAAAAAGGAAGGAGAGAGTGGTTTCTAATTTCTATAGAATGGAGAGAAGTATAGCTGAACAAATATCCGTGCAAGTTATAGTTATACTAAGAAAAAATACCCCACTCTTTATTGTTACAGTGAATTTAACTTCTGGCTTAATTAATTTGGCCAGTCAATTTTACTATTTAAATGTTATAGTCAAATAAAATAATAATTTATTTTATTTGACCTACAAAACTGTCACACCCCTAAATTTCAAAACCTCGGAAACGGGGACGTGACGCCCCTCACGCCCAATCCAGGGGTCGAGGGGTTGGTGACATCAAACTTGTACAATACTACAACAGGGGTAGAACTGCACGCCAGTATAATAAATCCAAAATTCATTTAATGAACATAGCAGTGCAAACAGTTCACATAATTGTCCAACACACCAAACAACACACAAATTAGTTCCACCAAAAAGGTACATACAATCGTCACGGACCCTAGTCCGGAAAATAAATAAATAATAGAAAGTAGGCCAATTCCATAGAAGATATCCTACTTAAAAATGTCCCGTCCTGCTCTGCTATGGCTCCAACAGCTACTCCCTACAACCTGTAGGAAATAAAAATAAAGTAGGGTGAGCACGAATGCCCAGTAGGTGATCCCCAACTCCAGTACCCTATTACGTGAATTCCTAAGTTTGTATGATCAGTGTATACTTGTGCTAGTGTAGTGTCACATTCTATCACAATTAAATTTCATTTAAATCATAAACAAGTCATCACATCACATTCATCCTTCCACGGGATTCCCGCTACCCACTCCAGGAATTCAAAACACCACTACTAGTCAGCCATATGTGGGACCTGTGGTGTCCTTAACGATAACCTACCACATATGGGACCTAGGTTACCAGCCACACAGGGGACCTGCGGCCTCTTGCTAGCCCTATGTGGGACTCGCAATTAACCCAAACAACTCCACCAACAATCCCATACAAATAATTAAATAACAGAATTCTCCAGGCAGTCAATATTCATTACCCCGACCTCACAGAGTATTTAAAACACCAAACCAATAGTATCATACCACATATGACATATATATTATCAAGTTGACATCAAATTAATATCACCAATCTATAAATAACAATATCATAAAAATTCAGGGCCATTTTCTAGATTAATCTAGATTAACTTATATTTTTTTTCCTCTATTAATTAATTTTATTTATTTAATTCACACACGCATATATATATATATATAGTAATATACACACGCGCGTGCACGCCCACCCACCAACACTAGGGTTAGTGGCCTCACGCCGGCGGCGGCATCAAGCGATGCCCCGCCCCTCCCTTTTCCTTCTCCGCGCCAGCACGCAGACAGCGATGCTCTCTCTCTCTCTCCTCCGTGTTGACGCCAGCGCCATCGCCCGCTCCTCCGCGCAGACTCCAATGCCAACGCCGACGCCTGCTTCCGCTCTTCCCTTCCAACGCATCCGGACGGCGTGCGAGGACTCGACATCGGCCATGACGCTTGAACCGACACCCTCGACGCCGCCCAAAGCCGTCGCCCATGACGCCGCCTGAAGCCGTTGCCCCTGATGCTATGGCACCCTTGATTCGACGCAACACGCACGGGACTCGAGATACAAGTCGTTGAGTAACAAAACAATTGAACGTGCTTAAACCCATAAAGAAATAACAAATACTAACTCTATCCGTCTGTGCTTATGCAATAGGATAACAATTAATCAAGAAACACCTACCTAAGTTCAAACTTCAGAAATAATCAAGAACGCAGTTGCTTCAACCCCGTGCTCCTCTCTCACCAGATACTGCGCACACACAAAATTAACGTAGGGTTTCACCCTGACCACCCCTTTTATACTAATATTAAATAACAATAATAATAACGATCTTAACAATTATCACAATAAAAATAATAATCCAGATAATAATAACTTATTATTAATAATAAAATCTTAATATTAAAATACGTGAATTAATAATAATCACAATAATAAACTCAATAACCACACTAATAATATTAACGACATAGCATTAATTAAAGTAATAATAATCCAAAGACTTAAATAGTCATAATAATATTACCATAATAACTCAACATACTAAAATAATAATATTGAGCATAAAATTAAAATACTAATGTTAAGGCCACACTGCTGAATAAATATCCCAAGCTTTATTCGGGCCTAACTCCGGTTACCCACTGATACGGGTCTTTACAAAAACGCTCCATGCACATAACCAATTTGGCCTGAAAAAAAACGCATGCAGGGCAGGGCGGCCACAGAGCAGTGCAGCAGTGGGCGACGGTGGGGGAGGGCGTCGCAAGGTGCAAGGAGAGGGTAGGCGGAGGCACAACAGCGGTAGGGAAATGCACGAGGAGGGAGGGCGATCTGTGCAGGGAAAGGTGAGGCGTTGTCGATCTATGCAGGGGGAAGGGAGGCGGCACCGATCTATGCAGGGAGGAGGAGGAAGGGGTGGCAGGATAGCTAGAGCACGGCTAAGGGAGAACGCAGGAGGAAGAGGAGGCGATCTATGCAGGGGGAGGGGAGACCGCCTAGATCTATGCTAGGGAGAGGGGGAGGGGCTGGGGCAGCAGGCGGTGGTGCGATGGCGGCACAACAGCCAATGGCGGGGGAGAATGTTGCAGGGTAGGGGAAGCGGGCGTAAGGGAGCAGGGAGAGGATGTGGGCATGAAGAAAGTAAATAGGAGGGGAGAGAGAAAGTTTTAATTAATATTATAATTAAAATGTTGAAATTATGGTGAGTTTATTATTTCATAGCATAAAATAGAGCTAGCTATAATATATAAAAGCTCATTGTTAGGTTAAATTATAACTATAGTATAATGAGTTCATTGTAACTGCTCTTATAGTAGATATAGCTTATAGGTAAGTGCACCATAAGTTTTTGATTTAAAGATTTCCATATTAAAACTGTTTGTGTTTGATTCTCTATCTTTCTCATCAATGTTATTGTGATATTTGCGTGTTATTAGCGACACAATCTCAAGTGAGAATGTACATAATTGATATCAAAGCTAAGTTCTATACGTTTAAAATGATTTCATGAGAAAGTTTAAAGTTTAAAATAACATATCTTAACACTAGATCCCAATAAGAGATTTGAACTAAAAATCTGAACACAATGTAAAATATTATTGAGAACAATAGCTTACAATAGAAATTGAGATCTAAACCTTACATCCAAACATTAAATTCAAACATCGCATTCGAATTAAAATAATAAATTCAAACATGAGTTTATTTCATTGAGTTTGTTTCGAACATCCAACCAAACTCTTGATTCAAATAAATTTGTCAATTTTGACCCTAACTTCTATGTTGAACCAGTTCTTGAGTTGATCTTGCCCATTTAAGCCTCTGAATCGAAAAAACTAGTTTAGTTTGGCAATAATAGCAAAAGACAAGGATAAAATTAAATTAACACATAAAAGGCAAGAATTGACGAAAGAAGGTGATTGGAAGAAGATGGACGGCGATGTGTGCGGTATTATCAGAAAATGTCAAACATACGTGATCTCTAAAACTGTCGATGCAGTCCTCTCTCCACTGCCACAGCTCCTCATCACTTGATCTCCACAACCACCGGTGCACCAAAGTCGCCTTCGCCCTAATGGTGTTGGTGTTGCCGAGGCATTAGAATCGCCAGACTGCCATGGCCTTCACCTGATCTTCCCATCTCCCATCTCCCAACTCAAATCCGCCACTAACAGAACAGTGCAACTATGGATGTCGTGTAATGGTGAGCAGTGGGGCCCCGGTAGTGTCAAACTCGAAAAACGTCTCGGTAGTGTCCACCGGTAAGCCCATCAATGGTACGGACCCAGAACCTAATTACTTTCCTGAACAAAAGAAAATCAGAAAAAAAAAAAGACGAAAAGAATCTGATATTAAAAAAAATATTATATTTAAATTAATTAAAAAATATTAAATCCATTATTTTAAGTTTCAACAAATTAAATATCTAAATTTTATAAAAATAATATATTTAATTAAATTTTGACTAAACTCAAACTGCTCTGTAACACCTTGTATCTTAGAGTGAGAGGCTATTTGGTAATTGGCATTAGCTCCTTGCCCAATTTAGTGGCACACTGCTTTGATATTTTGGCAACATCGTCCGTCTTTGGGATATCTCCATACCAATGTGACACAACTTGAATTAATGGAGTCAGAAACTCAGCGTGCTTGATTCATAGGCTCCCAACTTGATCTAGTCAGAGGATATTAACTAGTTCAATTTGAAAAACTAGCTTAATATCTCGAATACCTTCATTGTTGATATCAATGGTTAAATTAAACTATATCACGTAATGAGTAAGGAATACCTTGTATTTTAAAATTAAAATTCTAACTTTAACAGAATATAAAAATAAAATTCAAAAACTAAAACTGCTTTTAATAAAAGCAATACTTGAGGTCTACGGCAAAATAATGGGGGGGGGGGGATGATAGTCCTCGTAATAAAGGCATCCCATATCATGTCTCACGAACGGGTATTCCCCGTGAGTCTGTTATTGTCTATTCTTCTAAATCAGACCTCCAACGATGTTCAAACAAAAGGACAAAGATTTATACGAATACAATATTTCCAATACGGTATTTGCAAAAATAAAAAAAACTCTCGATATTTAAAAACTTTAAATTCAAGCATACGTAAATAATGTTTTATTATATATAAAGGGCATTAGAGGGTAAGAAACCGACCTTTAAGTAATGAATACGGTACACCATGTGTACGTCTTGATTTATTTATTATATTGGAAATCAATATACTGACGCCGATAAAGAAGGATATGCGAGGTAAGGAAAAAAAGCAAAATGAAATAATGATATATAGCAATAGAAATAGCATAAACAAATTAAAAACATGGTCAACTGCACAGGTAGTTCAGTTGGCCGGCATTGAGCATAAAATACACCCCGTAAAAATTTATATATTATATCATAATTGTATATAAATTTATCGTGCTCTTCGATATCAAACGTAAAAATTAATCTTAAAAGAAAATTGTTGAAGAAAAATGGCCATGGGTCACAATCTTCTTTTATCAAATGTGCTATTATGTGGTTATATCATCTTGCATTATAAGAAATACTAAAGTTCTGTGGGGACGATTATAATTCACGACCACTAAAAAAAGACCAACTATAATTGTGATTCGTTGATTTGAGGATCGATGATGAGTCTCGAATAGCAATTGGAAAATATTTACCAATTGATCTACGAGATTGAAGGGGAAATTAACATCTATCATCATTTTTGGTGTACTGTTTTAAAGGAGTTTAGAATTCTGACAGAAACATTCAGGTTCAATGAATTAATAATTAATTGATTAACTTGGTGCTGAAATGTAAATATTGTTACAGAGCCCTGAATTGAGGGGGAAAAGTAACAGTCAACGAAGCAAAAGTTTAACAGGTGGCAAAATTGAAATTCGGGAATATCAATGCTACTAATTAATATAATTAATAAATATTAGATCTAATTTACTCATTATATTATTAATACATATAAATTAGAGAACGCATAATCAATTTCAAAATTTTAAAATAGTTTGATATTAATCAGGCTTACTAATTTGTAAATTTGTAGGCCTAGCTAGGTTACCTATTAATGTATCCATTAAAAAATATGAGATTATGTGACCTTCATGATTTTTTTTTTATTTTATAATAATATTCTATTGGTAATTGCATTACACTAAACAGTGACCAACTGGTGCCATGGTCTCTCCTTTCTCTAAAAATAAATATTTTTTAATTTTTAACTTTTTTATCTTTTAATTAAAAAACTTGCATTTAGGTTTTATGTGGGCCTTATTTTTAGCATTGCATTCATGGGTGTAAAACGGGCTTAAGCCCGCGGGCTTGCGGACAGGCTAATTAAAGATTAGTTCGTTTAAAATGCTCGCCTAAATTGATTGGCCCGTTTAGGAGCGTTCCGTGGGAGCTGCGGGCTGGCCTGTGGGCTTTTTTTATTTTTATTTCTTATTTTTAAATACCTTAAAATTTAATACATATATTATATTATATTATATTATACTATTTTAATTGAGTAATTAAATTTATATAATAATAATTGTAAAATAAAATTGAAATAATATTAATTTAATAAAATTATATTAATTAATTTTAATTTTTTTTTTAAAAAAATACTGGTCAGCCCACATGCCGAGCCGGACCGAGCTTTAACCAGTCCATTTAAAACGCAGGCCTAAATGGCCCGGCCCGCTCCATTGCGGGCAAGGCCGGGCTAGCTCGTTTTACATCCTTAATTGCATTCGATGATCTATTCCAGTCTATATGAATGAGAATTTCTCAAATTTCAAGCTCAAAAATGAATTTTTTTTATAAATATACTAAAATTTCTAGTATTTCGTATTCTTGTTAAGTTGATGTTTGTCCTATTTTTTTCTTAAATATTTTTTTGGTTCTTAGTTTTTAATTCATGTTTGATGTTAATAAAAGTTGTACCATATGATATAGTCTCTAATTAGACTGGTTTTTTCAAGTTTTTGACTTAGCTTTACTTAAATCAATTTTCTTAAGCTTTATCAATTTTATTGAAAAGATTAAGAGAATCATAGTGTTAATTTTTTATAAATTAAGTAGACTCTCTTAATAATGTGTATTCTCTGTTTTATACTTTCTTCATAATTTGAATGAGTTTTTAATGCTCATGCATATGAAATAACATGAGGTTAATTATGACTCTTTTTGTTTGAAAAAGTAATGCTTAACATTTCAAATCAAGATTGATTCCAAAGTGAAAACACAATTTTATATTTTCTAATGCTACATTTAAAATAACAAACTTTAACATTAGCCAAAAAAAAAGTTACAGATAAAAATCAACTTTCTATAGCTAATGAACTAGAATATTAAATAATAATATGTACTTTTTTTGTAACTTTTATATACCACAAATATTAATATTATATATTGGTCCCCTCTAATTAAAATTTCTGGATTTGCTCCTATATCAAATAGAACCTAGCGTTGATGCAAATGGAAAAAAACCTTAATGAGTAATACACACACACACACACACACACACATATATATATATGTTTGCCTCGAGTTTTAGGGGTTATTTGGTAGGATAATATTATTCTTAAAAATATGATTATTTTTAAAATCAGTTAGTCTAATAAATTTAAAACTATTTATATTAAAAATTAATTTGGATCCAAGGATTTTAAAAACAATCCTATTATTAAAATAACAAAGGTTCAATAAACAGGGCCTTAATTTAGGTTTCATTTCATATTTATTTCTTAAACTTGAATAATATTTATTACAGTAGTGCTAACGAAAACTATGTCATCTTAGAATAAATTTTGGTGATGTTTAATAAAATATACATGTATCAATTCATTAAACACCATTGTAAGAGCACTCATAGTGGGTTGGTTATCTTTTCGCTAAAATTTAGCTAGAAAACACACTTTTATAAAATATAACTATCTATTATTTACAACATCAAATAATAGTCTCAATATTTTTTTTAACTATTGTAATAAAATATTATTATTATTATTATTATTATTATTATTATTATTATTTGCATCATCACCTACACTCTGGCAACGCCACCTACAACTTATAGACCACTCCTCCGCTTGCAACGTCGGGCGTCGCCTTCACTCCCTCCTATGTGATCCTCCCTCCCCACAACGGCAAGTCGTGGCCCTCCATGACGCAGGTCGCCCTAACCACGGCACATCTCAGCCTTCCAGCGGCGATGCAACATCAGCCCCTCACCCAGGACGAGACAATTGACCTCCTCAACAACACCTCTGAAGATCCGAAGCCGCTGCCACCATTAGCTGCTGTGAAAGGTAGAGATCCATGGTTGCTCCGGATGCTCGCCGTCGGGGAAAGCGAAGATCCATGGTGGGGACGAATGGCGACGGGCGGTCAGTCTAGACGGTTTGATGGGGACAGCAAGGATGGGATAGGGATGGCAATGGCGGTTGCTGGACTGGAGGATAGGCGTGGATACTAAAAAGAAAAAATAGAATAGGGAAAAAATAGCTAGTGTTTTTGGCTGGCTAAATATGGCCAGTCAATTTAAAGCTGGTTAAATTTACTGTACATTTGTTGAACCCACAATGAAGTTATTTTTAAAGTTTTATTTATTTTTTAATCAAATTTAGGCTTTAGCCAGCCCAATGTGAATGCTCTAATTTGGCTATGCATTGTAAGAGCATCTTCAATCTGATAGCAAAAGGAAAAGGAAAAGTTATTTTTACCTAAAAACACTCTCCAATGCATTAGTTATAAATCACTAGCAAAAGTTAAAAAAAAAGTTAAACATGGTTTTAGCTTTTGCTTTAGCTGATGATGCCACCTCAGAAAATAAAGATGAATTCCAATCTCATCCCTCCCTTGTGTTGTCTTTCCCCTTTTCCCATCGCGTCTCCTTGCGTCCAAGCCCGATGCACGTCGCCATCCCCCATCCCCCTATTGCGTCTCCCCTCTCACCCCCTATCACCATCTGAACCGTCCCCCTATTCCTCGATCGCGCGACTCGCCGCACGTCGCCCCCCAATCCCCTGTCATGTCTCCCCCCTCATCCCCCTATCACCGTCCGAACCCCCAATCCCCCCGTTGTGTCTCCCACAAGCCTGCGATTGCTGTCCGAACCCCACCCCCGTCGCATCTCCCGCATCCCTCCCACCCGATCACGTCGCCCACTTCAAAGTAGCAATCCACTTCATCCACCACCACCACCACACCCTCCAACCTTGCATCCTGAGCCTTCCATCTCCAGTAGTATTTTTTCCCTATGTATTTGGTATTTGATTTTTTTCCTTGCATTTTTGGTTTTTTTTCCCCATTTGGTCTCTCTCTCTCTTCGTTGCCAGACTCCCATATTTTTTCTTCGAGGTAACTGGATGCAAGCATGGCGTTGGAAGAGGAGGGTAGTTTGGAAAAAATAAATTTTGAGTAAAAATATAAATGATATAGGATTGGAGTAACATTAGCTAAAATGACACTATAGGAAGCTAAATGTAGCTTTAGCTATCCAATTTACCTAAGAAAGGTTAGAGATGCTTTAACATCATCAAATGCCACAATATATTTAAAAGTTTTTTCAAATTTGGCTATGCATTGTAACACCATCAAATGCTCTCACATTCGCCTTCGTTCCACGCATTGGTCTTTTGCGTCACAATAGAGCAAGAGAGAGAATGTACAAACAACAGGGACGACTCAGACAAAGGATTTTGGCCGATGTCAGGTGAACGTCGAGCAAGGAGGAGCCACCCTGCTTAAATCTGAGAGAGGCAACCTCAAGTCGAAGGTGGAGGAGATAGTTCCATTACATCCAATTAGTGAATCCAGTACTAGACCGACCATCCTTCGATTCTAAATGCCAATCCCAAAAACTGAGCAGAGTGGGAGGCTTCTGAGGAAAGGTTCAGCTAACGAAGCTCGTAACAACAAGGGCTGAAACCCCAAACTGAGAAAACAGAAGCCGAGCTTACGAGATGAGGACGCCGTCTCTAAAAGCCCTAAGACCTCCAGTGAGCCACTACACCATGACCTCGGTGCTCCATCCCGAAATTAGAGAAGGGGATTGAAGAATTACTAAGCAAAAGAGATCAAAACTCTATATTCTCAATCAATTCATTATACAAATACGTTCATCAATATATACAGTAGTAGAAACAAAATATGGTAAACCCAATGATCAAGGAATGGGAATTACAAAGGGAAATAATCAGAGGGAAATAACTGCCCAGAATATTAGACAAATGTTATCCGCGACAAGAATCAGCAGAATCGGATATACTATTTTGATATTTACCCTCGAATTGATGACCAGTGTTAATAAGCATCAATTTGTGTACAAGATACTCATGATGAGCCAAAGACATCGGTTTTGTGAGCAAGTCAGCGAGTTGATCATGAGAGGAAACATAGACAAGTGAAAGAACATCATCCTGAACCAAGTCACAGATGTAATGGAAGTCAACTTCAATATGTTTGATGCGCTCATGAAAAACCAAATTAGTGGCAAGTCGAAGAGCACTCATATTATGAGCAAACAAAGGAACAGATTGTTATCACATTGAACACCAAAATCATGGATAAGGCGTCGGAGCCACACAATCTCGGAACTGACAGAAGACAGATCGATACTCAGCCTCAATAAAGCATTTGGAGACTTGATCTTGCTTTTTATACTTCCAATAAATAGGGGAGTCACCCAAAAATACACACAAGCCAGTAGTAGATCGTCGGGACACAACTCGCAAAATCTACATCAGAATAAGCTTGAAGATGAAGAGGGGCAGTGGAAGAAAAGAAGATCTCACGGTCACAAGTGCCTTTCAAATAGCGAATGATGCAATGAAGAGCAGGGAGATGACTGCGGTGAGGCTAAGAAACAAATTGGCTGACAACTTGAATAGCGAAGGAGATATCAGGACGAGTGATGGTAAGATAAATAAGACTACCCACCAAGCGACGATACAAGGTAGGATCAGAGAGAAGGGGACCATCATCCCGAGTCAATTTAAGATTCTACTCCATCGGAGTGAGAGAGATTTTATCATCAATCAAGTTAGCAAATCGGATGAGATCTACAATGTATTTACGTTGGGAAAGATAAAAACCACTAGCGGAGTAGGAGACTTCTAATTCGAAGAAATAAGTGAGAGGGCCAAGATCCTTCATATGAAAGGAAGCATAAAGAAACCATTTAAGGTCTACAATGCCATGACGATCACTACCGGTAAGCACCATATCATCAACATAAAGAAGTAACACAATAATGCCAACAGGGGACTGGCGATTGAATAACGAAGGATCATTAGAACTCTGCTGGAACCCAACCAAACAAATGGCAGCGTGAAAGCATTCAAACCAAGCCCACGGGGCCTGTTTAAGACCATAAAGCGATCTATTCAGCTTGCAAACCAAATTGATATCACCAAGAGAATAGCCAGGGGGACATTCCATGTACACAATTTCCTTTAAATGACCATGTAAAAAGGCATTTTAATATCTAATTAATATAATGGCCAGTGCTGAGAAGAGGCAATATCAAGAAGCAGGCGGATAGTGGTCATTTTGCCAACCGGAGCAAACATTTCATCATAATCAATCTCACATTCTTGTTGGTAGCCCTGGGCCACCGAGCTTTATAATAGTCAATAATACCATCCGGCTTAGCTTTAATGGTCTAGACCCATCTGCTGCCTATAACATATGCATGGGATGGATGAGGAACTAAATCCCAAGTATGGTTGTCGCTTAAGGCTTCAAGTTCATCTGCCATAGCTTTATGTCAAATATTGCGGCTGGAAAGAAAATGAAGAAGAGAAGTAAAAAGGGTTACAGAACCCATTTCGTCAAATAGGTGGTGCGGCTCCAGCTTTTGTCAAATGAGGTGTGCTTCCTTCAAGCCTATAAATAGGCATGCCTGCAAACGTATTAAGCATCCCATCCCAAGCCTCAAGTGAGAGATTAAGAGAGAGAAGCAAGAAAGAGTCCCAATACGGGAGAGAGAAAAATAGAGAGAGCGAGAACTATCAAATTGATAATTCTCGGGTGTATTTGGGTATTGGGATCGAGTGTTTGTAAAAATAGTATATTTTTCTCCCCATAGTGAAAATACTACAGTAGCTCCGTGGACGTAGGGAATTTCCCGAACCACGTAAAATTCTCGGTGTGCCAATTTTATTTTCTCCTATTTCCGTATTTCCTCCTAACAACTGGTATCAGAGCTCCGGGTTTGAATTCTCTCGACAAATTCTGAGTATGCTCTATGGCTGCAGCTGTGTCTGATCTGTCACATCAGAAAAGATTTGTTCTTGAGTATTTCGGTGTTGTGTATACGTACCACTCGCGATACTGATCTTGTTCACGAGACGGTGAAACAGTAAGTTCGAGTTCAAGAAGGTGTCATGGCGTCCGAGAAGGATTCATACAAGATCGAGAAATTCGACGGGACGAATTTCAGTTTCTGGCGAATGCAGATGGAGGACTATCTGTACCAGAAAGACTTGTACCTGCCGATGGGAGAAAAGCCGGCGGAAATAAAAGACGACGATTGGAAGGTGCTAGATCGCAAAGCCTTGGGGGCGGTCCGTCTAAGCCTGACGAATCGTGGCCTTCAACGTCAAAGACCAGGATACAACTGCGGGATCGATAAAAGCTCTCTCGAATATGTACGAGCGCTTCTGCAGCTCACAAGGTATTTTTAATTAAGAAGCTGTTTAATTTAAAAATGCCAGAAAATGGAAATTTTAGAGAGCATCTAAATTCCTTCAATGAGGCCAAAGACCAATTAAAATCGGTAGAAATTACTTTCACCGATGAAGTGAATGCCGGTGCCTTGCTTAGTACTATGCCAGAAGGTTGGCAGTCAACGGTACAATCTATTTCTGCTTCTTTTGGGAAAAATAAAATGGTATTCTCAGAAGTAGTAGATATGATCATGACGGAGGAGATCAGAAGAAAGGAAGAAGGCCCTCCCACATCGGCATCAGCATTAAATCTGGAGAGCAGAGGTAGAGGCAGAAACAGAGGCACTCAGCAGTGGAGATCTACATCGAGGAATGGTAGATCCAAATCCAGAGGTCGCCAATTCCATACCAACAAAGGTAAAAATAAAATTGAATGTTGGAATTGTGGAAAATTGGGACATTTTAAGTCTGAGTGCAGGGGTCCGAAAAAAGATGACGACGTGCATGGAAGTGCAAATGTCACATCAGATGATGCTCTCATATGCTCTATGGAGAGCAAGACGGAATCTTGGGTGCTAGATTCAGGAGCTTCATTCCACGCTACCTCAAACAAAGAAGTGTTCGAGGATTATGTTGCGGGCAATCGAGAAAAGGTGTATCTCGGTAATGATCAGGCGTGCGACATCATTGGTCAAGGAACAGTAAAGATCAAGCTCAATGGATCTGTATGGAGGCTGAAAGATGTGAGACATGTACCTAGTCTCAGAAAGAATTTAATTTCCATCGGACAATTGGCAAAAGATGGCTACGTATCCACTTTTGCGGGAGATACCTGGAATATTTCCAAAGGAGCTATGACTATTGTACGGGGTAATAAGCATGGAACTCTTTATACAACTATGAATGGAAATTGTTTCATTACAGTTGCAGAGTGTAAAGACGACCCAAATCTGTGGCACCAAAGACTTGGCCACATGAGTGCAAAGGGAATAGAAGTCATGCATTCAAAAGGGAAGCTGCCAGGAGTAAAATCAGTAGATATTGATTTGTGTGAGAGCTGTATTTTCGAAAAGCAGAAACGAGTCAGCTTCAAAAGGGAAGGCAGAACCCCAAAGGAATCAAAGCTCGAATTGATTCACACAGATGTTTGGGGACCAGCTCCAGTTTCATCAATTGGAGGTAAACATTATTTTGTTACCTTTATTGATGATCATTCCAGGAAAGTATGGGTATACTTCATCAGACAAAAGTCAGAAGTATTTGAAACATTCAAAAGTTGGAAAGCGATGGTCGAGAATGAAACCGGTTTGAAGATTAAAAGGCTGCGTTCAGATAATGGTGGAGAATATGAAGACACTAGATTTAAACGGTTCTGTTATGAGAGCGGGATCAAGCTCGAGAGAACTGTGCCAGGGACACCACAACAGAATGGCATAGCAGAATGAATGAACAGAACGTTGACTGAAAGAGCCAGAAGTATGCGCATACATGCAGGGTTGCCCAAGCAGTTTTGGGCAGAGGCAGTCAACACGGCAGCTTATCTTATCAACCGTGGACCATCAACACCTCTAGAGTTCAAAATACCGGAAGAAGTTTGGACGGGAAAAGAGGTTAGACTTTCACATTTGGAAGTATTTGGTTGTGTCTCTTATGTGCATATTAGTGATAATGCTAGAAGTAAACTTGATGCTAAATCACTTAAATGCACATTTGTTGGTTATGGTGGTGATGAATTTGGTTATAGATGCTGGGATAACCAAAATAAGACAAGCATTAGAAGTAGAGATGTTGTGTTTAATGAAAAGGTCCTATATAAAGATAGAGACATGACCGAATCCACTAGTCAAGTGGATCCTGAACCTGTTTACTTTGAGCCCGATGATGTCCCAGATAGTGAAGCTAACAAAACAGGTCAGAAACCTCAGGTGGAGGAAGTTACAGGACAAGCTAGTGAAGAGCCACAGGATCAAGTTCCTACGTTGAGGAGATCCAGTCGACCGCATGTACCAAACAGGAAGTACTTGAATTATTTGCTGCTGACAGATGGAGGAGAGCCTGAATGCTATCATGAAGCATGTCAGGTAGATGATGCGAGCAAGTGGGAGCTTGCAATGGAAGATGAAATGAAGTCTCTTATATCCAACCAGACTTGGGAATTAGCAAAGCTACCGGCCGGCAAGAAAGCTTTGCAAAATAAATGGGTGTACCGAGTCAAGGAGGAGCATGATGGCTCCAAGCGATATAAAGCAAGACTGGTGGTTAAATGCTTCCAGCAAAAGGAAGGTATTGACTACACTGAAATATTTTCTCCAGTTGTTAAACTAACTACCATTCGGTCAGTTTTGAGCGTTGTAGCAGCAAAGGATCTACATCTAGAGCAATTAGATGTAAAGACAGCTTTTCTCCATGGAGATTTGGAGGAAGAGATATACATGCAGCAACCAGAAGGGTTCACAAATGAGGGCAATGAAGATCTGGTATGCAGGTTGACCAAAAGCTTGTATGGTTTAAAACAAGCACCCCGACAGTGGTACAAGAAATTTGATGGTTTCATGCAGGATAATGGCTATCTGAGATGCAATGCTGACCATTGCTGTTACTTCAAGAAAGTTGATTCCAGTTTTATTATCTTGCTACTTTATGTTGATGACATGTTAATAGCAGGAGCAAATCTAGATGAGATCAACAGGTTGAAGAGACAGTTGTCCAGTGAATTTGAGATGAAGGACTTGGGTGCAGCAAAGCAAATACTTGGAATGAGGATTAGCAGAGACAGACAGAAAGGTACCTTACAATTATCTCAAGCAGAATATATTTGTAAGATTTTACAAAGGTTTAGTATGGGTGATGCTAAACCAGTGAGGACACCTCTTGCTAATCATTTCAAGTTGTCAAAGGAACAATGTCCAAAGACAGATGAAGAGAAGGACTACATGGCTAAGGTTCCATATGCCTCAGCCATTGGAAGCTTGATGTATGCCATGGTGTGCACGAGACCAGATATTGCTCATGCAGTGGGAGCAGTAAGCAGATTTATGTCTAATCCAGGAAAACAACATTGGGAAGCAGTAAAATGGATACTTAGATACCTGTGATGTACTACTAACAAATGTTTATGTTTCAGAAAAGGTGATATGAAGTTGCAGGGCTATGTTGATGCTGATTTCGCTGGAGAAATAGACCACAGGAGGAGCACTATAGGATATGTGTTCACGTTGGGGACTATAGCAGTGAGCTGGAATTCTCAGTTGCAGAAAATTGTGGCTCTATCTACAACTGAGGTAGAGTATGTTGCGATGTGGCTGACAAGGAGTTTATTTGGTTACAAGGATTATTAGCAGAAATGGGTTTCAAGCAAGAGATGGATGTATTGCATAGTGACAGTCAAAGTGCAATACACTTGGCCAAGAATTCAGCATTTCATTCAAGGACCAAGCATATTGGACTTCGTTATCATTTCATTCGATCACTGCTGGAGGATGAAGTGTTGACACTTGTGAAGATACAAGGGAGCAAGAACCCAGCTGATATGTTAACCAAAACAGTCACTACAGACAAATTAGAGTTGTGCGCAACTCTAATTGGTCTTCAAGAATAGTTGCATCGGAAAGAGCTACTGCAGGTGTGAAGACAGATTAAAATCATTCTTCAAGTGGGAGATTGTCAAATATTGTGGCTGGAAAGAAAATGAAGAAGAGAAGTAAAAAGGGTTACGGAACCCATTTCGTCAAATGGGTGGTGCGGCTCCAGCTTTTGTCAAATGAGGTGTGCTTCCTTCAAGCCTATAAATAGGCATGCCTGCAAACGTATTAAGCATCCCATCCCAAGCCTCAAGTGAGAGATTAAGAGAGAGAGGCAAGAAAGAGTCCCAATACGGGAGAGAGAAAAATAGAGAGAGCGAGAATTATCAAATTGATAATTCTCGGGTGTATTTGAGTATTAGGATCGAGTGTTTATAAAAACAGTATATTTTTCTCCCCATAATGAAAATACTGCAGTAGCTCCGTGGACGTAGAAAATTCCCGAACCACATAAAATTCTCGGTGTGCCAATTTTATTTTCTCCTATTTCCGTATTTCCTCCTAACACTTTATTCCAACAATCATGCACTTTAGCCTATTAATAAGTAGAGGGGAGCTGAGCAGAAGAAACATTAGTAAAAAGAGTCAAACGATCAGGAGGTTTACCAAAATTGAGTCGGGTGGACCGCTTTAAAGGAGCTGCAAGGAGTAGCGACACAGGGTGCGAGGCAGCTGGCATAGGAGGTGGAGGACCTTCAAGCGCATGATCAGAAAGGGACACAGGAGGGGAGACAGACGGGGCCAAAAGAACTAGAAAGAAAGGGATCTAAAAAATTATATAACAGCGAGACAGAAGACGTTGGGACAATAGTGGATGAAAAGAAGGCATAAAAATACACGTTTTCATAGAAAATGACATTGCGAGAAACTCATATGCGATGAGATTGAGGATCATAGCAAACATACCCTTTGTGTTTATCACTGTACCCAATAAATACACAGGTAGACGCCTTAGCAGACAATTTATGGCGTTCATGGGGTGGAAGTAAAACAAAGCAGACACAAGCAAAAACTTGGAGATGAATGTAGTGTGGTAGTTTATGAAAAAGGGAAAAATAGGGAGATTCATTACCAAGGACAAGAGTTGGCTGCCGATTAATAAGATGAATAGAGGTGTGTACAGCTTCAACCCAAAAATGAGGAGGAACACTAGACTCAAGGGGGAGAGTGCGGGCAATTTCCACCACATGATGATTTTTGCGTTCCACCACCCTATTTTGCTCAGGCTTCCCAGGACACGATTGTTGAGCCAAGATGCCTTTTTCAGCAAAGAAATGAACAAGATCAAAGGCATAACATTCCCCACCCAGATCAGACCGCAAGATCTTAATAGTCTTTCCAAATTGGGTTTGAACCATCGTGATTAATGTTTTAGAGACTTTGGCTAATTCAGACTTAACACGCAAGAAGTATACCCAAGTGAAACGTGTAAAATGATTAATAAATAAAACAAAATATTTGTAACCAAGTTGAGACAAAAGAGGTGATGGACCCCATAAATCACAATGAATAAGATCAAATGGTGCATCAATTGTACTTGTACTGGAAACATAAGGTAATTTAGCAAATTTGCTAATAACACAAGTTTGACAATCAGGGGAAACATTATTCTGATCTAGCAACCTATCTGGGAGAAGCTGTGCAGTGAACATAAACTCTAACCGACTGGCATGTGGATGACCCAAGCGACGATGCCACAGAGTCCAGGTAGATTAGGGCGTTGAAGAAGAGGTGGTAACAGAGAGACAAAGTGAGGGACTAGGTGAGGAAGCAAGATCAAGCTAAAATAACCGCCCACGTTTATGCCCTTTCATGATCACCTGCTTCGTGTGAAGGTCCTGTACATGACAACCATGAGGAGAAAAATGAATAAAACAATTTTGGTCAGTCAATTGACCAATAGAAATCAAATTGGCTATCAAGCGGGGAACATAAAAGGAATTTGGTAAGCAAATGGATGTTGAGGAATTGGCCAAGCAAGCAATTCCAACCCCTTCAATTGGTAATTTTCCACCATTAGCAGTAGTGACAGATTGATTGGAGGAACAAGGTTTTAAAATAGTGAACACATCTTTTTGATTAGTCATATGGTTAAAGGCAGCAGAATCTAGAAGGAGTGGATTTATTTTGGGTACCTGATAACCCAGCAACAGAAAAGGTTGAGGGAATAACACCTGGAAGAGTTGCTTGCACGGTGTCATGAATCATTTTTTGAACAACCTGTTGTGTAAGAGTAATGTCATCTGTATTTGCGATTGTGGTGGCCACTATTTTGTGATCACTGCCTATAGCAACAAAGGATGGATGACTTTGCTTATTCTTCAAGGTTCGACACTCCAAAATAAGATGACCTAGTTTCTTGCAGTAGTTACAGATAGTTCGCTTACGACAATGTGATTGCACATACCCAAATTTTTTGCTATAATTACATTGAATATCTCCTTTGGGACTAGTCCTTTGTTTTGATTGAAAATGACCATGAGAAGTAAGGAATATGGAATCAGCTATTTGTTTTGGTGTCCAGCTGAGCTTGTGTTTTCAAGCGTGCTTCATCACGAATAAGTTCGCCCAAAATAGATTCCATAGTCAAATTACCACAGTTGATCAACGTCCCTCTTGCAGTCTCAAATTCAGGGCGAAGCTTCATGAGAAATTGCATCACACGCCCGCGATTGCGATCTTTCTTGACTTCAGCATAAGCAACAGGTGAAACTGTGGAACACGATATCATATCTTGTTCAGTCCATAATTTCAACATGGCAACATAGAAGCCACGAAGATCTCGATCCTCTTGACTAATATTTGCAATATCATATTCAAGTTCAAATTGTCTTGATGGATTCAGTTGTGAATAAATCCCAGTAAGATGATCCCATATAACAGCAGCAGTGGTGAAAGATCGAAGACCCAAGGCAATGTCAGACTCAACAGAGTTAAGCATCCAACTAATCACCTGTGCATTCTTCGTTTTCCATTTAATCTTTTCTGCTTCATCATCCGGTTCAACATCAGAACCATCGAGTATACCAGACAGCCCTTTGCCGTCAACAAAGATACGAAAGTGAAATTCCCAAAGTGCAAAATTCATGTCATTGAATTTGACAGATATGGTGTCAAATTTGTGTGTATCCATAATAACAAATAGAGATAAATCCTCAAAAGGCGAAGCAGAACGAAGGAACACAAAGATTAAAAATAATCCTTTATGGCTCTGATACCATGAAGAATTACTGAACAAAAGAGATCAAGCTCTATATTCTCAATCAATCCATTATACAAATACGTTCATCAATATGTACAGTACGTAGTAGAAGCAAAATATGGTAAACTCAATGATCAAGGAATGGGAATTACAAAGGGAAATAATAAGAGAGAAATAACTGCCCAGAATATTAGACAAGATATCCTAGAATATTAGATAATTGCCCAGAATATTAGACAGATGTTATCCATGGCAGAATCATCAGAATCAAATATACTATTTTGACAGGGACAACTCCTGACACCCCTAAAACTACGAAAAACACCCATATCCACTGATCTGATGCAGCACAAGTGGTGTCGGTCGTTGATCAAGGCGGTGTCAGATGGACTCCCTTGAGGGTTCTTAAGTTTTCATCGATCTGGGAGAGGCAAGCTCGGATTGAAGGTGGAGGAGATGAGTTTGGCTGGAATAGGCGATCAGGGACTTGAACCAGCGAGATGGAGCGTATGGCCGGTGGAGGAGCTAAAAAAGTAGAGTTTTATTTTTTATAATATGATGTGAATATATTTGATAATAATTCTTTAAATTTATGAATATTGTTTTTATTAAATTTTAGCATTTGTTTAATGAAGTTAATGTCAATAGTCACGAGCAAGGTTTACTTTCTCATTACCTTAATTCAGACCATCAACAGTTCATCCGACTACAAATAATTAATTAATAAGATTCAAACAAATTTATTTGACAAATCGACACAAAAGTTTGTATGTGGAGATATTCATATTTCATACGATACAACAAAATATTTTACGGTACAATTTCATAAATTTAGATTATGTTTCATATTAAAATTTTATTTAATTATAATAAAATACTGATAAATGTACTAGAGTATTTTCAACACGTGAAAAATCATTTTATAACTTTCAACTCAACAATAATCTTTAAATTATTTTTATTTTTATTAAAATAATAATTTATTCTATCTGCCTTCATCCAATGTCTTTCCTTGCGAGACCTGATATATGGCATCGGACTCAATCTGCCTCCCAGCGATGCCGTTCGGGTGGTGTGCGGCCGAATCGGACCAAATCTGCCTCCTAGTGATGCTGTGGAGGCGGTACGAGGCCGTAGAGAGATGATGCAGTGTTGGGGGGGGGGGGGGGGGGGGGGGGGGAGAGATAGAGAGCGCACTCGAGGTGGAGAGCAAGGAAGAGAAATGCATAGGGGGGGAGAGGGACTGGGGAGCAAGAGAGATAGGGGGGGGGGGGGGGGGAGAGGAGAGAGAGATAAAAGAGAGAGAGTAAATAATATAATATAATAATATTATATTATGTATATAATAAATAGTAATTTGAGAATCCATGAAAATTCGATAAATATAAAAACATATCAAATGCAAAGTTTTATTTTATTGTATCTGAGATGAATTCAACTAGCCGACATGGAAGGCTTTTACATGGATTTTTCTTTGAATTTTAATTAATAATAAATAGATCATTGTTAAAAGAGCGTGTTTACTATTTGTAGTCGGATGAACTGTTGATGGTCCGCTGGGGAAGCAAACCTCGCTCAGAAGATGACATAATAGTTTTCGTTTGCACTCATGTAATAAATATTATTTAACAGTTTATCCGTCTACAAAAATTAAATTGAAATAATAAACAGTAATATCTATTTTTCAGATAATATATATTAGCTGCCTAGTTCCACGCCGTGTATTATTCATCGAACACGTTACGCATAAATGAGCCTATAAATACTCAGTCATACCTCTGCAACTAATACCCATCCAATTCCTCATCAAAATCGCGGTCGACATCAAACTTCAAAGAAAAGGTTAATACGTTAGGCATGGGTCACTCCCCCGCGATAGTGATTGTTGCTGCATTGTTGGCTGTCTCCGGTCTCTGGCCGACGTTGGCCGTGTCGAGGTACGTGGAGGACGTGAACAGAGAGCGGGCGGTGCAGTCGTTTAAACGTGGACCGGTGCTGCCGTCCGGAGACCCATGCACGAACATCGCCGGGCGGAACAGTAGGATTTGCGACAGCCGTATCGCTGCACCGACATTACCGAACTTCGGTCGGGACCGAGACTGGGAGACAGGGAAACAGGTTGAGGACGTGAGGAGAGTGCTTCAACGAGGAGCAGTGACGCCATCTGGGACAAACCCATGCACGCACATCCCGCGGCGGAACAGGGGGATTTGCCATTAAGGTTGTGGGAGAAACTTCCGTCTTCGTCTTTGATTTCGGGGAGTCGTTCGTCCCTGAGGCAGGCCGGGAGACGAGCTTTCAGTGTGGTTTCCTTCTTCTCCGTCTACGTCGTCAAATAAGTATGCTTGTCATGCCTATAGACGTGCAGTTCCGTTAAATAAAAATCGTTATTTTATATATAATTAAAGACAAAAAATAAGGGGTTAGCTTTTGTTGCTATACCAATCTGTATATTGTGGGGAGGGGGCGCGGAATAGGGCAGTACTTGTGTTAGTAGTCCGACCATTATAATTTCAGTCCAACCTATAACAGATTCGCACGGATCAAAATTCATACAACTTGCAGACACTGATCGGTCTGCATACCCACCCTCTTACACACAAAACCCTAATTTTATTTATTCCTTCACAATATATTTTATAATTTATACAAACTTTTGCAACACCAGCTTCTGCGACAACGACGGCGACAAGCTTTTGCGACGGCAACGGCAATAGTGACAAGCGTCATCCTTCAGTCCTTCCTTAGCGATCCTCTGATTCGATTCCTCTCCTCTCTCTCCAATTCAGCATTTTGGCGTGATGGAGCCGACTCCTCTCCTCTCTATCACGCCAAAATGTCGGCGTCGACTCCTCTCCTCTCCTCTCCATATTCTCTCTTTCTCCTCTCCCATCCCATCCCGTTGTTCGGTTATCCTATACCTATTTGGCCTTCTGCGGATTTGCACTTTAGCCCAGCGAAAGTCCACTACTCCACCACTTGGCATCTGCAAATCTCCTCACCTTCTCTTCTCTTGGCGTCCCGTCCAATACATAGCCGTTGCGTCCCATTAAAAAATTGAGAACCCTAATATATTTGCTTTGCTCATCTGTAAACTGGCCCGGTTCGTATGCAGATCGATCCGGATCAGATCGAATCAGCCCATTTCTAGTCCCGTGATGGACTAGGCCAGACCGATCCATTTTATACCCTTATGTGTGTTAGACTTGAGTATTCAATACTGCCACTAAAATATTTAGTGTGTGCCCATTCTACTATTATATTTCTTATGTCGTATCTTTACAAATTTTAGCTTTCTTTTTTTTTTCTTTTTTTCTTCCTAATTGTTGATAACAGCATTCAGTATATAAAGTACTATTATTGGACCGGAATATATCACTAGATTTGAAACCGGATATACATGTCAATTAATATGTCACTTCACCGTGGTGCTTTAACGTGTAAAGATTATTAATAGACCCTGCATACCCAACATCATTATGTAGTTAGAGTTTGGGAAGACACAACATAGCTCTCCTTGATAGTAGATCTCTTACCCTAAGAGCATCTAGCGTGGCAATGGGGATCTACATTAGAGCAGGAGCTTTGACGCAAGAAGAGCTCTCTGATAGATCTATACACCATACCCTAGAATTACTATCTCTTTGATAAAACTTTCATAAACACAGATTTTTAAGTCTATATTAATGTTTTTATACTCAGCACATTCGTTAAATTTCTCTGGAATCTTCTTCATTATATGTCATAGGCACTACCAATGATGACTTCCTAGAAATACAATATCAATGTCATTTTGCATTACTTTGCATTAGTCTATGATTATAGTTTTTGGAGGATAATTATTCGTACACATCAATGAGGTTTCAAATAACCATTTAAAAGTTTTTGTATCTTTATTGGATAATAATCTACTACCCAAGACAGAATTGTCATAATAATTTTCGCCTACAAAAAGGATCGAACGACATATCATATTTATTTGTTTGATAAGTTGTGTCAAAGGTGACAACATCTCCAAAAGATCGAAACACAGCCTTACTCCTTGCATCAGCCCAAAATACATTTTTCAATCTACTACTATCATCTAAGTCAATTGCATAAAAACACACTTTTTCCTGTATCCGATTAAAGTAATCTTAGAGGGCTGCACCATTTCTCTTTCCAAGTCTTAATTGTATTTCTGTACTAATATAATTCCAACAGTCATTTTCATAAAAACATAAATATTCAGCTAGCACCCTCTACTTCAACAACAAAAGGCTAGAAATTCGTGTTCATTTGTATTCCTAGTCAATCATTTAGATCCAATTTTCTCTTCACTTGTAGATCTAACATTTTATTACATCTCATATACATTATTTTTGAAGAGCTTAACGGATGATTATGTTCAACACAAGCACTTTGAATTTATATTTCTCATTCGGTCGTAAAACTATATTTATCCTAGCTTTACAATCTGTTTTCACTGAAAGTTTAGGGTTTAGTGAACTCTTTGATGTTGTTTTCCCAATTCAAGATTTATAACTAGCATATGTGCACCATCTCTCTAGTCCATTATTTCCACGTTTACAATTTATTTTCATCACATCAAAACCTTTTGCCTTCTATAGTTTCTATAATACTCATAACAATTATCTAAATTATTAAATTCATTACCGACCTCAATTTTCGTAACCATATCATCACCATCACTCACAACAATCTCATTACTAGTAAGATTACATGCTGTGTCATCTTCTCTATTCTGAGTTCCATCTATTTCATTTATGGTGTACAAATATAATAGCAATTATAATGATAAAACTAACACCAACGACATAAAAAATAATAAATGGCCACATATATGCAGTTTTTAAACTCCACCCAATTTTATAAACAATAATTTGTTTTACTAATTAAACCAACGACATAGCAAGATTTGATAGTTTTATCCAGTTTTTAAACCAACAATATAACAATTAATGTAGTTTTATCCTACATTAGTTATGCAAAATAATTAACAAAGTGACAGATAAAAACACATAAATTGACAGAAATTGACACATAATTAAAATGATGATAAAACAAAGGGATTGGCTAGCGATCGCCAATTCTGTATTGCAACAAAGTCAAAATTGCTTTACTTGCAGTTGCAGACAAAAGGAGAGCGGAGAAAGGGAGAGCGAAAATCATGTCTTCGACGAATGCATATAGCTAGGGTTTATCCAGTTTCACTACAAGATATTCAAGTTTAGGTGGCGTTTAAAAAACGCCACTATAGGTTATAGCGGCACTTTTCAAAAATGCCAGCTATTTACCGTCGATAGACATGTACCGGCATTTATTTAAAATGCCGGTATAGATTACAGTTTTGACCGGCATTTTTTCAAGCGCCGGTATAAAGAAATCTATACTGACTTTCATAGAACGTCATAACAGTTTTTGTTTTTGGTGGCACCTCAAAAACGCCGGCACAGGTTTTATTTGTTGTGGCGATTTTTAGAACGCCAGGCCAAACTTGATTTCTGGTGGCTCCAAAAAAACGCCGGATTGGAAGAAATTTAATTTCTGCTGGCATGAAAAAAAACAAGCGATATATGTTGTAATTAAAGTGGCATTTTTTATAAATGCCATAACAAAGTGATTTCTGGTGGGCCTTTAAAACGCCTGGTATATTCATAAATAACTTAAATTATTTTTTCTGGTGTACCCTGTAATTATGATTTGCATGAAAAAGATGACAGTCAAACTATCTATACAAATATAAACAGAAATAATAAATAAACTAAAATGCAAATTGTACCAAATTTAAAATAAAAAATGTATTAACAAAAAGAATCATCCTCCCCTACACCCGATCAAATGCCGGTAATCATATTTTACATAAATATATTTTTACATTGCCTTAATCCACATCAAAAAATAATAGTCTACTTATCCTCACATTACTAATCAACAGCCAACTATCTGGTTCATGTTGGCTTGCATAGGAAAACTTCTGTTGAAAACCCATAGACACGTCATTCCACACACCTTCAATTTGCTGAAAGTAATTAAAAAAATAAAAATTAGTTTAACATCAAAAATAATACGAGAACTTACGAAGGAATTAATTGTACAATCATGGTAATTCGTTTAACAGAAAAATATCAAGTTAGCCTTTTTCTGTTTTATATCTGAATTCTAAGCTCTGATACGGCTGCCATCTTCACACCACATACATACACAATCATGTCATAGAAAAATAGAATACCTGAAATGAATCATTCAAGAGAGAACAAAGAAAATGAAATTTGGAAACAACACCCCTCAAATCAAACCTATCCAAGAACTGATACAGCAGCCAACGAAATAAAAAGCATAAACTATTCAATCTGATTTGCCTCAACAAAAGTGTTGCAATTAATTCAGATTTAGCCAATAACATTGGCAAAGCTGTGGAGGCCTTCAAAAGTCGCACTCCATCAAAACTTGGTTATAGCACTATTTGTAATAAACTACAACAACAAATATACATATAAAAATAGCTCCGGCATTAATTTCTTTCCCCCACAAAGGGGAAAAATACGTTAAATAGAGAATTAATTGAGGAGAATTAATTTACCTGCTATATGAAAGATGGAGGAGTGCGGAAGTTGATGACTGAGATGTACACGTCAATTTTGGGTTTTAAATGATCATTATTGTTCAATACTTTATTCTAAAATACATTGGTGTGAGTGAAAACTGACAACTTAAATCTCTTTAAAAATGAATTTTCCTGTCTTGTTTTTGCTCGTGCTGTGGAATTTTTTTAGCTGATCATATAGACACATTTCACTATGCTCATTTTAAATTTGAGAACTGCTCATACAACCTCTCATTTTAAATTCGAGGACTGCTCATACAACCTCAAACAACTGCTCACTTAATTTTACAACAAAATTCCATGACCTTCCCTACACGGTCAGTAATAGCAAAATCAGTGTTTCATCTTAAATGATGACTGGTCTACAACTCTACATACTATAAACAGCACAAAACAGTATATGGAGGTTCAAATTTAGTCTCCTACCATATTCAAAACTGAAAACTGCAAATATGGCACTTCAGCCTTGCCAAGATGAGTTTGAGATGTTTATTGCAAACAAAATTATTAATAACAAGATGAACATAAAATTTCCCTTGCAAATATGGTATATTAAACTGTGAAACACCAAAATTAGTTTTCACGTTTGTTCCATAACAATTGATGTCCCATTATAATTTTCCAATTTGTTCACTATTTTGATCTTGAAAACTGTATCATAGATAACAGCTAATCATCACCCAATCATCAGGAAAAAGTAATAAAAACATTAAATTCACACTTTCACTTAATCACATGTTATAGCTATATATATATATACACTAGGGGCGATCAAGAACCAAACCAAACCGACGAACCGAACCGAATCAAACCGTTTAGACCGAAAAAAAATTGGTTTTTAAATTTATATTGGTTTATTTGGTTTTTATTTTTGGAGAACCGATGCTATTGGTTCGGTTCACGGTTTTAGGGTTTGATTAACCGAACCGACCGAACAGACGTTATCACTTCGGCACGTCGGCACTTTCTGCTTCCCAATTCCCACACATCCCTTAATTTTACGCTTTTCGAAATAGAAAGGCCAAAGGTTGACATTCTCACTTTTCGATTTTCATTTATCTTTGTTGGATCTACTCATAGAGTCGTAAACTTCGCCGATTGGTGATGATGTTGAAGAATTAAAATGAATGTATTTTTTTATTTGACGTTAAAATTCAAAAATCCATTTAAACCGATGAACCGAACCAAATTTTTATGCACCGAATCGAACCAAGACCGATGGTTTTTAACATTTATTGGTTGGTTTTGGTTTGAATTTTTTTCAAACCGAATGTCATTGGTTTGGTTTAAAAATTATATACAAACCGACCGAACCGACCGATGCTCACCCCTAATATACACACACACAAGCAAATCCAGATGAAATTAAAACTTAAAAGGATGCCGAATCTAGAGAGATGTCGACGACGAATCGAGAGTGAGAGAGGGTGATGTCCGTATACCCATGAACAATCGCACTTGGAAGGTTTCCTACGCTGTAGAGATGATATCGGCTGGCAGCCCCTTCCCCCTCTGCCGCTAAGATGAGCAACGATTAGGTTTAGTTTTGGGAGAGATATATTTATAGTAAATTTTTTTTATTAATTTATTTGTGTTTTTATAAAATTATTTGATTTGTCGGGCGGGGGCATATAAGCGCAAATTAGCAGGCGTTTTTATAAAACGCCGGTACAGAAGACATTTTTAGTGGCGCTTTTTTCTAGAAGCGCCGCAAGAATATTTTTTTAGTGGCATTTTATAAAAACACAAGAATATAATATTTAGGGCGGCATTTAATGAAAACGCCACTAAAAAACGCACCTAAGTTAAAATATCTTGTAGTGTTTGTTCCCTGTCATGTTGGACTATTATTTTGTTCCTTGCCACGCTGGACTACCACATTGGTGCGATACGTCATCTATCACGTAGATTCAGTTCTGAATCCGATAAATTCAACTAGTCAAAAATATTTATTATGGTATACATTACCAAACTCACATAATGTGGGGGCATATATGTTCGTGTCATCAAAAACATGGCATGTGGTTAATAAATAGCTAATAAGTCCTGCAAGGACTCAACTTCACTAACGTTTTTTAGTTTGCATTCTTTTTAAAATGTCTGTTTATATATTCTATAGAGACTGTTTTTGAAATGTCATAAAAAATGCTGGCACTTCTTTACAGAAATGCCACATCTGGTGACACCATAATGTTGTTTAGCATGTTTTAACTAGAACAATGTCATTTTTTATTTATTCATAAAAATTATAATCTATTCTGATCCTTCCATATTTCTAATTCCTTGTAGCAAATTAAAGAAGCTCACTGGGCAACCTCACTTTCCTTGGGAACAAAGGACTATAGGATGAACTATTGAATTAGGCCAATGCGTAGGCTCACCTACATTTGTGTGCATGTAATAATATTAATTGTCCATTTTTTAATTAAAAAATGTTATCATTTCTTTACAAAAATGCCAATTGAAATGCCTCATCTAGACGACACCATAATGTTGTTTAGTTTGTTTTAATTAACACTACATTTTTTTCATAAAAATTATAATCTATTTTGATCCTTCCTCATCTTCTAATTCCAAAACAACCTCTCTTTCCTTGGGTTTCCAAGGACTAGGGGATGAACTATTGGACAAGGTGAATGAACAGGTTTGCCTGCATTTATTTGCATGTTACAATATTATATGTTTTAAACACCTCATTTTGCTTTAAAATACATTGTAACTTTAGGGCCTCCTCTCTCCTCTTACTAATACCTTGACTTGCTTCCCTTCCGCGTGTGAGACAAACATCACAAAATTCTCTCCCTTTAACACACATCAAAATATACACCACAAGCTATGGAGCCACACCTATAGAACCATTCAACTTGATCAAAGTTAGAATCTCAACTTGCTCCATTCAAAAGTTTTTTTTTCCAATGCTTAATTGAGGCTATTTGGTATCAGCTTGCTTAATTCAAAGGCACTTCAGTTCGATATTTTTTCTAACATCATCCGTTTCAGGGATACTGCTACACCAACAGGACACAGCTTGATCGGAATTAGAGGCTTCACTCATTTAATTCAGAGGCTCTCAAACTTGATCAAGGTATATAAGAGACTTATCTTAGTAGAATACGAGCTGGTTTCCTTTGATACCATATGTTACAGGGTAATATATAATTTCAACCCGTGCAGTACTCAGTTGTCTCTACTCAAGAAAGTCGATCTAAGCAAGTCTTACTATTTGGGCCACACGTAAATTGGTTTTGTCCTGTCTTGGGCTCATCAAAAGAATAGCTTCAATTTTCAACCAGTTTATATAAGGATGACTAAATTTTCTCTTCATCATCAAATCCATGACTAGCAATAAGCACTTCTTATTTAATAGGATCAGCACATTTGAACTCCGAAAGAGGTCCTATTGATTATCCTGCATAAACTGTCTCGGAGTTATAACTATGCACCAGCTATGCTTTCAATACTATCATATTCTAAGTACCACGAACACTAATTTGAGTTGCACCACTAGGAGACGTCCTAAATGCTCGGAGTGTGACACTAAGCTCAAACCTATTATAAAGCTCACAAGCATAACAAGTCCAAGTTCAAGCTTAACCTGCATTTTTTATATTAATTAATTTGCTCATACTAATCAACTTATATCAATATTTTTACATTATTAACTTATTATATTAATATATTAATATTAAATTTAGTAATTTATTATTAAATAAGTTAATATTATATTTTTTAGATAATTTAAGTAAAACAAAATTTAGTATTTTAAATTTAAACCATCCTAGCAAATCGACCTTAAGTGAACAGAATGTTCACTCATGATTTTACAAAATTTTAAATTAAAGTCTCTCTCACACACAGATTTTACAAAACTTTAAATTAAAGTCTCTCTCACACATGCGTATGTATGCGTGTATTGCATTCTTCGAGTGGATTTTTTTCCCGAGTTTTAAGCTAGATTTTGTTTCATATTTTTTTTTCTAACGTTAAATCCACCGATCATATAATGCAAACAAAAATTATATGTCAACTGCGAGGTTTGCTTCCCCAATGCTTTAATTCGGACCATCAACAGTTCATCCGACTAGGAATAATAAACACGCTCTTTCTATCCATGATCTATTTACTATTAATTAACATTCAAATAAATCTATTTGACCCGTGGAAAAGCCTTTCATATGGGCTACTAACAGTTCATCCGTTAAGAAAAATAAAATAATAAACACACACAGGTACGATCTATCTTAATTTCAGATAATTCAAACTGATGCTGGTTTATAGTCAAATCTATCAGCAGCCTAGTTTCATGCCCTATGTTATGTATCAAACACGTTACGCATAAATTAATGAACCTATAAATGCTCAACCATACTCTGCCATTTTCATTACCATCAATCACTTCGAACCCATCCAATTCCACATCACAGTCTCTGCCGACGTCAAAGCAAAGGTTAATACTGATCCCCAGCACTATATATCTGCATATTAGGCAAGACTCGAGCAAATATGCTCGAGTCCATGCTCAAACCTCTTCTTGAGGTGAGGCTCGAGCACGTCTCGAGCAGAAACTTGAGTAATGATTTGAAAGCACATTGAATCATGAAAAAAAATGTTAAGGTGACTTATTCTACGTCAACTGAAAATGCAACAAATGCTGCAACGCTGGTTGTACCTAGCACTACTCGGGTTTGCTTTGAGTGCAATACTTATGTTTTGTGGGGGGCGAAATATTTGAGTGTATCCATTCTACTGCTATATCCTATTCCTATTCGGTATCTTTATGAATTTTACCTTATCTTTTCTAATTATTAATTATAACACTCTGTGTTATTGATTACAAGGTTGAGTGTATACTTTGAGAAACAAAATATTTTATTTAGGTATGCAATATGCATGTGTCAATGTAGCTACATGGCCGTCCACCCCCGCGCGCACACACACATTTTATGGTTAATTTTGTAGCTTTTATGTGTCAATGTTTAAACATGATTACTAAGCATATATTGTTTAATTTTTATGGTTCTTTAAAAATGTATATTGAATTTTTTATATACATATTTTTTATAATTTTAAAAAACTAAAATTTTGACAAAAAATGACACATGTTAATTCATGAATGATGATAATAAATAGAAAAGAAAAAATAAAGAAAGAAAGAATACATACATATAAAAAGAAGGATGTAGAAGATTTTTTAAAAAATGAGTAAATTTTAGGATAAAATTTTTAGGAGTGTCATTTTTAGCTAAAATTTATGGAAAATATAAAAAGTCCAATCATGTATGCTCTTATGAAATGTCATTTTTAGCTAAATTTTAGTGAAAATATGGAAAATTGAATGTATATACTCTTAAAGCAATTCCAATAGGGAGAGTTATAGCAAAAGCTATAGCTAAATTTGGTTAAATTTAAATAAAAATATACTCCAATACAATATCTATATCATCAATTAAATTTAGATCTAGCAATAATTTTAGCTAAATATAGCTGAATTTTTAGCTGCCTCCCACACAAAAATTTAAAAATTATGTTTAAGTTCAAAACAAAAAATACCCTATTGGAGTTACTCTTAGGTAAAGCTATATTTAATAAGCTAAATATAGCTTTAGCTAAGAAAATATATCTGATGCTATTGGAATTGCCCTTAATAGGCATGACTTATTTAAAATTATGTATATTAAAACCACATTGAGCTTCGACGCAAAATATAAATCAAATTCAATTTCCAAACTTGACTTGAAGAAATTATATTAATACATTAACTTTGAACTTGACTTCTCTAAGCTCATCTCACTAAGTTCATTATAATGAAATTAAAACAATTATATAATTAAATACATTCATAATCAAATCATTAAGATAATAATGATATATTGATATATGATAGTATTATTTCAAACTAGGTAAATTAATTTATATAATAATAAAAGTTCAAACGCGAAATCATACTTATTAATCTCATGCGCCTAAAATATATTGAACCTCGCCTAAGACAATTTTAAAATTTTTAACTTTTTTTAAGTCAATCGGCCCTAAACAGTCCAATTACAATCAATCCAAGTTTTTAAAAATACATAAACATAGTTGGCTATCATTATACATGATTTCATAAAATTGAAGTTAATTAGTATTATTTTATTATTTTAAAGAAGCAAAATACTCATTCAGGCAAACGAAAGGCAATTTATGGAAAAGAATGAAGCACCCCAACTACCCATCATGCAAGAGTGCGTGGGAGCAACGTACAGCTACCCTTCATGATTACAGTGTGTGCTATAATTTTTAAAAATTCTATAATGATTCAGAAATTGAAATATGAAAGATAGATTAATTGTATTATTATCCTATATATTTAATATTAAATTATTTTAATTTAAAAAACCTCTTAGCTATAGGTTAACAAATAATCAACCAAGTTTTTTACGGGACAATATTGTAATTGTAACTTAAATAGACATTTGATAGACAAAGCATATAAAGTTTGAATTAAGAGGTGACACCCCAACTACATCTCATCCGTGAAAAATCAGTTTGTTGTGTTTTTTTTTATTCGTGGTACTACCATCACTCAATCGGGAAAACAAGGCCAAGCAAGCCTGTGCCTTGCGCTTCTAATATGACAAAAAAATTAGGGTCTCAACTTAATTATATATATGCTGAATCATGACAAAAAATTAATATAATTATTAAATTAATTATATACCAGATATATCAAATATATAATATATTATATTTTTAATTTATAAAATACAATTAATTCGTCTGTTTTTTTAATTATAATTTTTAATTTGTTATTGTAGAAATTGAATTATAAATGATTGATTAATAATGATTTGAGGTTCTTAATTTATGAATGGTTAACTGAAAATTATGTATTTTATAAATTATATTTTTTTAATTAAATTCGAATTTGATGTCGCAAGTATATTTTAATATATTAAATTTAGCTCTCCCAATATATCAGATCTTATTTTATATTTATTGACATAACCCGACAGCCAACACATACAACATTCATCTTCCTCTAACGTAACCCATGCTCTAGCCTCTATGCCTAACACGACATGAACACCTTCATCTCCGTCACGCTCCAGCCAATTGCCAATACTGGAAATACGCTTCACAGAGTCGCCCTCCTGCCACTGCCTCGCTCCAGGCCCGCAGATTTTCCCTCCCAGCTCCCATAGCCCTATCACAAATGCAATTGGCCTGCTGCTCTGGTAATGGCGATCCGTGACATCTAGGCCTCCGACAACCGTCCCTGCCTCGATCCAAGCCTCTAGCGACCAACGATCCATCTGACTCGGTGACTCCGACCATCCAACGATAGGGGCTCCTGTCTTAATAATGGCCTTGGACCCTCTAAATCTTGGGCCAGCCAAACAAGTTAAATTCATGCACTAGTGCAAAAAGATGTATTTAATGACTGTATTTAAAACATTTTAGATTTTTAAATAAAGAAAACATGTTCATGTTTTTTTTACTATTTTTGATTTTATTTTAAAAAAATAGGTTATTTTAAATTTTAATTAATTGAAAATACATTTTTATTGTTTTTGATACTCCCTCCAACGCGACTGTCGAATTTTAAATATAAATTTTAATTTAATAAAAAAAATCTCCAAATAAAATATATAATTTTTCAGAAAATAATTTTTAAATACATTCCTCAAAAACAGTTTTTAAAATAAAAAATAAAAATAATATCAACAGTGTCTAAGTGTATGTGGGTCCTTAATTATTTCAAAAAAGAAAATGTGGTTTCTGTGGGTAGAATCAATTTATTTGATTTGACGCTGTATGCATATGAAAATGACTTCTCCAATACTACATGGAACTGGGCCGTGGTAGGGGGATAGGACTCGAGTTTGGTTGGACTTTAAAAAATACCGATAAGCTAAAAAGAACTAAGCTTTTATTTGATTAGACTTATAAAACTCAAAAGCATTCATAAATCAAAATTATTATTTTAAAATACATGTAAGTTTTTTTAAAAAAAAACTTATTTGTTTAGGCCTATACGGGCGTAAGATGGGCCTATGAACCGAGTCAAGCGGGCCAGGCCACAAAGTGTAGTGGGTCAGGCCGTAAAGTACAGTAGATCGGAGCGCTTAAGTTTATGTCCAATTAAAATATAGGCTAAAATAAGCTGACCGACAGACAAAAGTTTGCGTAAGCTAAGTCCGTGCAGACACGAATCAAATCATGACAAGATTTTTTTAATGTCATTTTACATTTTACTTTACACGAACCTTAATACCTGCTAAACTTAATATCTTAATTAAATTTCTTCTTCATTTGTGACATCCGTCCTTATGCTTAGTTGCTCTCGCAATCTTACTCAAACTTTCTCATCGACTCTCCTCGTCTCACGGGTTCATTAATGGTGAAAAAAACTAAACACACACCATTTGCACTCGACTCATTTAAAAAAAAAATAATCAAACTTGAAATTCCTAATTCAAGCTTGATTTTTTAAAATTTTATTAAACTCAAACTCACGTTAACTTGATTTTTCATATAAATTGTATTATATATTATCTAGAAACAATGAAATCAAAAACAATTATAAAAATATAATTATATTTATTAATATTTAATAATATTACATTTTAAAAATTAAATTATAATATTTATATCTATGTTTATTAAGTTATAATGACATGCACTAATAAATATTTAAACCATAAAATAAAAACACACTAAAATAGGTCCCGATATCATATATTTAAAGCAAAGGATATTTAAAAAATACTTAACTTTTCAGTGTTTTAAATCATCCCATTTTACTCCATTTCTATAACCTACAAACACTCCTTTTTTTGCTTGTAAAACTTATCATCATTTACATGATAATAAATAGTATAACCAAAAACTATCAAACTAGAGTACTCTGTAGGCATACGTGGACTTGTTATGTTGGGGAACTTCTTAGGTAAAGTCTCTAGGGGGTTACACATTTTTTTGCCACTGATTTCTCATTTGGTATTTATTATGAAACATAAAAGTGAAGCCTTTAAAAACTTAGGTGTGGAAGGCATTAATGGAGAATCAAACATGGAAGAAGATCAATAGGATGCAAGGCTAGATTAAAAGTCTAGAAATTTGTAGGTTTGAGTTCGATGAGTTCTATAAGGATTCAAGAATTTCCGAACATCATACCGTCAAAAATACACTTCAATAGAATAGTATGGCAGAACGTATGAATTAGATACTTTGAAGAGAGAGCAAGGTCAATAGTCTCAAATGTTAAATTAAACCAAATTTTTTGGGCAAAAATAGTTAATATAACATGTAATATGAATCGTGGACCTCATACAGGTATACATTTCAAAACTCTATTTGAGGTGTGGTTTAACTTGTATTTTTTATATTTATTAATTTGCTTATACTAATCAACTCATATCAATATTTTTATATTATTAACTTATCATACTAATGTATTATTATTAAATTTACTAATTTAATATTAAATATATTAATATTATTTTTTAGATAATTTAACTCAAATAAAATTTAATATTTTAAATTTAAATAATCCTAACAAATCGAGCTTAAGTGAACAGAATGTTAGATTTTACACAATTTTAAAATACACTCGTGTGTGTGTGTTTAATCTAGATTTGGTTTCATATTTATTTTTCTAACGTTAAATAATATTTATGAAATCCACCGATCATATAATGCAAACAAAAATTATATGTCAACTGCGAGCTTTGCTTCCCCAATGCTTTAATTCGGATCATCAACCGTTCATCCGACTAGGAATGATAAACACGCTCCTTCTTTCTATCCATGATCTATTTACTATTAATTAACATTAATTCAAACAAATCCATGGAAAAGCTTTTCGTGCATATATGGGCTACTAACAGTTCATCCGTCAAGAAAAATAAAATAATAAACACACACAGGTACGATCTATCTTAATTTCAGATAATTCAAACTGATGCTGGTTCATAGTCAAATCTATCAGCAGCCTAGTTCCATGCCCTATGTTATGTATCAAACACGTTACGCATAAATTAATGAACCTATAAATGCTCAATCACACTCTGCCATTTTCATTATCATCAATCACTTCGAACCCATCCAATTCCACATTGCCGACGTCAAAGCAAAGGTTAATACTGATCCCCCGCGCTATATATCTGCATATTAGGCATGGGTCACTTCCCGGTGATAGTCATTGTTGCCACATTGTTGGCGGCCTCGGGTCTCTGGTCGACGTTGGCCATGTCGAGGCATGTGGAGGACGTGAAGAGAGAGCGGGCGGTGCAGTCGTTTAATAAACGCGGACCGGTGCTGCCGTCCGGAGACCCATGCACGAACATCGCCGGGCGGAACAGTGGGATTTGCACAAGCCGTATGGCTGCACCGACATTACCAAACTTCGATCGTGACCGAGACTGGGCTACAGGGAAACAGGTGGAGGATGTAATATTGACCCAAATTTTTTTGTTTCCTTTTTTCTTTATACCCATTATTTTTATATTATTTAATGGGGTAAAAGAGGTAATTGGAAACTATTTTTGTAATACCCTATTTATAGGGCCCTAGGGCTGTCGTCAGGGTTATGAGAGCCATAAGCTGCATAGCCGTCCGTTGTACTCCCACAAAATAGTGAATTTCTTCTCTCTCTGCCCGTGGTTTTCCCATCTTGAGTTTTCCACGTAAATCTTGGTGTTCTTTCTCTGTTTCTATTTGATTTTTGCTATTATCTTCCGTCTAATTTATAACAAATTGGTATCAGAGCTCCAGGATTTTTCGGTTTTCTAATTCACTGCTCCAGGGTTCTTGATTTTCTGATTTTCGTTCTTGGATTTCTTGATAATGGCAACAATGAAGTATGATATTCCGCTGTTGGATCGCAACACCAGGTTTTCACTATGGCAGGTTAAGATGCGGGCTGTTCTTGCGCAGATGGATCTTGATGATGCGCTTTTAAGGTTTGACAAGATGCCTTCTTCATGGTCGATTGAAGAGAAGCAACGTAAAGATCGTAAGGCTCTATCCCAAATACATCTACATTTATCCAATCAGATTTTACAGGATGTCTTGCGTGAGAAAACGCATTGCCTTATGGTTGAAGTTAGAGCGACTTTGTATGACGAAGAGTTTGACCATGAAATTGCACTTGAAGCAACGATTATATTCTCATCGTTTAACGAAGGTACATCTCTTGAAGATCATTTAGTCGTATTTAAAGAAATTGTTTCTGATTTAGAATCAATGGAAGTTAAATACGATGAAGAGGATTTGGCGTTAATACTGTTATGTTCATTGCCGTCTTCATATTCAACTTTTAGAGATACTATTCTGTATAGTCGTGACACACTCACTATTGATGAGGTTTATGAGGCTTTATTTTCTCATGAGAAGATGAAGCAAATTATTGGTAGTTCTAACTCGAGTCACAGTGAAGGTCTCGTTGTTCGTGGTAAGTCACGAGAACGCAATCCTAATTTTGGTGGTAATATAAAGAGAAGATCGACATCCGCAAATAGAGATAATAAATTTTGCAGGTATTGCAAGAAGAAAGGTCATATTATTTCGAGTGTTACAAGTTGCAGAACAAGAATAAAAGAGCTGGAAAACAATCAGAGAAATCTGGTGAAGCTGATGTGGTGGAGACTTATAGTGATGGAGAGATCCTTGTGGTTTCTGATTCTGACCACAAAACACACGAGGAGTGGATCCTTGATTCTGGTTGCACGTTTCATATGTGTCCCAATCGGGACTGGTTTTCAACATATGAAACTGTGTCCTCGAGGATCTTGTTGTTATGGGGAACAATGCCTCTTGCAAAGTTATCGGCATTGGTACAAATTAATTAAAATGCATGATGGTGTGGTCGAACACTTGGAGATGTGAGATATATTCCAGAATTGAAGAGAAATCTAATTTCATTGAGTACTCTTGATTCTAAAGGGTACAAGTTCACCGGTGAAGGTGGAGTGATCAAGATCAGCAAGGGTTCTCTTGTGGTGATGAAAGGTCACAAGAGAGCTGGGCAGTTATATGTTTTACAGGGTTCTACGGTTTCAGGAGCTGCTGCTATTGCAACCTCTTCTTCCATGTCTGATTCTGATATTTCTAAATTATGGCATATGCGTCTAGGGCATATGAGTGAGCATGGAATGGCTGAATTGAGTAGAAGAGGACTTATTACAGGGCAAAGCATCAGCAATCTTCAGTTTTGTGAGCATTGTGTCTATGGTAAACAAAAGAGAGTCCGGTTTACTAAAGGCATTCACAAAACCAAAGGAACTCTGGATTATATTCATTCTGATCTTTGGGGGCCAGCAAGAGTGGCTTCTAAAGGCGGTGCCGTTTATATGCTGACTATCATTGATGATTTCTCTAGGATGCTTTGGACATTTTTCTTGAAGCAGAAAAGTAATGCATTCTCTACTTTCAAGGATTGGAAGATTATGATTGAAAAGCAAACAGGAAAACAGGTGAAGAGGCTTCGCACGGACAATGGTTTAGAGTTCTGTTCTAATAAATTTAATACCTTCTGCAAGTCCGATGGAATTGTGCGTCACTTGACAGTTCCTCATACTCCGCAGCAAAATGGAGTTGCAGAGCGTATGAACAGAAGCATCATGGAAAGAGTCCAATGCATGCTATCACATGCAAAGTTACCACAGTCATTTTGGGTCAAGAATCGCTTCTGACTTGTTTTCTCATTAACCGGTCTCCTTCTACTGCTATTGAGAAGAAGACACCATATGAGGTATGGACTGGTACTCCTGCAGATTATTCAGATTTAAAAATATTTGGTTGTCCTGCATATGCTCATGTTGATAATGGTAAATTGGAGCCTAGATCTGTTAAATGCATTTATCTAGGTTATAAGACTGGTGTTAAAGGATATAAATTATGGTGTCCAGAGACCAAGAAGGTTGTTATTAGCAGAAATGTTGTCTTTGATGAAACTGCTATGTTACATGATTTATCCTCTCATGATTCTTCTAAGCCAGATCACCAGAGTACTACAAGACAGGTGGAGTTTGATATTGATTCAGGACATCCTTCATCAACTTCTCAATCCAGTCCATCATCTTCATCTAGTCCAGCTAAGCCCAGTCCTACAACTAAAGAGAAGGTTGTTTATTCATCTGTTACACCACCTCCAGCTCCTCAATATTCTATTGCCATGAATAGACCAAGGCGAGAAATTAAACCTCCACAAAGATATGATAATGAAGCAGATTTGGTTGCATATGCTTTAAATGTGGTCAAGAAATTGATGGAAATCAGGAGCCATCTACTTATTTTGATGCTCACTTGTGATCATTCAGACCAGTGGATGATAGCTATGCAAGAGGAGATGGAATCACTTCACAAGAACAAAACATGGGAGCTTGTGAAATTGCCTAAAGATAAAAAGGTTGTTCATTGCAAATGGGTGTTTCGCAAGAAAGAGGGAATTCCTGGAGTTGAAGATTCCAGGTTTAAAGCAAGACTTGTTGCAAAGGGTTACGATCAAGTTCCAGGTGTGGATTATAGTGATGTATTTTCTCCAGTTGTTAAGCATAGTTCAATTCGAGCTTTACTTGGTATTGTTGCTCAACATGATCTTGAGTTAGAGCAGTTAGATGTGAAAACGCTTTTTTACATGGAGAACTTGAGGAAGACATCTATATGGAACAACCTGAAGGTTTTATAACATCCTGGAAAAGAAGATTGTGTTTGCTTATTGAAGAAGTCTCTCTATGGTTTAAAACAATCACCCAGGCAATGGTATAAGAGGTTTGACTCTTTTATGACATCCCATGATTTTAACGAAGTAGTTTTGATAGTCGTGTCTACTTTAAAAGGAGTGGCGACTCTTTTGTATATCTACTTCTATATGTTGATGATATGTTGATAGCGACCAAGGATAAAGATGAGATCAAAAAGGTTAAAGTCCAACTTAATACAGAATTTGAGATGAAAGATTTGGGAGCTGCAAAGAAGATACTCGGCATGGAGATTATCAGAGACAGGAAGGCAGGTACATTGTGCCTAAGTCAAACAGGGTACATTGAGAAAATTCTACAGAGGTTTAATATACAAAATGCTAAACCTGTTAGCACTCTATTAGCAGCTCATTTCAGACTTTCAACTATTTTGTCTCCTAAAACACCTGATGAGATTGATTATATGTCTCGAGTTCCATATTCTAGTGCAGTGGGCTCTCTCATGTATGCCATGGTTTGTACAAGACCAGATTTAGCTTATGCTGTGAGTATGGTGAGTAGATACATGGCGAATCCTGGTAAGGAACACTGGAAGGCAATTCAGTGGATTTTCAGATACTTGCGTGGTACCACAGATGTTTGCTTACAATTTGGTAGAACTAGAGATAGAGTCATTGGGTATGTTGATTCTGATTTTGCTGGAGACTTAGATAGAAGAAGATCTCTTACTGGATATGTTTTTACTCTTGGTGGTTGTGCTATCAGTTGGAAAGCTATCTTACAGTCTACAGTTGCTTTGTCTACTACTGAAGCAGAGTATATGGCTATTACTGAAGCTTGTAAAGAAGCTGTTTGGCTGAAGGGACTCTTTAGTGAACTGAGTGAAGATCTACAGATTAGTTCCTTATTTAGTGATAGCCAAAGTGCTATATTTCTTACGAAGGATCAAATGTATCATGAGAGAACGAAACATATTGATGTCCGTTATCATTTTGTGCGTGACGTCATTGCTCGTGGTGATATTGTTGTGAGCAAGATCAGCACCCTTCATAATCCTTCAGATATGATGACAAAGCCACTTCCAGTAGCCAAGTTTGAGCATTGCTTGGACTTGGTCAGTGTTCGTTGATTATTACCCTTTGGGGTTTTGTGGCAGAGGAGGAAATCTGTTTTGCTATTTTTAGGGACTTATGCTTGCAGTGGTAGAATTTGTGTCAAGGTGGAGATTTGTAATATTGACCCAAATTTTTTTGTTTCCTTTTTCTTTATACCCATTATTTTTATATTATTTAATGGGGTAAAAGAGGTAATTGGAAACTATTTTTGTAATACCCTATTTATAGGGCCCTAGGGCTGTCGTCAGGGTTATGAGAGCCATAAGCTGCATAGCCGTCCGTTGTACTCCCACAAAATAGTGAATTTCTTCTCTCTCTGCCCGTGGTTTTTCCCATCTTGGGTTTTCCACGTAAATCTTGGTGTTCTTTCTCTGTTTCTATTTGATATTTGCTATTATCTTCCGTCTAATTTATAACAGAGGACGTGAGGAGAGAGCTTCAACGAGGACCGGTGACGCCATCTGGGCCAAACCCATGCAGGTACATCCCGGGGAGAAACACGGGGATTTGCACTTGAGGTGGGAGAAACTTCGTCTTCATCGTCTTGGATTTCGGGGTGGCATCGATCGTCTGTCCCTGAGGCCGGCCGGGAGATGAGCTTTCAGTGTGGTGTTTCCTTCTTCTTCGTCTACGTCGTCAAATAAGTATGCATGTCATGCCTATATAGACGTGCAGTTCAATCGTCAGTTAAATAATAATCGTGATTTTATATGTAATTAAAGACTAGCTAGAAATAAGGGGTTAGCGTTGTTGTTATACCTATCTCTATTGTGGGAGCGGAATAGGTCACTCTGTTAGACCTGAGTATTCAATGCTGCCACTAAAATATTTACGTGTAGCCATTCTGCTGCTATGTATCTTATTCTGCATCTTCACATATTTTAGCTTTCTTCCTTTTCATTTGTTTTTTCTTCCTAATTATTATAACAGTTTTAGGTATATGGGGCCATATATTTTAAAAAATATCTTTTTTGAAAAATATGATACGGTTTTCTATCCTAATATAGTAAGTCAAATGCATATTGTAGCTGTTCTAACCAATTCTTAAATCATGAACACTCTAAAATACGTAACTTACTATAATACTCGCTAGCGGTAATTTTTTATACTCCCACACTAGCTCAGATGATTTTAAAATACATTGTAGGTGAATAAAGAGAGAGAGAAGGTGACAAGGTGTATATTTACAACAATTCTACCATAGAGAGAGATGAGATGGGTTACGTTACGTGTGTAGTAATTGTCCAGACGTTTGTTGTAGTTTTGAGTGTGAGAAAAAAAAGGAAGGAGAGATGGTGGTTTGTATGGATTAAAAAGAAGAATCAACTGACAAATATCTGTATAAGTTGTAGTCATACCAACTATAGTGGATTTAGTTTATGGGTAAGTGCATTGTAAGTTTTTTCATTTATAGATTTCCATATTAAAATTTTGTATGTTTAATTCTCTACCTTTCTCATCAATGTTATTGTGATGTTCGCGTGTTGCTGGTAATATAAAGCGGGGAATCTACAAGGAATACCCATAACTAATATTAGAGCGAGGTTGAAGTCGCCAAAAATAGTTTTGTTGCCTCTGCACATTTAAAATGGCTTCTTGAGAAAGTTTAGAGTTTAAAATGACATATCTGAACACGAGATCTAAATAGTAGATTTGAACAAAGAGAATCAAACACAGTATAAAACACTATTGAGAACAAGAGTTAGAGAACAAAAGATTCTAATAGAAAATGAAATCTAAATATTAGATCCAAACATTAGATTCAAACATCATATTCGAATTCGAATAGTAAATTCAAACATCCAAATAAACCCTTGATTCAAATAAATTTGCCAAGTTTTGACCTTAACTCCTTAGTTTGCCCAATTAGTTAGTTTAAACCAACTCTTGAGTTGATTTTTCCCATTTAAGCCTTTAAATCGAAAAAACAGTTTAGTTTGGCAGTAATGGCAAAAGACAAGGATAATTTCACAACGATAAAATTAAATTAACACATAAAGGCAAGAAGCCAGAAGAGATGAAAGAAGGTGATTGGATGAAGAGCTACTACAATATGTGCGGTATTATCAGAAAATGGACCGACATGAGTGTGATACATAATGTTCTTCAAGTAAAGGAGTCTTATAAGTTATGTATGATATTGGAAGAGCTATTTGAATAAAAATCTTTTTGAAGAAAGCATCATTGATCCAAAGATTGATACACCTGAAGCACAAAGAAGGAAGGAGTATGTTTGAAATCCTCGACAACTTTCAGGAGAGATATTAAATGAGTTAGTAATAGTTAAGCTAGCCATTATGAAGTTCAAGCTCTAATTTTGTAGAGCTTGTTTCCGAATAATTGGGAAACATTAATAGTCATATTAAGCATGTAAGGACTTGTCTTTAAGGGTTTCGAATGTTAACCATATATTAGAGGTCTTATGTTGGTTAATGGATATTAGTGCAATCATATACACATTAAATAGATAGTTTTAACTAGGTTTGGATCCAATTTAGAGTTCGAAGCCTTGGAGGCAATTTTCATTATTTTATTTGGCGATTTTGAGTTAATTTGATTAACATGTTTTATTAAGAAAAAAGAAAAACATGATTTATTTTTATTAGGGTTTATTTGGTACTTTTATTGAATTAAAAAGGATTACTTAAAGGACAAGTCAAAGGTGTTTTACTTTTATTTATGTATACATTTACAAGTGATAATCTTTTTATCTAGACATCATTTGGTTAATTTCCATGTTTGGTTTGGATAAAATGACTCCATTCATCTCCCAAAACATCAAGCAATTTGACAGATTCAGTATATTTAACTGTTCCTTTTTAGGTGGATGGCTTATATGAGTCAAGGTTCACCTCTTCAATAACTTATAGTACATAAGTTGTCATATCTTCAAAATCATATCTTTTGAGAGACATCCCAAAATTAGCTTTGTTTGATCGATCAAGAACCAAACTGTGTTGATTTACTATTGAAAATAAAGATTTTAATGGCTATTGAATCCCTTCTAGAGGGACTTGTTGGTCTACTTTTTGCTCAATACTACCACTTTCAAGCATACCAATGAACTTCCCAATAGGGTTAAACATAGAATTTTTATCAAAAACTGCATTTTTACTACGTATAACCCTCATCTTAGATGGAAACTTGATTTGATATCCTTTAACTACATTTCTATAACCTACAAACACTCCATTTTTTGCTCGTGGCTCCAACTTACCCTCATTTACATGATAGTAAAGACTACAACCAAAAGCTATAAAACTAGAGTACTCTACATGCATATTAAACCACACCTCAAATGAAATTTTGAGATGTATACTTGTATAAGGTCCACGATTCATATAACATGTTATACTAACGGCTTCTGCTCACAATTTTTGGTTTAATTTAGCATTTGAGAGCATGGACCTTGCTCTATCTTTAGAAGTAACTGATTCATACGTTCTGCTATACCATTCTATTGAGGTATATTCTTGATTGTATGATGGTGGGCAATTCCTAAATCCTTACATATTGAACTCAAACCCACAAAATTCAAGACCACTATAAGTTTGCAGCATTTTGATCTTCTTTCCTATTTGATTCTCCTAATGCCTTCCACCACTTGAAGCTTTTAAAGGCTTTACTTTTATGCTTCGTAATAAATACCCAAGTCATCTATGAGAAATCATTAATTTGCGACATAAAATATGTGTAACACTTAGAGACTCCACCCTAAAAGTACCCCAACATAACAAGCCCACGTGCAAGCTCAGTTTGTATTTTTTATATTAATTAATTTGCTTATACTAATCAACTTATATCAATATTTTTATACTATTAACTTATCATACTAATGTATTAATATTTTTTTAGATATTTTTAATATGTGTGTGTGTGTGTTTAATCTATATTTGGTTTCATATTTATTTTTCTAACGTTAAATAATATTTATTACATGAAATCCACCTATCATATAATGCAAACAAAAATTATGTCAACTGGGAGGTTTGCTTCCCCGATGCTTTAATTCGGACCATCAACAGTTCATCCGACTAGGAATAATAAACACGCTCTTTCTATCCATGATCTATTTACTATTAATTAACATTCAAACAAATCCATGGAAAAGCCTTTCATGCATATGGGCTACTAACAGTTCATCCGTCAAGAAAAATAAAATAATAAACACACACAGGTACGATCTATCTTTCGGATAATTCAAACTGCATGCGGGTTCATAGTCAAATCTATCAGCAGCCTAGTTCCATGCCCTATGTTATGTATCAAACACGTTCCCATAAATGAACTTATAAATACTCAACCATACCCTGCCATTTTCATTATCATCAATCACTTCGAACCCATCCAATTCCACATTGCCGACGTCAAAGCAAAGGTTAATACTGATCCCCCGCGCTATATATCTGCATATTAGGCATGGGTCACTTCCCGGTGATAGTCATTGTTGCCACATTGTTGGCGGCCTCGGGTCTCTGGTCGACGTTGGCCATGTCGAGGCATGTGGAGGACGTGAAGAGAGAGCCGGCGGTGCAGTCATTTAACAAACGCGGACCCGTGCTGCCGTCCGGAGACCCATGCACGAACATCGCCGGGCGGAACAGTGGGATTTGCACCAGCCGTATCGCTGCACCGACATTACCGAACTTCGATCGTGACCGAGACTGGGAGACAGGGAAACAGGTGGAGGACGTGAGGAGAGAGCTTCAACGAGGACCGGTGCCGCCATCTGGGTCAAGCCCATGCACGAACATCCCGGGGAGAAACACGGGGATTTGCCCTTGAGGTGGGAGAAACTTCGTCTTCGTCTTGGATTTCGGGGCGGCATCGTTTGTCCCTGAGGCCGGCCGGGAGACGAGCTTTCAGTGTGGTGTTTCCTTCTTCTTCGTCTATGTCGTCAAATAAGTATGCATGTCATGCCTATAGACGTGCAGTTTAATCGTCAGTTAAATAATAATCGTGATCTTATATGTAATTAATGATAAGGGGGGTTTGCTTTGGGTGCTATACTTCTGTTTTGTGGGGATGAAATATTTAAGTGTACCCATTCTACTGCTATATCCTATTCATATTATGTATCTTTATGAATTTTATGCTAATTATTAATTATAGCAGCTCTGTGCTATAGGTTACAAGTTGGACAGAAGGTTGAGCGTATGCTTCGAGGAGAAAAACGTTTTTTTTTTGTTGGGTACGCATGCACTTAATAAATAGATATATAGCTGCAGTCAATTTTTAAACATGATTAGTAACTACTAAGCTATTGCTTAACTTTTATGATTCTTAAATCATTTATATTGAGTTTTTTTATATACATATTTTTTTTATAATTTTAAAAAATAAAATTTGACAAAATGACCATCCATAAGCTTTCTTAAAATATAATTTAAAAATAAAAAATAATAGTAAGTCCGGACGATTTTTAAAACATGTTAATTAATGAAAGATTATATTAAATAGAAAAGAGAAAAAAATAATAAAGGAAAAATATGTGGATATTATTTTAATAGAATATAAAAAACTATAAAAAAAAGTGGATGTAGAAGATTTTTTTAAATGAGTAAATTTTAGGATAAAATTTTTAGTAGTATTATTTTTAGCTAAAATTTGAGAAAAATATAAAAATCTAATCATTTATGCTCTTATGAAATGTCATTTTTAACTAAATTTTAGTGAAAATATGGAAAATCGAATGTATATTCTCTTAATAGGCATGACTTATTTAAAATTATGTATATTCAAACCACGAGGCAAAATATAAATCAAATTCGGTTTGCAAACTTGACTTAAAGAAATTATATTAATACATTTATAATCAACTTTGAACTTGACTTTTCTAAGCTCATCTCACTAAGTTTATTATAATGAAATTAAAAAAATTATAAACAAATCATTAAGCTAATAAGTATTATTTCAAACTAGGTAAATTAATCTATATAATAATATAATGCTCAAACGCGAAATCATACTCATTAATCTCATGCGCCTAAAATATATTGAAGCTCGCCTAACAATATATTGAAGTCAATCAGCCCTAACAATCCAATTACAATCAATCCAAGTTTTTTAAAATACGTAAACATAGTTGGCTATCGTTATACAGGATTTCATAAAATTGAAGTTAATTAGTATTACTTTATCATTTTAAAGAAACAAAATACTCACAGGCAAAAGAAGGGCAATTTATGGAAAAGAATGAAGCACCCCAACGACCCATCATGCAAGAGTGCGTGGGAGCAACGTACAGCTACCCTTCATGATTATAGCGTGTGGTATAATTTTAAAAAATTCTATAATGATTCAGAAATTGAAATATGAAAGATAGATTAATTGTGTTATTATCTTATATATTTAATATTAAATTATTTTAATTTTAAAAGCCTCTTACCTGAAAAATCAGTTTGTTGTTTTCATTTTTATTCGTCGTACTACCATCACTCAAATACTCAATCGGGAAAAGACGTATCAAGCGCCACATACGTTAAATCCATGCGATAAAATCATATTTATATTTAAATAAAAAAAGTAATTTAATTTTATAAAACTAAAAAAGAGATGATATTATTAATGCTTATGGCTCTTATAGCTAAGCCCAAAAAAACCATTAAGAGATTTAATGGGACTTTTAGTTATTATTAATGCTCTTTGAAAAGAAAAAGGTAGAAAGAGAAAGGATGAAATTTTATTTTTTATGGAGTGATCGGTTAGAGTAGAAAAAGAGTGAAAAATAAATATAAAAATATTAATAATTAGATGTTTATTATTAATTTTATAATTTTATCTTTTTAATGTGACTAATTTGTATAATTTTATCATTTACTATGGAAAGCTTTACATTCTTTCTCATAAATTTTTCTATATTTACTACTTAAATTCCATACGGGAAAAACCATTTTCAACCCTTTTTCCATATATCCACCCGTTTTCCACGGCATCAACCAAGCACGCCCTTACGGCATACAAATAGTCTCTTGTTGTTGGGGGAGACAAAATAAACACTAAGTGGCCCAGGGATAGATGGCAGGTTTAAAATTTTGTCAAACTCAAACTCATATAAACATAATTTTTCATATAAATTATATTATGTATTATCTAAAAGCAATTAATTCAAAAACGTTTATAAAAATATAATTATATTTATTAGTAAGTTATAATATAAATTTTGAAAATTTATGTTATACTATTTATATATACATTTATTAAATTATAATGATACGCACTAATAAATATTTAAATCATAAAATAAAAACACTAAAATATGTCCCGTATATTTAAAGCAAATGATATTTTAATTTTGGGCAATTCTAGCCGGTTGGGTAATCGTGACCACGTGACACCCTACCAATTCATCGGAGGGGAAAATAAAAAAAAAGTAAAAGATCATATCCGTCCAATCCCTCGCAGTTGCGACGAGACGGTTGCACAAATATTTCCCAGGTATATTTTAGCATGCATTACACTTTAATGCAAATTCAATTGCTGATTTTTCATCTGCCGCTTCATTCCATTTTACAATGAACCCCCACTTTTGCTGAGCCGACGCCGAAAAACACGGGACCAGACAACGGCGCCATGGAAGGGGCGTGGCAGCACAGTAGCGTCAGCTGGTTGTGCGCGCCAGACGGCTCGATGCTACGATGGCGTGCAACAGCATCGCGAATTGAAGTTGTGAGGCGGGGTGTCCCTGGGGTCGAGAAGGGTCGGCGTGGGACTGGTGTGGCGTGGCTGGGCCTGTGCGAGGTCGTCATATATACCTCTCCTGCCGCTGCTCAAACTGCAGCGACGTATGGCGCGCGGGGTTGTGTTGCACCCTGCAGCACCGGAGGAGAAAACAACGCTTTAGATATCTTCATCTAGGATATATAGTGGTTGTTTGATGTTGGTGATGGAGTTGTCTACGACGGTAGCCCACGACAGCAACGACACAGATGTAGGAGGGAGACAGAGGGCGAGTTTAGAGAGACATGACCCAGCAAACCCGGTGGTCGAGTTTAGAGAGATATGACCCAGCAGGCAAGAGGAAAATGTTTAGAGTATTTGGCTTACAGACTTAGTTGATAATTTCAGTTTATATCTAAATGTTAAATGCACAGATTTTGATTTAAAAAAAAAAACTTATGCGTGAGATAGCAAATGTAAAATGATAACTAAGGAAATATATATATTTACAATTGCTTCTAAATAACATATGCATTCAAATTGCTAAATTTGAATGTTGGATAAAATAATGAACTCAGAAATGAAATATATGATCATGTGTAGTAAGTAGGGTGGGTGGGTGAGGGAGTCTAAATGTCTGAACTTTGAGCTGATTTTATATAGGTTTAAATTATTTGGCACTGGTTTATATCAGAGGTGCCAATAGAAGTTATTATTATCATGTGGTTATTACTTAAATTTGTGTTTCACAGAAACTTTCAGCTGACGAAAGAATCTTCAAAGATGGGTGAGGAGCTTATGCAGCGTAGGGAGCAAAAAGGCTTGACAAGTTGCAGCCAAGCAGGTTCAAAGGCTGAAGAATCTCAAGTAGGAGGCCCGAAGACACTGTCCAGGAATGACGGCCTAGTTAAACAGGAACAGGCAGCGGTGGGAGGCTTATCTGAGAATGAAAATGCTACAGATAGGGCCGCTGCTATACGAAAGGGAAAGCGGAAGGTGAGGTGAAGTCGTTGGAGATTTCCTTCATTCTGTGTTTTTACCTTGATGTATTATAATTTATAACCTTCCGTAACTTATGTTGAGCTCCACAATCTCCGTCCCATCCGGTCGTCCTGAAGTCCATCCCGTCCGGTCGTCCCGAAGACGGTATCAAACCAGAGAAAGGAGCGTGAAGACGGAAACGTGTCTAACTGAGTTAAAAGTCATGTGTATGGCAGCAGTTTGGCATTTGGCACCCTTAACCATTGCTCATGGTTTGAAGTAACTTCCTCTAACCTAAGTTGGAGGCAAGTTGTGTCCTTTTCCAAAACTATTCTTACTGCACCATTCTTCCCCCATTTGGCATGTGTATTTATATTATTTGCCCAGCGCAAAGGATTGGAGTCACGAGCAGAGAAGGGCACCGACGGACAAAGGACAGTCCCAGGCTGGCCTAGGGACACTACATGGGCCGATAACATATCACATTTGTTCTGGCTTTGCATGAATTAGGATCCTTGATACTAAAACTGCTATTTTAATATTTTTTATATTAAAATTATAATATTTTGGTTTGAAATTTTAAAAAAACTATTAAAATCACATAATTTTTATGTATTGTATCATACTTACTGTAGAGATCTGAACTCATTTACATGATAGTAAAGAGTACAATCAAAAGCTATCAAACTAGAGTACTCTGCAGACATATTAGACCACATACCTCAAATGGAGTTTTAAGGTGTATACCTGTATGAGGTTCACAGTTGATATAACATGTTATACTACTCAAAAATTTTGATTTAATTTAGCATTTAAGAGCATGCACCTTACTAACTACTTCTGCTCATATGGCACTAAGGTGGCATTTTTTACACTTGCCGTTAAAAATGCACCTTTGCGGCGTTTTCTAGGATGTCACAAAAACAAAATATTTAGTGGCGTATTTTTAAAGACATGCCGCAACATGATTCACAAATGCCGGCGTCCCAAAAAACGCCGCCTTGGAACAATATGTATTGGTGTTTTTATAAAATGCCGCCCTAAAATAATTTTGTATCGACATTATGTTAAACGCCGCTGCTATTAAATTGATATATTATTATACTTAATTATATATCCTCTCTCTCGCATTACCTAAAGTTGTAATCCCTAGCTATACGTCTTCCTCTCACCCTCGTCTGTCTTCCTTTCGCTCGCCGCTCCTTGCGTCTGCTATACTATTCTATGAGGTGTATTCTTGACTATATGGTGTCGGGAAATTCCTAAATCCTCACAGAAAACTCAAACCCACAAAATTTCAGACCACTATAAGTTTGCAGTCTTTTGATCTTCTTCCCTATTTGATTCTCCACTAATGCCTTCCACCGCTTAAAGTTTTTAAAGGCTTCACTTTTATGCTTCATGATAAATACTCAAGCCATCCGTGAGAAATCATTAATTAGCATCATAAAATATCTGTAACCCCCTAGAGACTCCACCTAAGAAGTACCCCAACATAACAAGCCCACGTGCAAGCTTAGCTTGTATTTTTTATATTAATTAATTTGCTTATACTAATTAACTTATATCAATATTTTTGTATTATTAACTTATCATACTAATGTATATATTAATATTATTATTTTTACATATTTTTAATATATATATATATGTGTGTGTGTGTGTGTGTTTAATCTATATTTGGTTTCATATTAATTTTTCTAACGTTAAATAATATTTATTACATGAAATCCACCGATCATATAATGCAAACAAAAATTATGTCAACTGCGAGCTTTGCTTCCCCAATGCTTTAATTAGGACCATCAACAGTTCATCCGACTAGGAATAATAAACACGCTCCTTCTTTCTATCCATGATCTATTTACTATTAATTAACATTCAAACAAATCCATGGAAAAGCCTTTCATGCATATGGGCTACTAACAGTTCATCCGTCAAGAAAAATAAAATAATAAACACACACAGGTACGATCTATCTTTCGGATAATTCAAACTGCATGCGGGTTCATAGTCAAATCTATCAGCAGCCTAGTTCCATGCCCTATGTTATGTATCAAACACGTTCCCATAAATGAACTTATAAATACTCAACCATACCCTGCCATTTTCATTATCATCAATCACTTCGAACCCATCCAATTCCACATTGCCGACGTCAAAGCAAAGGTTAATACTGATCCCCCGCGCTATATATCTGCATATTAGGCATGGGTCACTTCCCGGTGATAGTCATTGTTGCCACATTGTTGGCGGCCTCGGGTCTCTGGTCGACGTTGGCCATGTCGAGGCATGTGGAGGACGTGAAGAGAGAGCCGGCGGTGCAGTCGTTTAACAAACGCGGACCCGTGCTGCCGTCCGGAGACCCATGCACGAACATCGCCGGGCGGAACAGTGGGATTTGCACCAGCCGTATCGCTGCACCGACATTACCGAACTTCGATCGTGACCGAGACTGGGAGACAGGGAAACAGGTGGAGGACGTGAGGAGAGAGCTTCAACGAGGACCGGTGCCGCCATCTGGGCGAAGCCCATGCACGTACGTCCCGGGGAGAAACACGGGGATTTGCCCTTGAGGTGGGAGAAACTTCGTCTTCGTCTTGGATTTCGGGGCGGCATCGTTTGTCCCTGAGGCCGACCGGGAGACGAACTTTCAGTGTGGTGCTTCCTTCTTCTTCTATCTCGTCAAATAAGTGTGCATGTCATGCCTATAGACGTGCAGTTCAATCGTCAGTTAAATAATAATCGTGGTTTTATATATAAAGAATGATAAAGGGGGTTTGCTTTGGCCGGGTGCTATACTTCTGGCCGGGGCGAAATATTTAAGTGTACCCATTCTACTGCTATATCCTATTCCTATATCTTTATGAATTTTACCTTTCTTACTAATTATTAATTATAAGCTCTTTGCTATTAATTACAAGTTGGACAGAAGGTTGAGCGTATACTTTGATGAGGAGAGAAACGTTTTTTTTTTTTTTGGTTGTTAGGCTTGCACGTAATAAATAGATATATAGCTGCAGGCGCACATACCTGTGCGCCCGTCGACGCACACGCCCGCGCAAACACACATTTTGTGCTTAATTTTATAGCTTTTATGTGTAAATGTTTAAACATGATTACTAACTACTAAGCATGTATTGCTTAACTTTTTTGGTTCTTAAAACATTTATATTGAATTTTTTATATACATATGTTTTTATAATTTAAAAAAAAATTAACAAAAATGACCCTCCATAAGCTTTCTTAAAATTTAATTTAAAAATAAAAAATGAAATGTAAGTTCAAACCGTGAATTTTAACACATGTCAATTCATGAAGGATTATAATAAATAGAAAAGAGAAAAAATAATAAAGAAAGAATATATGGATATTATTTTAATAGAATAAAAAAATTATTAAAAAAAAGATGTAGAAGATTTTTTTAAAATGAGTAAATTTTAGGATAAAATTTTTAAAAGTGTTATTTTTAGCTAAAATTTATGAAAGATATAAAAAAACTGATCATGTATGCTCCTATGAAATGTCATTTTTAGCTAAATTTTAATAAAAATATGAAAAATTGAATGTATATACTCTTAATAGGCCTGACTTATTAAAATTATGTATATTCAAACCACGTTGAGCTTCGACGCAAAATATAAATCAAATTTGGTTTCCAAACTTGACTTAAAGAAATTATATTAATACATTTATAATCAACTATGAACTTGACTTCTCTAAGCTCATCTCATTAAGTTCATTATAATGGAATTATATATATATATATAATTAAATCATTAAGCTAATAATGATACATTGATATATGACAGTATTATTTCAACCTAGGTAAATTAATCTATATAATAATATAAGCTCAAACACGAAATCATACTCATTAATCTCATGCGCCTAAAATATGTTGAAGCTCGCCTAGAACAATTTTAAAATTTTCAACTTTTTTGTAAGTCAATCAGCCCTAACAATCCAATTACAATCAATCCAAGTTTTTTAAATACATAAACATAGTTGGCTATCATTATACATGATTTCAGAAAATTGAAGTTAATTAGTATTATTTATTATTTTAAAGAAGCAAAATACTCACACAGGCAAAAGAAAGGCAATTTATGGAAAAGAATATTGAAGCTGTCACGCCCCCAAATTTCAAGGAACCCGAAACTAGGAATATGACTTCCCCTTACCCGCACCCGAAAGGTCAAGGTGTTGGTGACTAGCACCAATAGAGACTACACCGCGGGTGCTGTCTCAATCATGCAACCCTGTACAGTCATACATCAATGGTAATTCTATACTTTCTCATAAATCATCATGCATACAATAAGTCAAACAGTCATACAGACATCACCCCACAAACAGTATGCAAATACAACTGCCCACGAATCCATGTCCGGGATACAATACAAAACAATACAGAATACAGTACTGTATCATACATCAAAGTAGTGGGCACGTCCTCCTGGAAGAAAATCTTCCACTAGTCTCGCGTCACACCTGAAAAAGGTAAATAACAAGTAGGAGTGAGCGATAAGCTCAGTAGGTGACCCCAAAACTCCACATTATGCAAACGTACAAGTTTATACTATATGCTCAGTATACTCATGCACTGTGTAGTGTGCACAATCATCAGGACACAACCTGCAAACAAACATCAGGATCCATCCTGCCCACACAGGACAACTTTTCCACAATCCTCCACGGGATCCCGGCTCAGGGCACTCAGCCCTAGCTCCACGAGCTCAACGGCTCAACATGATCCTCAACAGGATCCCAGCTCATGACACTCAGCGCTACCACAGCGTTATATGCCCGGACACAGTGCTACACAGGCCTACCATCGGCGCATATTCCTGCCACGGCCACAACTCAATATGCCCGGCCACAGTGCCACGCAGACCTGCCATCGGCGCATATGCCTGCCCCGTCAACCACATAGCATTATCTATGCTTCACAGTGAGAACCCAACAAGTCATAGAGCCCCAAGCCCCAATTCCTCAAACCAACATACCAACACCAATATGTCATTAAGGTTCACCATACTCCCTTTATAACTAAAGTTAGTCTTCACAAACCGATCATCATTCCTTGACTAAGGAAGGAGATACCCATAGGAGTTATTTTCTTGAAATAAAAAGTCCCGGCATTAGGTCTCCATATCATAACTAAGATAATCTAATTTTTGTAAATTTTCCTGAGATGTCTAACCCCACTTTTCAAAAATTCACCTCTACGAAAAACTGGATTTTTCCGAGATTTTACACTAAATCCCAATTTTCACATTTTGAAGGAGTAGAATTTATTTTTCTAGTATTTTTCTTTGAATCCAAATGGGGGGTATTTCGTTATTTACATTATAACTTAAGTATAATACTTAAATATGGAGAGTAATGTAAATGGTCCACTCCAGTCAAACTGGAACTGCACTGTCCAACTACTCGAGACACTGCTCAAAACTGCCTGCTCGAGACTGCTTGATGCTGCATTCTGCTCGACGCTCCTTGCTCGAAGCCTCTGCTCGAGACTGCTCGAGACACTTGCTCAAGGCTACATTCCGCTCGACGCTCCCTACTCGAGACTTTGCTCGAAGCTAGCCTCGAGCAGTTCCCCAGTCGCGAACTGCCGACTGCGTTCTTTCCGATTTCGTTCCAAAATCCAATTATACTCGTTAAATCTCCATTTTTAAGCAATAATTCATCCTTATTAAGGGTTTCTAACATCATCTAGCCACATTAGGCTACCAAACAACCTAAATCATTTAGGTTTCATACTCAATTTCCATTTTCCCCAATTTCTAGGATTCATCACGAATTTTCATGATTTTATCAAATCCTTACATGTTAATCCAATGAAATAGCAAGAAAAGGGTGAAGAATCAATGGAACACCTGCCTGAAATGATTATTGACGATCGAATAAGCTTAAAACGCCCGAAAGCGAACTCTAAATTAGATTCCAAGCTTCTCTCTCTCTCTCTCTCTCTCTCTCTCTCTCTCTCTCTCTAATGCACAAACACTGAAACGTAATGTGGAAGCTTACTCTCATCCTATTTATATTTCTACATTTTCTTTTATTAATAAATCCCAAAAATATTAATTGACCTCCCGAGGTCACGAACTCCAAATTGAGCCCAAGTACAGTCAAAATGCTCAAAATGACGAGCACATCACTATCAATATATTTTCCAACCCAATTGACCGCTCAAACTCAAGGTCAACCAATAAAACCCCGAAAAGTCAACAATCGGGCCACTTGGGGGCCCCGACCCGGAATTGGGCCCAATTACAGTCAAAATGCTCACATTGACGAACACAATATTGTTCAGATATTTTTAGCAACATAGAAAGACTATCTCTCAGCCCTACCCAAATACGGGTCTTTACAGAAGCACCTTAACTATCGGTGAACTAGGCATGTAATCTGCCCAATCACCATAAGTGTGCATGGATCTTACTCACAGTAGAGCATCTTTAGCTTAGAATCATGCTAAATATTGAGTTATAACTTGTAATTAATACCAATTAATTTTGTCCTTGCATTCTACAACTGTCTATTGTAAATTACCGCACTATCATTTATGTGTTTTCTAGACTAGTTAGAATCACTTTTGTATATAAAAATATTGTATTTCTATCATTAATAAAGTGTGGAAAATATTTATTGGAATATTATATCAGAGCACTCAATCTCCACCGAGTCACTAATCCAAGCAACCACAATGTCCACCTATTCCGATCCAACCCCCAATTTTACTCTCAACACCCAACCTTCCTATGCATCCGAAAATCTCCTTATCGTTCTCAATATCACTGCTCAGATTAATATGCGGTTATCCATGCGATTATTTACCATTTTCAAAGAACTTCATCTTTCCCTTCAGGCCTCTCCTTCTCTCTGCTCTGTGACAATATTAGTGTCACCATCTTAGTTTGAATCCTGTCAATCACTCCCACATGAAACACATTCAAATTGATCTTCACTTTGTGCGTGACTTGGTCCAAACCGGCTGCCTTCAAGTCCTCCATGTAAATTACCGGACTCTCAATTATGTGTTTTCTAGATTAGTTAGATCACTTTTGTATATAAGAATATGACATTTCTATTAATAAAGTGTGGAAAATATTCATTTGAATATTGCAATACGTATGCTGCTTTACCAACTACCCATCATGCAAGAGTGCGTGGGAGCAACGTATAGCTGCCCTCCATGATTATAGCTTGTGGTATAATTTTTAAAAATTCTATAATGATTCAGAAATTGAAATATGAAAGATAGATTAATTGTATTATTATCCTATATATTTAATATTAAATTATTTTAATTTTAAAAGCCTCTTACCTATAGGTTAACAAATAATCAACTATTTTTTATGTGACAATATTGTAATTGTAACTTAAATAGACATTTGATAGACAAATGGATAAAGTTTGAGTCAAGAGATCAGGTGACACCCAACTACATCTCATCCGTAAAAAATTCAGTTTGTTGTTTTCTTTTTTATTCGTCGTACTACCATCGCTCAATCGGGAAAAGACGTGTTAAGCACCACCTAAGCTAAATTCATGCACTAGTGTGATAAAATCGTATTTGATACCTGTATTTAAAACATTTTTGGATTTTTAAATATAAAAAATAGGATCATGTTTTTTTTTTACTATTTTCGATTTTATTTAAAAAAAAACGAGTTATTTTAAAATTTATTTAACAGAAAACACATTTTTATCAACCGTGCCTAAGTGTATGTGGGTCCTTAATTATTTCAAAAAAAAAATGTGATTTTTGTGGGTAGAATTAATTTATTTGATTTGATGCTGTACGAAAATGACTCCAATACTACAGGGAACTGGACCGTGGTAGGGGGATAGGACTCGAGTTTGGTTGGACTTTAAAAAATACCAAAAAGTTAAAAAAAATTAAGATTTTATTTGATTAGACATATAAAACTCAAAAGCATTCATAAAACAAAATTAGTATATTAAAATATATATAAGTTTTTTTTTTAAATCTTATTTATTTAGGCTATGGGCGTAAAATGGGCCTATGACCCGAGTCAAGCGGGCCAGCCCACAAAGTGGAGTGGGTCAGGCCATAAAGTAGAGTTGATCGAACCGCTTAAGTTTATGTCCAATTAGAATATGGGCTTAAACAAACTAACCGTCGGACTAAAGTTTGCACAAGCTAAGTCCGTGCAGACACGAATCAAACAACGACAATAATTTTTTTTAATGCCATTTTATATTTTACTCTACACGAATCCTAGTACCTGCTAAACTTAATATCATAATTAAATGTCTTCTTCATCGATTTGTGACATTCATCCTTATGCTTAGTTGCTCTCACAGTCTTAATCAAAGTTTCTCATCGACTTTCCTTGTCTCCCGGGTTCATTAATGGTGAAAAAAAACTAAACACACATCAATTGCTCGTTAGGTTGTAGATAGGCAGCCTGAGTCTTTGATTAGCTCACCTCAAACGAAAAAAAAAAAACAATTAAATTTTAACTAACTTCTATATTTAACTTTTTTATAGGATTTGTATTTCTTAATGTATTAGGAATCAATATTCACTCATTATAATTATTAAATTATATATAAAAAAAAATTATCAATCTCTTATAATATTTACTTTTAATTCATATTATATCATAAAAAATATTATTAAATAAAATAAAATATTATTTTAATAATTTAAAAAGTAAGTTAAGAAATTAATTTTAATTATTTATAAAAGGAAATAAAAAGTAATTTAATTCTATAAAATTAAACAAATAGTTAAAAAGTTATTATTAGTGTTCTTAGTTTAAAATTTTGTCAAACTCAAACTCATGTAATCTTGATTTTTCATATAAACTATATTATATATTATGTAAAAACAATCAATTCAAAAATGTTTATGAAAATATAATTATATGTATTAATAATTAATAATATAAATTTTGAAAAATTATGTTATAATATTTATATATACATTTATTAAATTATAATGATACGCACTAATAGATATTTAAATCATAAAATAAAAACACTAAAATATGTCCCGATATCGTATATTTAAAGCAAAGGATATTTTAATTTTTCAGTGTTCTAAAAGTTGTCCCAAATATAGATTGCGATATTTGATTGCGCATTACACTTTACTGCAAATTCAATTGCCGTTGTTTTCATCTGCGGCTTCATTCCATTTTACGATGAACCACCACTTTTGCTGAGCCGACGCCGAAAAACACGGGACCAGACAACGGCGCCATGGAAGGGGCGTGGCAGCACAGTAGCTTCAGCTGGTTGTGCGCGCCAGACGGCTCGAGGCTACGATGGCGTGCAACAGCATCGCGAATTGAAGCTGTGAGGCGGGGTGTCCCTGGGGTCGAGAAGGGTCGGCGTGGGACTGGTGTGGCGTACGTGGCTGGGCCTGTGCGAGGTCGTCATATATACCTCTCCTGCCGCTGCTCAAACTGCAGCGACGTATGGCGCGTGGGGTTGTGTTGCAGCCTGCAGCACCGGAGGAGAAAACAACGCTTTAGATATCTACATCTAGGATATATAGTGGTTGTTTGATGTTGGTGATGGAGTTGTCTACGACGGTAGCCCACAACAGCAACGACACAGATGCAGGAAGGAGACAGAGGGCGAGTTTAGAGAGCATGACCCAGCAAACCCGGTGGTCGAGTTTAGAGAGATATGACCCAGCAGACAGGAGGAAAATGTTTTACAGGAAGAAAAACAAATACGTATCACGTACCAATCATTCTATTTTTCCGCTTTTTGGTAAAATATTTTCCACAGATTCTCAAATATGCGGTGGCCCACGGGGTTAGTCTCATGAGTCACGCTATAAAGTAGCTCCAGCTTCCCAGCGGTGGGTTGGATTATATATGTTTCGTTAGAACAATACCATGTTCGGCATCATGTGTGCCTGCTGCGTCTTTGGCATCATGTGTGCCTGACCATTTCCGAGGTTCGAGGTGGCAGACTTTATGCGGTGCTAAATCGGCACAGGTACGAAAAATCTATGGAGGAGGACAGAGATATTTTAAAATATACAGTAACTTATTTTTCCAAAACTATCCTTACCGCACCATTCTTCCCCCATTTAGCATGTGCATTTATATTATTTGCCCAGCGCAAAGGCTTGGAGTCACGAGCAGAGAAGGGCACCGACGGACAAAAGGACAGTCCCAGGCTGGCCTAGGGACACTACATGGGCCGATGACATATCACATATGTTCTGGCTTTGCATACCAAGTAAATATATATATATATATATATATTGAAATATTAATAAAATAAAAAAAAATTATAATGTTAACGTAATTTTAAATTATTGATTTATTGTCTTTAAAAATAATTATATTTTAAAAAATAATATTATTCTACAAAAATAATTTAAATATTTTAATGAATAATTCGATTTAAGCTTTATTTAGTTATAAATTTAAAAATTATAATTGTATAGCTAATGAAAGTATAATTTTCACCCTTAAGTACAAATCTAACCTAGATTGAAAGTTCTTGCATAAGAACTTGATCTCGTTCTTTATGTATAGCATGACTTGTGTGTGTTAGAGAGAGATTCGTCTGGGACACGTCCCTTCGGGTGACACCCCCAAATTGGCCGTTGGACGCTCACAGCGATTTTGTATTGTGCTAATTTTAGGCCAGGGGGTTGTGACCGTTGTCTGCCTGTCTCCTACTGCAAAAATCAAAAGTCTCCCTTTCTGTGTTTCTTCGAGTGTCGGATGTTGCAAGCCTTACTCTATGATGTTTGGCCGAAATCTACTAACTTTTCAGTTTTTATTGATGTCGAGTATAAAAACCTTCGTAATTTCCCAAGCCATAACAGGTTTAAAACTTATGCGCAAACTGCCTTGCTATTAATACTATATATTAAATTTTAATAAAATAAATTAAAAAAAGTCAAAAAAACAAAATTAAATTACTAGCCCACGAGCTTGATCCGCTTTGGCTCGCCATAGCCCGTTCTGTCCTGCATATAAACAGATCAAAATTTATAAGCTTAGCCCGCAAAAAATAAAATACGAGCGAGCCAATATATAACACGTACTTTTTTAAGCTAATCAGTAATTTTAATTTTTAAAGCATATTTGATTAGCTGGTTACTTTAATTTAAATAAATTATTATTTAAAAAATAATATAATTCCGTTATTTAAAAATTTTAATATTTATGCAAAAATACTATATTATATTATAGCATTAAAAGTAAAATAAATAAATAATTTAATAAATTTATTTACATGAAATAATATTAATTATAATTATACTTAATCATCGAGTTAAAATTTATAAACAATGGACTATAATTTATAATTAATATTATTTTATATAAATAAATTTATTAAAATATTTATCTAAATCCATTGCTTAAAGCGGTGACATTAGGCTGGCTATTATCTAAATTTAGTAAAAGAAAGTTAAAAGTTAGAGGTTAATTGTTACAGCATATATAATTTTTTGCTAAATGACGGACGAAATGTGTGATCAGTCAATTTCTTTAGCTAATTATTATTTTAGAATAAAATAATCCGTCTTAATTCCCACAACATCACCGGCCTTTCCCATCTCCCATACAGCCCATGGCATCTGATTTATGGGGTGGATTGGATTGATCAGAGCGCCTCTTGGAACAATCTAGCAAAATACACCACCAATGCCTATCTCCTTTTCCATCTCTCATTTCCATTACTCCATCGATCATCTGTTTCAGGCCATCAGCCCTCCTCTCCCATTCATTTACAAATCACGTTTCTGTCAGCTATCCTCAAGTTTTCATTAATCCAATCTCGCCAGCCACAAAAAAAATGGAAAAAAAAAAAATGCCAGGCCACCATCATCTTCTCCTATATGCCGCTCGTTGTTGCACGTAGCCCCTCACCGTGCATTTCCTCTGCGGCTCTGCCCTTGTCGGATCATCCAACCCACGACCAGGCCACGGAATCCTCGTCGTCGCCTATGCTGGTCCAAGAAGAGAAATTATAAAATAAATTAATATTTTATTAAACATATTATTTGGAATTATAAAAAACTAATTAAATTTTATAAAAATAACATTTTTAGTTAATTTTTAAAAAAACTTTTGTCTTTTTAACTTATAATATTTGCTGCGTGATATACCCACTTGCCTTCAGCGTTTTATTCAAATCGAATTTCACATTAATTCATTCGGCCACACCCCCCAATAGTAAAAATGATGAAATGAATTTCTTTTATTTATTACATTTAGTTTTCAAAAAGTATAATCAAGGCCTGGAAATGTTTTTTTTAGTTCAACTAGGATGATAAAATGAACTCGATCCAGTTTAGGATATTCTAATTCGATTTGATTTGCCTCAACAAGTTATTAGGTTGGATCTAGATGTTATCTGACTCGCTCCAATTCAAGATTTTTAAATAACTATATAATAAAAAATATTTCGGCCCGTACTAACCTGACTCAATTTGTCCTAACCTACCCAAACCTTGGATTGGGTTGGGTTCAAATTGGGCTATGTATTTTCGAGTTAGATTTAAATCGGGCAGTATCCGGGTCTGACCTGTTGTCATCCCTAAGTTTAATTATCCAATTATTTCCCTCTATGGCTGTTGCGGATCATCCTAGCCATCAGTTGCACCTTGCGCCACCACGACCTAGCCATCTCCCATCATGGTCGAGACTTCTTCCAGTTGCCACTAGCACTAAAACAATCCACCAATCCCTCCAAAATCACTTGCATATCCATTAGAGACCATGTTCTATCTATTTAGAGTATACACACATGTATATAACTCGAATAATGCTACATATTATTTGAAGTACATAAGTAACTGTGATGATGTATCAGTATATTTAGGAAACTCAATATATATATATATATATATATATATATATCATTGTTAATTTTATGAATTAAAAAAATACAATAATAAAAAATATAAGTAATATAACATATATAATAGAAATCATTGTATTAATCAATAAGTAAAAAAAACTTTGAAAGTGAATATGTATTCTCGATGAGTGGATAGATGTATAGAAGCCTTTATTTATTTATTTGTTGACAAAATTTGGGTGTTTAAGTCGGTTGCCTTTTCTTACTAACACTCTGGCCAATCACATAGTTGACACAATCGTCGACAACGACTTGGATCAGTGTTGGTGCAAAAATAGAATACATGGTGATGATATCAATGTGGTTGTGGCTTTAACACGGATGATAGCCAGTTGCACAAGCTTGGTAGTGTGCAGCGATACAAAATGGCAATTCGATCTGGATCAGTTGGGCCCAATTTGGTGTAGCTAGAATGGTAGTGATGGATCATGGGATGATGGCAAGGTTGTAGCGCAATAAGGGTAGTGGGTAGAAGGCGTCTTGGTTGTGGAAGGACTTAATGGTGTATGATGATGCACGACAAGACTTTTTGCATAGGTGTCCCTAGGCACATTAACAATATATTATTGGTTGTGCACAATGAGTTTTTTTACATAGGTCTTCTCACATATCAATATTATATTGATTTTGACTACATCACGAGTAGATTTGATCAAATCATTAGTCAATGGAATAGTACAACATCAAGTGTGCACAAAGAGTCCAATGCAAAACCCTAATAATCCAAATTCCAATTAACATTGTTGAATAGCATAATAATAAACTATCAATTATCAAAAGTCAAAAGCAATAACTAGAATTGAAAAAAAGAAACAAAGGGAGCTAAAACAAATTGTTTAAACAAATATAGATGACTACATTAGTTAGAGGCAAGAACCAAGAGGTCTAACGCACACAATAACAATTAGGAATTTAGATTTTAGATTTGGCATAGTACCCTCCACTCCTCTAGTGGGGCTCCTTGGAACTAGCTTCTTATAGCATGTTTGGTATGAGGTAATGGAATGGAATGGATTTTTATTCTTTTCCTATGTTTGGTAGGGAACATGCGAAGAAATAAATGATTACTATGGGAATTATATACCCCTATATGGGGTGATATTGATTACTCCCACATATCAAGTTTACAATCATTCCCTTAGATGAGTGAATCTAGTGGACAAATCTATCCCTTCCCTCTCTCTCCCCGCTAGCCCCTCCCCTCCCTTATCGCAGGACAATGCTAAGCCACCACCCCTCCCCTCTCTTTCCTGAGCAGCTGTCGCCCCAAAAAACATTCCAACAGCCGGAGCAAAGACCTTTGTGGGTGAGGATGAGGCCGACGCAGAGGGCCTCGGAAAGGCATTCGATATGGGACTAGCATGCGGGGAGGTTGTGCAATGGCGATGACTGGGCGACGGCTTGTATGGGGAGGTCGTCCGATGGCGACAACTGGGAGATATGGGACTGACAGCAGGGAGGTCGTCCGATGGCGACGACTTGTAGTGGGAGGTCATTCGTTGGCGATGGCTTACAGGGAGAGGTCGTTCGATGGCGACGGCTGGGTGTTGTCTTGTAGTGGGAGGTCGTGCGACGGCTGGGAAGGGACGTTCGATGTGCGACAACTGGGAATAGATCCAAATTTGACTATTACAAAATGAGGATATTTTGGTAATTAGATCAATCTATTACCTTCCATTACTTTGCATACCAAACACATTAAAATGTAATAAAGGATTCCATTCCCATATTAATTTCATTCCTTTCATTTTGATTACTACGTACCAAACTAGCTATTAGTTCTTACCCCTAGTTACTAGCCAGGGCTGAGAAGGATTGATGGAAGAAATGTGGGGTGGTGATTGGGGAAACTAAAGCTTCACCCCATAACTAAGATGGAGTCGACTTCAACTGAGGTGGTAGCGTAACTATTGTTGGTTTGCGGCATTTTCCAAACAACAAAGCTATCGACCTTTGTCAAAACCAAGGTAGCACGACTGCATGAGCCAACAATGATGGATGCCATCTTTAGGTCCGATAGAGGCCATGGACGATTCTCTGTGCGTCATGAATGCTCGAATGGCCTAAGCAGTGAGCAACAACGACAAAGTGAAGGTGTGGGCGTTTAGCCAGTTGGGGTTAGGCGGATTGGTGGTGCGACTTCAACCTGCTAAGGCTCAGGTGCTTAGTGGCTACTGTAGGTAACGAGTTTAGGAAATTAGGCGAGAATGTAAGAGGACAGGTTACGAGGTCAATGTGTGCAGAAACAATGTGAGGGTGTGCACATAGAATTTTTTTTAATATTTGGCTAAAATATATAATAAAAAAATTACCAAAGGCCAAAGTACGAGCTACACACACTTAACCAAACTATCATCCCCTACTCAATAGTAGAAAAAATAATATATTTTAAAAGAATTAAGGTTTTTAAAATTAAATCACATGAAAATTTAAAAATCAAATAAATAATAATAAAATAATTTATAGAAAAAATAAGTTTGAATACAGCTAATGTTTTGAAAAACATTTCAAATCTAGCCGTTTTTCAAATCAAAATTCAAATAAGTCAGTGTACATTTTTCACATATCAAAATTTTTCGGAGACATAAAATAAGTGATTGGTATAGGCGCGTGGAGATGTCCATGACCACGGGTGCGTACGGAATCAACGAGGGCTACAGGGCGTGGACCCCGGTTCAGACAAATTGATTGCTTCGACACGTCGCCGTTGATGAGCTGGGCTCACTTGGGCGACGACGTCATCCACACTCCACAGACACCATGCCAGGCCAAATGGTCCGAGAACCAACGGACGATGATGATGAAGATCTGTGTGTCTCTCTGTATATCTGTCTGTCATTCATTCAAAGTCTGTCTCTGCCAGCATCAGATTAATAATAAATAAGAATTTATTGAGGATCTCTGGACTGTTGCGGGTCGTCTCTCACCGCTATCATCACTGCCTGTCACGTGACTGGACTTGAATGCAAACACACATTTCACAGCCTACGATGGACATCGGAGATCGAGTCTGTGGGGAAAGGACAGTGACGGCTAAAAGCAATTTTCTTTTCGTCAGACCGTCATTATTTACGTCTTATTATTATTATTTATAGTAAAATAATCTGGCCAAAGAATATTATCACTTAAAAATTGTAGTTAATACGGATTAGTGGCGTCCTTCAACCTGATTCGGCACTTTTTTTTAAGGAAATGTTTATTCTCAATATATTTTATAGGTAATTTATATAGAATTAGTATAAATAATTTTTTTTAAAAAATTAATATTAATTTAATAAGAAAGAAAATGATCATGTACGAACTATATGTATAGCATTATTATTATTCTAAAGAAATCGAATACCTATTTAGTTACAAATTACAAATAAAAGTATAACATAATAGATATTTATTTCCTTTTGACTGTATTTAACGTTCCTTATTAACAAACACTCTGAAGGTATGCAAGGGTATAATCTGTTTGACTATTCATATTTTATTTTTTATTTTATAATAATATTTCAATACTCTTTCCCTATATTTATTTCTAAAATCTTATATTTAGAAACTCACAATCTCACATGAGATAAACAGACAAGTAATTATATCACCACACTATCGTGCACCTTGTGAGTATTCATATTTTATACACTTTCCTATAATATAATTTGAAAATAAATTGTATGGTTTTGATAAAAGGTAGCTGTTCATGATAAATTTTCATATTTTGAGATCAATTATTCATTTCACAAAGTTTTCTATATATTTTTTAAATGACTTAAATTTTTATGTGGTTATAGTAAATGAAAAAATAGTAATTTTTTCAAATATTATTGAAAGAATAAAGATATGACGGAAAATAAAATATAAAAAGTTTTAATAATATAAATAAATTATAACAAAATTTTCTCAGGATGAAGACTCAATGTGAATGCTCATAACGAACTAGCATCATAAAATAAATACTATTATGTGTATTCTTGCTAATGTTCAGTCTTGAATTCTAAACACGGTAATAGTTAAACAGTAGGTGCAAAATTTGGATGGAACAGAAACTTTTGTGTTATGTTGTAGACACTCCAAATAATAGAGTACTCAACTACCGTTGGCGTTGGACCGTGCTAACTAAATATTTTTCTAAACGATAAAAATCAATTATTTGTGTGGTAGCAGCATCTCCCACAGTGTTAATGCACTTTTTCTTTTTCTTTTGAAAATTTTATTTACGGCTCTCATAAAAACAAGTTTCATTTGGGAAGTTTTTTTTTTTTTTTTGAAAAAAGTTATTATTAGTTGGATGTATTTTTTTGTAAATATGATTGGTTTTATAAATTTATTTATTTACCGTTTTTAAAAACGACCATAAATTATTTTTGTTACCGCGAGCAATCGACTGGGCAACTATTTATTGTATATTTCTCTATATAATTTGCCCTGCCTCTCTGTGCCACCCTGTGAAGAGGCTGAGCGGGAGTGAAGTGGGGGGAAAAAACTGGGGAGAACAGAACAGGCGAAAGGGAAGAGCAGAGGGCACATATTTCTCTCGTGTTTGTTGCAGTTGCCGTACCCCAACAACGTTCCACTGAAGAGATAAGAGATAAGAAAGAGAAAAGGGTTGACACTGAAGGAATGCAGCAGCACCTGATGCAGATGCAGCCCATGATGGCAGCTTATTACCCCAACAACATCACTACTGATCACATCCAGCAGGTCCTCTCACTTCTCTTCTTCACCTAAACACTTCTGACTCTTTTGCTCTTTTCAAATATTCAGTGGGTGTTGTTGTCCCTCTCGTAGTTTGTTTTTTGTTCCATACACTAGTTCAATGGATATGTCTCAATCAATTTATCATCGTTCTTTTTTGCCCTGTTTTGTTACTGAGTTCATTTCAGCTGCTTTGATGACTGTAGCACATTTTGATGTGGGTTTTCTGGGTTGTCAGTGATTGAAATTAGTCTTCCCTGGTACCTGCTAAGGGTTTATCCTTGTTTACTGAATATTGTTAGGGGAAAATTGACCAATGTTAATAACTGGGCCTTTTTAAAATAAAAAACAAAATTGATTCCATACATGTATTTTAAGTCCTGGGCTTGGGTTTCGTATACTTCTTTTAACCTTTCTTGTGGGGCTTATTATTTGTTTATTTATATTTGTTAAAGATTGATTGATGTTTTGCTGTTTTCTTTAACTAGAAGATGAAGATAGGGGAATGGTTTTCATGGATTTCTCTGGTGGTGGTTGTGATATGATATTTCATACTCTCAGCCTCGCTCTCCCATTCCATGGGGATCGAATAGTCGACTCTGTGTTTACCCGTAAATGCTTACACGGACACACATCAGAGTCTAACTCCACTCAAACATAAAGACAAGGCTAAAACCTACTCCCCAGGGCATGCCTTGGTCTTAGGTTGATTGATTGGCCTACTAATAATAGCGAGTTGGACCTTGAATTTCCTCGGGTTTTTGGTTGTTGCACTTATTTTTGTGCCTTAAAAGTAATGGTTGGAAACATGCTATTGAGAAAACAATAATGAAACCTCCCAACAAGGAAAATGTGACAGACTTACAAAGAGAAGGAATATAATGTTTTCCTTTTCAAGAACAATGGGTTACAAAGTGCTCAAATTTATTAGAATTCAATGGTCAACATCCTAAAATCATTTGACCGAAGGAGAGGTTTTTTATTATGATTTATTTTGTTGATAACTTCTTCAATGTGAGACTCTAATACATTTTTATCACGTGAAAACGTGGATGATATATACGGCTGAAAATTGTGAGTAAGTCAGAACATTGAAAACAAATTCCTTATGAAATGAATATTATAAGTGAAAACATAATCTGCGCTGACAACATATTAGAATTTAAAGGTTAATATCCTAAAATCAATTCACAAAAGAAAAGGCTACTCTTCGTTCTTTATTAGGATCTATTTGGTTAATAAATTATTCAATGTAAGTCTAACAACAACTTCATAAAGATTCAATAATGTTTGATAAAATGATGTTGCTGCAGTTTTTTCGTGTTTACTTTTACTTTGGAGAAGTAGCTACGAAGTTATCACACCATTATACTTTCCACTGTATTTTTGATGTGTAAGTTTCCATGTTTCTCTTTATTTGTAGCCAAACAAAAATTTCTGTAACTAGAATTTAGCCATTGATGTGTAAGTGATGCATGTGACCAAATCTTACGAAAATAATAATTTGGATCACTGAAGGATTATAGCATTGAAATCAAGTGTTAATTTTGGGACAGCGAAGTCATGGAACATTGCTATTCTAATGTTTTGTGTTCCAACATGTCTTTCAGCCTTACAAATCCAGCATCCATTTCATTATTATATTTTTGTTGATTCCTTCCTAACGTTTCATGTTTTCTGTCTAGTTTCTGGATGAGAACAAATCACTGATTCTGAAGATTGTTGAAAGCCAGAATACCGGGAAACTCACTGAATGTGCTGAGTAAGCATATTATTGTATTGATAATGGTTAAAATTTGTTCATTTTGTTCATATATTGCAGTTAACTTTACTTATCAAAAAAATATATATTGCAGTTAACTTGTTTTATTCATGTCTAGCATTAATCTTGGCCCTAGTGGTTAAGGTAGCACATTTGTAAAATGTATAAAATAGTTGTATCTATTGTCGGCAACACTTGATCTCTAGCCATTTGCTTTTGTATTATGAACTCCTTATTCTCGGCAGGATAATACGTTAAAGGAAAACCTAGGGTAAGAACTTTGCTTGGTTTGAGTCCAAACATTGATGTTTTCTGGTCAATCAAAGGTCACCTAAACTCATACTTGTGCATTATTTTCTAGTTTAAGCAATCTATATCAAAATTTGGTCATACTGTGCGAATTCATATAATCAAAAACCAGATTGTTACGCATTTTGATGGTCTAAAATAGTTGTACACAAAGTAAATGATTGTCTGGGATAGATTCCTGAATGACCCAAATGCACTTCCAGTAAAACTGCATGAAACTGATATCTTGGATTCTCAAAGTGCGATTCTAGTTTGGAAAACTTTCAAAGTGCAAGTATGCTTCTTTGCTAATCTTTATCGAAATGTTGCAGAAACCAGGCACGGCTGCAGCGCAATCTAATGTACCTGGCTGCAATTGCTGATTCTCAACCCCAGCCGCCTACTGTGCATGCCCAGGTATGTACAAGAAGTCTCAACTTCTAGAAAGCACTGCATTAACTGGAAGCTTGGTTGTAAAATTATTTTTACTTTTTGTATTGTGATCAGTTCACAAAATGGTGAGTGACTTTGAACTGTTACGTGGTTGGTGAGATTTTAATATGATTATCCCAACGTCTATCTGCTTGGGGTTATTTCACAAAGATTTAATTTAAACCCACTTGTCCGTACTTAAAACTCTGCATCCATAATGCCCTGCAGTATTCTTCCACCGGCATTTTGCAGCCGGGGGCAAACTACTTGCAACATCAACAGGCTCAGCAGATGAGTCAGCAATCCCTAATGGCTGCGCGGTCCTCTTTGCTGTATGCCCAACACCCATACACTCCAATGCAGCAGCAGCAGTTGCATGGTCAGCTTGGCATGAGCTCGGGAGGAAGCAGCATTGACCTCCAATTGATGCATAGCGAGGCTGCTAGTAGTGCAGGGTGCGGTGGGGGCCTTGTGCTTGGGGGCTTTCCTGATTTTGGCCATGGTAAGGATGCAGGGAGTAGCGAAGGACGGGGTGGCAGCTCTGGTTGTCAAAATGGGAATGGAAGCGAGAATCACTACTTGAAAGCTGTCAAAGACCCGAACTGATAGAAGGTTTGGCTTTTAGTGCTAAATCGAGTGTTGACATCTGCTGAACTTAGGAAGAAGTTTCTAAAGGTAGGATGACATTTTAGTCTGGGACATGTTTTATTTTATGTATGATGAAAGTTGAGTGTTTCTGAATGATGATACATCTTATATTTGTACCTCATGTAAATTCGTAGGTGCTATGTAGACCATGAGACAATAAATTGATGATCATGTCATGTGGATTGCCTTTTAGCTTCACCAGGCTTGAGTTTAATTACTGAATTGATTGAAAAAAAAAATGTTGTTTGATACTTTAATGTATTATTATTTGTACAGTATAAACTTGAATGGGATGCGCTGCACACAAAACACCAGTGTAAATTCGATAAGACAATGCGCAAGTAGATTTGATAGATCAAAGTTGTGTTGTACACTGGTAGTATTCTTCTACGGTCGTCATTTGCCAAGTGCGCAAATGCATATATAGCGTTGTTTGCCAAATGCATGTCAAATTATGCGCAAATGACCAATTTAAAAAGTATTTCTAATTTTAGTATGAGTATGATGTACTCTGTTTTTTGTTTTTTTAGTACGAGTTATTGTATTAAGTTCGCTTTTTCAGGGTACAAACTACAAATAACGAGTTTTACATTGAAAACATATCTAAATTAAAATTGGTTGAAATTTAAATAAAAATCAAATTCAAATAAGCTGGAATTAAAGAATTGAATTGGAAATTGGAATTAAAATAGATTGAATTAAACGTGTGAAAATTGAAATTAAATGAAAGAATTAAATTTAAAATTGAAATAAAAAATAATTTGAATTTTAATTGAAGAATTACATTTAATTAAAATAATAATCGAAATTGATTTGAAAATTAAAACTGAATGAATTGAATTGATAATTGAAAAATATTAAATTTAAATTTAAAAAGAAAGAAAGTCCCTGTCGATCTTGAACCTTGTGTGGGTGAGCGTGACAATGAAAAAAAAAATTAAAAAAACGATAGGCACCCTTGGGTATAAACAGGCGAGTAAAACGAATCTGTGTGCACCATATGCGTTTTTGCGTGGATGCATTTTTAGTCGGGAGAGGACTAAATGCCTCCATGAGTCACCGTGCACTTTTCAATTTTTCGTTCTTTTAAAAAATAAAAGAATTAAATAAATTTATTTTTAAATTTTTTATCATTATATTTATGTAAAATTTAACCATGCACTACATAAATATTACATCTAATGGTTAATTTTTAAAACAAACAACAGAAAGATACCTAAAAATTGAAAAACTGCAGTGCGACTTTTTTCCAACGCGAATTCTGACTCCATCAATATATTCACTTTTAAATAATATTTTTAAATAATTATATAATATTATAAGCAAATTACATAAATAACTTTTTTAATTATTACACTCACCCATCTCTTCTTGTGCAGCCATTATCTTCTCTACAATCGCCCCTTCTTCTAATTAAAATGATCAGAGTTAACCAGATAAAATCAAATACCTCATATATAACAAATCATACAACAAATTAGTTCAATACATCAAATCATACAATTGTAGAACTTTTACCTAAGGTTAACAATACAACCGGTCACAAATAATCAAATATAACAAGCTAGTAAACCATCTTTAACTAATGACATCTAAGCTTGAACTCTCGGTCTCCAATCGATTACTAGGGCATCTCAAATGATATCAAGTAATTTGGTTAGCTAACACTATGTTCATCTTGTTACAATACCATTTTAGTTAATGGTACTTTAATGGTATTTTTTTATTGTTTAACTATCATTTTACTCATTCTACCATTAACTTTTATCCTCTTCAAATCCCTAATCCTAAATCATTAATTCCTACAAAGCAACCTCGTTGGGTCAGAGAAGAAGCTATGCCCTCCCACGATGAGGGTGTGAGGCTATCAGAGCCCAAGTTGTAGGTCATGTCCCAACACAAGAGGGTGAGGTTGCTAGAGTGGAAACCGCAGAAGGTCTCGTAATGAGGGTGAGGAGCGATCTATGAAAGTTTAGCCGATGTTGGTGTCACCAAGGCCCACACATCATCATTTCATCATTGCTTACTGTTGTTCAAACTGCCTTGGCTTCCATCGTCTTGACTCTGCTATGCAAAGCAATCCCTCATATCACCACTGCATCGATCGATCAATACAATTAGGCAGGCATCATCGTTTTCCATCAATGATTGTTGTGGTCATGCCGTTTTTGGAGTTCACAACACCGGATTAGGCTTGTTGGCCATTGGGGGAGGGTGGTAGGTAGTAGCAGCGACCGGCGAGGTGAAGTGGTCCAACATCCGGGTGGAGCTATTAGTCATGTTTCATGGAGGAGGATGGAGCATCCTTGTACTGTGTGAGATATAAAAGGTATTGATATTAAAGAGGGGAAAGTATATAAGGTATTGACATTAAAGAGGGGAAGGTATATAAGGTATTGGCATTATTAGTCAACGTTTAGTGATTACCCTTCAAGGTTTATGGTAGATGTGGATTATATGCTTTACTATTATTTGTTAGAGATTATTTTTTCATTGACAAAATTTGTGTCAAGGTAAATATTTGTTGAACAATAATCCAAATTCTCATATCCACCTGGTTGGTAGTTTCCCGTTTCTCATAATTTTGTTTATTTGTTTTTAAATTCTTATATGCACAACAGACAGTTTTATTGTTTTTTCTGATTTTATTCATTTGTTTTATTTTACAAAATCATGTAATACACTATAAATAAGTGTTTTGTGAGATGTCATTAACATTAATAAAATTAGAAAAATTGTTATATGTTTCGTCTTTGTATTTCTTATAATTATAGTAAAGTTTTTTTTTCTTTGTTTGTGGTTTTTTTCCCTTTTAGGTTTTCACATAAATTTTTGTGTTTTTTCTTTGTTTTGATTTCTTTTGTGATCTATTTTATGAATATAACAGCATCAATGATAAAATAAGAGATATTTTGTTTTGATACCAATTCTAGAAGTAAACAAAGGAAAAAGTCTATTAATCATTTTAAGATCGCTACATTTATTGTGAAAATTCTTACTCCAATTGGATTATTTTGTTTAAGGACACCTATTACATTCATTTAAAAATTATTTTTGGTGATTTTTTTAGTGATCATTATTTTTAATAAAAAAGTAGGGTTTATTTTGATTGTAGTCAAAATGTTCTGGATTATAATATCACACAAAATTTCATATTTAATTTCCATACCACACGCAATTTCACATTAACTAGTAATATTGTTTTACTAAGTTTGGTGTTTCTTCCATATCTTGTTTTTTGTTAAAAAAACAAAATAGTATAATATTTGTTAATTTAATAATTAAAATTTTAGTTTATTAAGTTATGCATAGGACCTTAAACTAAAATTACTAATAATAAAAAGCAGTCACCACTAGAATGATGGGTCTCCTTTTCTCAATTCCATATAGGTTTTAATCAGACCTGAAACATATAAAACACAAAATATTACCAAAAAAAACTGATGATAAAAGTTTCATACTATTATTACCATTGATCAAATTAAAACAAATTACTGAACCAAAGTAGTACCTATTTCATAACAGTGAATGGAAAATTCTATATCTTGATGCCTATTTCATAACAAATTACTGGAAGATTTGGATAGATTTATCATTTTACAATTGAATACAAAAAAAAATTGTAGATTAAAAAAAATCTAACCATAGCGGTAAAAGTTGTTGCTTTATCAATAAAATAAATTACTACCATGAATAACTGTTTGAATTTCATAAACACTCCAGTCCAATTACACTCCCACGCTACCAATATGTTAAAATTATCATTATGACGTATGGGCTTGTTTGTCCATAATTGTTGACCTTAGCTTGACATATCAAGTCAAATCAACAATATTAACTCATTAAATATCCACATTATTGGATATTCAAGGGTAATAAAAGGTCATAAGATACAATTCATTTACATCATCAAGTCATCAACTATATTAATCCATCAATCGTTTTGAAACATTGTAATCTATATCACACAATATTTTCAATTTCGGTATTAAAGTTTATTATATCTGACCTACTAATTAGATGATTGTATTTTGGGGTTGATGCTTATTTACTCCACATGAATTTATTTATTTATTTATATTGTTATTCCATAAAAATAATTCATTGATAGCTTTGAAGCATTATAATTTATAATCCATATCATATATTAAAGTTTGTTATATCTTACAAGGTAATTTGATGGTTCTGTTTTGAGTTAATGTTCATTTACTCAAGGTGAATTATTTTATTTTATTATTATTCATTAAATATAATATATTAAAAGTTCTAAAACAGTATAATTTATGTCACACAATCGTTTCAATTTCATCATTAAAGTTTGATATATCTCACAAATTAAATTGATGATTCTATTTTAGGATTGATGTCCCTTTACTTAGCATAAATTTATTTATTTCTCTGGTTGTTATTCATTAAATCATTACATTTATTATATTATGCTTATAAAGTAATTAAAATTGAGAGTTTTTTTTTTTAAATCATCAAATCACCCTACATTAACGTAATTTCCTACTAAGAAATAGATGTCATTGAAACTTCAAGTAACAACGGAATAAATATAAATATAATGCTATCTATGCTCTTAAACGCCCTTAACAATCCAACGGCTACGATCACAAAAAGCCCAGGAATCCAGGGATTTGAAAAGTCAACAGTCGCAAAGTCTACCCATCCAACGGCTCAGATGCAATGTCCACACAGGGATCGCTCCTAGACTGCAACTTCGCGCGTCACAATTCCTGGCGCGAAAGCCACCTGCTAAATCTGGCAGAGAAGAGAGAGAGAGAGAGAGAGAGAGAGAGGGACAGTGCTTCTCTGCTCGCCACGAATCTCCGACAATGGTGGATTTATGCAGCGGAGAGAGCTTTGAGCACGAACCCTCAGGGCCTCTTCAACATCGTCGCTTCCACAACCACGACAGCCACAAACCCAAACCAGGTGACGCGAATCGCGATCCGCGAAACGGGATCGATCGAGGACCAGAGCCAGAACCAGAAGAAGACTGTCATCGTCGTCTTCGATCCATGATCTCCAGATTTCCTCGAACATTTTGTTCCCATTTTGCCCTAATCTTCCAAACGCCCTAGGTTTTGGCTGCGACAAGCGGAGATCGGAGGTCGTCAGCGCGTTCGTCACGATCGAGGAGTTGAATGCGCGGTTTGTGGAGCTCGCGCGCTCGATTTCCTGCGCTGAGCAGACTCGAATCGACGCGTAGACCTTTTTGAGTATCCGAGTCCTCGGATCATCTTCGAAAAGCTTAGAAATGGTACGTGATTTCAATTTCATTTAATATTGTAATAATTTTTTATGTTTAAGTGTTTCATGAATTACCTCCCTTGTTATTGTAATGTGTATGATTTCAACTTCATTGTAAAGATTATTCCAAGAAATAAAAATGGAATTATTCAATTCTGACATCACAACGAGGTCACGTTTGGTTTGGTTGGTAGATTGCAATAGTCTACAAGTATTTGTTGTTGACATGTATATGTTTGTTATTTGCTAACGTGCATAGGTACGTGATTGCGTGCATGCCCCATACACACGTACTCACATGCATGCATACATGAATGTGCATGCTCACATATTCCCTGGATATAGGGTGTGCTGCTGTGCATATATGCATATGGGTTTTGCTATATTCAGTCCAGGGTGCACGCACCATACATGGACCGTTGATTTGTTTTTTGGTTTTGCTATATCCAATCCAGGGTGCACGCACCATACATGGACTGTTGATTTGTTTTTTGGTTTTGCTATATCCAATCCAGGGTGCACGCACCATACATGGACCATTGATTTGTTTTTAAAAAAACAAATCAATGGCTTGAATCGTTGGGTGCGTGCACCCAGTAGTGCATTAAGTATTTTTCTATACATATAAAGGTGCATTCCTGCATGTATGAGAGTGCACAAACACAATGGTGATTACAGGCAATTTTTTTTAATTTATTTATTTTGGTCTCCTTGAAGGGTCTAGAGTTTTGTTGTTTAATTTATTGGGATAAAACTAAAACTATCAGCTAATTTTTAGATAAATAGAATTATAAATTATGTTTTGTATATTATTATTATTATTATTTCGGGAGACACATCTGCTTGTCTTGGTGTCTTGACCTTTTACTCTTGATGATTGCCACTGTGGCAGTTAATTTTTGGGTCATCTGTATAAGGACAATTTTTTTAAAAAATTATTCTAGGAAGTAGGCAATAAGACATGGTATGAAAATGTGTCATCTTAATGTTATGGGGGACTTCATGCATTTTCTTGGGAACATTTAAATTCAGTACATATATTTCCAAGTGGCAGATTTTTTTCCACATGTTATTTATAGTTCAATACTGTAATTATTATTTGATCATATTAGTCCTTATTCCAACAGAAGAGCAAGCATTGTGGAGACAGAATGGCAGAAACATAAGTAACCACTGGATAACAAATACCATTCGTTGCATGAATGAAAATATTTACAGTGTCTACTGTTTATATTTAAATTGAACACATTTTCTCCATGTTAGTAAGCCTCCACAAGTGTTCAATTTAAGATTCTGGATTATGCAAATTGCAATGTAAAAAGTAGAGAACTGACCTTAGTTAATGCTGTTGAACAAGTTCTGTTCCATACCAATCAAATGGATTTCCTAAAGAGTGATTGGATATTGCCCTACTCGCAAGATTGTGCTAATAATCCCTAAATCATTTCATCAAAATTTTGTCCCATTCCCTAAAGCAGGATATGTTCTATTAACACTCTTGTTTAACATATGCTTATAATTCTTCGTTTTTGCAGGGCACTGCAGTGAACATTATTGTTGGCTCCCATGTTTGGGTTGAAGACCCCACATTAGCTTGGATTGATGCACAGGTATTGAAAATTACTGGGCAGGAGGCTGAGCTTCAGACTAGCCATGGGAAGAAGGTGGGTGGATTTTAAGATTTTTCCATCCACATGCATGAGAAGTATCTTTCTGATTTAAGGAGCTTTTAAAATTGCTCTTCTTACTGTTATTATCGTTTAGGTTGTTGCAAAGTTGTCAAAAATATATCCAAAGGATATGGAAGCTATTGCTGGTGGAGTCGATGACATGACAAAACTATCATATCTACATGAACCAGGGGTCTTACAGAATTTGAGATCTAGATATGAACTCAACGAAATCTATGTAAATTACCTTATCCTAGGTCTCTTTGTTCTTACACATCAAAAAGGAAGTTGCCTTAACTCTGTGGGAACATGGAATTCACACTGACGGACCTTTCTTGATGTCTGAAATCAAAACAGACTTATACAGGAAATATTCTTATTGCCATAAATCCATTTCAAAGACTACCTCATATCTATGATGCCCACATGATGCAACAATACAAGGGAGCACCATTTGGAGAACTAAGTCCCCATGTTTTTGCAGTTGCTGACGTTGCTTACAGGTGATATCATTCTCAATTTGGAGCTTAAAATTTATGTTGGTTTTTCCTGATGAATGATTTTCATGATCTTTGGTAATGCTTTGACTAAAAAATAGGGCAATGATCAATGAGGGAAAGAGCAATTCTATTCTGGTCAGTGGGGAAAGTGGAGCTGGCAAAACTGAGACCACAAAAATGCTCATGCGATATCTTGCCTATCTAGGTGGGAGAGCAGCGACAGAAGGACGCACTGTTGAGCAACAAGTTCTTGAAGTATGAGAGAGTATCTGGCACTACCTTATATTTATTTAAAATTTCAGTTGTTTTTTTTCTTCCAAATATCATAGAACCATAATATGTTTTTTACAGTCAAATCCAGTACTTGAGGCATTTGGCAATGCCAAAACTGTCAGAAATAACAATTCTAGGTAAATTATTCTCCTCCAGAATGATTGATTTCTCGTGTTTATATTCTTTTCATTAGCATCCCTGTCATTTTGTGGTGAAATGATGTTCTCCTAAATGCAATTGTGGTGCAGCCGCTTTGGTAAATTTGTTGAGATCCAGTTTGATAGACATGGAAGGATATCAGGAGCAGCCATTAGAACTTATCTTCTAGAGAGATCTCGAGTTTGCCAAGTTTCTGATCCTGAGCGCAACTACCACTGTTTTTACCTTCTATGCGCAGCACCTCAAGAGGTACTTCCTGTTCAAATATAAGATGGAGACGGGATTTTTTTCCTCATACTATGTGGTAAATCCGTAAATATGTCAAATGTGAAGGCAGAGGGACATTGACATTGAACTTAATGCTTGCAGGAAATTGACAAGTACAAGTTAGGAGATCCAAAATCATTTCACTATCTAAATCAATCAAGTTGCTTTGAACTGGTTGGTGTGAGTGATGCCCATGACTATCTTGCCACCAGAAGAGCAATGGATATTGTTGGAATAAGTGAAAAGGAACAGGTAGAGCCTTTAGAGATTTGCTCACTGCATACTTTGTTTTCTTATCTAACCAATAACTTGAAAAGAACTTTTCTTACCCATATGATTTTCTCCTGTCAATATTCTCCCAGGAAGCAATTTTCAGAGTTACAGCTGCAATTCTTCATCTTGGCAATATAGAGTTTGCTAAGGGAAAGGAAATTGATTCTTCAGTCCCTAAGGATAAAAAATCCGAGTTTGCTCTTAAAACAACAGCCGAACTTCTCATGTAATTGTTCTGATATCATAGAACTGATGTTTTTTTAAAAAATGTTTTATTGGTGTAATGTTTTCCAGGAGTGTTTATTTATTTGATGTCTGTTTCAGGTGTGATCCCGTGGCTCTTCAAGATGCATTGTGTAAGCGAGTCATGGTCACCCCTGAAGAAGTTATAAAGCGATGTCTGGATCCTGCCGGGGCATTAATTAGCAGAGATGGTTTGGCGAAGACATTATATTCTCGTTTGTTTGACTGGTAAAATATTAGGTTTTGTCAAAATGCTCCTAGGTTTTAACACCTGTTTATCTTAAAATAGTTTTGAAGTGTCGTGAATCCTGCGATTAGCTCAAACTATACTGAGAACTTATCGGTGGATCATGGATGCAATGCTAACTCAGCATGTCTTCTTTTATGCAGGTTGGTGGACAAAATTAATGTCTCAATCGGACAAGATCCAAATTCAAAATCTCTCATAGGAGTTCTCGATATCTATGGTTTTGAAAGCTTTAAACATAACAGGTAAGATCTGGTTGAATATAAAATAACAGTAGAAGGGACAAGGAAATAATTTGTTAATTCAAAGTGATTGTGTGCTCATCTCATATGGATTAGAAATTCTTTGAACTTAATATCAGTGTATCGTGTTCTGCAGTTTCGAGCAGTTTTGCATTAATTTTACAAATGAGAAGCTGCAACAACATTTCAATCAGGTGAGCTTTCAAGGCTCAGAGTATAATAACCACTTGATTGATATTACTCTGTTTACCATTTTAAACACATATTGATCACAATTTGCAGCATGTCTTCAAAATGGAACAAGAAGAATATACCAAAGAGGAGATCGATTGGAGCTACATCGAGTTTGTTGATAATCAAGATGTTTTGGATCTTCTCGAAAAGGTTTTCTATTTCTGTTTGTTCACATCTGTTGATCACGAGTTTCATTATGCAAATAATATATCCTGTTTTTTTTTTTTTTTTTTTTTGCTTTGATGCTAGCCCATAGAGTTCATGATTCACACCCACTCAAGCTAAGGCACTTTTCCACAAAGTGGCTTTTCAGAGTTTGATTATGGTCCTGTGTTTTCTGTTCAGTAAACAACTAAGAAATTGGATGATGGATTTTTTGACCTAATTGTTAAAGCTGGTACGGCTTTGACAACAGTGTTTCCTCTTTCACTTGTCTAACAATGTGATGTCATTTTTTAAGAATAGGATTATGCATTGGGGTTTGAGTACACTGCATGCTGAATGACATTCAGTTTTCTTTCATGTGTTTTTATGCAAGATATTACAAAGTGAATGGTTGCCTTACTTTTAAGTGAATTTGTGTGTTTAGAGCATATAGGCTACAATAACATGGCAGATGGAAAACAGACATGTGTGCTGGATTTTCTTGATTAAAAAATCTATATATGCGTGCTGGATTATCTTTTATAAACATGGAAAGTAATGGATTTCAATGTTGGGTTTTGGGCTCAAAGAAAAAAAAATGAGAAACAAGATTGATTTTATCGTGGGCTGCTTATGAAAATAATTTGGGTGCATATCTATATGGAGGCTTATTAATTTTAGATTCTGAATTAAAATTGAATTTTACAAAGTTTACTTTTGGTATTTATCTAGTGCAATGTATCAGTTTTAACTCATTATATTATAATATTCTAAAATAATGATGGTGATATTATCATTTATTTATTTATTTATATTCTTTGCAGAAACCTGGTGGTATCATTGCTCTCTTAGATGAAGCATGGTATAGTAGCACCCCTTTCCCTTTATTTCATGTTTTTCTAAGTTTTTATAAATTAATGTGCCCACAAATTTATATAGAATATATAATCATGAAAGTTTATACAAATATGAATTTCCAGTATGTTTCCAAAGTCAACACATGAAACATTTTCTCAAAAGCTCTATCAGACGTTCAAAGTTCACAAGCGCTTCATCAAACCAAAGTTGTCTCGTACAGATTTTACAATTGCTCATTATGCAGGAGAGGTATATGTTTAATTACAAATCATATCAACGGTCACTTAATTGGAGGGGTTGCCACTGATCAAATATATTCCTCTATATCTCTTCTTATTCATCATCATCATTGTCATCTTCTTCTTCTTCTTTTCAAGGTTCTATATCAATCTGATCAATTTTTAGACAAAAACAAAGACTATACAGTTCCAGAACATCAAGACTTGTTGAGTGCTTCCAAATGTCCCTTTGTAGCAGGCCTTTTCCCTGCACTCCCTGAAGAGACATCGAAATCTTCTAAGTTCTCTTCAATCGGTTCTCGTTTTAAGGTACTGCTTCTATGGTGTTGTAGCAATATGCCTAAACTTTTACTTCTCATGATTAATTGTCATCACTAATGATTTTTAATCTGAACTTGCAGCTACAACTACAACAACTGATGGAAACCTTAAATTCAACAGAGCCTCATTATATTAGATGTGTAAAACCCAACAATGTTCTAAAACCGGCCATATTTGAGAATGCCAATGTCATGCAACAGTTACGATGTGGTGTAAGTATAGTTAATCTCTTTTGGCATTGGATTTGTTCTACATAATTGATGCCTGTTCTATTCTGTAACATGGGCATCATAACTAATTGATGGATCTGTAGGGTGTTCTAGAAGCAATCAGAATTAGTTGTGCTGGGTACCCTACTCGCCGTCCATTTTTTGAGTTCATAAATCGATTTGGGCTTCTTGCTGCTGAGGTTGTAGAGGGACAGTAAGTATGCTATATCACTTCAACCAAAGGTTCTAGCCTTTTAAATTACCCGGTGCATGTCAAATTTGTTAATTTAGTATTGGTTTGTTGATCTATATATAATTGTGGTTGTTCATTTTTTTAATCTGTGTTTATTGTAGCTCTGATGAAAAGGCTATCTGTAAAATGATTTTAGAAAAGAAGGGGCTTAAAGGATTTCAGGTAATAATGGAGATATTCTTGCAGCTTATGCATTTTGATTTTTGAGCATGTTGATCCTCAACACGCATCAAAATTTCCTTGAATTGTGCAGTTATATGATAGGAAATATCAGATGTTTATTGCTCAGTTAAATAATAAAAATTATTTATCAGGTAGGTAAAACCAAGGTTTTCCTTAGAGCTGGTCAGATGGCTGAATTAGATGCACGGAGAACTGAAGTTCTTAGTAATGCGGCTAAAACTATACAACGACGAATACGAACACATAATGCTCGCAAACGATTCATTGCATTACGAAAAGCCATGATTGTTGTGCAATCTATATGTAGAGGTGAACTTTTTTTTTTTTTAAGTTTCAAGATTGAATCTATTTGGAACTTACATGTGATCTACATAACTATGTATTTATCATCATTAAAAATTGTGTGGGCCCTATTTTGGAAACCATTTAATTGGAATTTTCTTTTATTTCCTTTTGTAATCAGTTTAGACATTATGTGATCTTTATGAATTTTAGGAAGGCTGGCTTGCAAACATTTTGAGAACATGAGAAGGGAGGCAGCTGCACTCAGCATTCAAAAGAACCAGCGTGGATTCCAATCCAGAAAAGCTTATCAAAATCTTCGATTTTCAGTGCTTATGTTACAAACAGGATTAAGAGCAATGTCTGCTCGGAAAGATTTTAGATTTAAAAGGCAGACTAAAGCAGCAATTATTATCCAGGTATTTTCTTTAATGTATCACAGATAACTTTAGAGAATCAGTAAATAATTCTACATATAAATTCTCATTGTGAAAGAAAAAGTGCAGACTCATTGGCGCTGTCACAGAGCTTCCGCATATTATAAGAAGCTCAAGAGAGCGGCAGTGGTGTCACAATGCAGATGGAGAGGAAGAATTGCCCGAAAAGAGCTTAGGAAGCTCAAGATGGTCAGTACTATGTGTCCTGTCTTTACAATTGGACTGATTTGAGCGATTTACCTGCTCTTTAGGAAAGATTTGAGCTTGTTCCTTTTGTTTTGATTCTGAAATAAACCATTATCATTGTAAGTATGGATTAAATTCATAGGCATGCTTTTGAATGCATTCTACCTTTCTGTAGGAACACTGTATTAGAGATTCCACTTCTTTCTTCTTTTTTCTCTCTAGATGTTGAAAACATGTGGACTCCTTTTAGTTGTGTACGAACAACTCAAGTTAGCTAAATAAGTAGCCTACTTAGAGGGAGGCTAAATTAAACTTTTCTGTCAAATATGTATGTGGGAAATACTTGTGTCCCTCATAAATCTTTGGAGTCACTTTCATTTAATGCCCTTTTTTACACTGTCAATACTGTGCAGGAAGCAAGAGAAACAGGTGCGCTTAAAGAAGCAAAGGACAAGCTCACGAAAGAAGTGGAGGACCTCACTTGGCGTTTGCAGTTGGAAAAGCGTTTAAAGGTAAATTTAATGTTGTGATTGAATACATTATTAAGAATGTATTGTGGTATATGTATTGAGATACTTAGCAGTAATGTGCACAACATGGGTACAACTATATTATTTTTGTTAGTTTTTGATCTTACATGTTTAAAATAATTTTCTTATAACTTATTATAGTATATCTTCTGTTGGGTAAGTTCAATCCTACCATTTTGAACTTTTGAAACATATATGTTTGTTTTGTTTTGTTTCGGTTTGATTGATTCATGTATTATAAAACTCTCATCTTGTTTTTTGTTTTTGTTTCTCATCTTTTATTTTTTTATGCTTTCATTAGCAGAGAAATGTAGAATTTGAAAAAAAAATGCATCTAAGACTAACCATAAATGTTAATGTCTGGTAATAATAGTGTAAAAAAGAAATTTAGTTTTGAAAAAAATTGTATCTACAACCCCATTGCATCTTTCATCTATATAGGGAATCATGTACTTATTTTTTGTCAAATGTGAAACTTAGATTATAATTTAAGCTTCTCGATTCTGAGGCTAGCAATATTGTGCAGATGGACTTGGAGGAAGCAAAAACACAGGAGATAACAAAATTGCAAAATTCATTGCAAGCTATGCAAAACAAATTTGATGAAACCAATGCCCTGGTTGCACAAGAACGAGAGGCTGCAAAGAAGGCTCTTGAAGAGGCACCACCAATCATTAAAGAAACTGAAGTGATGGTTGAAGATACTGAAAAAATTGATTCCTTGAATGCAGAAGTAGAAACATTGAAGGTAATGAGTTAAAGCCTTAACAAAAGTTAAGGCTATAGATTAAAATTTTAACTTGTCATGATTGAAGATATATACTTCTAACATTGGGTGTGTCAAGTGGAAGTCATTTATATGATATTGTTTACCTTTGTGACAAGTTAATTGAGCGAAACTAGAGAATATAAGCCTGAATGGGGCTGCAATTGAACATGGGCAAACTGCTGAGCTAATCAAAGCATCATATTTAGGATTGTTGTACCTCTTAACATTTTGTTGTTTAAAGCATAGAATGATCATCATCAAGCTTGAGTTCAAGTAACTGTGATATGTTAGTATGTGTAGGAATTTTATAGTTATTGCAGCATTTTCCATGTGAATGGGATTGTGCAGGCCCTAAATGCTTACTTTGATTTTTTGGTTTATGTACTACAGGGAAAACTGGAATCAGAAAAACAAAGAGCAGATGATTTGGACAGAAAATTTATTGAAGCTCGAGAATTCAGTGAAGAAAGACAAAATAAATTAGAAGAATCAGAAAAAAAAAATCACCAACTTCACGAATCTGTAAGAGGGTAATATAACTTTTTAAAATTTTACCATGCTCATTTCTGGTTCATTGAAATTCACACATGGTAGTCATATTTGACCTTCATGTTGTAAACACATAGGGTTATCTCTGCTATCCTTTGACTTTTTCTAATAAAGGCTACATTAGACGTTTTGTTTAATCCTGAAGTACCCTACTACTATATAATGAGAATCCTTATATGAACACGTGGCTCGTGATTATTCGTTTAAATTGTTAATAATTAACTGTATATTTTCTTGTAGTTTGCAACCATCTGTCCTAGCTCAGAGGTCAATCTTAGGTTACTGATTTCATTGCTGTCATATTATGGTAGACATAACTTGAAACTTTGAAAACCACTGGGAATAACATTATGCACATTAAATCATGGTGGTCGGTAAGGTCAAGAGTTCAAATCCTTGTTATTGCTGGATGAGATGTGTAAATATTAGCCAACCATAACAGAAGTCTTAAGAAAGTAATATTCCTTATGAAAAAATTTCTACTCTTTCTGATATCACACCTTTATGTTTCCACTTTAATGTTACTGGAGTGTAAATTGTTAAATATAATTCATGTCTTGCTTTTCATTGTATTGCCTGTTCTAGATGCTTTTTCTTTCAAAAGGAATAACATCTGATCCAAATCTCTCCAACAAATATAAGACAAATTTATTTTGGTTTGATAATCATTGGCCATTTAATTTATCATTCTTTAGTTTTTTACTTGTCTGGTAGTGGCAAGATTAATATTACAACTGGCATTGAGCAAGAAATTCAGATTGTGTTTTGTTTCTTGGCCTTGTTGGTTAAAGTTGGCAAGATTGACACTTTTATCTATAGCGTGCTGCAGGAGTTGCATTTATATTTGAGCTAGTATTGTCTAGTTACAAGTTTGAAGTATATTCATTCTTACAAGTCATATTATTTAAGTGCAATAAATAATTTTGAGAGTTAAAAAATGTATACACCATCTACGATAAAGTTGGATATAGGAAAAGGATATTAAAGTGATATTGTTTCATATATTTTCTTTTTTTTTTTTCATTTACTAGTGAGTTCTCTCTTTGATTGTTTCTTTGGTTCTCGCTAATACTCCTTCAAAACTCTTTGAGAGACCTTATGATTTGACAAGAGTCCTTGAGACATACTTATCATCTTATGTATAATATACTAGAGCAACAGTTGACCAGAAGATATAGGTTGCATTTGGTACACATTCCGTTTTCAGAATTCAGCTATTATTTTTCAAAACTATGGACTCATATTCATTATAAAATTATTTAATTTTAAAACTCAGTTCTCAAAGGAGGTTGGTTTTATAACTATTTTTAAAAAATATTTTTAACTGTTTTATGTTTTTAAATCTGAACTCAATTTTGGTAAGAGACTAAAATATTTTTTTTCTATTTTATTTGAACCTATCATTTTTTTGCCAATTTTTATGAGATTTAATTTTTTAAAAAAACCCTTTTCAAAATATATTTTCTTTTCTATCAAACAGTAATTAATTTCAAATTAGAATTCAGCATAAGTAAAATACAGAAAACAAAACTAGTACCAAACTGGCACATAGTATTACATTTGTTTTAAATTAGTTACATTGTCAATACTAAAATTGCTAAAGAAGCTTTAGGCGTTTCTAAATCCTTGCAAGTGCCAAACCAAACTTTTCCATCTTATGGATTTTCCATGCATTGTTTTTACAGTACTTCTATATATCATATCGACCAAATAAATTAGGTTGTAATGTTTTTGTTAAAGTTATGTACATTTGGAGTCCACACAAATTGGTTTCTTGCATGATTGCTCAATGAGGTTATGGGTTTTTCTTCTAGTTGTCTTTTGTTTATCATCCAAAGTTGGATTCTTTATTCCTTTGATGGATATTAATCATTTTACTTTCTGTGCGACTCTCCACTTATTAAAGCATGGAGGAGTGGTACATTGTTATTTCACAACCTAATGACATAAGCTTTAAATAGTGGTTTCTTCAAAGCATCCAAGTGTTTATTAATTTCCAATTCAGGATCGTGGGATGAATTCTGTATTCTCTTCAAATGTTGATGCCTGCATGTAATGAAAATGTTATTTGCACAATATGCTTGGATAGTATATGTTATTAAATTTGACACGTTGACTGAATTCTACTTACCTGATTAGGCTAGAGGAGAAGATTGCCAATTTGGAGTCCGAAAATAAGGTTCTCCGTCAACAGGCAGTATCAATGGCGCCAAACAAGTTCCTCTCAGGGCATTCCAAATCAATTGTTCAGGTACAAAGTAGCTATAAAACTAATTATTCAAATTGTCAATGTGACTGATGCTCATGGTTTATTTTTATGTTGTCCGATAAATGGCAGAGAGCTGTCGAGAGTGGACTTATACCCCATGATACAAAGGTCAGCGTGGTTAGTGAAAATCTCTTTTAGAAAATCCAGATTATTTACTCAGTCTACTTATCTGCTTTTGAACTTGACTGAAATACTTGCATATAGTCATTAGCCTCAAACTAAATGAATATACATGCAAACTTACATTTTCAACCGTAAAAGCATATGACTGAATTCTGAATTTGCAGGGTTACTAAATCTGGTTTGAAGAATGCATGTTATTGATTCTTGAGTGTGATTTTATTTTCATTGTGCTCATCATATTTTTTGCTATATTTTGAAATCTTTATTATTTTGTGCTTTGAAATATTAGTGATGTAATGTCTATATGTTAATGTCCTACTCAACAAGACATTACACATGTCCCTTGCCTTCGTGAGGTGTTTTTCTCTCTCGCCTAACACCTAGGTGGCTAAACCTTTGGTACATTACAGCACCTTGTGACTTGAAAGCTATGATATCAATCCAGTGAAAGAAAAATCTTTGTTAAAGTTAGTGATTTAGAACTCAAACTGCCATCTTCAGCCTATCCTGCTGGAAAGTAGTTTTCTTTTCTTAAGCTGATGCTAAGGCAAATAATTAAGTTTAAGCTATGATGTAAATCTCGATATGCACCAGTTCTTTACCTGCGATCATCAATATGTTAACTTTTCCATAATGCTGACATATTGGCCTTAACCTTTGAAGACAATGCATATAGTTTCTTATTTGATCGAAATGAATTGAAACTGCATCATTGAAAGCCCCTTGTATTTAGACTGGCTGCTCAAATGGTTGTCGTTGTAAGAGTGTCCCATGATATTTCTGTGTTAATAATTATTGACAATTGACATATTGTCTGGAGTTTGAGAAAATTTTGAGCTGAAAATCTTCTATGTTTCCACTTACTTTGCTTAATGCGCGTTTGTGTGTATATGTACATTTTAGGATATGCGTAGCCCCTCAATGATTCAAAGGGAGCTCTCAGAAGTGGAAGAGAAGCCACAAAAATCACTCAATGAAAAGCAACAGGAGAATCAAGAGCTGCTCATTCGATGTATTGCACAGCACTTGGGGTTCACTGGGGGTAGACCAATTGCTGCATGTATCATATACAAGTGCCTTCTACAGTGGCGATCTTTTGAAGTTGAGAGGACTAGCATTTTTGATCGGATAATTCAGACCATCGGCCATGCTATTGAGGTTTGAACTACTCATATACTTGTTTTCTGCATTTTGCTTCTCATTTTATTGTTAAAATATTTTATTTGATTCACACATTGCTTTTTTAAACTGAAGACCCAAGATAACAATGAGATCTTAGCCTATTGGTTGTCGAATGCCTCAACCCTTTTATTACTACTTCAACGTACATTAAAAGCCAGTGGTGCAGCTGGAATGGCTCCTCAACGCAGGCGATCATCCTCTGCGACATTATTTGGGAGGATGACACAAGTGAGTATAAGTATCTCAGTGGAATTTTCCATTCAGTATTTTCATTTCTTCCTTCCCACCTTTCCCCTTCATTTCTTAAGGTGTGTTAATTATTTCCCTCAGAGTTTCCGTGGATCTCCGCAAGGAGTTAATCTTTCCTTTGTGAATGGTGGAATTGCCGGAAGTGTGGACAGCTTACGTCAAGTTGAAGCAAAATACCCAGCTTTGCTTTTCAAACAGCAGCTTACTGCATATGTGGAAAAAATCTATGGAATGATTCGGGACAATCTGAAAAAGGAAATTTCTCCTTTGCTTGGTTTGTGCATTCAGGTACTGGAATCTCTAATGCTGAGAAAGAATGAAAAAAGAGAGTAAAGGTTCATCATGTCACTTGTCCCTCAATTTCCTCAATGAATAATGCACACATGTACCCTTTTCTTTTTCTTATATCCATTGAAATAGGCTCCAAGAACTTCCAGAGCCAGTTTGGTTAAGGGATCACGGTCCGTTGCAAACACTGCAGCCCAACAAGCATTAATTGCCCACTGGCAAGGAATTGTGAAGAGCCTCCGGAATTTTTTAAATACGTTAAAAGAAAATCATGTAAGAAACTTGTTCTATTTGATTAGTTCATTGCATTATGCTGTTTTTTATTTTTTATTTTTCTTTTTCTTAGATTGTATGGGACTAGCATATCTTACTATTTTTCAAAAGCTCTCAAATATAATTTAAAACTTGCATAAGCCACCATGATTAGATTATTAGTGTAGCTTGATATAGTGAATAAATTGAGGTCCCCTAAAGATTATTTTGTCTTCATTTGTTATAATAATTTTATTTTGGAAAAATCTATTCGCAAATGTATTGTATAAGTAATTTGCATAGAAATACTATTCTTGCTGTTAGATGGGTATGAATAATATCAATCTAACGACATTAAAAATATTTTTATGTGATTTATCTGCATAATGTACCTGAATGTAGTATTATTCTTTTATTTTATTTCTAGGATATTTGTAAAATAATTTTCTTTTATTTTTATTTTTCAGGTACCTCCATTCTTAGTTCGCAAGGTGTTTACGCAGATATTTTCTTTTATCAATGTTCAGCTGTTTAACAGGTATGGAATGGAATCAATATATCCTTTCAGTGCATAGGGTTGGACAATTCAGTTTTTCTATTGAGTCTAATCCAATTCAAGGGGATCTGTGGTCTTAGTTCCATATTTGCAAGCGAACTATTTTGCTTAATCTTCTCTAAATTATATCATGCATGTTGTTTCTGTTTGCAGCCTTCTGTTAAGACGAGAGTGCTGCTCATTTAGTAACGGTGAGTATGTTAAAGCAGGATTGGCTGAACTAGAACACTGGTGTTACAATGCAACAGATGAGGTACCTTGGTTTCATTTGTATGTCACTTAATGATTGGATAACTTTTATTCACTGACAACCCCGAAATAATGCAGTATGCTGGGTCAGCATGGGATGAGCTCAAGCATATCAGACAGGCTATTGGATTTTTGGTAACGCTTCCCATTCTTATTTCATAAAAATTAAAAAAATACTTTGAAGCAATGAATGGTGAGATAATGTTGCCTATGATATTTGTGCTAAAGAAATATGCTGCTTTGCTCTCTTGCTGTAGGTCATACATCAAAAGCCAAAAAAAACACTCGATGAAATAAACCATGATCTATGTCCGGTGAGTGATGGGTTTCTATATGTGCAAGTAGCTATTGTTTCTATTGGCCCGTCTGTGATTGCTCATCTAAATAAGTTTTTCTCCTATTTTAAAAAGCAAATAAATGGTAAGTTGGAATTTTTAAATAATATTTTTCACAAATCTTTATTTTATTTTTTGAGAGACTTAAATTTGAGTTTTTGTGAATTTTATACACAAATCTGTCCTGTTATATATATAGAGAGAGTGTGTGTTTTTTGCTACAATGAGAATGTGATGTTAGCTTTTTACTTTAATGTAAACTGTTAGATGTTAAAACTAATAGTCTAAATTAGACTTTTATTTAACTGTAATTATGCTATAATGAATCTGCTACAGTTAAATGAATGTCTAATTTGAATCATTAAATTTTAATCTGACGGTCCAAATTAAAGGTTCTCATGATAAGATGGCCTCACGTCCTTTATATAACATAATGATATATATATATATAAATACAATTAAAAAAGTTCTTTTGTATGTTTATACCCTAAATGTTTTTTAATAATTATGAATTAATATCAGTTTTGATTTATCCTCTTTAGTAGACTACTAAAAAACACTATGGAATCAAATCACAAACAAGCCGTATATTTTTGTTTCTCTTTGGCCTTACCTGCTCCATTATTTTGTTAATAGGTGCTTAGCATACAGCAGCTGTACCGAATCAGTACAATGTACTGGGATGACAAGTATGGCACACATAGTGTGTCCTCAGATGTAAGTTTTTTTATGGGTTCCATTATTCTTAACAGGTTCAAATTTTCATATTTACAACATATAACTAATGAAGTTGATAATAAGCTTTGCAATGTTAATATCTTGATTCAGGTTATATCAAATATGAGGGTGTTGATGACCGAAGATTCCAACAATGCAGTGAGCAATTCCTTCTTATTGGATGATGATTCTAGGTTAGAAATATCTTTGAACTAATTGATGAGTTTTTCTGTTTTTCATCCCTTTCTCTTCCGTATTTTTTTGTTTTCTCTATTACTATATATGGTATGCTATGCAACTTCTTTACTTTCCATGCCCATGATGGAATTCTGAAAAGGAGACATTGTTTATGCACACAATGCTATCTCGACGCATCTCTGAGTTTAGGCGACATGTATCATTATATTTTGCAGCATTCCATTCTCAGTTGATGACATATCAAAGTCAATGGAACAAATAGACATTTCAGATATTGAACCGCCACCATTAATCCGGGAGAACGTAGGCTTTAGTTTCTTGTTGCCGCGGGCCGACTGATTGATCATCCTTTCATTGCCTGAAACTTGGGGCTTCTCTTTTTGCTTGTCTTTGCACAGTTTTGTAGGTTCTAGTTAAATTAACAACCCCTGCAGTTTGGGGGATGAACTCATTGTTTTGGATTAAGAATGCTGTTGATTCTTGAAAATGTAGCCATTAAGTGAAGAGGGATGCAAAGGGTCACAATCCATTGTAACATTGAATGCCTGTTTCTGTTGTAAGTAGCCAATCTCAAGAGCAAGTATAGTCTTTTGAATGTGTACTATTTATTTAATTTGTATCCTCCCATGCAGTCTCAGATTGCTTGAACGGTGTTTTTTTTAGTTTACCCTTTATAATTTCAATTGAAAATACTTTATCCATATGATAAGTATCATTATTTAAAAAATTCATTTTTTTGGTGACTTAATTTGTATGCTTGTGAAAGAATCAACACCGACTTGTTAATCGTTGATTTGGCTTTTTATATCCGCTTGCACTATTTTTAATGATAAATCAAGTTATGTAGGAGTTGACTAAAGACAGGATGAAAAAATCTGTTGAGTTTATGACATGAAAAATTGGACGCAAGTTAGTTGTCGTTTACTTACTGATGAAACAATAAAATCAGGATAGAAATGCAGTTAAAAAACATAAAATCGAGGAATTTAAATGCTTGATATAGGACAAATTTGATATGATGATATAGGACGGGTCCCATATGAGTTTTGTTTTTGGTTGGAATTTATGTTGAATTATAATTTTAATATATTTTTTTATAGAAGAAAAAGAATATTTTAAAAAATTAAATTTTATTAAAATTATAAAAATGATGAGAAGCAATAAAATGGATAAAATAAAAATAAAATATTATATAAATAATTTTTAAAATTTTATTAATTTTAAATTAAGATGAGCTTGTAGAGAAAATTTTCAGGTTTTTCTTTGTTTTTTTTATTTCTCTCTTTCTCATATTGTAGTTTTACGTTTTTTGGCACACTATTCTAGACTTTTTCCTTCCCAATCCCAGCACTGCCCTGGCGTCTCCATTTTTATCAAATTATTCCTATAAAATTTATACCTGTACTATTTTTAGAGGAGATTTCTTATTTGGCTTCACACACCCAGGCCGTTCTGGACTCGGTCTCGGACAAATAAAAACGCAGCGAGTCAAACAACACAAATAACAACTTATTCTTTAGTTGTTATTTAACTCTATTTGTCATAATACTATTTCTTCGAATAAAAAAAATTATGATCGTCCAATTATAATTTTACAATAATACCTCCAGCCGATTACATAAACATATCTTCTTTATTATATTTAACTGTTAACTTTGCTTCACAAATAGCTTTTACTTGCCTTTATACTTTTATTCTTATTCCTCTTTTGAGTTTATTTACTTATCATATAATATTTATTTATTTGTTATATATTCCTCGTGCGTGAGAACATTTATACTCAATTAACACACTCACGTATTATTTTTAATATAACGTAAAATTTTAAAAATATCATATAAAATTTATTTTTTTATAATGTTCAAATAATAATCATAGAACATAAATATAATATTTTAAGAATATTATTATTGGAGTACCTATTATGAGTGGATTGAACCGTCAAAGAGCAAGTTAGGTCATATTTGTAAAATAATTTAATAGACTAATGAAAAATATACAAAAAGAGATACTTTTGAAGAGTAATTACATATAGGGACCAATGCTCAACAGATGATATATGTGTGCCATATAAGTGAGTTGAGGGACTATGTCTCCCTAATAAAATTGGTTACGAAAATGTAATATATAGTTGATAAAAAACCAAATAAGAAATAAAATGAGGGTCAAAGTAATATAGAACTAATTCAAACTAATACAATGCATCAGGAGAAAATTAGTATGGACCAGTGCATGGTTGTAGGGGAGATGTAGTGCATGGATCTCGCGGGACAGACGCGTGAGCTCCTCATCTATATATATGCCGATTGCAACACCAGACTCATCATGATGTCAAACGCTTCGAGTAGGGGAGATGAAGGGGTTCTTTTTGTTGTTATGCTTTTGATATTAAAGAGTGCTTACTTTGGCTGTTTGGCATCGTGATTCGTAATCGGTCACGCAAGGCCATGCGTAATGGATTGTGTTGTACGTAATGGTTTGAAATGGATAATTATTGTGTCTTGTCATAGATTTAGTTTGTCATGGATATTTTTATTGTGTTGTACGTAACAGGGTGTAATTACTTTAAGCATATTTTTATAATTTTATAAGAGATTAAAAAGTATATGTGACCTTGTTTAGGCTCTTAATAGGTGCGACCCTCCATTGGACAGTTCAACATTAAAGACGTTTGTTATAGCCGAATGCAAAAAACATCTGCAGCAGTTTTCAATGCTTCCATGCATGTGAACCCTGTCAAATAAGGAACTCACCCCCTTCTGTCCTCTCAAATTCACAGAGTTCAAGAAACTCAACACCTCCTTTAAAAGCAGCCTACTTGATCTGATTGTTGAATAAAAGGTGTATTCAATCATTCCTAATCTGATGAACTAAGAAGCTCATAACATATTTTAAACCGGAGAAAAAAAGGATAGGCATATGTAATGGGGGGATCCCAGACTTCCAAGTAACTAGGCGATTGATTAATTGCACAGATCAGTTTAATGCTGTCATCCTGTGGCGACGATTGAACAATGTAAAATAGCAAAAGTTGTAATCATTAGGGTTATTAATCTGCAACATTTCTAACATATCACAAGAGTTTGAAAGGCTTTCTCGACCTTTTCAGCATCATCCTATATCAATTGAAACGGATCAAACAATATTAATGAACTTCCTTGGATGTCTTGTCAAAGATACATTTCCCCTTAGGTAAAATAATTTATATTTATTTAATACAATGGTGTTAATGAGAATGTGCTTAATTGGCCAAACAACTATGCCACTAATCTTCCAAACATCTGTGTTGAAGGTAATTTTCTCTTAAGGGAGCAATATATTTCTAATAAAATAAACTAACTCCTAAATCAGCTGTCTTTTTCCATCCCTAATTTATTATAAAATAACAGAAATTCACCTCGTGATAATAATAAACTAAGATAATATTTTATTACTGTGGATAATTTAGAAGCCTCCCTAGAACATTTTTTTTTTGTTTTGAAGTTTATAGTTCATATGACTTCTAAGCTTTTGCAACTGTTAATACCATACAGTAAGACAAGGATTGACAGGCACAGAGGCATAACAACCGAGGCATAACCCAATGAAGTTTATAGTTCATATGACTTCTAAGCTTTTGCAACTGTTTTCCAAATAATTGAGTTCTTTTTTACAGAGAAAAGGATTGACAGGCAGAGGCATAACCCAATGAAGGCCAAACAACCGCAAGACAAGGTCCCAAAGCACCCGAGCAATAGGACAGTGAAGCAGGAGATGGTCAATGGACTACTCCTTATCATTGATAACCTTATCTGCCTGCAGATGTGGGCGAATTTTCTGCTGTGCTATTTTCTCCTTTTCTTTCCCTCCTTTCTTCCAAGGATAAAAGACTAAAAGAACAAATTGCAATATAAATAAAAGAAAACGAGGACATAAGAGCACAATAATGAAGGAATATATGGACAAGTTTCATCATCCTCTAGAGCATGACAGACCCTTTTCTTTCATTTTCTTCCATATTTCGTATGACCTCTATCAATTCTTTACCCGCTTAATTTCTTTCCTGTATTCGAAGAAATAATTATGTTACTAAAGTCCATAGCCTTACTTACGGATATAGAAGCAAACTTTAATGTGGATATAAACAGAACATGAAGAAATAAATCTATTTTATATTGGAGAACGTCTTCTTAACAAAGGATTAAAACTACTAACATAACATCGAAATCATCAAGACACCTTTTCACCATCTCTTTCCAGTTGCTTTTCTTCTTCCTCTCTCTTCTTCGGTTCTTGAATCCTGAAAGTTAATACTAATTAAAAGGACCTATTCAGTAGTAGCTAGAACGGGTCAAAAGAAAATATCTCACACCAAAGCATGCTGAGACATTAGATTAAGTGATTATAATTCTTTTGCTCAATTTATAGAAAAGTTGAAATTCAATTATGATTTATCTCAGTTTTCACAACCAAACCTATATGGATTCCCAAATATAAGGAAGAAAAAACTGTACGAAAGAAAACTTTTTTTTCCCTGTTCCTATTGTATCTTTATCTTTTCAGTAATATCAGTAGACCTTAATTGCTGTGCTCTTAGCTTCATTTATTCATTGATAACATCTGGTCCAGGACTCTCAATACGGATGCCCATGTTTACCTGGTGCACGTGAAAAGATGATATAACACAACTGAAGTTTGTAAATAGAAGTTAACACAAACATTAAAGAGAATCAACTAGAAAGGCATGAGTTTCAATCCATGAGTTTGTCCAATATAAAGGCATGAGTTTCAACCCATGAGTCCATAAATCAAATAACCCAGAGTTTGCCACATTTTGACTTTGCATTGCTTTTATTAGTCGAGCACAGAAACAACTAGAAAATCTTTTATAGAAAAGGAGCCCATCAAAGAGAAAGTACTCATACCCAAGGCTTCTGATCAATCTCTGCTCATTCTCATGGACAATAATCCAATTTACAGCAGCCTCGAGGCTCATGTTTCCTGTATTGAAAATGTGGAAGTTTTTTCGGAATTTCAGAAGGGACATAAGCAGTAATGAGAAGGAAAAGGACAACGCTAATAAACGAAATGAAATAATATATTCTTTTTTTTTAAACACCATTTATAGGTGGACATGCTGCAAACATGAAGTGAGCAACTGACATCAAAAGCTCATGAGGGATCGTAGCAAACCCCTGTTGTTCTGGCAGAGCAAAATTTTCCCAAGAGATTCATGATTGAATGAAAAGAAACTCCAATATATAGCAGACTTAATTTTCAGTTTTAGTTGACAAAAAAAGGAAGTTTACGAGACAGATCAGGAATATTGAACACTGGGTTTAGAAGTGCATTGAGTATAAGATAGAAATCGAGCAACTATCTTAAGTCTCCGACTTTTGACCTGAGATGACAATCTATAACAGAAGTGCTACTTTGAATTTCTATGATAGAATGTTGCTTTACATTCTATTGTAGTAATATGAAGTCCTCATTAGACACAAAGCACGGGAGGAAAGAAACAAAAAAAATGAGAACACTATGCTGCTAAGAAACTTCACCAGTTAAGTGAATTCAATAAAAGTGCAAAGGTGCAACTCTGGAGATGATTAAAAGTACACAAATCAATATTAGCAAAAACTCACCAGTGACCAGACTGTTGTAGCCCTCGCATTGCTCTGGCCAGAGGGAATCCCACTACTTCAAGATCCTCAAGCAATTGTTTGTTTCTTTCAGCGAAGGTAGCCATTACTGTTATAACTATAACATAAATGAGAGGGCACGTAAATAAGATGTCACTAAATACAAAATACAAATTTATCCACTAACCCACAACCATATTGTAGCCTAATATCACACCGACTGATAATCAAATATACACGCGTGTGTATGCTAGTAAATAAGATTCGAAAAAAAAACTCAGCTGAACACACCAAAACCCCACAAGGATATTGCAGTGACTAGGAAAAATCATGAATTATCTAAAACAGTGAGTCTATTCGTAGACAGGCAAGTATGTAACATTATATTTGACTCCAAACCTAAAATAATAACTAAAACTGCAATGCCATGCAAAAACAAACTAATGAACCCATTTTTGATGATGATGATGATAAATGTAGCTAGCTAACCATTGGAAATAAGAATGTCCTGGCAATTCACAAACCGGCTAAGAAAACTCCATACATATATAAAAACGCACATGGAAAACATAACCCACAATACGAAGCTGAAGTATTGAAATCGAAATAAACAGGAAGCTAAGACGAGGCTTATGAAATTTAAATGAGGAATGGGGCGTCCTGTTTGTTCTTAAGTGCTCTGCAGACGTGAGACTGTGAGAGAAGCCCGACAATGGTTCAAGAAATGCGGATGAAGGCGAGTGGCCATTGGAGATTGATGAAGGTGAAGATGGGTGGTTGCTTCACACGATCAAAACTAAACCTTCAAAAACACTTCAGCTCTCAGCCTCCTCCCAGGTGGGTCTCTAACATATTGGCAGTTGCCATATTTTCACCTCCACGCCATTTACAAATTTCACCTCCTTCGTCTTTTTTTACCTGAGCTGTTTGTCATTTTTTGCCCAGTTGCACGTGAAGGGCACGTGCCGAATCCAAGCCAACCTCCAAACCAACCCCGTCCGAGCCAAGCCAAACACAGCCAAACACCAAGACCAAGAACAGAGACTTCCATTTTCACTGTTCGGTGTGTAGCAGAAGGCCGCAGAAACTTCCAGATACCAGAAGTTACCACCCACTCCCAACAAAAACAAGCACTCCATAGCTCCGTACAGCGTCCGCGACGAAGTTCAATGGCGGAAGAAGAAGAAGAAGAAGAAGAAGAAGGAACAAGAAGGGAGAAGAAGACGGTGATCAAGCTCCGGTTCCCCGCGGCGGCTGCGCCGTCGAAAGGGACGCCGGGACGGTGGTGCCGTGGGTGGTGCATGAGGACCAGAGGCTGGACCTGGGGTCCATAGCCCGGTTCTTCGGCCTCGACCCGGCCACCATGAAGCTCGGAGGCCGCTTCATCGCCCGAGGTGTCGATCTCGTCGCCACCTCCGTCACATGGAAGTCCCTCCTCTCCTTCTTCTCCGCCCGCGGCCTCCCTGCCGACAGCCATGACGCCGACGCTATCGTCGTCGACGGCAAGCTCCGCAAGCCTGGGATTAAGCGTATGATTTTTCTAATTTTATTTTCACTTTTTTATATATATAATTTGTACTATGTTTTTTGTAAAGAGATGTGTGTGCTTGTTTTGGAATTTCTAATTATGGTCTCTCTTCTTCTTCTTCTTCTTTTTTTCTATTTTTAATCCGACTGTTATAAAGATTTATGGTTTTGGGTACAATTAGGAAAAAACAAAAAAGTCGATTTGTGTTTTTTCGTATTTACTGTGTTTATATTATTCTGAATAATTTTTCAATAAAAATAGAAATGGGGCGTGTTCCATTTGTTGTTAGAAACTTAATTGAGATGCTAAAATATATATGTTCTAGGGTTCCTTCTTAGGAAATTTCTATTTCATCTGATGATAAAACAAGTCCTTTCTTAGGAAATTTTGATGCAGAAATTGAATTTCAGGGAACATGGCTTATTACATTACTGAAATCACATTTGGGACCTGAACATGATTGTTAATGCATATGGTAATGAATTGCCAGGACAGCATGACCCTTATGTGTACAGTGATTGCGACAGTGGCAGCGCTAGTGGCAGCAGCTCACATACTGAAGGCATTGGCTCATGTAAGAAGAAAAAGTTGTGCAAGGACAATTCAGGTTATGTTCAAATCTGAGGGAGTGTTTGTTTATCGTCAACATAATTTTTTACTTCTTGTTTTACTGGTATGGCCTTGTGTCTGCCATAAGAACTTAGTTTATGGATGCTGACAAGTGACCCACCTAGGGTTCTTTAGGTAATGAAGTCAATTGGTGCAATAGTATTGACGAGAAATCAATGGTGGAAAGATAATGAAAATACACGATAAAACAGTATGTAAAGAATGCATCATGCATATTATCTGTTGTCTACTTCATTTTTTATTTTTAATCGTAAAATGTATTTTATTGAAGCTACTGACGACAAAAAGTTATAAAACAACGCCAAGAAGGTCAAAAACAGCCATCCGGTATTTTACTTCAAATTTTTTCGCCTGCTCTTTTGTTACGGTTTGTGGTGAAACATTTGAACCATCCAATGTGTTGGTTTCATTCATTGAGTGGTGGTCTAGACTTCATTTTTTTTGTCACAGGGTTTCAATTCTATTCATCACTTGGGTTACACAAGATTTAAATAGTGTCACAAAAGCTGAGACATTTCAGTTAATCATGTTAAGTTCTCAGTGACAAATTGTTCTTCTTGCTTCTGAAATTCCCTTAGCTTTGGGGATACATTCAATGGATCAATTTTGCAGATTTGGAAGATCGTAGGAATGACAATTCCAACCCATCCTGGAAGCAGGTTTCCCTGCAACTATGCTAGCTTGAATGAAACTATGAAATGAATCAGACTTCACAGAAAATTTTATGGTTATGCCCGATTCATGTAGGACTGGGTGAAAGTGTCAATTGTGGTATAGTGTCAAGTGATGAGCTCCAGATAGTTACTAGTTGCAAATTAGTCAATGAAAAATGGTTGTCATTTTTCATTTTGATCTGAAATATAATTCATCTAATTTCTGAATATGGTCAATTTTGTCTGCGTTTGGACATTGGCAAGTTGTTAAAATCAAATAAATATTTTATTTTATTTTGTAGGAGCAATTGGTAGTTTAAGAATCCAGGGTAAATACCACTGCAACAATTGTTGAGCTCCTCCGTAATAGATGGTGGGAGGGGATCTGCGTTGTGATACAAGTTTCCCAAAAGCAAAACCAAAAGAAATTACTCATTTTTTTAGCATTACATTCAACAAGTGTAATTCAAGAATTCTGATTTTCTTAAATGGCATACTGGCTAATTCCCAATAAAAAATAAAAAATTAATAATAACCATTAGGTGGCAGCACTATTATTCTCTCATGTAAATCGGTAAAATTCGTAGAATATCATATGGACAAATGATTTGAAATTGGTTGTCATAATATTCAAAATTGGATAAAACTCAAGGAACTTGTTTCAAAAGAGCTCATTTAGAATAGTTGAGTTAAATTACGCTTCTAGTACATACGGCACAAATACAAAATTTGTAGCCTCTCACTTATGATCATTCGAGATAGTAGTGCAAAGCAACAGCTACTCCTGCCACCAGAATGACTTTGAGTATTAGCTTTGAGTTTATCAGGGACGATGATGAAGATGACTGTTGCTGTGGCTGTGGTGGTTCCCATGGTCTCCCTCTCAACTTAGCTGAAAGCTTGGACAGCAGTAGAGAAAGTTTAACGGTTTTCTTGGCAGCTGCAAGCAAAGCAGAAATTGGGGAGTGAGCTGAGAAAGCAAATAATCATGTATTTCATATTAACTTCAGACGCATGCTACCGACCAACAACATTTTACTCGAATTACATTAAAATCAGATTCCAACAAAATATATTAAAAAAACATCAAAGTTTCAGATATTAATGATGCATGTAGAGTGAGTATATAATAAAATATATCCACACCAACATCTAATGTTATACTTCTAAACCACACCAAAGTTTATCAAAATTTAACATGAAACCACCAAACCAATCCAAGTTTAGTAGCTCGAATTAGAAATGATATGTTTTTTTCATGATATTTTCTATCACTTCAGTTTGTTACTACTTTATATTCACCTGTCCATGGGGCACACGCGGCACACACGCACTACTTTATATTCACCTGCCAGCCGGCGTTGTCACTGTCGGCCCTTCCTCCTCGGCTGTGGCTTTTCTACTAGGCCAGTGGCCTCATTGTCCTAGGCCGGCTTTGTCTGTCTCTCCTTTCGGGCATCTCTTGGGATCGGCAACAGCTCATTTGGATCCTTCGATCCTTCCATGTGCTGGGATTCTAATGCAGTGCTGGATAAGGAGATTCTGCTAGGTGGCTTGGCTGTTCAGCTTGCTACAGGTTCGTTGGTTAATGCTCTGTCTGGGGAGTCTTGTTCCCTTGAGTGTGTCTCGATTGTCAGGCACAAGCTAAGTCGGAGCCGGAGTGATTATGATCCCAAAAAGTCATTGGAAAGGTTTTAGGGATGACTTACGAGGGTTTTGAACTTGTTACTTATAATTTGTTACAGGATATCGAAACTAGGCATCTTCTCCGTGGTCAACGAGCTCAAGAAAAGGTGTGCAAGAACTTAACTGGCTTATCTCTTCGATTAATTATGATGTCAGTGTTTCTTGGCCTTCTCGGCTGAGATAGTGGCACTTAGGGAGTTCTTTGCTTGCCTATTTTTAGGTTTTGTATTAGGTCTTTTGTGATTTCATTGTAATATTTGTATGAGCTTTTTTTTTTGTCATTGAGTAAGATTATTCTTTGTCCAATTTGCTTGTATTTTTTCTTTTCTTTAATTTATTGCTTCATTACTTATAAAAAAAATTATGGGGGTGATAATAGGTAGTTTTTATTAGATAGTGAGTATTTGTATTTGATAGTGGATAATTTTTAATTATTGGTGGTTTTGTTTATAAGCCTATAAAAGGCTATTTGAATTTCAATAAAAGGTATGAAGGAAATTATTATCTAACTATCATGTTCTCTCTATTTGAGGAAAAGTATTATCCAACTATCTTGTTCTTTCTATTTCTCTTCTTTCCTGCTATTCTTCTCTTTCTTCCTAAATGATCAAATCATTTATGCAAAGATATTTGGTGGCTCTAGCTGCCACACAAGGCTAAAGTATTTGCAAGAGAATAAACTAGAACCATGGGTAACACAGCAACCAAAAAAAAAGAGTAGTTTCCGATATGAATAAAAACTTGTTACCTTCGCCTTTTAAATATCTTTCTTCCTCACCAACACGCCTTCTTAAGATATTGAGCAAAGATCCAAAATACAAAGCAAATACTGTGCATGTGATTGTGATAACATTGTAGGGCATGCTAAAATCAGGCGTTGTCAAGGGAACAAGTAATACTTCAGTATAAGATAGAACAGAACTTCTTTCCTGCAAATTTAGTCATGCAAAGGAGAATAATAATAATAATAATAATAAACAAAAGGAAATTAGAAATCATTGTGAATGGATGATAGTAACAAAAATGAATATATAAATATAAAAGAGATGGAAATTTATGTGTAGCTCATACCTGTAATCTAGATAACATTGGTGAGTGGACCCACTTTTCTTCCTGGACAAAATCCATACCTGTGGAGAAGTCTGGAAAGCTTATTATAGCTGATGGGATATCAAACCCCTGATTAGCATCCGGAGGATACTCGTCGATATGCAAAAATCCCTACAAAGAAATTTAATGTTTTTGTTTTTGATAAGTAGAAAGAAATTTAATGTTAAACAATATAATCAATACAAAGGAGGATCTTCCTTCATATTTGACTACAGGCTAAAACATGCCCCCAGCAACCTATATCTAAAGTGGTTCCCTCGCAGGTCACAGCTTTCCATTGCCTGTATATTCAAAAAGATACGAAGAAATTGTTGCCATCAATCATAATGAGAATAAGAGAATGGATTTTCAAAGTACTAATGGTTGGGATGGGATACTTATGTTGATTGCAATATCAGGTATCAATTTTGAATATATATATATATATATATATATATATATATATATATATATATATATATATATATATTTTGATACTTATGAAAGTGTGCAAAAGACTAAAGAAATCGTGAGGACAAAAAGTAGACACCATTACCAGAAGAACATAGGCGTGTCCATTCCAGCTAGTTATAGCATAGTGATAAATACCGTTGCAAATGGTTCTCACTTGGTTTTCTGGAAAGATACCTAACTTGTACTGTTGGGTAACAGTAAGAGCCAACATCTAGACCTATCTCACCCTCTGAATGACGTCTATACCACCATAACAGTATATAGCAAAAAATAACTATTAAATAATATTAGCAATAGAAGGTATATTTACTATACAACTATCTACTGAGTGTAGAAGGTAGTTGATCCAATTACAATTTATTTTTATATGCATCAAATATACATTGCATCAAGACATATATGTCAACATCAGTACGATTGTTACTAAAGTTGCAACATTGGTAATACTCTATTGGTATTTATTTAGAATACAACTATCAATAAGCTGGGATGCCATTTCAACAATCATTACTCAACACAAAATGTCTCAATACTAAGGTTTAATTAACATGCAAAAGAAAATTCTACAATATCGCATCACATGGCAGTACCAGATCTAGCAAACAATTTACAATTTCACATCATAGACATTCCCAGAACCACATTTAAACAAAAAGAAATGTGGTGTACCTTATCAAATTCTATAGTTACTGCAGCTGACTTCAATGTACAAGAAAATCTTAGAAGAATCTCCATCATTCCGGGAGAAACCTTGTCTTTGGAAGGTGAAACATGTATTTTCTCTATAACATCTATGGTAGATAGAGGTTTTTCATCAACATAGACTTGCAGGGTGTGAAAATAGACCTTAACATACCAAGGCACAACTTGGAAAATATTGACATGGAATTTACAGCTGCTATCACCAATATCAATACCATGATAACCCTCACCCAGGTCATTAGATCTTAAAGAAATAGCAATAGCTCCCCTTTCATTTCCACTTCCCATTAAAAACCTACTAGCTTGTAGTGGTGCTTGTGGACACGACCATAGCACAGGATGCTTCCATGTAAACGCAATATCAAATGGTTTAGAACTATTGTACTTCTCAATGAAGAACTCATATAATATTGATGAACCCTTGGAATTGAAGATATTGACTTCTTTGATCACTCTACGAGGAACAACAGATAATTCAAAGCCTGGGTTAGTCCAAGAACCTTCGAGAGATAATTTGTCATCCCCGAGCTTCTGATTTTCTATTTGCAAATTCTTCAGTGCAGATATGAGACCCCTCTCGAGGTGAAGATAGACATTACTAGACCTGGCAAGAACACATGGTCCACTGATCTTCTTCCCAAATATGGAGCTCAAGGACCAGCTTGGCTGTTGTGATTGGTCCCTGAAATAAGGCACACTAGTTGTCTGAGTGTTAGGTTGAAGAACAACTGAAAGTGTCTGTTCAAGTACAATCCCTGAGCCCTCCTCCACCGGATTGAATTCAGTTGAGGTCAAATGCAACCTCTGAGAGTGATAAAATCCATTGTAGATGGATGGTCTGTCCATTAATGCAGAGATCCCACTTTTATCCCGACAAGGAAGCAGCTTCAACCAGGGTGTTAGGTTCTCAGTGCATATAGCTTCCCTGGGTAATGTGCCATACCTCAAGCTGCCTGAAAATGGGCGAAAGCCCCAATCAGGAGCAGAATAAGCAGTGGAAGATTCTAGAAAGTTGATTGAAGCACAAAAGAGACCCGAAAGTGTGTGGGTTAAATTTTTCCAGGAGGCATCAACCTGATCTTGTGGAACGTCAAAAACAGCCCACAGTTCGACTCCAGGAGGCTTAGCATTGCTGCTTGATATGGGATCAAACCCACCCCAACGCTCATAATTCCAGCGACCTTGTGTAAAAGACAGCTCCATTTCCTGAACTCGATACTTATGGGCCTGGGCAAATAAGACATGTCTGTGATTATCAACTCTGGATGCTAGTCCAACCATTTAATACTCAGTTTGAATCTACGGGTTACTTCTTAAAAACTATGAGCAACTCGAATTTGCATGGCAAAAAATAGAAATATAAAAACAACTGAATAAATGTGGTTGTGCGTGTGTGTCTGGGAGAGAGAGAGAGAGAGAGAGAGAGAGAGAGAGAGTGTCCTAAGAAAATAGTTGATGACCCTGGACAGGGAGGCCTAGAATGGAAGCTTGCATCATTCAATGCTTTCAACTAAATAATATACATTTTGAATAGAAAGTGGGTGATAGAACATATAGCAAAGTGACCCCCTTTGGTCAAAGTCATATATTATAGATAGCAAATATTAGCATGCTTATACAAGTAATTTGTTTTTCTTTTAGCTTGGTACTCATTGCACTAAAAATAAAGCATAAATGTGTTTCTGAGGTTGGAACACATCCAGCTTATATGGAAGATCCATCCCAACTGTAGCACACACATAGGGAGTTAAACCCCGGGAGAACTGAATTAGAGGGTGTTTAGGGAGCGCTTTTCTCTCTCTCTCTCTCTCTCTCTCTCTCTCTCTCTCTCTCTCTCTCTGTATATATATATATATAAAAATATATACATTGCTTCAACGTTTCTAAAGAAACTAGAAATAACAAAAATAAACTCCTTCGGGGCTAAACTGGTGTTCATAAACAAAAATGAGCTTCCCCAAACATCTGATTTCGAGTTGGGTCAATCAGATTTCAAATTATAAATGCATTGAGAAAACCTGAAAATTTTTACTTCCAACGCACCAAAATCTTTGCACTTTCTCTCTTAAAAGTTAAAGCAGAGAGAAATGCCTGTAAATCAAGTCAATATCACATACCGAACGGCAAAAGCCAGACCGAACACCACCAAACATAGAATTAGCATTAGAGATACTGCCCAGAATTTATCTATAATTTCCAAATGATGTTGGAAACAAAAAACAAACCAGCTGGTAGATGGCTTTGGGAAAGAGTCGGTGATGGCGGCCATAGGAGGCGGTGGGAGGGGCCCTGCTCTCGAAATGGAAGTGCGCGAGCACCTTGCGATCGGGAAGCGGCTTCAGAAGAAGCTCCTCCGTAAACTCCTCCTCGGCTCCACCGTCGGACGCGGCGTCGATCGGAGGCGAAGCGAGGACGAGGACGAACAGAGAAGAAGAGTGTATCAGAAGAAGAGCTAGAAGAAGATGAGAGAGCATTGGGATTCGTGAAAGTCTCTGCGCAGTGGGACGCGGAGGATCCGCCATGGGACTGCAAAGCCTCCTCCAAGCTTCCGCACCACGACGCCGGGGACGAAGAGGACCTCCTCCTTCGCGTTTTTAGTTTGTACTACATTCAAACTGCGCTCTTCCAGCTTTTGCGTGACATAAAATATCCTTAATTTCTTTAATAAAACTCATAAAGACTGCTACCGATATTAATTTCATGTGTGCAAAATAGTTTTTATCAATTTAAATCAAATAAAAAAATCATTGCCCAATTGACGACACGTGTGCGTTGAGAGCTAATGTAATTTATTTTTTAAAATATAATTATTTTTAAAAAATATTTTCATTACTCATAAATACTTTTAAATTTTTAAATTTTGTAGTAATATTTTTATTTTGAAATATTGAATTTAAGAATTATAAATGAACTTTAATTCTCAAGTTATTGACCTCTTCTCAGGCTAAGAGGCAGAAGCTACGATTTGATTCTCAAGTTATTGACCTCCCACTTTTGAGTGGAGAAATTTCATTTGAATTTTTAAAGTCCAAGGTTATTTCCAGATAAAAAATTTTTATTCTTGAATTCATGGCAATTAGAGGGATCAATAAGGCACTTTTTACTTTTGTACTTGTATTATGATTGTCCAATCAAAAAAATTATTAGATTGATTAACAGATGATTGTGAATAATTTCTCTACAGAGTCGTGTCTTTGCAATATTTATCATGTTTATTGGTTTTTTTTTTTTTTTTTTTTTTTTGCTATACGTGGTGGATGTATCAGAATTTCTTTGTACTATTATGCAAATGACTGAAATGGAAATTTTCATAGGTTTTATTGAGCATTCTCAAATAAAGCCCACTGTTGGTTGTACTACATTTGCTTCAATATGATTCATGTAGGCAATTTCATCCAAATGTTTCTAGTGACCCCTGTTTATGCCTTTTTTTCTTTTTTGCTTATGCCTTTCACTCATGATATGATAGATCATTCGATTGGTAAAATACAATGAATCCTATATTTATAATTTGGACCCCCAATGTGTAGGAGACGAAGGATACATTGGAAGAGGGTTTACCTGAGACGTCACAGGTGGTTTCTGGGCTTTCAGGTTTGTATCTATAAAACTTCTGTTCTGTTGCTTGTATAAAATTGAAGATTGCTCAGTTTTTATTCATTAAACTATGATTTTTCATATACTAGAAGATTCATTCGCCCCATCTGGTTATGAGGTTTTGGATCAATCATCTGAGGTGTGGATAACTGGGTGTTTCAACAATGCTGACGAGGATCTTAATTCTGGTGACAAGTATGGTTCATTTAACTTCAGCTTATAAATTTTAGTTACCATTTAAATATCAGTTGGTAACTTAAGTATGTGGATCACAGGAATGTCTCTGGTGTATCTGACGTTCAACTTAATATTACAGGTGCATGAAGATGTAGCTCTTGATTTCATCTAAATTCCTTTGATGTTTTCTTTGTCCGTTGCGTTTTTTTTGTTTCCCTGTATTTTTACGTGTTCTTGTTAACATAACGTTACCTCTGTAGAGGAGTGTAATATCCTACCCGGGTATGAGGCAAGCATGGTTAAGGACCTGCCCCTTCAAACCCCTCAAAACTCTTGCTTTAAAGGTTTTCCTCCGTATCTTATGTCTTCTTTTACTGGTTTTTATTTATAATGGGGTGAATTCCCATTTGATGTCATTTTTGTGTAGAGAAGCCCTTATGTCTCTGCATAGGTTGGAGGACTGAAAAGATTGTATGCATTTGGTGTTTAATACCGTTTATTTTATTTACTCATCTATTGTTTTTACTTGGATGTCCTCCAGTGGGAGAGCACTTCTGTTAAAAAATTGAAATTTCAAAGCTGAAAATTTTGGTATTTCAACTATTACTATGTTGCACTAGAAATGAACTATCCATGCTCTGCTTTGCTTTTTTAGGTAAACAGTCATACAGGCAGACTTCCACAAAGGTAGCTTCTTCCATTGTGTACCCGTTTAATTTCATAAAACCTTGTAAATTCCATGGCGATGTTCCGTTGAAGGACATAAACCAGTGGATCTGCCCTCCACCTCCAGCAAAAGTCAAGAAAAGTAATGAAGATCCATCTGCTTCTTACCCAACCTCAGCATTTTCTGGGAAGCCTGTGGTTGGAAAGACAAAAATTCGCACTTAAGGAGGAAAAGGTAGCATTACGATTATGGGAACCAAAGGCTGAGTAGATGATTGTTTTTTGACGGTTCCATTTTTGCGCCCCTGTTTTCTGGCCTCCTTCAGTTTCTCACTACTATTTTTTATCAGTATGCCATTGTCTAGCACAATTACTGTAAATTTTGGTTGAAGCTGTTCTCATGAATCATGCATCCAAGCCTAATTCTAGTTCTGTATATCGTGAGCTTTCAATTAGTGCTCTAATGGATCTTCATGACTAGAACATGCTCTTATTACCTGTATCTGGCTTCTAAAGTATATTTGAGAAAAGGGAAAATTACACTTAGTATCCCAAGTTTGATAAAATTATGCTTTTACTGCCCTGGTTTAATAAGTTAAGCTTGCCTGAACTGAAGCACTACTTTTGCTTGGAACATCTGAGTCATCATTGATGTAATCTAGTAAATATTCTCATTGGTCTTGAATGCACACCTGCATACAAATTTTCCAATCAGTAAAATTATTCCCAGTGCAAATTGGTGGTCGAAAGCTATTTTCATAGTGTGTCATTATTGAATGCATTGCTTGTGCTAGTTCTAGATCACTTGAATCCCACTCCACATGCTAGGGTCTGTCTGGGTGTAATTTAGCTTTGATAAAGCCAGTTTGGCCAGTGTCTTTTTGTTACGATTTCTTTTTGCTTTTTTGGGTCCTAGAGTTCGGGATCTAAAGAGCTGTTTTTATATTTTTAGATAGATTATTTGAGTTAAAAGGAATTAAATAATAATAAAATAATAGGGTTAATAAAAAAGAAAGAGATGATGGTCCTAATAAGTAATAATAGTCTCAAAGTCAATATGAGTTAACTATTGTGATATATGATAATAGGTTTTGTCCACAGATATCATATACAATCAAGTGAGTGTTTAATTAATCCTTATTTACATCGTGAACCATATATATCCTGTAGGCTTTCATTTTATCATTTACTATATTGTTTACGTGATATGTGAATTAAAGCATTTAGAAATCATGAACTATTAATTAGTTAGTCTAAAATGACACCTTTAAAAGACTTGTCAATTGGTGTTATGTAAGATATATGTATTCAAGAATTTTTATAATTAGTACATACCAACAAATCTGTCCTTATAATTACTAGTTATTATTTACATTTTGAATATTTTCCTGCTAGCCCACGCCCACTACCTCATCCCTTCTCTCCTTTTGTTGCCTTCCCCATCTTTGGCAGCCGCCTTCGTGCTCTTACCCGTCCAACCTCTCTTGGCCCTTGCCCACCCTGTTCGTCCCTCTTCTGCCGTTACAATTTTGTACAATAACTCCTGCATCTCTGATTCCGTTACAAATTTGAACAGAGAAACTCTGCACTCAACACATCCATCATCTCTGATTTTGAAAAGATTGCTTTTATTTTCTACGACTCTTCAAATGCTAAGGCAACCCACTCTTTTCACTACTCCCTCCCGGTGTTTTATAGGCATGTAAATGAGCTGATACACTCAACAGCTCGCTCGATATCCGTTCGACTAAGTTTGACTCGAGCTCGAACTCAACACTGTATAAGTTTGGCTTGATTACTGTACAAGTTCGACTCGGCTCAGTTCAATTACTGTACAAGCTCGGCTTGAACTCGACTAAACTTGCTCGGCTCGGCTCATTTACAAGCCTAGTGTTTTGTTTGAGGCAAATACTAAATTAATTTTCCACGTTATAATTTTCTGTTAGCATTGACTTACAAGTAATTACAGCTAATGCATTTGATAGGACAAATATTCGTGAATTGTGATTTAAAGCTTAATTAACAAATAACAAAGTGTTTTTTTTCAGAACTATGAGGAAATATTATAATATGAAGGACTAGTTAATTAAACAGTAAGTTGAAGGACAATGTATTTAATATCAAAATCACGTCATCTCTATCATACTTTTAGCGGAATAATGTCATTCTTTTTAATACTTCAATACATATAATAGGTCACATTTAATACAAGTTTGAACCTCAATCTTTTGATATAAAATTTAGCTGTCTAGACAAATAGATCTTGAAAAACCCCCAATAATTTGGTTACATCCCACTCAACCTTCTGATTTTTTTAAAATGCTTATTGGTGGATCAAACGAAACTTAAAATAAAAATTAATTTTGAAAATTTTAAATTTAAACATTTCATTTATTTAAATGTTATAAATTTATGTTAAATTTTCTAATTTATGCACTAAGTTGCTCTAACGTTTAGAATTGCAATAAAATTTTTTATATAATATATATATATATATTAAAAATGCCTACGCATAATAAATTATGAGTGATAATAGCCTGCAACGAGTTGCCTATTATGGAAACCAGAGCTACTTGAAAGAGGCTTAGAGGCATAGAGCGAAGTATTGTATAAATCACAGGAAACTTCAAAAATAAAAAAACTTTCCATTAATAATACATAACCCAGGTTTTAAAATCTTCCAATTCTATTTCAAATGTTTGCGGGATTGCTGTATCAGATTCTAAGAAAAACGTAGGAAAAGTGGAGTCTAGGATCATCTAAAATCTAAACACTGACGAACCCAAATCAGATCTTTCAAAAAGGGTTCTTACCTAATTATGACATATCCATTTAGTCCAGAGCAAAGCAATTCAACAGAAAAATTACCCATAAACAAAATCGTTTAAAAAAAAATTACAATTAGCAGATTGGTAAAAACATGAAGAGGGAATTAGAGTTACCTTGAGCAGGGTAGGGATATGCGTACTTGGGATCACTCATCTTTGAGTCAAAGCGACGGAAGACCCAAAAAGCAGAGAAGGGAGGATGCAGAGCGCAAAATTATATGCTACCCGGTTGCTCTGTCGAAGCTTCGGCAAGTCTCCAAGGCAGTGCACTGTGCACAAGAGGGTGCAGTTTTATTTTTGTGTTTAATTAATTATAGCCACATTAAGTCAGATTAAATGATTTTTGCATGCATAATCACACGACCAATAAATTCCGAGCCATTTATCAAAAAATAAATTAACCAGTCATTTATCAAATTTACAGGCTATTTTTTTTAATTATTGATAAAAAAAAATCGATAAATTCCGTTTTTCCTAATTATGCCCAGCACAGTGACATTTGCTGCACTCTGACATTCAACCCACGCCTAAACCAGACTCTCTTTCTCTCTCTCTCTCCCTCGTCTTCGCCTTCGCCTAGTCTCACTCGTTCATACCCAGAAAAATTTACCTAAATTTTCGTGCTCAGGAGCTGAATCTTACATCCGCAGCTGAAATGGTGAGTTGAATTTAATACCCAGATTTCAAATTCTCACATTACGTTACTGTTTCATTAGGGTTTCTTGTGGTTCATTTTGCTGATCTACGGTGCGTTTGATTATGCCGTGCGTCATCCATTCATATGTTAGGTCTCATTTTAGCCTGTTTTTGATGTTTCCTCGGAATCGGTGAGTTGGGGATCGAATGTTGTTCTTGTACACGGTGCATTCATTGTGTGTGTCTCAATTTATGTTATCCTTTTTCTTTGTTCCAATAATCTTACCCTCGTTGGGTTGACTTAGGTTTTCAAATTTTTCGGCGAGGTTGTTGTTGGTCCCTAGCAATCTAGTTGATTAAAATACTTCTTCCTTGAGTAGCATGTGATTCATGGGTAGGAGGGGATTTAATTTTTGAGTAACATCAGTTGAAATATTAACATCGAGAACTGAAGAAAATTTGGGGGATTTGAGGTTATTGTGTTTTCATTTTCCTTCAAAGATTCACCAGAAAGACAATTGAACTGGCTGGGTTTTTGCTCCCCAGAAATGGGCTCATATAATAATTATAAACTGAAAATAGTTTCTATAGGTCTTGGTTTTTTTTTCTTGCCAACATGTAATTAGATCATTCATTTATATATAGCTATTAATCCATGCAGGAAAACGAAGCAAAGAAGGAAGTATTTAAAAAGTATTTAGAGTCTACGGGAGTTCTTGATGCTCTGACGAAAGGTTCTCCTCTGTCTGACCTTTCAAAAATACCCCGTTATGCACAAATATGCCTCAATTATTAGCTTATGAAACTTCGGATCCTTGGTGCTGACCGGTGATATTATTTTTTTTCCCTTTGCATAGTTCTCGTTGCTTTATATGAGCAGAACAATAAACCTTCCTCTGCCATTGAGTAAGTTTATCTTTTATGGATACACTTTTTATTTGTTGAGTGTTAGAAACCTCCCAATTCTAACCTCTTTTTCTCTCTATTTTTTGGCCTTCTTTTCTTTCTATTTTTTTACCTTCTTTTCTCTCTAGTTTTTGGCCTTGCACAACAAAAATATGTTATAAAGGTTTAAGGTTGAATCATCATCTTCCTTGTAATAAACTTGATCATTGTAAAATCTGCCACACATAAAGTGTGAATTAGTTTAACCATATCATCATTATCCTGGTGATGTGAAAGATAAAGGTTCTGGCACCTTTATCGGCTAGTAATATTTTGAATGTCGACTGTCCAGAGAGAATAGGGGAGGGCCTTTGATGGGTTGAAGCCATGGAGGTTTCTTTCTTTGATTAAAAGGAGAGATGGCTGCAAATGCTCCAAAAACCAAAAAAAAAACTGTAACTTTCTTAATTACATGATGTCATTCGATTGCCCTAAGTCATAGCTTTTCCCTTTTACGTGGGTGTTTTCTTTTCATAGATACCCAACTTTGCCTGGTAAAAACAAATTAGTGAGTGAGAGATAGAAGATTTCACCTGGTGTGCAGATTCTGGGTGGTCTAGAAGAGACCACACATATGATATGTAAAGGTATGTTTCAGTGGTTAGGATTGGATCCATGAGAAGGTGATGCTTGGGCTTCAGTGTGTAGCCCTTTTATGTCAACTCCAGCCCTGAGAAAGGGAAGAGAGAAAATGAGATCATAGCAGGTCCTACTAGAAATTATGCATCGCGAAGTATTTATTTTAAGACATTAAAACCTGCCCTATGTATGGAAAAAGTGAAATTGGCTCAATTTTGAATGCCCATTTTTACTTGCCATCCTTACTATCTATTTATAACTGTAGGAGATTCTATCCTACTAATTGGTTTACAGTCCTGTTGTGTTGTAAATTTATATGATATATAACTTTTGAGGCACGCTAATGGGATAATCATTTGGTTGAATAGGTTCATACAACAGAAGCTAGGTGGTCCAACTGTGTCTGAATATGAAAAGCTGCAAGCTGAAATGGCAGACCTGCAAGTAAAGCATAATCAGCAGAAAACGGAAATGTCGGATTTGCAACTAAACTATGATAAACTTTTGACAGCCCATCAAGAAGCCTGCAGCGAGGCATGTCTTTAATCACCTAATTATTTTATGCTAAATGCTCGTGGTTTGCAACTTATGTATGCAGCACTTGGGTATTTTTTGTGTTGATTAAATTTTAAATTGTTGAGCATGGATGAAGGCGATTTATGGGTGTACTACATACCTTTTATTTCATATTTGTATTAATGGCATCTGTTTTACTAGCATCATGCTATAAATGAATTTTATGCAAAGTGGATTTTACGAAGAAGGCATGAGGGATTGAAAGAAAAATACGTGAAGTGCTTTTTTAATAACATTATGCTATGTTGTAGTACACTAATATGCACATTAAATCCCAGTTTGTGTTTCACATAAGACACCATTAAAATCCTTAACTAGTTAGATTTTGGACTTGAGACTACTATACTAGGTGTACTTGCTGTTTAAAGATACTTTAGTATTTTATCCATTTGATTGCATCTGCCATCTTGATGTTTTGTAACTCTGTTGGTTGTAGTTATCAAATTTAATTTAGATTGAAAGTTGAAATCAGCATTCCTAAACGGTAGTAAACTTTTAGTTTGCTAACCCTTTCGTTGCAGTATAGATACTTTAACAAAAAAAAACTCAGAAGAAAATATAAAATACAAAAACCTCAAGAATAAAGATAAAATTGACACCTACATATAACATACAGTAGAACATGTCGTTCAAATATCAATCTAAATAGAATGCTAGAATTTGTCTCAAACAAACTAAAAGGAATCTCACATATTTTACTCATCATTTATAGTATTATTTGGCTTTTTACAAAGGTGTCTCTAGTTAATCCAAAAGTAAAATAAACCAACCTTTCGTCTGTGGCATGGAAAGACCCAATGCATTGTAAGCATCAAGGTGTTAATTGAGGGTAGAGCTGGAAATGAACAAAACTTTGGTGAACAAACTTATGTTTAGTTAGATAAAAGATTATTTATGTTCATTCGTTAAAAAATAATTATATTTATAATCGTATTCGCAAATATAATTATAATATTCATAAACGTGAATAATTAATAAATCAATTAATATATATAAGTTATTTTTTATTAAATGTAAACATATATTTTTATTTTATTATTATTATTATTGTTAAATACATATACTAATTATTTAAATATATTAAATAATAATAATATAGTTTAAGTCATATTTTTTTTGAACAAGTTTATCATTCGAGGATTTTTTTTTTTAAAATTTAAAATTTTACAATTGTGGTTGGAAAAGTTTATTGATACTTAAGTTTAACGGTTGTGTTCTGTTTGGCTTCTTAATAAATTGAGATGAATACGGTCAAACACTTTACCTATTTAGATTGATTTGTTTTTTTACAGCCCCGATTGAGGATAAATTTTATGTGAAAAGAAGTCTCAAATTATGTTAACATTTTATTTTTCCTGTTGCAGCTTGATGAACTCAAGAGATCCCATCATGTCTCATCTTCAAAGGAGGCTGCAGAGGAAGCAGCTTCAACAGTTGAACAGTGAAATGGGAGGAAAATTTGACTTTTAAACGTGACTAGAATATTTTGGGTGACTGATTGTTTAAATGAGAGAAAAACCAATTTGCTGTCCTTAGCAGATTCTCGTGTTTGACAACTGACAAAAGATTTGTTTGGGTAAATGTGATATTTGTTTGCCATTCACCTCAAAGGACAAAGAAACAAGTCATTGACCGACTACTACAAATCAGAGAGCATACAAGTGACTGATGGCAAATTGGGGGAGACCAAATGTACAATATAATAAACACGGCGCATGCGGGAAGCTAATCTATGTGGCTTTGATAGTGTTGATGGTATGGTATGGCTTTCATAGAAGAACAAAACATGAGTTTACACACACAATTAGTTTTTCTTCTCATGGCAAGACAATTCACAATTGGCCTCCCTGAAACAAATGGCTATTCTGATACACGTTTGTAAAACACTACTACCAAGGAAATCAGCAGCAAGGTGGATGAAATCAATGCCTGCAACAAAATCAAAATCCCTAAGATTAATTTTTGGAATGCTCTCATTTCCCAGGCAACCTGAAACGTAAGTATGAAGAGTTGGCGGCGATTACAGCAATTGCGGAAGCGGCTAGACCGGGGCGTTCTCTTAGATCAACCAAGTAGTAGTTTCTGAAATACAGAACTGTTGCGTAGAACCAAATTGGTGGAAATGCAAAACCCATGACGAATCTGGTACGAGATGTTCCAAATTATGGTTATTCGTTCAACTCAAATGATTAACCCCGAAAAAAAGAAAAGAAAAGAAATTATAATAACGATGAAGAACACGTACGAGAACCACCCGATGCCGCAACCGAAACAGGAGAGAGGCGTGTCGTATCTGAGAAACGAAGAATTATTCTTCTGTTGTCCGCCTACCGTAGGTAAGGTACAAACAAAACCCCATGTACGCAATTAGATATATATGATTGATTGATTGATTGCATGGCTAATTAATAAACACAGCAATTAATACACAGGCGGCGGATCGATTACTGAACTTCCGGCGATGCCGCTGTGTTTTGTTGGTGACGGGGGTGTCAGCGGTGGTGCCGCTGCTCTACCATTCTTCCGATCGCTGTCACACATAATTCAATAGCAATTATGAAAGTCTCAATGTTGGTATTCTGGGAGCATTCTGCGTGAAGGACGTACGTGGGAGGGAAATTGCCAAGAGATGTCTCGTTTTGAAATTTAACTGTTCCCCCCTCCTAATAACCGAAATAACTGGAATGATATACCAACGTAGCCTTTTCATTACCATATCCATTATAGGTTTCCCTAGATAGCATATATGAACTAGTGTATACAAAAAAAAAAAAAAAATCTAAATAGCCTAAAAACTCCGCTCATTGGACAAGCCCTTTAACCTGGAATAAATAAATTATTAAATAATTGCGTCTCAATACAAATTAAATGGTTATACCCAATATAACGAAGAGTCCAAACATACAGGACCGATCAGTTGACGGGGGTGGTGAATAGAATAGGTACTGGGGAGGGGAGGATGCGATTGTTATTATACGTAAAACTAATGATAAGTAAAATAATCAGGTTTTCCTTCTTTTCTTTTACTAACTTGTAAAGCCTTTTGCAGGGAGGGTTCACTACAAGTGGTATGCATGCATGGGGTTGGTTAGAGCACAAGCAGTAGGTTTGTTATGGAAGTCTGTTTTCTGATATACCGTACGTGATGGTTCGAGTCTTCGAGAAGCCATAGAAAAATCGTACGTGTTTAAAAAAAATTATTTTTGGGATTTTACTCTACCCGGTTAGAATTCGATAGGACAGGATGGGATTTAGGTTTTTTAGGACGTGTTTAAAACTCATTTGATATCCAAGCGTGATTTAGCTTCATTCTATCCATCTCTCATGGCGGTGAGTTGTGGCCTCTTAGACCCTAGACAGCTCCAGTTTCTTTACAATGTTCCCATTCAAATGGCCTGAGCTGATTGGGTAAAATGTTTATAGGTTAATGGACTTTTTAAAGATGAGGCAATTGAAGAAAAAGGCGAGCAATGGGCAGTCATATTTGATAATCGGTAGGGACTTAGTTTCATATGCTTAAATTTTTAAACAGAATGCGTCCAAGAACAGGCCAAGTGTGCAAGATGGAAATTTTAATTTTAATTTCCATATGTTATCTGTGAATTTATCGATTGAAACTCTGATAATCATATCACTAATCAAGCTTTTTTTGTGCAAAATGAAAAAAGGCATGTTTGCATCATTACAGTTACTTTGTTCTGTTGTTTAGATTTACTAATTTTATAAACACTATTGCAACTGGAATGCAAAGTAACATTCTTTAGAAAATTGAGATGGGATGCTAAAAGTTCTGCCAAATATGTGTACAATGAATGACATTCAATCTTGGCACTTGTTACATGGCTCCCTACTTCCTTTCATGGCCATGATACTATCTGTCTTTTCTGTAGGCTTCATTTGTTGGGGCCATGGTAATTGTTGACTTGGTTAAGACTACCCTGGGACCAAAAGGAATGGTGAACTTTTTTATTACCCACTATGTACTCTAGTGATGTTATATACAACTATCTGTGCTCGATTGCTAGTTCTGCTGCGACTGCTTTAATGCAGCTTTTGTATTGTCCCATGTGGTTCTTTTATATAACATTGCATTTAGACAAATGATCTGCTCTTGTTTTTTCCATTTTTGGCTGCAGCTTCAGCATTACTACGGGCATGTTAGTGTATGCTCAAGAGGGGTGTAATCCTAAGTTTATTGTAATTATACATTGGACTTGTCAAAACACAACAATAAACAATTTGTTACGGAGGATATTGGCTTTGTTTTAGAGGAATTCTTACTTCATCTATATTTTAGTTGATGCATAAGATGGAGTGCAGGGGAGCCCTATTTGTTTATGAAATTTATACAACGCCCCTATAAATAAGCAGGTCTCGCATAAGGAAATTAAAAAAAACAGTTTATTATTAGATAACTGAATCATATTGGTTTGCATGTAAAGTTGAAAATTAATATACTGAAAATAGTTTGGAGGGAAAGGTAGGTGATATTTCATTAATCAAAGTACATTGTTCATGGCTTCATGCATAGCACACCCTTTGATTACACGCCATATAATTACTGTAGTATGCAGATAATGTTTGCATGTTTTAAAATGTGAACCCGTATTGGTATGTGCACTGGTTTCTTTAGTTGGATTAGCAGTTGAAGCTATGATTATTTTTCCAGATTGCTAATGTAAAGTGAAACATAGAAACAGCTCTCAAGGTTCAGCTACATATCCTGCATCACAGCAGATGCTTATCCATCAAGGGAAGTTCTTAAAGACAACACAACATTGGATGAAAACAAAGTTGCTGAAAATAGTTTCATTGTCATCATGTTGAGCAAGGTTTGTCCTCTTGTTTGAGTACTTTTGTAAGTTTTCCTGCTATCTTTTCCGGTAAAATCATTTATGCATCTATATATTTGGTTACCATCTGCTTCTGTTGTTGGCTATCTGTTTTTATTCGGTTGTTTTACCAGTTTAAAATTTATTAGTTTAAGGGTGTAAACTCCAATACTCAAGAACGTGCCAAGGCCTTGGAGGTGATTCAATTTCTCAATGAAAAGTACCACGAAGGAACATACAAGTTGAGTGTATTTTGGGTTTTGTTTGGTGGTTTTGCTCTAATTTCCAATAAGTTGCTAGTGAAAAAGATATAATTCCAAAGACAGTCTTGCTACTCTTTATAGGTGTATACCATGCAATGGTGTCTCCACTTATACTGATTCTTCTGCGATGGTATAAAATTATTTTTGTTACATTGGATTTTCAAGCCTTTTAAAGTCATGATATTGATTATCTGTTTCTTTGTTTTTCTTCTTAGTCAATGATCTATCTTGAAACCCCAGGCACAAAGGACCTGAATAAGTTGCTTGTTAACACATTCTTATTTTGGACATTTTTGGATTTTTATTTTTTCAATGTTGTGGGCTAGTAATTTTCCAAAATCTGAAGAGTTCTCCTAATGCTAGCTATCAAGTAATTTTGATTATCCATTGACAAAATCAAGATATGAGCTAGTATCTTCCTTATGTGGGCTAGGATTAAACTTAACCTATTTTTTAGATCTTACGACATACACAGGTTTTGGAATGGGAGGGAAGAAATTTTTTCATTGAGTTTTTTTAATCTTTTTGCTCATGCTTCACAAAATTAAATGATTTGCTCTTATGGTTTTTTTTAGAATGATGGAGGGCTTGTAATTTATTTTGGCGTAGAATGAAGATGACAATGTTAAGGGCTTTATTTTGAGATATTTATTATTTATATTATGGTGGGCAAGAGATACATGTTATAAGATATTTTAGACACGTTAGTTATTTTGGATTGTAATATTATATAATATTGTTTCTTAATATATGTAAAGTGAGTTAGTGGTGCAATTTGGATAGTTTGATTTTTTTGAATGTTGGTTTCATAATATACAAAGATTTTGTGAAATTTTAACTAATGATTGGAAGCATTTGAGAAGGTTTATTATATTTATGTATTATCTATCATAAGCCTTTTTAGTGTGTTAGGCCTCTTTGGCTTATGATATGTTTTTTATTTTTTGTAAGACAAAAGTTATTTTTTATAACACATAAATGTAACATAACAAAAAGTGTTATATAAAGAATTTCATGATAAGTTTAAAAAAGTCATATAGAAATGTTTTATAAGACAATAATATGTGTTACTGTATGTCTGATCTACGGTAACTTAAAATCTTAAAACATAAAAAAGTGTTATCGAAAGGTGAGAGATATTATATAAGTTAAATAAACTTAACATCCCAAAAAGTTTTATGGTATACTACAAGGCTTGATTTCCTGTAGTTCAATAAAAATAAAATAATCCTTACCTGTGTGCATTATTGGCAAATCAAAGTTCTCACCTATGCAGAGAGAACAAGCTCCTTGAATAAATCAATTCCCTTCACCCAAAATTTGTGGTCTTCGATCTCACTATGCTTCCAGATCAGGACAGGCCTGCAAATTAATATATTGAGTCAAGTTGTGCAAATTAAATGATGCTGATACAGATTTAGTAAAACAGTATTGTTTCACCTCAAAAATGATATTATGTTAGTATATATCCTTTAAAAAAACCTCTAAAACAACATCGTTTTGTTATATAAAATGTAAATAATAATAATAATAATAAATAAATAAATAAACAACATCATTTAATGCAGGAGTCGCAATTAAAATTAGAACAGAGGACTAGCTAGAAAGTCCAAAAAGGTAAATAAGCCCAATATGCCACAAGTAGACCATCCAATGATTACATTAATTTGCGATGAGAAATGATAAATTATTACTCCGTTTTGACCCCGCCTGGCCACTGCAAACACGTAACCACACTGCTCATCCTATCATATAAATCAAAAATATATAATTTTTAAAATTATTTTTATTTATTTGATATTTAATTTTAAAAAATAAATATATTATGATTAATTTATGATTTAGTTAATTTATGAATCAAACCAATCAAATATAATATAAAATATATTTAAAGATTTTTTTTATGTCTTTTCTGACCTAAGTTACTTGTAAATGCATTTATACTCCTCGTCAATTTATATTTTTTCATAAAATTATATTCAAAATTAACATTAATATATCTATTTAGTGAATAGATTAAAAGTATTAATTGTGAACAGTTACTCTTATTGATATTATATATATTCATATAGTACTTATTAGTTAATACATTCTATAAAATTATTAATCTGTTACTATTTTATAATTTTTGATTGAACATTAATCGCAATTAAAAATAGATGAACATAATAAAACTAAAAATTAATAGTTTTTTTTATCAATTTTGATTTATTATTTTTTAAAATTAAAAATCTTCCGATTTGATTTAAAAATAATATATAACTTGCGGCGATTCCAATAAGGTGCACACCACGAAGACCCCAAGCTGAGCCCTTCACACAAACGACTTGCAATTCCATGAACCCGAGCAACGCTTGTTTTGAATTGGAGCCGGGCTATAGCATGCTCTAATAATACAAATATATATGACAAGTTCAAATAATAAAAATAAATAAGAATATATAAAAATATTATTAAAATATAAATATAATATTTAAATATTTTATATATGCAAATTTTATTATTCAGCAGATATAAGATATATTATTATGTTCTATATATAATTATATATTCATTATTATTAGCCATGTCCCCACCATATCGGTTGGTCCCTAGAAATAGCGATGGCTCCACCTTCCAACATTGAATAGCCAACTTTTAGCCTAACCACATTCATTACATATATTTCTTTTCTCCCTGCGTTCTCAGCCGTCCATCCTGTTTCGGATGAGTTCAGGACGGGATGAGTTCATCCCAGCCGTCCGGGTCCAGTCAACACGTCGGGTCAAAATTGTAATCCTATAGCCCTTAGAATGGTATTAATTTTTTCTTAATCTGTTTTCATATTCATCCAATAGAGAGAATATTCATACCTAAATTAACTATATGATATTTATTTTTTCTTAATAATATTATTATTATATAAAATTCAAAGAAAAACTTTATAGGAAGAAAGCGGGAAAGTTTTTCTTTTGAATAATTATTAATTAGTATATATAGGAATGAAAACAATACTCCGGTAGCATTTTCATAACATAAATCAACATGTGAACTAAAAATGTGCTATATTAAAAGGGTTTTGCTTTCAAGTTACCCCATGCTTAAATATATACTAACACAAATATTTGTATTGTCCATGTGATTATCTCACATGATTGCAAATAAGTTAAATTAGTCGTATGTTCGGGATGCATGTAAGTAGTATTGCTAGTGCTCCCATATCAACTTGTAAAAACGTATGCACGGGATGACGTGAGAGTATGTTTAAATTTTGGGATTAAGTGACATGCACTCATGCACTCAAATGTCAAGTAGATCTTTAATAATTTATATTAAAATATTTGTTAGATAATAATGTAAGATAATATATATTTGTTTAAATTTTTATTTGTTTAACTATTTTCATTTAATCGGGTGAGTTTATTTTGTATTGTACTTTTATCAATAATTTTTTTAAAATGAATTTTTTTAAAAAATAATTATAAAACAAAAGTGAGATGCAATAAATGATTGACCCACATCTTTGTAGACCTATATTTGCACCCATCACATCTACTTAAAGCACATCTTAATAACAACTTATGTTAATTAATTTTTCCCACACGCTAAATAAAGCAATTCAAACCTAAATTTTTTGTCAGTTAAAGTTGAATGCGAGTGGGTTCTACTTGTGAGCATTTAATGTTACATTCCAACACATGAATACATGGTATGTCATTCTCAAAATTTTAAGTTCATTTTAAAATTTCAAATGTTCACCCTTTTCGTTCTGCACAACTATATATTATGTAAATATGCGGCATCAAATAAATGATAAATGATGATCTTAATTGGTTTGGAGGGAATGTGCAAAAAGATCATTAAAATAATGTAAGGGTTGAGTGCATTTTCTCAGTAACTCACCAACAACAATTTAGAATTGGGCATTCGAGGAAGGAGCAAAGATGCTATGCAAAATGAGGTGGTGAAGTAAATGTAAAAAAAAAAAAATTCATTACATATAGTATGTCATTGGGGCTGGCCCATTTTTTTTTTCCAAGAGTATTCAATGTTTATTGATCTTTTAGTGAAAAAAAAAAATCAAACAGTAAAATGACCACGATTGAACATTCTTCAACGTTCTCAAGCAGCTAGTGAGATGTAATGATAACTTGTTGTGTGGCGTAATCAAATGGAAGCAACATCAATTTGCAAGTGTGAGCAATTACGTAGTGCACCAACAGTGGGAGACAGATAGACCAGATCAGGGTATGCATGTGTAGCTATTGGATCAAAGTGTGCACTTACGAATTGATGTTTTTCTCTATTGGTTTGTATATATATATATATACACATATGATTTGTTTTTTCAAAAATGTCTACACACCCTGACTATAAGTTGAGCCACTCTTACATTACATGATCCATATATACTAATTTTTGTATGGCAATAAAAATGACACTAACACAATTATGTATCATACATTATCATGGGAAACATTTTTTTTTCTTTTTTAGGGTTTAAATAATGTTATTCATACGACAATAGAAATAATACTTTAACATGTTTTCATACCATAAGTCACAATGCAAAGTAAGAAACTATATTGAATAAAGGTTTAGACTTTTGATCAAAAGTTGGTTTTCATTTATTTTGAACTAACAAATGTGACATCTTATTATTATGATAAAAAATGATATCTTTAAAGCATTTTCATGTCACAATTTTAAATAGGAACGAATGTATCATATTGATTCAATTTTTATCATTAATTGGTTTTTGTGTGTTTTTTTTCAAAGAATGGTGATATATATTTGGTTAAGATATGTTTTTTGTTTTTATTTTCAAAATGTAGTAGTTATTTTAAAAAAAAAAAGCTAAGGATTTTTTTATTTTAAAATTTTTAAACTTTTTTTTATAAAATGAAAACAAAATATATTTCAACCTTCGTATTCTTATGGAAATATATATAAGCCAAAGACTAAATACGAATGTTTTTATTTGATTGAGTATAAAAATTATATTATTTTAAAGAATATAATTATTTTAAAAAATAGAAAACTCGATGAATTTAAAAGTATTTATGAGTGATAAAAAAATACCATCTCATCGAACGCCACCACCAATAATATGCAAATGGACATAATAGCTTAAAAAATGACTAGGTAAACAATCTTGTCACGCCCCCAAATCCCGGAAGGACCGGAACTAAGAGTGTGACTTCCTCATGCCCGCACCTGAAGGGTCTAGGGGTTGGTGACTAGCACCGATATGGACTACACATCAGGTGCTGTCCGAGATAAACCTGTACATTCATACATCAGGGGTATTCCTGTACATTCCCACATGCTATGAAGTTAAGGAAAATAATTTATTAATAACAGAGTCATGCTATAATTCCAATACAACTTCCACGGACCCTCGTCCGGATATTCAAATAATAAAATCAATCATGTTTTACAAAATCCATAAACGAAGTTATTATAAAATGTGAAATGAATAGCAATCAACTTCAAACCAGCCTCTAGTGAATGGGTCGATACCTGAAACATGTCAACAAAGTATGGGTGAGCACAAGTGCCCAGTAGGTGATCTCCATCTCCTCACTATCCTATAACATGAAATCCTAAATCTACATGATCAGTGTATGCTTGTGTCAGTGCAGTGTCCTATTCTATCACAATAAGCTCACAATCAATCACAAATATAACATCACACCCATTACATTTCATCTATCAAAGGTTTGCACTAGAAATCCAACCATTCACGGGATCCCCGCTACCAACTCCAAGAATCCCAGTCACTACCAGATAGCCATATGTGGGACCTGTGGTGTCCCTAATGACAACCTGCCACATATGAGACTTTAGTTAACCAGCTACATAGGGGACCTGCGGCCTCTTGCCAGCCCTATGTGGGACCTGTGATTAACCCAACCAACTCCACCACCAATTCCACATATAATCAATAAATAGAATATTCCACCAGTCAAAATTCAATACAGTAGCCTTACAAAATATTTAATTCATCAATCCGGCGCTAATCACAAATAATATATATAGATATACATACATATATAAATATTCATCAAACATCCAACACCTTAAATATCAATTAAGTAATATTAAGCTACGTACAAGTAACATTTAAATACAAATAATATTTTTAGTGTCAGACTATAAATATCAAGCCACAAACAATGTTTCTAATATCAAACTATTAATGTGAAGCCTCCGACAATATTTTAGATGATAAATTAATAATATCAAGCTTCAAGTAATACTTCATATTATTAAACTATAATATCAAACCCAAGCACTATTTTCATTATTAAACTAACAATATCATAATTCTTGTTTGACCTTGCTATTAGAATGGTATCAATGAACATGTTATTTTTACTACTAAATCAAATTAAATTAAATTTATCTATATATCTTGATAATTATCAAAATACACATATATAATACCATGCACGACTTCATAATAATGCATGAATTTAATGCTCGAATTTATTACCCACATATATTAACTATTGACACGCACGACTTAATTCCCATAATCAATTAAGCCACCCTTTTTAAAAAAAAATCTAACACTAAAAAAAAAGTCCCTTTTCTTTCACTGCCACGAAACCACGCATGTAAAGATGCCCCTTTTTTTGATTAAGAGATAATTAAATAAAATAAAACAAAACCCTTGTGCTGCATTGAATCGAACGGATTGTGGAGGGAGGAACGTAACCCCCCCCCCCGGTCATGGAGACGCTAACCAGGTTATCATTCGATCAGGTGTCTTTATTCGTTGCGCGGAAGAAACCGGGCCAATTGGCCTGGTACGTGTAGAAATTAATAATAACTAATTAGAATATGATAAAAGGGATAACAAGTGCAGTAGCTCGTCCAAGGATTCAGAACCGGTCGAATCACGCTGCACTACAACAATCGCCCAGCCGTATGTATATACACGTAAATGAATATATTTATATAAATACATACATATCCAAACGTTTATGTGTGTGTGTATATATATATATATATATATATATATATTCTAATAGTTTGTGTTCGTGCAATAGAATAACAAGGAATCAAGAATCACCTACCTCTTGCCTTCCGAAGGGATTAAACTCGCAAGAACAGTCTAAAATCGGCGAATAACGATGAAGAACGCGAAGAACATTAAGAACTCTCCTCTGACGGCTAGGATTTCTCAAAACAAAGTTATAATAAATAATAAAACCCCAAAACCCTATTTTTAATTAAAATTCGTCATCCTCTTTAATAATTTCCAAAAAGCCCTCCTAAAATTTATTTTTCATTTATTAACCCTCAATTTAACTCCCAAAAATTATTAAATAATCCCTGAAGGCTTCTGGACCTCAAATTAGGCCCAAATATAGTTAAAACGATTGTATTAATGGCCACATTCTCAAAATAACTTTCTTAACATCAAATATAAATTATAAGTTATGCTAACACATATACGAATCCTTACATTCTCCCCACCTTAGAACTTTTCGTCCTCGAAAAGCCAACTGAATCAAATGTCACAACTATCCTCATAAGACGTCATAAACCTCGATATCCAACCAAGCCCACACCCACATGAATATAATTATTGACACCTATTCTGACACACCCAAACCATCCTACAAATTTATTAACCCACAAGCGCCGAGCTGATACAATATCTACCATAGACCGAAACTAGCATGTGCTCTTAATCAATAACTAAGCACATGAATATAATTATGAGAACAAGATACAACAAACAAAATAACATAAAACAAACGCACATGACACGATATCGGAAATATCCTTATATTCTCTCCCCAGCCGATTAATGTCCCACATCGGCTGGGGAGGAGAACAAAGCAGGCTACTTAGGTGGCTGTAAAAACCTCTCATAGCACGAGGCCTTTTGGGGGCAAAGGGCCTACCAAAAACAAAACCGTACGGGCGAGGCCCAAAGCGGACAATATCGGGCTACGGGTGGGCTGGGCTGTTACAAATGGTATCAGAGCCAGGGCTCGGGTCGGTGTGCCAGCGAGAACGCTGGGCTCTCCGAGGGGGGGTGGATGTAATGTCCCACATCGGCTGAGGAGGAGAACGAAGCAGGCTACTTAGGTGGTTGTGGAAACCTCTCCTAGCACGAGGCCTTTTGGGGGCAGAGGGCCTACCAAAAACAAAACCGTGCGGATGAGGCCCAAAGGGGACAATATCGGGCTACAGGTGGGCTGGGCAGTTACAAATCTAAAATTTATTTTTATGTCGGATAAAAATATGAAGAAGGTATTATTTAATAAAATGATTTCACCATTTGGCCTGAATGTATTATTTTCAAAATATAATTATTTTAAAAAATAATGATCTAATAAATTTTTTAATATGTTTGAATAGTGTAAATTCATATTTAAAAATAATTTCTGACCAGATCATTGAAATTCAGTATATATTCATAAATGGTGTAAATTAATACTTACGAGTAGTATAAATTTTCTAATATTTATGAGTATAGTTTTTTAATATTTAAAAACAATGGTACAAGTTAGAGCATCCACACCAATTTTGGCATTTTAATCCCTATTTTGGGGATGAATAATATATAATTTATTTATTTTTCAAAAACATCAAACATCTCATTCCCTATTTCTATCTCTATTTCTTATATAAATCATTTTATATTATTTTCTCTTTCCTCCTTTCATTTATTATCACCAATCAAAAGATTACAAGTATAATAATATATATTTAAAAATTATAGGAAAAATATTTAGGGATGAATAGTGAATCCCTAAATATAGGGATTTACTATTCATTCTCTATCCTTATACCCTATTTAAGGGAACCTCTATCCTTATATCCTATTTAAGGGAATCTGATACAAATGAATTTTTGGTAAATCTATATATTTTTTCCCTAGTGTGGGCAAACAGGTGACAGAGAATCTCCTAAATCCACCCTCGCGGTGCCTTCGTCCAATCCCTGGCCCGGCCCGCAACGATCCCACCACCACTACCTCAGATCTAAGTTAAGCTCCGTCCGTATCGATCTTCTTGCCTACCTCCGGTGAGAACTCGCGTCGCCTTCATCCGGATCAGCAGCTTGGATGGAAGAATCAGGGAATAATATTGAAGAAGCGAAATAGTACGGCCTAAGCGTCGACCACTGCGACTCGGTGCTGCTGGTCGCTCAGAAGAAGAAGGTACGCGTCAGCGTCTAAAAAGTCGCCGCCCGCCACCACCACCCTCCTCGATGAATTGGCCGCTGAAATTGCCGCTACCATGCCTCCATCCGTACCCCCTCCCTTCTCTCTCTCTCTCTCTCTCTCTCTCTCTCTCTCTCTCTCTTCGTACCCACAAACCCTGCACCTTTTCAGGGATGGAACACCACTGCCATCCATATATACCATGATGGTTCTTTGTAACCCTGTGATGGTCTTAGTCACATTCTTCGCCCAATCGTCCTCCTTCCGGCTCTGTGGTTGGAGAATATATGCTATATGCTGCCTGCTGCGACTGACGACAGGGACGGCACTCGTCAGTAGAGGTGTGGGATCGATGGGGTCGAGGGAGTGGACACAAATATTTAGCGTCTATTCAATATAAAAAGCAGTGATGATGTATATTATTGCAGACACTGAGCCGAGACTGAGAGAGCGCGTGTTTGATAAAATAAATAATTGGGTAAAAATAATTTTAATTTTATTTTCATCCCCATATTCAATACTCATTTCTTATTTTATTTCACACACAATTACATAAATAAAAACACCTCAAATTCATCCTCCCATAGGATAACTTGATTCTTAATTTATATCATATCCGACTAATATCAGCGGGGTGGATTTAGGGAGTTTAAATCCTCTACAAGTATGATGTAATGCATTAAAACTACATCGTTTTAATATTTTTTTTAAAAATTTCATATTAAAATAGCATAATTTTGATATAAAAATATTAAAATTATGCAATTTTAATGCACTGCACATACAGGAATTATAGAGAATACTAATTCCGTAGATTTAGGAGGACCCATATTATAGAAATTTTATAATTATATATTTTACATTAAAAAGTTGTTAAGAATTATTTTATCGAACCTTTCTACCAAAACCAACTTAATAATAATAATAATAATAATAATAATAATAGGGAAAAGAATCATAATCCACCCATAAAAATAATAAAAAATAAAAAATAAAACAAGGGTCAAGGTTAACATTAATAAATGGGCTGCCTACAACAGAGCCATTTAAAACAGAAACAAAAGTCAAACCTCGAAATTCCAGTACAGATCTAGAGTCCAAAACAGTAATCCAATCGGACGGCTCCCATCGCACCATCTATACTGGTTCTATATTCTCGTGATTTATAAAATATCTGAAACCTAGACCCACCCCCACAGAAAATAATATGTACATACACACACATAAAAAATAAAAAAAACCAAAACCAAAAATAAAAAACCATTTCTTTCTCCAATCCCAGAGAATAAAAAAATGGAAAGAAATTTTCCATTTTACATAGACCCCCTCTCTCTCTCCAATCTAATGGACACCAATGGCACCGCCACTCCTCCTGCTGGCCTGAGCTACTACCCACAACACCAACACGCGCCGCCGCCCCCTCCGCCCCAGCATCAGAGCCCCACCGCCGTATCCTCTGCCCCGTCCCCTAATGGCTCCGCCGCAGATAGAGGGTCGCTGCCGGTCCAGCCTTATCCGGTAGCCGCGGCCGGCGTTGCCGCTGCTTCGGAGCCGGTGAGGCGGAAGAGGGGGAGGCCCAGGAAGTACCCGGTGGCGGAGCCGGGTGGAGGATTACCCCAGGCGGCGCCGTCGCCTTCCGCTCTCGCCATCCCGTCTTCCTCGCCGAAGAAGCGGGACCGGTTCTTCGATGGCGGCTCCTCTTCCGCTGTGTCGTCCAAGAAATCGTCGTCCCAGCTGGTTGGGCTTGGTGGGTGTCTTCTAAAATTCATCTTTTTGGTCGATTGAGGGTTTTTTTTTCCTTCTTTCTTTGGGGGTGCCGTGGTGTTGTGGCGCGCTATTTTTAGAAATTTTCGATATGGGTTTGCGATTCTTAATCTATGTTTGCGTTTATTTAGACTTTCGCTTGATGCGTGTGTTCAGAAGTTGGGAGTCTTCCCATGTTTCTCGGTGCTGTTGTTTGAGTTATGGATCTAATGTGGCGTTAAATGTGCATGCTATGGATTTACTAGGTTCATTTTAGTGTTCTGTTAATAATGCCTTTACTTCATTGTGCTATATTAATCTCGGGTTTTCAATGCTTCGAGTTGACTTCATTTACGCATTATAGATTATACCCGGTTAAGAACTCCTGCTCGCTTGTGATAGATGGCTACTTTTATCTGTCATGTATTGAATTCTTTGGATCGTTTAATGATTTCCTTGAGCTTTTCATGCATTTTTTGTGGCAGTACCTATTTTTGTCCTCTTCTAAAAATAACAGTGTTGGTTTTTTCAATGTTAATTTGCGGATTTGTGTTTTATCATTCGTCTGCTTGGTCGGTCTAAAGACGGTTATCATTTACTGCTGATTTCATGGGTTTTGTCTTTTTTTTTTTGTTTTTTTGTTTTTTACTGAAATAATTTATTTTAAAATGTTAATTTGCTGATTTATATTTATCATTTATTTGCTTGGTGGGTCTAAGGACAGTTATCATTTATGGCTGTTATCGAATTTTATTTACTTTTTTCATGGGTTTTGTCAAAAATTTTGAGGACTTAAAAATACTTTTTTCAAAGTTTTTTTTTAAAAATAACAATAAAGGAAGCAATTTTTTTATTGGTTCTGCTAAGCTGTAACTGTCTCCTGCGCTTGAAGTGGACTTGACAAGTTGGTATTTTATTTTTTGCTATACTAAGAAATCCCATTAAAGTGTGCTGTGCAGCAAATCTTGACCCATTCGTCCATTCCCCCCCCCCCCCCCCCCCCCCCCCAAAAAAAAAAGGAAAAAAAAAACTGGGGCCTTAGAAAGGAGGGTGTTGAAAACTCTACATTCCTTCTGATACTATGGTGTTTAGTTCCTTTCCTACACTAGTTCTTAGTCAACTGAATGATTATGAAATTGAAATGGCCCCATCAATATATATATATATATATATATATATAGAGAGAGAGAGAGAGAGAGAGAGAGAGAGAGAGTGTGTGTGTGTGTGTGTGTATTTTAGATTTTCCTGAAATAATTAATTTTAAAAGTGATTCTTCTTTTATTGTAAGTTTGTTATTTTAATCAAAAAGTTTATTCTATGCCAATGCTTATGTGTATCTTACTGAATTTTGTTCTGCTTGATTGCTTCTAAAAATGCTTAATTTTCTTTACTCTGGAGTTTCAATTGAGAGCCCATTCATTTTATGGGTTTTGATGTAGTTTTGTGCACATGCAAGTCAATGTTCCATTAAAAAAATATCAGTTAGGTTTAATATAGCTCCTCTTAGATTGAGTTGCGGGATCTTTAAAATTGTTTATTTTTATTTTAAATTTATAAATATCTTTCCAACCTCATTTGCAGTTTTGAGCATTTTTTGTGTTTTAATTTAATTTTTGATTACCACATGATTTATATTACGTATTTTATGTCAATAACTTGGTGTTTAATAGGAAGAAATAGGAATAGCAAGGCCACATGGCTTAAACATATTATGACTATTTTATCTCAGTTATCTATAGGAAATGTTTTCAACGTTATAATGGCAAATTCATTTGATTTGGAAATTTGACAAAAGAAATGTGGTGCATTCTTTCTATTGTGCTGTAACTTTACCCCGTAATTCATGTGGATTTATGCCATGCGCTGTTGTACTATGTACCTTATATATATAATTAAATTTCCTCTATGCTTGGTTTCTTTTGGTCAAAGTACTTCTTATCATGTTGCTCATATTTCATTGTCTTAATTTTTCTTATTCTCCATCTCTTGATCCAGGAAATGTGGGGCAATCTTTTACACCACATATTATCAATGTATCTGCTGGAGAAGTATGCTCCCTTATTACTGTTGTCAGATTTTTCAGTCTTTATTGTGTCCCTATAGACATGAATCAGATGAACTCTTACATGCCTGCATTCACTTCCATATTGCTATAACTTGGTATTATTTTATGGGCATGCAATCATTAATTTTTTGTTAATGGGCGGCATATAATAAATAAATTCCTGCAAAGGTGATAGTGAATAGTGCAATGCTATAGTTGAGTAGGGTTAAAAATAACGTAATGTGTGAAGTTGGTGTGTATGTTACTGAAAAGATTATTAAATTCTAGTGGCATTTTTGAAACAGCATTTTGAAGTAGTGTAGAACTGTAGATTGCAAACAAATTAGTGGAGAAATGTAAGAAGCTTAATGACACCTGGTTTTGAAAGTCTAGGGCTAGGAAAATGCTAATCATTAGGATTTCACTTTTCTAATGCAAATCTGTGTTAAAAATATATTACTGGAAGGTTAAAGCGTGTTTCTGTTTGTCAATACCATGTGTTAGGTTGAGGACCATCGATTCTCTCATTTCTCTTTTGTCCTTCTGTCTCTTATATTTCTCAATATTGATCAGACATTATACTAAAGGTCATCAATTGTATAGATTGACTATAGTTCTAGGAACTATGCTCATGAATTTTGTGGAAACTTTGCAACAGAAAGATTTAGCCTTAATCCCCAAAATGTAGTTTAGTTGATTTGAACTTCAATGTTTAATTCTAGGAGAAACCACCTATAAAATTAATTGAGATGATCTATGATGCTGGAGTTCGACAACAAAAGATTCAAATTTTCAACTCTTATTTCTAGGAGAAACCACTTGTAAGGAGATTGTTGAGGTTACCTATTATGCCAGAATTTCAGTGTAAAAAAATTTCAAAAAAAAAAAAAAAAACCTAAAATCAGTTTAGGAGGAGTGAGAAAGTATTGTTTGAGGCTTAATTACATTGGAGAAGCAATGAGCTGAACCTTAAAGAAAAGTTCATCTCCCCAACGTCAGGTGAACTGATGCGAGGTGAGATATATAATATATATATCTTATTCACTATGTTGTACTCTGTAGCAAGGCATAGTTTGCACTTTCATAGCATTTTTATATGTTTTTCTTGTCTTATTGCCAACTGATTTTTTTTTTTAAAATTTCCTTTTTTATTTTGACATTAAGGACAAAAAATTAGTCCTGTGAGTTCTTGGAGTTGTAAATTGTCATGATAGGTTTTGCTCTTAAGAACTGCATAGGATTTTTGAAAAAAGCTTGTTATTGGCTATCGGCGAAGATGTAATCGTTGGCTTTCCTGTTCCCTCAATAGCATAGGCTTTTTAATTGTAAACAGTAGAAGAGGATGTTTCTTTGTTGGCATATGCTTCAAAACACCAGTGAAGTGATTCTTCTCCTTTTGGGTTTCTGATTTTCAGTACCACACTTTTGCCTGCACAACCATCAAGCATCAACATCAAATAACCACCATTACCATAACAACAAAATTTGAGATGTCAACTAAACAACGACATGCTTTTCGGCTGAAAATAATATCCATAGAATACAATTTCTATCCAATTAATTGTAGCCTTTAGAGCATCTCTAATACATTAACTATAACAAAAGCTAAATTTAGTTGAAACTTACCTTCAATGCATTAGCTATACAATAGCTATAGCAATAAATTTATCTAAATTTAGATAAATTTTTAATTTTAACTAAGGGTATTACATCATACTTTCATCATCAGATTTGTTCAAAACCTAACTTGCCCTTCACTAGGCAAGTCATTACCGATTTGGCTGTACTTGATGAATTAGGGTAAATTTGAAAAATTGCAGTTAAATAAAAAAATGGTGTAACATTAAAGCATGATTAACTAAATTGAACTTTAGCTAATGCCATTGGAGATGTTCTTATGACAGAAAGTCGAAGCTGTTTATTCCTTTGCTTGCTATATTATACTGTTTCAATGATTATATATCGTCTATAACATAGCTTATTGGCCGGTATTCTAAATGAGATTTTGGCTATCATAGCATGGTTCCTAATGTCGTGCATCAATAAATTCTCTCTTATTAATGCTGCTTCCTGTTATATTATGCCTTATTCCTGTAACGGAAAATCGAAGTTATTAATCACTTTACTTCATATATACCATTGTTTCAATGATTATAAATCGTCTAAACGTACCTTATTGGCTGGAATCCTGCATCATAATGAGATTCTAGTTATGGTTCCTAATGTTGTGCATGATTCTATTGCTTTCCGCTATTCATGTTACGCCCATTATTGATTCATTCATTACCTATTATTGTAATTAAAACTCGGATTTCTTACACATGCTGGCATAATTTGTGGCAAATCTCTTGAAAATCTAAATTCTGTTTGTGTGTATGGGTATCAATTTTCATAATATTTTCACTTATAAGAGCAAATGTTCTCTGTGTTTATAAGTACCTTGAGTAAATATATCTTCACATTTAGTAGGATGTAGCCCAGAAAATCATGATGTTCATGCAGCAATGCAAGAGGGACCTTTGCATTCTGTCGGCATCTGGCTCCATTACAAATGCATCTCTTCGTCAGCCAGCCACATCAGGAGGAAATATCACAATTGAGGTATTAACAACTCTTGTTAGCCCTTATTACATTCGTTGATTACCTGTGAAACTTATGTGACTTTGTTGAATAGGAGCAGAACAAATTTGTATTGAACATTAACAATGTAGAAAGTTTAATATAGGTGTTAAAAAACATGTGTTTCTTATTTATGATGTGTATTTTTTTTTCTTCTCACGGTTAAAGGGTTAACAACGAAGCACCTGTCATTGGCAAGTCTTGGGGGTTTTGGTCAGACTGTTGGCGAGTTGCCTTTGTTCTTTTTATCCTTTTTTTAATCAGTAAAACACTTAACTTCCCTTCAATAAAAATTATAAAGAATTTTTTTCCCCTCCATTGTCTCTTAATGATAAGCATTTATCATATATTACTGTTAAGCTGTTTGACATCATGTAAACCATGCTAGAACACAAAATCCTCAACCTGAACGTTAGTTGACGGAAGCAATACTGGGATATGCAGAATGTCCTATGCATCATCTTGTTATGGAACAAACTGGGTGCAATCGAGATTTGAGAGACCATACTTCTGGATTGGATTTCAGAAGACATTCTAATTGCGCTATTTCAGAGAGGCCACACTATTGGTTCTGAGGCTACAAGTGACTTTGATGCTTCGAACGAAACATCATTTCACTCCAATTCAATCCATGTGCAGCTGCAAAAATACTTTATTATTTTTTGTTAGGTGGTTGAATGATGACCTGTCTAACTGCACAATAAGTAGACTATGCAATCATTGTGCGGACTAATTAATCACAAAAGCATAGAAAATCTGGAAGGAGGGAGGAAATAGTTAATTTCCCAAGGTAGGCTATGTTTGGTATCTCTATTTTGTTTTTGGTTTCCGAAAACTAATACTCAATATTTTAAAAAACTATTATTGAATTTTGTTTTATTTTGTTTGGTTGCTGTTTTCTGCTTTTGTTTTTCGTTCGTCAGACGCTCGTGCAGGAGTGGAGTGGGGTGGAAGCTCGTGCAGGGAGGGGAGGAAGTCATGCAGGGGGGAAGGGGAATGGGGGGGAGGGGGATTTGGGCGGGTGTAAGGGGGGGGGGGGTTGTTTCGTGCGGGGGGGAGGGGGGATTTGGGCGGGTGTAGGGGGTTGTTTCGTGCGGGGGGGAGGGGGGTCCAGGGCGTTGCGCAAAGTGCTGGCGCACGGCGGCACGAGGGGAGAGGGGGAATCCATCGAGGCGGCGCGGGGGCTGGCGCGAGGTGGGCACAGCAGGCGCGGCGGCAGTACAGAGTCGAAAAAAATGAAAACAAGTTGAAAAAAATGAAAACACGCGTAAAGTGTTTTTGTTTTTCGGCATTCGAAAACATTTTGTTTTTGAAAATTTATTTTCAAAACACATGCCAAACATAAAAAAGACATGTTTTCGGTATTAAAAAACAGAAAACGCGTTCCGATTTTTGTTTTCGGTATTTATTTTGGATATTTTCTGTTTTTGTTTTTGAAATATAGTAGCTATTTTTAAGTAAAAAAAAATAGAAAATTAAAAACAACAAAATGTTGTTTTTATTTTTTGGGTTCTAAAAAATTAAAAAATCTTTTATTATTTTTATTTTTAATACTCAAAAATAGTTATCAGATTTTAAAAAGAAAAACAAAAAACAGACAAAAATAAACATGTCCCTAAGGATGGCAATGGGGCGGGGCAACTTATTATGCCCTGAGCCCGCCCCGCCTGGCCTGGTCCTCTAATTATAGCATGTTGAGATTAAGGCTTTACTGTTGTTACCTGTTGGTGTATTCGTAGAAGGCACAGTAATGGAGAAACATGCAGTGATAGCTGAAAATGATAAATCAGATCTGTGCAATCAATTGAAGTTGAGATATGGATGGTCACAGAGCATGATGAAAGTAAATTAAAAATACTTTTATCACCTGCTGTAGTAAGAGACTGTAAGTACCTGCGGTCTCTTACATATATTGTTACATATATCTCTTACTTTTATCACCATGGGTCCACAACAATGCGACTGGATGGCAGGAGGAGCTGTGGCAGCAGGCGAACACGGCAAATCTACCAATCTGGATGGCGACAGGGCTCTGCTCCTATAGATCGATGTAGCAGACTGCAAACGGCGACAAGGCTAAAAGGGATCGATCAATGGATGGCTGTGTGAGTTGTGACTATATTGTATGTGAGGAGAAATAGAGAAACGGCTAGTGTCGACTGTCGAGTGGACTGGACAGTGGATACTAGAGTCACTGCCTCACTGGACTGGAGTCGCTGCTCGCTATGACTGGACTGGAGTGGAGATAGAGAGAAGCAGTCAATCAATGTAATGTAAACAAAAGAAAATTTGTGAGATTAATATATCAGGGTATATATATGAAAACCCTAAACATATGTCGGGGCGTGGCGGGTCGGGCAATATCTGGTCCCGACCCAAAATCCTATAGGGATGGGTTAAACCCGATTGGGACAGGTCGGAACGAATTTGCCATCCCTACATGTCCCTAGTTACATTGATATTTTGAGCTTCCTAATGGTGCATTTGGGTTGGTGTTAAATAAATGTGTGTTATAAATGTTAGTATTATTACTTCCACATTAATAATATCATCTCCTAGGATATCATTACTAATATACCTAAAAGAGTATTAAATTACTATACACATTATTCATATATCAACTCAAATAATATTAATTTTATTTCATGGTATTAATAGTACTACCACATGAGTTATGTTGTACACATACATACCTTAAATGTATCATATTATACACACCGTGTTAATAATATAATATTTATAAGCCTTTTAAAGTACTATATTTTTTAATTTATAAAAAGAAAAGGCCATTTTAAGCAATTCAATGGGGGAAAGGGATTTGGACCTACCTCAAAGAGGAAACAAGGCATGAGCAGGACCCAAGTCCATTGGTATATAAGAGGAAAAAAGTCCTACCTATCTCAAAATAAACATTTCTTGTACATTATTTCGTTTTTTGTTTTTTCTTGATAGGGAATTTAAGTGCATGGAATATGGATATCATTTAGGTCAACATCAGTGACTAAGGTAATCTTATGATACCTTTGACTTCTAGCATGTAAAAAAACAAATGATAGTAAGGGATTGAACAGGAAAGTGCATATACTATTTCATTTTTTGTGTTTTTGTTTGATTTTGCTGCTTAAGTAGTTTGGGACAATTTGAACTTCATGTTGTAATAGTTCCAATTATAGGGACAATTTGATATCCTATCCTTATCTGGATCATATGTACGTACTGAACATGGAGGGAAAACTGGTGGGCTTAGTGTCTCTTTGTCCAGTGTTGATGGACAAATCATTGGAGGTGGAGTTGGTGGACCCTTGAAAGCTGCAGGCCCAGTACAGGTACCCTCAATACTATAATATAGTTTAAAAAAAGCCATGCTATTTAAACTAGGAAACATTTTCCCATAGGTCTTCTGCATCTGCTTATGTTGCTGTATGGCTCTGTTTTCTTCTTTCACGTGTTTTTTTTTTTTGAGTAAGACATACTCTGCAGAGAGTATGATACTTAGCTAACCCTTTCAATTTAATTCTCAGCAGATGCTCCAGCCAATATCGAATACTTCTATGCCAGTTGATTTCCTTACATTTTGTCCCATCTTGTTTATCTTGTTTGTGTTGGGCACAGGTTATTGTTGGCACATTTCTGATGGATGCAAAGAAGGCTGTTGGTGCTGGCATCAAAGGCGATCCATCCCTCAGTATGTTGGCATCACCAATCGGGGGACCATCTGCCTCTAATGCAGGCTTCCAACCAATGGAAACTTATGAAAGAATATCTATCAGAGGGTCTGATGATCATCAAAATGTCAGTGGAAATCATTTGATGATTCAGCCTCAAGCTATGCAAATGATGCATTCCCCACCAACCGGTTGGAATGCTCGAAACAGTGTTTATGAGCCTACTGGTACAATCTTATGATGCTAATTTTTTGTGCAGAAAGGCGAGTGAGGGAGACTTATGTGGGATATCTTCTACATTTTGCAGGAAGGGCAGATCATGTGGCACAGCAATCGCCAGAAAATGGGGACTACGATCAAATTCCAGATTAGAGGTGGGTTTGACTGGCCTGAAAATGCTGTTTGACCTTAGAGATGTGTCTTCTTCACAGCCTTTTTTGCAACCGATACACAGGACACATGTAAAAACACTTCTTGGGGTCTTTTAATCGACATAATGGTATAGCTAGCTGTACAGGTCACTGGAACTCCACCCTGCACCTTAGGTTCCATAGCATAGCATCTGGTATATGCAATGCTTGCTAAATTATCCTTTTTCTCCTCCCCTTGAATATTGTAAATTCAAGGCAGTCGCCCGGTAGTTTCTGTTTATATTTTGTTTACAGCAGTTTTAGTAACATCTCAAAGTTTGCATTGGTTGGAAGGGTTAATTTGACTTGATATATAATATAAAGGGTGATGACAGACAGTTTCAAGTGCTTTTGATGATAATCCCGGGACACTGATGCCCCCGCAGTAGCTGTAGGGGGTGGATGTGATAGCGGCAGCGGGTGGCCGGTGGCCACGATGATTTCAGCTTGATGGTGATGGTGAAATTGGTTGTGATCGTCTTGCTTGTCTTTGTGCTGGCGGAATAAGGTTTTAAATGACAGTTTTTCAATCTAAGATTAAAAAAAAATGAGAAAAAAATAGAATACTATACCAAACATGGTCCTGGATTATTTTTAAAAATAAAATTATTTAAAAAAATATGAATTCAGATGAATTTTATATTAGTTTTAAATTTATTAAATTCAATATTTTAAAAATAATTATGTTTTTTTAAATAATTCAAATCAAACATTTCCTTTATATTTTGGTTATGTTTGCCTACTCTTTGCTCGCGCGAAAAGAATCTTAATGTTCATATATTTTTTTTATAAACAATGATTTTTAATCATATATATTTAATGATTTTTAATGTTCAAAAAGATTTTTTATCAGGGCAATGATTTTTAATATACATTTTTTACTTAATGTAATTTAATGGTGAATGATTTGCCTAAGATTTTGAACGAAACTCAATGCATAAGCTACTCTAATGCAATATTTAAAAATTTAATGTTAATATTATGTAAATGAAAAATATCATGGCTTTTGCCCTGATTCCACCTTCTTTTTTTTTTTTTCCCTTTTTTAACTATGGGTCAGTCAGGTTCATTAAAATTATTAATTTGGATTTACTTGGTGTTTTGATAGAATTGAATTACAATTTTTTTATTTAATTCATTTATAATTAAAATTTCACATTAATTATTAACATTAAACGTGCTGGCAGGACACCTGGTTGACATTTTAAAATAAGTTTTTTATAAGAAATTGTTTTTAATTTTTTAAAATGAAATTGATTAAAAAATTAATTATAAATTACTTCAGCTCAATAGTAAAACGCAAAATGAATTAACTTAGGTGAGAGGAGAAAGTTTTCTAAAATTCCAAATATTAGAGTAAAAAGTATTATGAAATAGAGGTAAAATGGAATGTTTATCTAGCCAACCAGACAGTGTGTCATATGACTATTGAGTGAGTACTTTCCGGAGCTTTCACTTGGTGAGTTCATGGAGCCATCCATGGTGTCCAAGATTGGCTTAAAGTCAATAGTTTCAACGTCTTCACTTTTGACGTAGGATGAAGTTCTATCAACTTCTTCATTTTGATTCATATATATTGAGATGAGGCTAAGAAGAGTGGTCCATATACCTATTTCTAATGGGTTCCAAGTTTTTGTAACTTAGCATCTATGTTTTTGTCATGTTTCCAACCCAAATCAGTCCTTGTCCCAAACGATTTTGTACTTGTTTCTAAGTATAACTTCTTCCCATACACAAATTAAATTGATTCACCATACTGTTCTAGCCATTTATTAAAAACATATATGTCCTGATCACTAGCGCATATTTAAGGTATAAATATGATGAGAAAAGTATTTATGATCCATAAACCTATTGATAAAAGTTTATTATATATACTCTCTAATACTTATTTTAACAAAAGTTTATTATATAAAACTATTATAAAACCTAATATTTATAATGTTATTGATAATTTTGACCGCATAAAAAATTTATTATCTAAATAATTTTTTACTTGCCCATAATAGAGGAGCCTGTGTCAATTCAAATGGATATAATATTAATAAGGTTTTTTTAAAATTACTTATTAAAATTTATAATTTACTTATAAAATAAAAGCATAATGGCATAAGTTTTGAGGATAAGAGAACACAATTCGTTACATTCTAAAAATAATCAGCAACCTTGGACCATTCGCGTGAAAAAGGGACGCACCCACCCACTATCTCACACACGCACACAAACAGAACAAGGTGCGTCTAAGTTCTCCTCACTGACACTCCATTGTCTCTTGCCTGGCTTCCAGACACACAGACCCACACCCCACTGCTGACTCGGTATTCCAACCCCACCGCCCATTTGCTATGTCACCATCTTGCTTGACCCTTTTGAATCGGCTATTATTGGAACTCATTGAAATTTCATTAAAACCCATTTTTGGGCAGTTTCTGTGAATGGGAATTTATTATTTTGGCTTATTATTTGCTATTATTCTTATTTCTGCTAAACAGGGGCATCAATCATGTTTGAATAGTTTGTAATTGGGCGTGTGGTACTTTTCCTGTGATGGGTCTTTCAAGTAGCTGGAAAGATTGGATTTTTATGTTAACGGTTGAATCTCTTTTGGTAGTAGCCATGTGGTTGTACTTATAGTCGTGTAGTGGGTGGTATATATTAAGTGCCTGCCGCCTGGACTGGAGGGCTCTTGCCTCTTTGAGGAACCTTTTCTTCATCTACCTCTTGCTCTTAGTATTTTTTAGGGGTGACGGGTGAGGGGTGTGTTTATTTATTTATTAACTGCTGTATATTTTATCTGCTAGGTTCTTCTCCACAGTACCCCTCGCCCATTTTTTAATGTAGGCAAACAAAGTGAATAATTTGCAATATTTAACTAAAAGTCGGAGCATAAAAATTTAAAATATTCTGAGGGTTGGCCTATTGGGTTGATGGGCATGTTAGATCTTGCTCTGTATTGATTAGTGAGACCTTGAGCGTAGCCGGATGAGTTTTGATTTTTAAATGGGTCTGCGGTTGTTTGATTATTTTTGGATATTGCTTTATGTTGAAAGTCTACATTTTGGGCTCCGTAAGATCACAGTGAATAGAGAGAGAGAGAGAGAGAGAGAGAGAGAGAGTCCCTTTGCAGGAGAAGGTTTGCAGGGTCCAATGTTTAAAGCATTAGGTCCTGTATTGTTGATATTTTCTCTGCTCCTTTTTGTTTCTGCCAATGATAGTGGATACCCCTCACACTGCAATTGTTATGAGGAGGGTCTGTTTAGCGTACAAAACATTCTAGAGTGCCAGAGAGTGAGTGATTTCTTGATTGCAGTAGCCTATTTTTCCATTCCCGTTGAGCTGCTATATTTCCTCAGCTGTTCCAACGTTCCCTTCAAATGGGTCCTCCTCCAATTCGTTGCTTTCATAGTCCTCTGTGGATTGACCCATTTGCTCAACTGGTGGGCCGATTACGGTTCTCAATCGTTCCAGCTTATGCTGGCTCTTACTGTTGCCAAGTTCCTCACAGCCCTTGTCTCGTGTGCTACTGCCATAACCCTTTTGACCCTGATTCCTCTCCTTCTCAAGGTGAAGGTGAGGGAGCTTTTTTTGAGGCAGAATGTGTTGGAGCTTGGCCAGGAGGTTGGGATGATGAAGAGGCAGAAGGAGGCAAGCTGGCATGTTAGGATGTTGACCCAAGAAATTAGGAAGTCACTTGATAAGCACACCATCTTGTACACCACCCTGGTGGAACTCTCCAAAACTTTGGATCTTCAGAGCTGTGCTGTATGGATGCCAAACCGAGATAACACAGAAATGAGTCTAACCCATGTTTTAGAATCGAGTTCTGTGGAAGCGAAGTATGGGTGTTCGATACCAATTAGTGACCCTGATGTTTTGGACATAAAGAAAAGCAAGGGTGTAAGGATATTGAGGCCTGGCTCGGCCCTTGGGGCTGCCAGTAGTGGCAGGATCAGTGAATCAGGTGCTGTAGCTGCAATTCGGATGCCCAAACTATGCGTGTCAAACTTCAAGGGTGGCACACCGGAGTTGGTTGAGACATGCTATGCCATTCTGGTCCTGGTTCTTCCCAGTGTGAGGTATAGGGTGTGGAGCTATGCTGAAATGGAGATAGTCGAAGTGGTTGCAGATCAGGTGGCTGTGGCTCTCTCTCATGCTGCTGTCCTTGAGGAGTCTCAGCTAATGAGGGATAAGCTCAGAGAACAAAACTGCGCTCTACAGCAGGCCAAGAAGAACGCCCTGATGGCAAGTCAGGCACGGAACTCGTTTCAGAAGGTGATGAGCTACGGAATGAGGCGGCCAATGCACTCAGTGCTGGGTTTCCTTTCAATTTTCCAAGAAGAGAGGGTGAGCTTTGATCAGAGGATTATTGTTGACACGATGGTAAAATCTGGCAGTGTTCTCTCGACTTTAGTCAATGATATGATGGAGTCTCCAGCCAAAGAAAATGGAAGGCTGCCTCCAGAGATGAGGCCTTTTCAGTTGCATTCTTTCATTAGGGAAGCTCTCTGTCTAATAAAATGCTTCTGTGTATGCAAAGGGTTTGGATTCTCAGTCAATGTTCTCAACTCTTTACCCAATCATGTAATGGGTGATGAGAAAAGGGCTTTCCAGGTTATTTTGCATATGGTTGGGTATTTATTGGACAGGTATCGAGAAATGGGTTCGGTTAAGTTTAGTGTTTCGCTGGACAGTGGAAGTGGGGGAAAGGATGATATAGTGCGGGCCAAATGGGGGCAGAGCATGGCTGATGGGTATGTACCCGTTAGGTTTGAAATTGAGATCACCCATAAAGCTTCTGAATCTGGAACTTCCATTTCGGCTATGAATTATTCCGGTTGGGGAGGATTCAATAGCAGTGAATTCAAAGAGGGGCTCAGCTTTGGATTATGCAGGAAGCTTGTTAAGGTGAACTATATATTCTCATGTTATCCTTCTGCAGTTTTTTTTTCCCCACTTCCATAAATGTCATGTTTCCACTGAGTAACACTAGTTTCTCGTCTTCAAAATCTTCTATTGATGGCACAAATTCGTATTTCTAATGGTATGTGGACTACAGAATTAATACCAGAGATTAGTTCTTACATGAGTGCAGAGTTAGCAATAATAAATCGTAGATGAATCAGCTCTTGACTATTATTTTAACCTACAACACCTAGTTATTTGAAAATCTTAGCATCGACTGTAGTTTTCATTATGCGACAGGCTTTTTCTGGTGAATGAATTTGCTTTACAGAGTGCACTTTCTTTAGAGCATAACTGCTGCTAAATGCATTGTTTACGCCATGTTACGAAAAAGTGAAAATAGAAAATATATCCCTATTATTTCTTCCATAGCGCTTGTCATGGGTTTACTCGTGAGACAGACAGGGTATGCAAGGGGCTACAGGGGAAGGCCATGTGCGCTTGGATGTCTCCCGCTACTGCCAGGGATGGTGCAATTTCAGTCCCTCCCTGATTGTTCTCCTACTGGCATTGGGTACACGTGGGCTTAGGTCTTCAACTAAGACTAGGTGTTATGATGTGCTTTCTGATACCATTGGGGGATATTATGGGAAGCGTAAATAACTTTTCAATGGTGCATTATTGTTAGAATTGGGATGGGTGATGAGAGAAGGTCACATAAGCTACTGGGTATATATATATATATATAGCAGAGCTAATTAGTTGTGATAGTATTTCAAACTATATTGTTTTGATAAATAATTATATTTTATAAATTAAAATAATTTTACAAAATAATAGTTTAAAATTGTTATTTGATTTAATCAGTTCAAGTGTCACCCCGTACCAACAATTATATGTATATATATTTACTTATTAATTGTCAATGTCAAACTATTTGTCATGTAATACATAATCATTTTTCTAGTCACTAATGTCAGTCTTCACAGGGAAACTCAAAACCTTCCGATTACTTGCATTCATGTCTTATATGGTCTATCCATACGCTTCCCAGCAAGTCTCAAATTCGCAAATATAGCATCTCACCCCTAGGTAAAGCGCCCCTGCATGTCTAGATGATGCATGTCCAAACCACCTTAGATAGCGTCAGATTTAATAATTTTAATTATATGTGCAAAACCGCTCTGAGTTTTTCTTCCCCCCTAGATGTCTGAGCCTTTGATTGATTGATTACTCTTTCTCCGAAACAAAGGACAAGAAGTTTAGCATTCACTTTCTATGTCTGTAATTATTTGCCTGGTGCGTGCCAATCTGCAGATGATGCAAGGGAATATCTGGATATCTTCAAATTCTGGGACCCAGACACACAGCATGACACTCATTCTCAGATTTCATATCCAACCTTCACCGGAAAGAGCTCTCTTTGAGCCAGTGTATGTCTTGGTGCAACCAAATGCCAATCTCCTGTTTCAAGGTGTTCGAGCCATAATAGCTGATGATGATGATGTGAATCGAACTGTGACGAAAAAATTGCTAGAAAAGCTTGGATGCCATGTCTCTGCTGTTTCATCCGGGTCTGAGTGCCTCAGCTCTTTGGGCCTGCCAGGGACTTGTTTCCAGGTTGTCATGTTGGATCTTCACATGCCAGAAATGGATGGGTTTGAAGTGGCAGCGAGAATCCGGAAGCTCAGGATTCAAAACCAGCCATCAGTCATAGCCTTAACAGCCACTGCGGAGGAGAATGCCTGGGAGAGGTGTTTGCGGAATGGAATGAATGGTCTCATTAGGAAACCTGTCCTCTTGCGAGGGCTGGCTGATGAGCTTCAAAGGGTTATGCGAGGAGGCAGTGAAGGGGTGTTATCTGAAGAAGCCCGTTGCAGGGATAGGGTCTTTTGATGTAACCAACTCTCCTTCAAGCTTTTAAAAGAACAGTAAATGTATGTCAGAGAGAGATATTTTATTAAGGCCATATGCTTGTTATTTAACCGAAAATGAGTTCCTTAAAAAAATTGTTGGAATAAAGAAAATAATCAATGAAAAATACTTTTGTATTTTAAAGAAAAAAATGACTTCTATGGGAAATTGTTTTTTAAAACTCTTTTATGCGTTTTCCATTTAGAAAATAATTTTCAAATAAACATAATTTTTCTGCAAACACTAAAAAAAATTAAGAGCAATTGAGACTAAATGGAACATATTGTTATTTGTCTCAAATTAGCAACAAATTTTGATGTCTCAAAATTTATCAAAATTTTAAAAATCATTTCAAATTGAATTCATTAATTAAATATTTCATAGTTTTTCTCTTCCCCTCGTATTTACACGCATGCAGGAAGGTCCATCTCCTTCATACCTCGACTCTGTCTTCTCTCTTATATTTGTTGTTTTAATTGGTCATTGTCATTTTGGGTGTTTTTTTTTTACGGTAAAATAATCACCATTAGATCTGTTTTTTAATGGTATGAATTAAAATTCTATTTAAGTGTATCACCCTGATGCTATAGCATTTCAATATTGTACCATACAACACTTTTTGGGTATCGCATTCAGTACGAATTCATAAAAAACACTAATGCCATGCATGAGTGGAAATTCTAGTTTTGGTGGTGGCAGCGTCTTAAAATTTTAAACTGTGATAATACAATTTTTTTGGGTGTTTTTAATTTTTTATTACCCCCAATAGTTTGTGAAATAAAATATATCATATTTTTATTTATTTAATTTGTGCCTATGTATACTGGTTCATACAACTATTTTTGTATTATCACAATTGAAATTTCTCCAAGGCGATAGCATTATAATGAAATGGAAATTATAATCTATGTTAAGGTTTGTCATTCATTTGTAGAGTGGTTGAATTCTTATTATTATTTACCATCATTTATATAAGTGATTAAGAAATGTAACTAGTTTCTCATAGGAGTAATGCTACTTGTAGTATTCTTTTTTAGATTGAATTGCAAGCTCTTTTATATTTTTATCAAAATTATATAATTTTGATTAAAAATTTATTAATCAAAACAATATTATTTTGATAAAAATATAAAGGACCTGCAATGTAATCTTATTTTGGGGATTGTAAATAGATTTATAGACAACGTGGGTAAAATCAAACCATATAAATAGGCTTCATTTTATCCAAATATATATATATATATATATATATATATATATATATATATTATAGCTACATAAAAAATAATAAAAACGAAAAATCAAAGAATTCTTAAAACAAAGCAACCATTCGGAATGAGAATTTGTGAAACAAATAATGAAGCCTCAAAGGGGTTCGAAGTTGAACAAATGGGTTATAAAGAGTATCAAAGAGGTTTTAAAGTTGTTCAGACAAAATACTTTAAGTTAAATTGAAAAAGTCATCAAGAAATCAAAGCACTTAAAAGAATATTGAAGGAATTTGAACAAAATCAAACAACTTTGGAATCCATTAAAGCACTTCAAAAGAATATTAGAGGACTTTTTGCGAAATCAGAAGCACTTTAAAAACATACCTTCCGATAAAATCAGATGATTTTAGAATTCACTAGAACACTTTAAAAAAGAATATTATAAGGCTTCAAACAAAACCAAAAAACTTTCGAGCCTATCAAAGTGCTTTAAAATAATATTAGAGGGATTCATGAGTTATTAGATAGGTTCAAGGTCCTTAAAATTTTTTAAGTTTAACAGATGACTCTTGGATTTGAAAATTAAATAATTTTTAAATAATAATATCGTCCTACTACAAACATATCAAAAGGATCTGATATAAAAAAATTTCAAGGTGACACATATCTCTAAATCACAAAGGTACCATGCTACCTTCAACATTAGAAGACTTTGCAAGCTAGAGGACCTTGATGAAATTAGACGACTTCCTTTGTTACAATCATAACACCTTCATGACATAAGGACTTTCATTAGAATAGTATTTTAAATCGTTGATGGACTTAGATAAACAAAAGTGTGATGACGTACCAGGAGAATTAATGTTTTAATGAGTCAGTTGAGAATTAATATTTTTATAAACAAAAGTTGGATTATGATTTTGGAGAAGATGTCAAATTAATGAAAATAGTTTTCAAAATTTAAGAATTATTTCTTTCTTATTATTTTAATAATCCATAAGATTTTGTGGTCTTTAGAAGATTTCTCAATGAATAGTAATACTACGTATGATTAGGATAGTGTAACTAGTAGATATTTAAGGGTGGACATAGCATATGGCAAGGGTGGGCAAATGCTCACCCTTAACTTATTAGTACATAATAGTATTAATAATTAATGTATAATTAAGAAACCCACAAAAGTCTAGCACAAATAAAACTTATTTACCTTGCTCAAAACATTGGGTTTTCAAGACTTGAAAGGATTTGTGATTTTGTTCGAAAAATGGTTGAGATTAACAAAAATGTACCCTATATCCATTATTTTTTTATTGGTGACTTTGACATTAAATTACCAATTTTGATTACTACTATAAAAAGAGTATCATCTGCTACGAAGATTGTGAAGAATTAATTGCATAATTGAATGAGTGATTAATAGATGAATGATAGCTTAATTGTAAACATGAAGAAAGATCTTTTTCATAACGTTGATAATGAAACTATCATGCTACAGTTTAAAATATGAAAACACTTTGAAATTTATTGTAAAATATTATAATAAACATTTTGTTTATATGATCATTTTTTGTGTTATATATAAAATTTTGAAATCCAAATACAAGAGTTGGCCACCTTAGATAGGATTTCTAGATCTGCCCCAAGGTAACCCTTACGACATGGCAACATTCTAAATTATTAAGAGAGAGAGAGAGAGAGAGAGAGAGAGAGAGAGAGAGAGAGAGAGAGAGAGAGAGAGAGAGAGAGAGAGAGAGAGAGAGAGAGAGAGAGAGAGAGAGTACATAAATTATAGCGGTAATGTCACGAGTCGATTGCACATTAATGAAGATGGTGGACTCAACCTATAAATAGAAAACATAGGAAAAACATGAAGAGAACCAATAGAGAGACAAATATACCTATAAAAAGAGACATAGTGTAATACTCTCAAATCTAAGACTTAATGTGTTAGTAAAATTAATTACATTTTTTTGGACATAAAACTTCATATATCAATCATTTCATCAAACATACCATCAAATATTACATAAATTCCAATTAAAGAATATACATTTTCTTTATTATACTTTTCCCTAAAACCCATTCACATTTACATGTGTAATGCCTATCTAATTCCATTTCAGACTCTTCTTTCCCCTCTTTCATTGGTAGATGAGGAAGGATTTGATGACAGGAACCCATAGCAGCCATAGCCACAATCCCTTAACCCCCCTTATAAATCAATGAGAATATAATTTGTATTTTGAAAATATGTGTTCTATGTTTGGCAAGCCTATATTATTTTTCAAAGCATGATTAGTTTTAAAAATTATGGGTCCTTAAATCGGTTATGTCATTTTTAAAAACAATTATATTTTCAAAGATAATACTATCATACCAACCGACCAATTTAATTTTGATGGAAGACTCATATAATTTTTTTATTTTTTTATGTTTCATCTATTTTATCATCTAAGCCCATCATGTGTTTTTTTATAATTTTTATGAAGTTCAATTATTATTTTTAAAAAAACATATTCTCTTTAACACCAAACAAAAATTATTTTTAAAATTTTAAATTCAACACAAAGTCTAATAAAAATTTAAAATACTAAGAACATAATATAAAATACAAAAACTAAAACATATACCAAATAACTACTTGGTATATGTTGAAATATACTCTATGACATGTAAAGTGGATTAAACCTTGATCTAATGGTGTATTTTTTTGTCACACTTTGCATTGAAAGCCCGTTAGGGTGTAATTTAGTCTATTTTGAATAAGACCATTAATACTCACACTCTCTGCAAATACACTTACAAATATATTAAATGACTAAATTATTCTTTAAAAACAATAATAAAAAAATTTAAATAATAATATTCAAATACTAATATAATATTAAAAAAATAAATTTAAATTTAAATAATCTATAATATTATTCAAACATAAATTAAATATTTGAATTTTATTTTCTGAATATTATATTTATGTTCAAATAATTATTTTCGAATGATAAAAAAAAGAAAATTTTAAAACATAAATATAATATTTTAAAAATAATATTTGAATATTTAATTTATGTTTTAATATTAATATTTAAAAATATTAAGAAAAATATTTTCGTAATTTCGTGATGGTGTCTTTACTTCGCTCTCGTTTACCCTTCGCATCGACAGGACATTAAGAACAAGGATGTTCCCAAATCCGAAACTGGAACCTCGGAGGGAACAAGAAGCTGCAGTACAATACCACTCCAACGATTTCGAGTGGGAAGAACTGAAACATGAGACCGAGAACGACCCATCTCTCGCCCATCACTTTTCTCTCGCTTCTCAATCCTCGCTTCTCCCCATTTCCTCAGATTCTCAAGCGTGGAACAGCTTCCACCTTCGTCACTCCACCGGCAAGTTCTTCAAGGTCTGCAATCTTATTCTCTCGATCCACAATTCATGGTTCTATCCTTAATTTCAATATTTACTCCACTCGCAAGTTCTTCAAGGTCTGCAATCTCAAGAGTGGAAAGTTGTGTGTTTTTAGGTTTTATAGAATTGTCTCTTTTATTTTATTTTTTGTTTCTAACCTTAATTTCATTTACCCGAATTATTTTGGTTTCCGGCTTGCGTTCATGTGGTTTCAATATTTACTCTATGCATATGTACATACGGTTTGTAATCCGTACGCATCTTTCTTCGGAGCAATTACATATTGGTAACCCTAGTGTGGGCAAAACATTTACAATCTGGATAACTGTGGTATGCATTTTTGTGCACGGCTCTTTGCTCTTTAATGTATCGATACCATCATGTGCAAACCAGACCATGGGTATGCATCGTGCAGTTTTTCATTTTTTATTTATTGCAAGAAAACGTTTGATTTTTTCGTTTTCTGTTGTTGTGGGTGATTGCCAATAACCAAAGGTCTTCCACATTTGTTTTATTTTTCTCCGGAAATTATGTTACTATCTTCATTTGGTGATGTATATTTATGTATGTGTTTGGGTTTCATAGGGTTTTCATTCGTTTGCCGTTACTGGCCTTATTATTATTACTATTTTTTGGCCCGCTGCTTGGCTGCTGAGAAAATTGAGGATAAGGTAGTATCAAGCTCCTTTTTATTCATATTGCTGCCTTATTTGCAGTTTTGTTCACCTGAAAATTATTAATTTTTTGCCCTAGGTGCTCATATCAATATCAAATAGCCAGCCAATCTTTAAGCCCCCACCCTTTCATGAAGCTAGGGAAACTAAGAAAAAGAAGAAAAAGGCAATGAAAAGGCCTATTCCAAGTGAGTTAGATGGTTGAATTTGAATATTTGTATTGAAAATTTTGAACAATGTTTGTGAGATTGATCTTATTTTTGAGGAACCGAAACATAAACCATCGCTATGGTTGGCCCAATTGAATATTATTCATTGAATAGTTTTGTTTCCCATGTCACCGCTAATGATGACTTTCTATGAAAACTTAGCTTAATCCAGTATTATCCAAAGTTTGTGACAACATCAGCAAGTTAAAATTTTTATTTTTAGTTTCTTTGTTCTTCAGTCTTGAACTAGTGATTTTCTTCTTACTATTTTGAGGAGTTTCATGATTTTATAGAGAGAATTTTGTTTTATTTACCCCTTTTCTTTGATTACATTTTGATCCCATGGCAGGAGAGACGTTACTTGCTGAAGGAATTTCCCGAACTAGTTTCTAGTGATGGACCATTAAAGCTTTTGGAGGTGGGATGTGGTAATGGAAGTACTGTTCTTCCAATATTATGGTAATTTTTATAATTGTCACTTTTAGTGTGTTTATTTGTCTTCATAATTTAAATTATGTAACAACGCAACATAGGTGTAACTGTGAATTGGCCTTTTTATATGCATGATAATTTAAGAAGGGATTCTGGAATTGTTGGTACCCAAAATGTATTACCTATATCTCAACCCCAACCCTAACCCCAATTAGCTATTCAAGTTAATAGATGGTTGCAAACCTCAATCCAGATTGGATATGTATATTAGTATATATATTTGGCCCATTGATCGGGGGGATTTATACTTCCTTTTTAAGGTTATTTTGGGTACATTTTCATACTATTTTACTTCTTAATTGTGGCATTGTGTTACATTATTATATTTTCATGTCCTAATTCGGAAAAGAGAATTTCTTGTAGTTTTTGTGGTATTTTTGTTATATTTTGATAGGAATTTAAAAATAAAAAAAATTCACCAGATCAACAGAAGGAAGAAACAATCCAAAGACGTAAAGAACATGACGACCCAATTTTACGTTGATCGAGTGAAAGTCGGGTGAAGCCCAAATTGCACATATGGAGTCCTGAAGCCTCATTGAAAATACTTTCCTTTTGTTCGGGTGAAATCCGAAGTTATCTGGTGTTGGTCGAGTGAAGGTCGGGTGAAGCTTATTTTGCATATTTAGAATCTACAAGCTTTAGGGAAAAGGACTTTCTTATGGTCGGGTGAATTCTGAGGTCACTAGATGATGGTAGGGTGAAGGTCGGGTGAAACCTTCTTCACCCGATCAAAGCCCAAATTTCGGCGATGGAATCCTTATTTTTGCATATTACTTATTTTCTTCTGGACCAAAGTCATTTGAACAGAAGACAAGCGCCAAACACTCAAGTCAAAAGAGAATTAATAGAAGAAATTCAAATTTAAAAAGGGTGCTTTGAATCAAGACCGGAGTCTTTTTGGGATTAAGGAGAGTGTTTAAATTTCTTTTTCAAATTTAAAAATAAGGGGGTTACAAAAGATTTAATAGGGGTTATTTACTTAAAGAATTATAGAAGATTTATGCAAGATTCAAATTCAAAAATTCAAAATTAGGTTAGGAAGGCTATAAAAGGGCATCATATCCTCCATTGTAAATCATCTAATTTTTTACCATTTTATTTCTATAATTCTATTTTCATCTAGAATAGAGAAAGTGAGATTGAAGAAGGTTTGGGGTATCACTTGGAGCTTGAAGGCAATCTGCTTGGAAAAGAAGATCAACCTTGAAATTTCTTGGTCTAAATAGGCAAGCTATCCTTTTGATATTTTTATTTCATGTTTTGTAATTCTATTGTGCTCAATAAAATTATAGAAGCTTAAAAATCCTTGATTGGGGTTAGGATGGAGTTTGATGTAATAGATTAATTTGAAATATTTTAGTTTAATCCTTTTCACCTTGTAAATATTTATTGAATATCTTGGGTTTAAATATAAAATAAATTTGACCATTTTATTTTATCATATTAGGTATTTATGTGAAAGGTTGAAAAATAAAGCATAAGTACTGGAAAAATCATAATACTCAAACTAGAGGTTATATAATTTACGGAAGACAGTGTAAAACTTATGATACCAAGTTAATAGTGAGTGTGATGCTAGTTTTAGACTAAACAACTCAAATTTTAAAGGGTTACCTGTTTTCCATGCTAGGGTATATACACGAATTATGACACTTGAAAAAGGCTAATTCACGCATTAGAGGTTGGGTATTAAACATGATTGCAAGGAAAGAGTTAGATTGAACTATAACATAATCTTTCGAAAAATATATCAAACGAAATATTAACTCCAATCGCCTTTATCAATTGAATTTTTCTCTACTTGAAAAAGTATTTTTCTATCTCTCACATCTATTCAATCAAATTATTTAAATTTAATTTTGTTTTTCTATTATTTCACTCAAAAATCTCTTTATAAGTTAGTTAAAAATTTTAATTTTTTCATTCTCCCCTTAGGTTTGATATCCGAATTTAAAAATTCACTTTATTACTTGTTAAGATTTGTATACTTGCGAAACACCGATCACCCATGACCATAGCTCTCATTTGAACCTACTTTTTTATCGATATCTCATATCTGACATTAGTTTATGACCATAAATTAATTGGTACCCAAAACACGACATGTTTAATAATTCCCAAACTCATAAACAGAAATTAATTACACCCACGTTATAACATTTATACAAAATTATTTATAATGATAATAATTGGCCCCCATTGAAAGCAGTTTTATCCACATTCATCAAGAACTTGAAATAAGTTATCCTTAACATTCCACGTGTGAACGTGGAGTGGAAAGTTTTCCCTTTGAACGTTTGCTTCCTTTTCCTATCAATAGGAGACTTCAATGTTGGAAAAGAGTATTAGTGGAGATAAAGAGAAGAAGAGAAAGCTTCCAAAGTAGCGGAAAGTTTCCCCTTTGAATGTTGGCTTCCTTCTCCTAGAAATCGGAGACTTTAATGTTGGAAAAGAGCATCAGAGATAGAGAGAAGAAGAGAAAGCCTCACCGTACTTTCTTCTGAAGTTTCATTTGTCATTGCTATAAAACACTTATGAGAAGTAACTATTGTGCCCACTTCTTGATCCTTCTCATCTTTGTCTATATGCTTTTGGGTTCCAACCATATTATATATCAATTCTTATGTATTACCTCTACATATTTAATCTTCCCCCACTTCTTTCATATGCATATATTGCATTTAAATTTTTCCGTCCTATATTGTCTATTCATTGCATTATTGCCTCTATTAATTGGAAGGGGCGGCGCTATGCCTAAGCGAGGATGTGCAGCTGTACACCTTGGCCCGTCCATGTAAATAATAATAAATAAAAATTTTAATTAAATTTAAATATTTAAAAAATTTGAGATTGTTGATTGCTTGATTAGTTAAATGTTGTAAGGGTGTTCAGATATGGATTGTTGTGTGCATTGGTCAATTAGCATTAGACAATCTGTTCTCAAATTTTGGTTGGCGTTGGATAATCACACCTCTGGCTGACGGTTGTCCCTTTGTTCAAACAATTTATATTGAACTTCTGAGATGGTTGGCTCCGGATCCCTTATTTAGTCCCTTTCTTTTTTCAATTTTAGTTGCTTTTGTGTTGGTTTTAATTTAAAGAGTTTTAAAATGCATGAATATCTAGTGTTTGATATTCATGGTATTTAATCTATTTGTCTAATTGCCTACTATTATATTTTTTCCTGTTCTCAATTTGCTACTAGTAGTCTAGTTCATTGTTATATTCAATTTTTGTAATACATGTTGAACCCCCTAAAAAAAGTTGGTTAATGGAATGTGTTGGAGAATAAATGATTGACATTCATCGTAGGATCTCAAGAATCTTGTTGCTCTTTCCCTTTTCTTTAACATTTTCTTATTTCATATAATTTATTTTCATAAGATTTTCCTCATATATGAAGTTTCGGTAGAATTCGTGGGAAATAATGGAATGCATGCATTAACTACATTTGAATGCCCTTATGAATAGGGGTGGCAATTTTGCCCCGCCTCACCCCGGGCCGCCCCGACCTGATTTGTCCCGTCTTGACACACCATCGGATTGGGTTTGGGTCTTGTTCGACCCGTTCCGACCCAGTATTTTAAAGCAGAATCAAGCTAAAAAATCCTATCCCGACCTGACCCGCCTCACTTCGACCCAAAGTGCCCAAACTAGCGAGTCAGGGCGAGTTTGTGGTGAAATTTCGGATCGGGAAGTATCCGAGCCTAACCCGACCCGACCCGTTGCCATGTGTACTTATGAATTGTAAAATAGATAAAACATAAATTTGTCATTATATTTGCCTTTCCTTGCCCTTATCCTCTTCTCAAGGTCCTCCCTAGAATTCATTCCACATTTGATGATGTTTGGTTCATTTAATTTTTGCCTTTTCACAAAATTCTCAGCATTGGGATGAATTTTTTCATGTTTTATTTACATTAATAAAGCAATAGAAAGGATTAGTTTTTCTCTATGTAAATGTTCAACCAAGTGTAATCCTTTTATATATATTAATTCCATAGAAGATTTCACCATTTTTGCTTTTTTATGTGTGCCATATCATATGCATTTTCGTTAATGCCAGCATATCATCATTCTAAGAAGTTTAATTTTTGAATGGGAAACTCTGCTAATTTTTGATTCATTATTCCCAATGCCACCTTTAGTTTCTCCTAGAACTCCTTCCTTATGTCGCCAAATATCTTCTCCTGCCATGTGGCAGTTTTACAACTTGGAGGGCCTATAAGTGCATTCATTTGCCTTTATAGTTGGTTTGCGCATGGGGGATTTGTACGACCTACTTGTAACTAAACTGTTCATAAGCGAAATTTTCTCAACTACGACATTAATGCAGAAAGATTGTACTTCGCCAGTATTTCGTGAGATTCGTCAGCTGTATCTTGCCGTGAACAATTAGATATTCAGTTGATTCATATGGTATGGGGTAGTGTCTGAAAATATTCAGAAAGCTGCCAGTAAATGCCATATGTCCAATATTGGTTATACTGATATGAAAGCAATACTAAAATTTAAATTTTATATATGTATGTGAATTGTAACTCTTTCTATTAATTTGTATATATATTTAACATCTTTAGTGGTCTCCAAAGATGTAACTAGCAAAATTGCGTAGGGGACATTCGATTTATATTTCCTTAAATGGAGAAGGTGCAAATAAGTTGCCAACTCACATATTAACTGGTATTTTGTGATACTTATCGAGTTATGGCCTTATCCTCACAGTGAATCATCTCGTGTTGCAGTTCTAGAGAGGATATCATTGTATATGCCTGTGATTGTAGCAATGAGGCTCTTGATAGGGCCAAAGAGATTATAGAAGCCAGTAAGGTGGTTTCCGTTGAACAACGCTTCCATACATTTTGTTGCGACTTCACAACATCTGAGTTTCCAAAATGGTTGGCCTGCATTTCTTGCCGGGAAATTACTTTGCAAAAGAAGCACAGTTCCTTTTCAGGTTGCTAGTTTTATCTACTACCTTCTCATATTCCTTTTTGTTTTTTTTGAACATTGAATTGTTCTCTAGTTCAACGTGGGCTCACGGTTTTGTTTTTCATTGGCACGTGTGGTAGAGAATACAGGGACACATCTAAATTTTCTTTCATCACTAGAAGATGGTAAATGTTGCATTGGTGGGGTGGATTTTGTTTCTCTGGTGCGTGCTTTCATTATCTCAGTAAATAAATCAGCCCACTATAATGGTTTTCAAATGACAATATGGAAATCAGATAAAATCAGATAACACCTTTGTTTTGTTGGGTCTGTCTTCATTTGAATTTTTAATAAACAAATTCTAGTTAAATCTTTTAAGCGGGAGGTATTTAGGAACATTTATGATTTCCTGAATGTATCATGTGTCTGCTTGAATCAAGCCTAGTTTATCTGGATTGCTTACAATCTGGATTGCTTTCGGGACAATGTATAGCTCTTGTCCCTACCAGATTAAACAAATAGCCATGCATTTGTGCATTGCCTGGTAATAGAGCAGTACTTCAATAATGTGTTGAAAATGGACTTCTATAAAGCAATTTAATGTCTTTTTCAGAACTTCTTTTGAAGAAAAAGGAAATCAAAAGAAAGCTTATCCCTGAGCTGAACACATATATCTTCTATATTATCCTATCACAATAAACCTTCAACCTAGACTACCCAGTTCTTACTAAAGTTCTTAATTTCATTATCTGATTTCCCCTAAAGAAATTCCATATGAAAATCATTTGAAACTTCATTTGAATTTACGTTCAATAATAACGAAAATTGGGCTTCTTGGACATCTTTCAAAAATGTTGCACTAGACACAGCCTTCATTGTTGTATCAAGATAAGTGCATTGGTGCCCAATTGCATCAATGGCAACCTGGTTAAGGTCTTCGATTCATAAGATCAACGTCAAGGTTGGTCTGCATGTTATTAAGAAGCACTTAAGCAGCATTGCATGGACCAAGAGCATAAGAACTAGAGACTTCGGCTGGTCGCTGTGGGGCTTACAGCTGAAGAGGATATCTTTAAGTAGGGAAGCTCCACAGTATTTGGCTTAGATAGGGGTGCCAGCTCATAAAGGCTTAGAAGTGTTGGCCCATAATAGGGCGAGTCCCCAAAAGAAATCACATTAGCAGGCACTTGACACCTGCTCTAACTATAACAAACATATCCCTTTAAAATGCATGGATAGCCAGCATACACATACTTTTAAGTTCGAAGGGACAATTAATCAGCCCTAGAAAGTGTATGAAATAAACACACCAAAATACTTGAGGATGAACAAACCAGAGTGGACGATCTAGATGAACTGATGAAGGGCCAGATGAGTTGAGAATATAACACAAAGTATGAAAGACAAGATTAAGAATGCTTGAAATAGCTTTGTGAGGAAAAATACAATGGACAACATCAAATAAGTGACTATTTTTGCATTCCACAATCTCACTTTTTTGAGTGTGAGCACAAGATCTCTAATGGAGGATGGCACAAGACTCAAGAAATTGTGTATGATAGGATTCGAAGAAATACTTATAAGCATTATTAGTATGCAAAACGAGTAAATATACCATATTGAAAGAATTCATGATAAAAAGTAGAACATGAACAAAAAGCTTTAGAATAATTTTTTTTATGAAATATAACCTAGCAGTGCAACTACTATCCTCAATTAAAGTGACAAAATATTTAATTTCAAACGAAGACACATAATAAAGACTTTGAACATTAGAGTGAACTAACTTAAATAGTTGTGAAACATTGGTGAGAAAATAACATGATATGCTTACCTAACATGTTTTTTGGTCATTTTAAACACTTTTTAGGGACAAATGGAAATTGACAAGGTGTATTGATGGATGACAAAGGCAACAATAATGCTTTAGAGTATATAAAGATTATTGAGTGGCTGCAACAATAGCCCAACATCCTAATTTAGTAGAGAGACCATCATTAATTTGGCATTATTTAAAATCTTGAAAATGTTGAAAAAACCGATATAATACAATTAAAATCTCAAGTTTGAGAACTAACATATAATAAATTGCAAGAAAAGTTTGAAATATAATAGAAATATTGTAAATATAAAGAATAGCTTTGTGATACACAAGCGGTAACAATAACTCAAAGGTATCATAAATAAAGGGAGCACGTTTGGTGGAAGAAAGGAGTTGGCAGATGGATGTAGCAGGCATTGGGCAGTCGGGAATAATTTAGATATAATGCGTGAATGCTTTAGATATAATGAGCGATGAACTGTAACCAACAACACTACCATATGATGCCCAAGATAGTAAAAATAATATAGCGAACACTAGGAGAATAAGCCGTTAGTAAAACATAACTCACATAGAAATCGACTATGAACATAATAAGACTATTTGAGGTGTGTCACTGGCAAGTTACGATTGCTAAAAATAGAACAAACCTAGAAAAATTTGACAAACAAGTTTTGGCTAGGAGCAGCAAATTCCAGTGAGGGTGACATTAATAGATGCAGAATCTGAAAAACAATGGCGTCTCAAATCTGAAATTGGATGAAAAATGAACTCTAAATCTAAATAAATCACTTACAAAAACCTTGAAATACTCAGTACTGTATTAAAAAAAGCTCTCAAAGTAGTGGGAGATGGTAGAAGGGCTAATTTGAACTTGTGATTAAAAACGATTTCAGTTATGGGAGCCGAAGATGATTCTGGCGATGGCAACAGTTGCTGGGGCTGATTCAGCATGTCACTTAAATAATGCAATTAATCTTACATATATAGGGGATTCTGTTCTTGAGCATTGGTCCAACTATGTTATGCTCCAACTTGCTATTAAATTCTAGAAAATCACAGCCACTAATTCTTAGAGGACAACATTTTAACTGAATTCTAGAAAAATGTTTCGTGGCCCTTGAATAAATTGCTTTATTGTACCAATGTTTGATCTCAGATATTCACTCTATCGGCAGTTCCACATGACAAAATGCCCAGGGTTGTTAAAGAGTGCTTCTCTGTTTTGAAGCCTGGCGGCATTCTTCTATTCCGGGATTATGGTATGGCACATTGTATATTAGTCTCAATAATTCTCATCAATTTTTCTGGGCATTTTCTGAAATTATTTTATCAATGAACCGCAGGCCTCTATGATATGACTATGCTCCGGTTTGAGCCACACAAGAGAGTGTGCTTTCGGGAATACATGCGCTCTGATGGAACCCGTTCTTATTTCTTCAGTTTGGATACCGTTAGAGACCTTTTTGTCGGTGTAGGCTTCATTCAGGTATTCTTTTTGTAAGTTTGTTTTAATGGTCCTTAATCTGATTGCCAATTCAGCCTATGGTCGTGTCCATATGGTTCCATTATGTAACATTTAATTGCTGAATAGGCACGGTCAGAGCAAAGAAAAGTCCTACATTAAAGACTTCACTACTCATTTTGATGGAATCGGTCGCCGAGAGCATAGGCGTTTAACTATACTCGCACGTCATAAGATGTTCATACAACTCGCTCAATACCAAGACAACATAAATATGGAACTTAAGAAAACCTAATCAAGGTTCTTTACTTATTGCAACAGAGCAGCTCCTGGGCCAAGAAAACAGTATGTTCAAAGGATCAGGCCTCCCTCCCATTGCAGGTGGGAGCAGCCCAATTTGGGCCCTGGGTTTAAGACTTAAGTGGACATGTGATTGATTTAGTCTGTTGATAACATCAGCCTAGTAAGTAGGCTGTGATCACGGGTAAGGATTAGAACTGCTACTGTATTTGGGGTTCAAATCTCTTAGCAATAAAGTATGGTTCAGTCACAAAGACAGATATAGGCCTTAGGGGACCCTTGGGTGTGCAACTCTGAAAGTTCTATGAACCATCACTTAACTGTAATATTATAGAAGATAAATGAAGTATGGCTTCCTGCTGGTATAGATATTTTAATAGGCTTTCATCATTATTGTTTTCCCACATAACGCAGGCAAGCTCAACTGATAACTTGACGCTTATTTGCTGTAATTTGGAAAAATCAGAATCACTAGGACGGTGCTGTTTTTTCTTTTTTTCCTCTCTTGGCTTTATGACTGATGAGTTGCCGATTTCTCGTGCAGCTGGAGCTTGAATATTGCTGCGTTAAGTCGTTGAATCGGAGAAATGGGAAGAGCATGCGAAGGGTGTGGGTTCATGGGAAGTTCCGAAGGCTTATGTGAAGGGTCTTTTCTTTTCTTTCTTTGTCTCCCTCCCTTGTTTTGTTCGCTTCCACATTTCATTGGTATCGACAGAAACAAATGCAAGCTGTTGCATGATATGATTGGGGCATTCAAAATTAGTTGTAATTCATTGCTGCTTGGGTGAATTTTATATTGCTCAGGACAGGTGAGTATATCCCATGTCAACATGTTCCTAAGGTGTTTGAGTAGGCCTACCTTTCTCGGTCTTATTCATTACCTCACGTAGCGGAGCACAACGTACAAGCAAGCGTCTTATTTTTATATTCTTATTATGCATATTTTTTAAATAAAACCCATGATTATCATGGCGGTGATAATAATAGCGATCATTTTTTTTGTAGCGTAGAGTGGACATCGACGCAATTTCCTTTGAAGATTCTAATCGAGTCCCCCCCTTTTCGGTGCGCAAATTACTCTGATGAGAGATATGCTAGGTTTAAGTTTTTTTTTTTTTAATGATATGGCATTTCGAGATAAAGATCATTGGCTCGAATTCTATAAGTTGAATTATTTTGATTTAGACTTATTTTGGGTTGAATTTTTCACATCTTAATGGTACTCTTATGTCTTTTATATGAATTATTTGAGATATCAAAGTTTTATATTAGGATTAAGCTTTTTGAGATTTAATTCTGTCTCAAATTTCTTTAGATAAGTAAATTACTTTTCCAATTTAAGTCTATGTCTCAAATTGAAGTCTTTTGTCTTGAATCTCAATACTTTCAAGATGAAAGCATGTACTTTTCGAATTAGTTCTTTGACAGCAATTTACTGGATTAAATTAAACCTAAAGATCCAACATATTAGAGTTAGTAGATCTACTAATGAAATTCTTTATGTATTACAAATGTGTAGAGCAAAATATTGTATTAAGCGATAATTGTTTGTTAATAAAATCACTTATTAACAATTATATTTTATGTCTTTCGCGCTTTATGCTCTATACAAATAAAGAATATAAGTTGTGAGGTGTTATTGTAATTTTCTAAAGGGGTTGATTGGTTGATGCATTCATCCCTCTCTCGATCACCCTGGGATCTAACAAAACTTTATAAAAAAAAAGCCAAATTATTGCCAAATCATCAAACTTACAAAATCAAGTCATTCTAAAAATTCACTTTATAAAGTTATGTGCCCAACAATCAGGCTAGTGACTTAATTAAAACTATGAACACGGCCCAACACCTGGGCAACACATCTAACAAGTTTCAAAGACAAAAATAAATGGTTATAAGTTTTGATTTTTGTATTTTATTGAATTTTAATCTGAAAATAATTATAGTTTAGTTAAGATAAGGATTTAAAAAAAAATAGGTTAAAAAAATGTGCGCCCATATAATAAAATAGAGAACAATTAAAAATAAAATATTTAAATTTTTCCATAAAATTAAGTTTAAATTTTAAAACGAAAAATAGTTAGAAATAATTTTTAAAAACAAATATGGGACTCACCTATTTTGAAAACTAAATTATAAAATTAAATAATTTTAAATTTATTTGAACTTACTATTTTTTAAATAACAATGTTTTTAAACACAATAAGGGGAACCAAATGTACTCAAATATTTTTATTTAGAAAAACTAATGTCATTTTAATTATCATTATATTTAAAATTATTTTTCAAATTTTATTAAATTACAAAATAGTGTCCTAAGTATCACGGAGTTAGACTTACGATGAGCTAACTTGCGCGTCACTTAATTACTTAGCAAAAATTTCGTGAAATAAGTAAGTTTTAAGTTCGAGTGAAGGATTTTAGAGTTGTTTGGAAAAATTGGCGCAGGTGCATGCTACTTGAGGAGGGGGCAGGACGGAAAGTATAGCTGATACAGACGGAATAGGCTTCACGGCAGTTCGTGTGGAAGATCGATGAAGTCCTATACATCAATTCAAACCATATTAATTGTAAATACACGTCATTGCTATAACCACAATTGTAAGTAGCATGACTATATATTATTGTCTTCATGACCTAAACCTCTCCCCACATAAATTGTGGCACATTAGTCTTATTAATCATACTTCAAAGTTCAAACCATATCCAAGGGTAAATGTTCTCCTTTTAGGCACGTGAATTATATGTTATTATCCCAAAATCTTCTTAGAATTTAGGAAATGGCCATATTTACTATAGTATTCACTTCTGTTTTACCTCACTATAATAACTTTTCATAGCTATTTCTAAACTTCAATTTGTATTAACTTGAATTTCTTAAGGTATTTAATAACATTTCCTACCACAAATGTGATAAAATAAATAAAAATATTAAATGAATTTTAATAAATATATATTTTTATAGTATTATTAAATTAAAAACATATATCTTATTTATTTATTATTACTATTATTATAATATTTTTATAAATTACATATAATAGTAGTTTAAACATATTAAATAAAGATAACATATTCTAACGATTAATTAATTATATTTTTTGGATAAGTTTACGATGTGAATTCTTTTTTGTAGATTTATATGATTTTGTAATTTTATTCATAAATGTTCGTAAACACCATAATTTAAAGCTTGTGTTTAGTTCTGTTCATTAATGAATATTAATTAACACGTTTGAATATCTTTTTATTTGGTTCGATTTTGTTCGCTTACAGTCCTATAGGTGGGGATATACAGAAGTAGATAAAAAATTTTAATCCACACAGATGCAGATATCTTTGATTTTCCGTCAAATTATGTGTGTTCAAGAAGAAACTGTAAATTTTTTATTGGGTAAGGGTGCCAAGGTGAGCAGGTTTTATTTTCTTTTGGTTGCTTCTAGATTTTTTATAAGCTCACATATTGTTGATTAGTTCTTGAATTTTTTTCTTGGGTTGCTATGTAGTGTAGTTTGCCTTAAGCGCGATTAACTTGTCACTAGAAAAAAAAGGTTATGTAGTTGTCTAAGGACACTCACAACTGTTTTTCTAATATTTTTCTTAATTTTATAAATTTAAATTACTTTTTGCTTCCTTATATAGATATATATCACAATAGATTCTCTTAATTATTCTCTATATTATTTTTATTTAATAATACTTTTTATAATTTGATATAAAATAAAAGTGAAAGTTATGAAAAATGTGAAGGAAATAGGTGAGAGAAATTTTTTTTATATAATTTAATAATTATAGAAAGTGAACAATGCTTCCCAATACGTTGAGAAATACTGTACAAATCCTATAGAGAAAGTTAAATATATAACTTTTGTTGTAGATATAATTTTATGACGTTTAAACTTTTTCTCCTTAAATTTAAAAAAACAGACTAATATAAGAAATCGACTAAGTCCTATAAAAATAAGTTCAGAAGGAAAAATGACAGTTGGTCTTTTTATTTATTTTCTTTTGTTAACTTTAAAAATAATCAATTTAATTCCATTAAAAATCTAGGGTGTTCAAAAACTTTTGTTGTTATTGGCCTTTTGCAGTTTTTAGTGGTTTCGAGGAACGAGCACTTTGTGAAGCTGATTGGGTATTGCTTGGAAGCGAATTACCGAATTTTGGCACAAATCAATATGGAACCATGGCTCGTTACATGACATTTTACATATCATATCAATACTGCAGGACGAAAAGGTTTACAGGAGCAGAACCAGGTCTAGTTCTTGATTGGAACCAAAGAGTTAAAATTCCTTATGGCGCTACGAAAGGACTTGAGTTTTTGCATATTAACTCAATTTATGCAAACACTGTTACAGATTATAGAAATAACTTTAGTTAATTTGATGCCTTAAAAGTTATAAATCACCCGTTTCTTATCTTTTCACTGATCCCAAGTAAAGCCACTAATTAAGAATTTTAAGATTGGGTTTCTCTATGTATTTAACTTTTGTTCTTCATTAAAATCTCAGGTATGCCATGACAGGGCAGATTAATCAGAAAAGTGATGTGTACCCAGGCAAAAGAAGGGAGGCTCTCAGGAACTTTGAAAAGAAGGCTGCCACATCTCGATTGTTGTATATTTTTAGAACCCACGCACTTTTCCTGGCATTTTAAAAACTTCAAAATAGGCCTTTTAAAAAAAACTCACTTTTGCTAGCGTTTTTGAAAACGTTGGAACTTTGAAAACTCACTTTAAAATTTTCCCCGGGTCTTAAAAACGCTAACAAAAATTTAATTTTTTTCTGGCAATTTTGCGAAAATGTCAAAAAAAAAAGTTAATCTTTTTAAGACTGTTTTCCAAAAACGACAGGACATTGCACTCTCGGTGTTTTTAAAATATTGAAAAAAACTTTCCCAACGTTTTAAAAAACAAGTTTTTGAATTGTTATTTTGTATTGGTTTCAATTCAATACTAAACACCTCCGAAATAATATAATACTCATGCCAAAAAATCTTCCTAAAATTGATAACTTGAGGTTGAACATTATCCATCTTACAGGAAGTGTTATTAAACTTATATTTCCTCTGTAAAACAAATACTTTTTCTTCTAAGTATACTTCGTTAGACATAAACCTAATTTTTCAATACATGCTGTAGCAGAATATCTTATCAATTTTTATAGTATTAGTTTTTCCAGTAAAATAGATATTGTCAAAAAAATTATTAATGCAATTTGTTTATCTCCACTCGTGCCAATCCATATGCACTGTTTCTTTTATTTAAAGTGATTTGTGTGCCTATTCCAATGATACTATGGTTTCATATCATTATGGAAGAAAATTGAGATAAGATATGTACTAGTAATTGAGTTTTGATAAGTAGTTTCTTAAAATTTTATTATAATAGAAGTAAATAGTTTTAAAAATAATTTATTTATTAGATATTATTTTATTATAAAATTATGAGTTTTACAAGGATTCTCACTATTTTCACTACAACCCTACTCTTGCTTCCAACTATTAATTTTGTTAAAAAGTTCTTGTTTTTACTAATTGTAATTACCATGCTTTAAAAGATATTTTACAAAAGTATAATTTGTGAATTGAGTACCTTGATCTAACTTTAACATTTTAATTCTTTGACTATTAGTCATTTTTAGTCACTCTCTTGAATATCTTCAAGCAACTTAAAGCTTCAAATTTATGCTTTAAATACATGATGTAGATTCTACTTGTAAAATTATATACAAACAAAATGATGTTCTTTTCACCATTAAATCCTTTAGTCCACATTATTTTACATAAATCAGTATGTGTAATCTGTAATAGTGCTTCAAAATTGTGTTCAAAATCTTATACTTGTTTTTGCTTTGTTTGCCCTTTAAACGTGATGAACATATATATTTTCTTTTCCTCTTCAAATCTAGAATAACTCTAATGGCATGTTTAGTTGTTAATTCTCTCAAGTTTTTCGGACTAAGATGTCTTGGCTTTTTATACAAGAGAAAATTATATTATTTATTTGTGAGGAAAATTACCATGGATTTTGTTTTCCTCAATATATACAAATTCCCAACTTCTACATTTATGCTACTTTTATATTTTTAGTTGGCACCACCCTATTTTCATAAATGTCACCTCATGATTTTTATCACAAGGTTGCAAATGCTAGATTATATATTAATACTTCAACATGTAGTACTTCTTTTTTGCTTTCATCTTCCAAAAGCTTATAGACCCTTAAGCTTTAGTTTCTAAAAAGTTGTCATTTCCAAACATCCAAAATTCTTTTTGCTCAATTTTGACAACTTTCTTTTGTCTCCAATCATATAAGATGTACACCTATTATTAAATATCAACTACTTATCTTTGAAATCAATTTTCAATGCAATCTCAACCATATGAGCTTATTCCTTGTTCTTTGCCCTATAGATAGTTTTCATTTTTGATTTGGAGCCTTCTTTATTTTCTTCTTTCTGCTCCACAACCTTTTTATTTTTTCGAGTTGCATTTTGAGTCTTCTTAGTGCTCTTGATCTTCTTCTTTTGGTATGGGAGAAGTACCAAACATCTTTTTGTACTAAAACCTTCCATCCCACATCTCTTAGATTTTGGTAAGTTTGCCAAAATTGTAATCTTATTATTGATAGTGATAAGCTTAGGTTTCCACTAGCAAGCTTTCTTTTTTATTTCCATGTCTTTTACAAAATTGTAATCTTATCATTGCTAGCCTATCTCTAATCCTTGTACATAGTCCCCCTAGATTGTAAACCTTTTCTTCCATTGTTAGAGTGTTGAACTTATATAAAACTCCACAATAAAATAAATGCCCTTGACAACTTTCTCTTATTTCTAGTCATATAAGATGCACATCCACTATCAATGATCCATAATTAATTGACAACTTACTTTGTCTTCAATCATATAAGAACCACATAATTAGTTGCTTTCTTCAACTATTATAGTTTTGAACCTATTCAATTTAGATTTATAAGCTAAAAAAATCCAATTTCAAGGTCATTGCTTTTATTTAGGAGTTTCAAGTCATGAGACTATAATTTTCTAGTGGAGATAAAAAGTTTTTTGTTGTAGCGAGTACTAGTGCTTGTCTCCATTTGTCTTTAGTACAGAATAGGAATGAACAATCAATCTCAATTGGTTTGAATAATTATTCCCAACAACTAAATGAATAAACGATCAAAACAACTAGCTAAATGAACAATCTAAACAATTGACAAGCTTACCAAACAATCAAACTTTAGATCTAATATATACAACTATTTACCATGTTGCACTACCCAACACTTCACTATTTGATAACTTGATTAAACAAACTTTAATCTTTAAGTGAAACTTGAGTTCAACATAATTGTAGTGATTATCTTAAATCTATCAAGTGAAATCTTGTGCTCTAATACATATTAAAGTGCTCAAGACAGCTAGTGCCTATTATATGTGAAATAGGGAGTGAATATGGCTATACTATTAGAAACACTAACTTTTATTCACAACAGAAACTCTTCTCTTAAATAATATGATTTACAAACTCTTGGCTCTAATAAACTATTATAAATCATACTAGATCTTTTGGCTATAACATTATTAACATTACATGGTTCAAAACATTATTAACCAAACCCCTACTAGATTCAACTAAAGTGAATATACTACAACTTACTACCCACAACAATTTCTATAATAGCATTCTAAACATCTTTCCTTGCTCCAACTAGCAAGTCTTCTTTTAGATTAAGCTATTGGTTTATTGATTATTAATATATTGATTTAAATATATACAAGTCAATAAAAAGTAAAAACTGTAAACAAAAAGAAACATAAAAATTTATGTGGTTTGATAACTATAACTATTACACAAGAGCTACAATCTCTCTCTCTCTCAATTTACACAAGTAACAATACAAAGAACTCACTCATGTAAATGTTCTTTTGTAAAAGTTATAAATAATATTTTATATTACTTTTTATTTAATAATAATTTTTTTATAATTTAATATAAAATAAAGTAAAAGCTATAAAAAATATAAAGGTAAAAAGTAAGAAAAACTTTGAATAATTTTATAATTTTTTTATAAATAAAAGAAAAAATAGACTCTTACAAAACATCTAACCAGCGTTCAATTAAATTTAGAGATGAACACTGAAATACAAATTAATTCTGTCCCCTGAATGAGCCTCGAACCTAAACACTTTAATACCGATGAAATTATGATTTTTAAATTTAAAAATAATAACATAATTATAATTTTATTAAATCGTAGTAAAATCTTAACCGATGATTTATTTATTTATTAAAATAAATTTATTGATAAAACAATACAAACAAGCCTTTTGAATAAAAAATACTTTTCACAAAAGGAAAAGAGGAAGTGGTGGCGTAACATAAAAAGGGGGCGTCACCACAGTGTACCCAATTGTCCATAATAGGCTATAATAGCATACATCACATATTATAATGAGCCTAGGCGTAGCGTAGGCATGTAAGAATTATTTTCCTTTCATGCTTTGCATAATTCGATCAGGCCTCGTTGAATGGTCCACAAACCCCCTCAGGCCTTCAGTGCAAGTACAATATTTTTTGAATAATACTTTTCCCCCTCTTTTTTGCATGCGATGGTGAAACAACACTTGGAAATGGTTAATTTATTCATACTTCGGAGCGAGAAGAAACTTGATTAATTGTTAATTTAGTCGACCCCCAAATATTCTAATATTAGCCATCGTTGTCGCGTGGGTGGCGCTTTCGACATTGGCGTGTTGTCAGCAATCAATTACTAAACACTAAAAAAACAATTGGGATTATCTTTAAATATACATCGCACATGTGAGGCCATGTGGAAGGGGGCCTTCCTGTCCCAAAAACACGGAAGTCTTTGAGAATACACAGGCTTTGAGAATACATGTCGCACACCGCAAAATTTTGAAAAACCAATGATCCAACTTCACTTTCAAATTTTGGGAGTGACTGAGTGAGAAGTTTTGGATCGAGTAGCGTATGTTGTATTAAAAAAATTATATTAAATAAGAGAGTTTATGTGCCATTTGATTTGATAGTATTGAAAATATAATTATTTTTTAAAATAATAAATTTGATGAATTTAAAAATATTTATGAGTTATATAAATTTATTTGACTTGTAGTTTTTAAAAATAATTATGTTTTAAAAATCAAACACAGTAAATTTATTGGATATGTACTTTTTAAAGTCTCTCTTATTTTTATTTATATAAGTTATTGTAAAATAATGGGTGCTTAGATTAAGTTGGATGACATAATTGAATTGTATAGCAGGATATGTGACAGCTTGTTCAAAAATTTAAAAATACATATCCCATACCAAAAACAAAAAAAAACAAGCCTAATGAATGCAATCTCACTTTTAAATTTTGAGAGCCCGAGTAGTAAAGGATTTTGGGTTGAGTTACTTGAGTACGTATGAAATATGTTGTATTAAATAAATTTATATTAAATAAGTGAGTTTATGTGTACTTTTTAAAGTTCCTTTTATTTTTATTTATAAGTTATTGTAAAATGATTAAATGATTTTAAGAGCGAGAATAAATTAAAGGTTTTTTTTTTTTTGAAAAAAAGTACCTCTCCTTAGGCACCCCACATTTAAAGATATTAAGTCCAACAATGAAGTCCAAAGTTGTGACGGTTGCATGTGTTTCGGCTTCCTTCGGTTTGGCACATTACTTACTAAACTATTCATTTATTATTTATATATAACACTTGTGTGTTGTATTTTTTTCGTAGTTATTTTGAATACTTACTATCTATTTTCTAGCTTTCTCAAACCGAAAACTCGTCATCCAAACAAACAGTTTAAAAACCTTTGTGGTTTAGTATCCCTTTCCTAAATAAACTAAGTATATAAAAACCTACACGATCTTTAGATTCCTTTTTCACTTTGACACACATAAATAAATACTTAATAATGATATGAACTCACGAAAATGAGTTGTTGGTTAATTACTGCTCACAAACAAATGGCCGTTGTATATTTTGTATTTTAAAATTCTAATATAAATATTCATTACCGTGGGTTATTTTCACGTGTATTTGTTGGCACACAACATATTGATAATCTTACCCTTGATTGCAAAACATACGTAGTCCAGAAATTCTCATATCATTTTTGATTGCGCTTCACAAATGTAGAGGATTGTAAGCGAAATACGGCGAGGATGCCACTAACATTCATAGGCCAATGTCCATTAATTAATAGGGTTGGCAATTGGATTGTTCTATTTTGATTTGACTTTTTTTAATACTTCGATAGGCTATTGGGTCAGGTTCAAATCTTATTTGATTCGTCCTTATATTTTTAAGTAAATATAAGATAAAACATCCAGTTAACTACCGGATTGAATCGAATTTGAATTAAAGCGAATTTAGGTCGGATAGTATCCAAATTCAATACGACCCCTTATCATCCTTATCCATTACCACTTATAATGATCGAGCTCTCATTTATTAAAAAATATAACTTAACTAAAACTAACTTTTTGTGAAAATGACTATTTTTCTTTGGTGTGTACCAAACTCACGTAATTTCATTAATTTACTATCTTATTTTACAGTGTAATTAAGACTGATAGCTAGTGGGAGAAGATTGAATAGCTAAAAAAAGTAGGAAAATTAAAACAAATAAACAAGTAAGCACAATGCTTTTATAATGGTTTGATGTGATTATACTATCTAGTTTATTTCTCTTTCACAAAATAGTATAAGGTTCTACTAATAAGTTGTTTCACAAGCTATCATTTTTATGAATTTATTGAAAAACTGAATCATTTTAGCTTACAGTAAAGTTTTAATTTATATTTTTTCGGACATTAGATTCTGATAAATTTTATAAGCCCTTTAAAGAGGCTTAATAGAGTTCTTAAATAAATATAAAATAATAATATATAGAAAATTATAATGTTGCAATTATATTACTTATAACTTGTATATAAAATTTTGTCTAATTGATTGAATTACAATGATAAAACTTACAAACCTTGGATATCCGCTTAAGAATAGAAAGACAAGGATTACACTTAAGAATAACTTTAACAATACATTCACCATCACTTTTCTTTTTTAATGATTACTATTCTAAGTGCACTAAAGTTTATATATAAATGTCTTCACAAGCATATACTTTTGCCTTTATCGATATTTGATAACACTCAATCTCCCAATTTGATAAAAAATCTAGAAGTCACATCACGTAAATTATCCACTTCCCAATAAATATAAATGTGTCCCATAAATCATTTTGCATATTTGAATATCAAGGTTTTTGTTAGATCTTACGTTTAACTGAAAAAAGTTTATCCTTAGTAAGAACCTTTAAAGTGTAAATAATATTTATTTAGCTAAGTATTGAAATAGATATTAACACCTATCAAATCAAAACTATCACCAAATGAATACAATCAATAAAAGTATGAAGGGAAAAATTGGTGAAGGCTTTTATTGAAGATCAAGACAGATTCAAAATAAGTCTCGAAGAAAGATTCGAAGGACAATACTAGAAGGACTTGTCAATGTTTAAAGACACATTCGAAAATACTTTTGAAGAAAGTTTCGATAGACATGCAATAATAAAGCTTATATCGAGAGTTTAATCAAGATAACACATTTGAAGGAGCATTTGAAGGAAGACTCAATGAAGCTCATATCAAAGACATCAGGGCAAGACATTTTAAGAAGCAGAGCAATTTTTTGTTTAACTATTTGTTTCAAATAAGGTTAACTATTTGTTCACTTATATTATATATATATATATATATATATATATATAATAACCATATAAAGTTGAAATAATAACTATCAATAAAATAAATAAAAGTACATTTGAAAACATGATTGGTTTGTAATAGTGGGTCCGATAAATTTAAAATTATTTATGAGTAGTAAAAATTTATTTGAATCTATGATTTTTAAAAATAATCATGTTTTCAAAAATAATACCATTATACCAAACTGTATTTGCACTTTACAAATTTTCGCATCAATCTTTTCAAAGATAAAAAAGCTTATTTTTAATTTTATAGAGAAAGAAAAATAGAGTTCTTTTCCTCTAATAACATTTTGCATTAAACCTTATGTTTTCAATAATGCCTCTGTTTCTAATACTTTACAGTATTAATACAAATACAAAATTTTCGCATTTTTTATTGTCTCTTGTAAGTTTATTTATTACAATTAAGCTGAAAGAGTGTTGAGGCCAAAAAACTCACTTGGAGATGACCGCCAAAGAACATATTGTTGACAAGGCACACTCAAAGTGTTGGGGTACTTGCAATCATCATTAGAGCATGATGTATTTAAAGATTGCAAGAACTTTCAAATAGTGAAAGAGCTGTGGGACATAATCCACATGCTCTTTGAGGTGAATAAAAAGCACAAGAACAACCTAAGGGCCAAGCTAAGGAAGCCATTTGAAAACTTTATAGAATCATAAACTATTAAACGGTTGATAAAAAAGAATAATTTATTTAAGACTTTTCAACTAGTGTTGGCAAACCAATTCATATCAAATACGATAGAAGTATCTATAGTACATGGTTTTAATACTAATTGAATTGTTGGAAAGCTTTTTATCTTTCAAAATACTATGAATGTCACATGATTTAGTCTACTATCATATGCGTGACCATCTAGATGTTATGCAATTTTAGGATTATGAAAATAAAAAACCACCTTTAGCCCCCATTTCAACACATTTTTGAGATTTTGGTATACTTGTAACTCCAATGAACAATCACATTTTTTTGTTCCAGTATTTCTTAACAGTGGTTGTCTTTCTGTCAAATATCACGGTGACGAATACCTTCATCTTCTCTCATAAATCAAAACACAATTTAGCAAGTTTATTTCCACGTAAAGATGCTGATTTCAAAATCACCACGACGAATCTATTGTTCTTAGTAGTACTTTGTAATCATTTTGGCATGTCTTCTCAAATGGTGACGCGCGCTACGGCATAAGTTTAGCTACATACTTTAAACTTTTTGTTAAATATTTTTTTCCTAATTTACTCATATTATTCATCACAGAAGAAAATCTATACATAATTATAGATGTTACCGATTGGGAGAGATGGGACCCGTGATCATCCCAAATTGCACTGTTCATCTCAAAATACATTAAGCTCTCACCATCACCACCCGGATTTCGCTGTGAATTCCAAGATCTCGAGCCCGGTTTTCTCGCCGCTGCTTAACAATCGGTTGCCGCTATCGTCGGAGTGTGCAGAGGAGAAGCCTCAAATTTTCAACTCCCAGGTGTTGTTGAACCAGCCCCAAAACCCAGTAGTTTTCATGAACCAACATGAGCAGTAACAACACCTGCTTGTGTCACAGCAGTCGCTGCTCCTGCCGAAGTGCCAATACTCCGGTAGCCTCAACTTTAGTGCTCCCTATTGCATCCTCCTGAAGAAACCGTTTTTGAATTTGGGTTAGGAACTGTTCCTTCGTCGGTAGCAGCAGCACCATCCAGTAGCAGGAGAAGATTCAGGGGTTTCCTCATCAGCTGCAACTGCTTCCAACGCAGCCACTCGTGCGACAAGGAACGAAGGCTATATTTTAGGGTGTCGGAAAAGTTGGAGGTGAAGTTAATATGATATCTTAATTAAAAGTTGAAATTTTATGTAAATTTATTGTATAGCTGCTATAGCAGGCGTTATCTATTAGAATTAAATGTTATTTATATTTAATTATAACTTCTGTTATAACTAATCTATATTGGAGGCTCCTATAATGTTCAAATAAAGAAATCTTTGAAGGAACATAAAGAAGAAGACAAACACAAAGAGAACGGGGGGGGGGGGGGGGGGGGGGAACAAAAATAAGTTTTATTTTTCAGAACAATGAAACAACAGAAAGAAAACAAAAACGAAAGCACGTACGAAAAAATGTAAGTTTTATTCTGGAATTCCTCGTGTCAGGGGGGGGGGGGTAGCAATAATAAGCGTGACCTAAATATCATATGAAGGTGTTCTAAAACTCATATACCGATCTCACTCGGTTGAGATGTACCAGCCACCACTTGTTGCAGTGGTTTTATTAATTTGTATAATACATCCGTCAGTCACGTAATCAAAAATCTAACTCAAATTTGAATTGATTAAACACAGTGCATAGTGTTTGGTTTTTATTTTATTTTCTGAAGTTATCAATAAGCTCCAAAACCACCAAAGTAACTGAATAAATCTAAATCGTTGATCTCGGCATCTGCAAGAGGATTATTAAAATTAATGCCATCTTAAGTTAATCTTTATATATGTAGTGGCGCCAAATAGTTAGGATTTGAATGGTCCATTTCCATATGACCTGCTTCTAATAATACTACTATTGCTATTATTATTATTATTATTATTATGACCAGGAATTAAAAAACTGCAGCGCGAAATCAAGTATATTCACATAAACACTGGGTGTGATCATCTCGATGCCTGCAGATTGCGTTACGGGCTTATGCGGAAGAGATAGACTTGATAATGTTACATATCACAAGGACAGTATGAATAACCATATGAGAAAACTTCACGATGCAAGTAAACAATTTTTGATTCACAACGCAACACACACACCATGCCAAATATATATATAAATAAATCGACTACATATATTTATGTCTGACACGGGGAAAATATATATATTTAAAGTTACGAGAAACTTCATTTCAATCAGGCAAATATATAAACTAATGTACTGTACGCACTAGACAAATTACATCTATATATTTGGTTTTTTTTTTTATCATTACTTCCCTAGGCCAAATGTTTATATGATAACTATTGGACCTTTTTTGTTTGGGAAGCTAAACCAACGGAAAGATACTCCAATTTCTGTGCCTTCTTTATCAATTAATGGAGATCAAGCATCAAGGTAAAGCTAGCCAGTCAAGCCATTGGAGATTCTTATACACCCCGAGAAGAGCTTTTTATGTATGTGTGTGCGCATTGTAATCCAAACCCCAATACACAAGAACAAAAAAGAAATAAAAACGGAATCATGTGTTGGTCGTTTACACTACACGAAGTATAATTAAATTCATCAAAACCAAGCATTACTTATTATTAATCAACCATTCCACTGACCACTGTTAATGATTCTACATGTCCCTTACAAGAGAATGCAATAAAAAATAAATATGAACAAGAAGAAGAACGTTGAACATATATAAAGCGAAGTGGAACAAATTAAAAATATACAAACTCAAACCCTAATAACACTTGCATCCCCTATCGCTCATTCTCACTCTTACATCCTTGTTTTATTCTTGTGTTCGCCATTGGCTCACCCTTTCCCTGTGCCCTATTTGCACCCTAAAATGCTGGCCGCCCATGAGCCCACCCAAACGCGTCATGACCAAGTTGACCGCCACCGTTGGGAAGCAAGTTCGGTGGCAGGTTAAACATGGGCAGTGTAGATGCCGATGGGTCAGAGCTCATGCCACCACCTTGCTGCTGATGTTGTTGATGCCCACCTCCACCTCCAAGTGGTCCCAGGGCACTGGCTCCGCCACCAGCCTCCTCTTCCTCCTCCAACGGAAGCCTCTCGTATGTCGCGCTTACAAAAGTGGAGGCAATCACCATTACCGGCCCAGAGGCGACGAGGGGGCCAACCACAGCCCCGCCAACAATGGATCCCTGTCCTCCAGCGAGATAGACAGTAAGCCCAGTGGCTCCAGGCGGGGCGGGACCGGGAAGGAAGGCGCCGGTGAGTGAAAGCACCTCGAAGCGCCCCTGCAGGGCCATGACGGCGCCACCAGGCTGGCGTAGGGTGACATTGGCGACTGTACCGGTGCCACTGAGGACGCAGACACCGCGCTGGCGGCGGCGCGCGAACTGCGCCACACTGTCAGCCACGTCAGCACCGTTAGCGATCTCCATGACATGGCTGCGGAGAGCGTAGGGGCTGTCACGAGTGACAAATATGGGGGGCTTGGGCTTATTCTTGGAGCCCGGGGGGCGCCCCCGGGGGCGCCGGTTGCCCACTTCGATGGCCCCCTCACGCGGCTCGTCGCTGTTCTCGCGTTCGTCTTCGTCATCAGCGCGGCTCCGGCTGGGTCCGTTCTCGTTCATCGAGATGCCCAGATCTGGCTTCTTGTTCAACCGTGGCGAGGCATCCACGCCGGAGAGTCCCACCTGACCAGCCCACCACGGACTCGCCATGTGAAATCTGTCTATGTATCTATTTATGTGTGTATGTGTGTGACGAAATCTTTAGAACCGACCCACCCAAAAAATAGAATTACAGACAATCTCGAAGTGGAGTGGTGTTCTTAGGGTTTTTGACCTAAAAGCTTGTGATCTATCGGTGAATAATTTATGGGCTCGGATCAATCTCCCCAGAACCATAAAGATTAAAAAGAGAGAGTAGAGATTCGCATGGAAGAGCTCAGAAATGATCTGAGCTGAAAGAGGAAGAAGATTTGGAAATGAAAGGACAAACTCGATTGCAAAACTAACTAGCTAGCTAGCTAGTTTTTTGTTTTGTTTTTTTTTTTTTTTTTCCTGGGAGCTGAAAGAGAGAATAAGGAAGGGGAAGAGAATTGGTAAACTGGTAGCTTTAGATTGGGATATATGTATGGATCGTGGATCAAGATTGGAGTTTCTGGGAGCTATAGCTAGCTTTCTTTCTTGTCTCCCCCCTTCTCTCTATATGTTCTCTTACTTGGGGCAATGGGTGAGGAGTGGTAATTACTGATGGGAAAGCGTGAATTCAAGTAGTGTGCGTTGTGCGCGAGGAAGTGGGGAGCACGTAGTCGTCTCGTGCCCCGACACTACCCTACTACCAGCTAATAGAATATAACTGAATAAAATAAATAAGACTTCAAGTTAATCATATACTTGCTCACATAATTGAAACCCTACCATTAGTTTTCAGGAACTTGCCTGATCTCCCAGGAAAATTGAGAACTCATTCTACCATTAGGGCTTCCCCTATATATAATATACATATAGAGACTGGCTTTGAACATTTTTAAACACATGAATATCTATATGTAGCATATTAGACGCCAAGTCAAAATCAGGAGCAATATATTTTATGGGCTTGACACCTCTTCTCTCAATCCAAAACCTTAAATCATCGCATTTATGAAGTATATATTGTTTGGTAGGAATGGTCAGAAACCAATTCATACGGATAAAATGAACTGAACCATATAGTTTTAAAAATTGGTTTGCTTTATTTAGTTTAAAATTTTAGTATATCGATATATTATGATTAATTTATAATTTAACTCATTTAAGAAAACTAATTAAATATAATATAATATATATTTAAAGATTTCATCCATCTCTCTCTACCCAAGTTACTTGTAGATGCAATTATGTCCTTCATAAATTTAGATTCTTCCTTGAAATTGCAGGAAAAATCAACGCTAATGTACGCATCTTTACAAGTATCAATGGATAGATTGGTGGTGTTACTGATGAACAAGTTGCACTCTACTAATTCCATATTAATTTGCATAGTCTATAGTTAAAGACACTCTATAAAGCTAATATGTCATTTACCACTTTGATTGTTTTTGATTGAGCGTTGATGGTAATTAAAAATTGATGAATCGAACGAAAAACTTATGCACTGAACTTAACCGAGAGGCGATGATTTTTCACTTTTATTTGTCGATTTTAATTTGTTATTTTTCCAAATTGATATTTGGTTTGGTTTAAAAAGAATACATAAACTGACCAAACTAACTAATGTTTAGTTCCCTTCACTTTTCACTCTTCATTTCTTTTGATGTGAGAATTCACTCTTCATTATTTTGCACCTCAAGTATTGATCTCATATATAGTTTTGGGCCCCTCTCTCTCCCCCTCTTGAAGACATGAATAGTCTTTTTCACCACACTCCACTTAGCCCAATTTGAGAGTAATTGTACATGGGTCTTTTGGGTCAGTATAACTGATTTCTTTCTTATGTAGGCAGCATAGGAAACTTATGTTGTTCACATTTGTTTCTTTCTCAAACAAGACTTTGATACCACTGTAGGAGAATTACACAAGAAACCCAACACAACAACCAGTGACTGGGGCATGCGATAGCAAAGGAGAAGCATTGCCCTCCATTGATGCCTACTTTTCTTAACACGACTCCATATGAATATCACCTCCTTCATATTTGTTGTTTGCCTACTCTTCTTTCCCCTACCAACCGTTGGGGCAAGTTTTGGTTCTTGTATAGGTTTATGAAACCACTAGAATATTATGGTCTTTTTTGGTACAAGTTTTGGTTTCTATATTATTTTTTTGAATTCTGTTGGAGTTCATATTAAATTATAATTTAAAAATAATTTCTATTTGAAAGGAGAGAGAATGTATTTTAAAAAGAGTGTATTTTTTTAAAATTGAGTTATAAAAATGTTTTAAAATAATAATATTCGATAGCCCCAAATAATAAAAATAAAAAATTTATTTTGGTTTTACAACATAATTGAATTTAGATTTGAAAACAAAAAATAGTTAGAAATAATTTTAAAAATAATTATATGACCCACCATTTTTAAAAACTTTTTTCAAATATATATTATTATTAAATTTAAGTGGACTTATACTGGGCCCACCATTTTTAAAAACGATACAAGGTTTTAAATGAACCAAATAGAGTGAATGTATTTTAAAAACAAAAAATAATTAGAAATAGTTTTTAAAAATAGCTATGAGACCTACCTATTATAAAAACTAAATTATGAAATTAAATAGTTTTAAATTTATCCAAGACCCACCGTTTTTTAAAACAATCACAGAAAACGGTTGTACCAATCGTAGCATATAACTTTAGTAATGTTTTTGAAAAACGCCAGCTAGGTCCAAATTTCTTTAAGTGGCAGTTGGTAGATAGAATATTTTATTAATTTATTTACAATATTACTTTCCAAAATGATATTGTTTGTTTATGAAAATTTCATTAGGTTGACCATTGACCATATAAAGAGTTATTCATACCTTAAACCATTTATGTGAAACCCACGATTTTTAATCACTTTAATTATTAAATATTCACTTCTAAAAATGAATTGAGTGATTAATATGATAACCTTTATAAAAAAAACTTACAAGTGATATACTATATTCTATAAATTTTTGTTTTAAAAAAATTAAAGTTAAATTAATATGCATAGTAAAAATTATTATGCAAGTATATGATTATAGCACGCACACACACTTTTTAAAGCTTTCATACTATACACAAATATGGTGTTTACAGTTGATACAAGATAATAAGCAATAATTAATGTCATTTTTAGTGACTAATTCAATTCTTGTTAAGTGCTCTAGTATGTATATAATATTTTAAGTTTAGAGGTTATATTTAAAAATTATATATTGAATGATATATTTATCCATATATATAATATTCTAATTTATTATTTTTATATTATTTTTGTATACATATATTTGTGTGTTCCCATGCCTCTATTATTGCTTGTCCTGTCTCCTTCATTTTTAGTAGTGTTATTAGGTATCCTTACTTCTCTATTATTATTTGCGGATCCATTAAATTCTCACAGTGGTTTTCTTTTAATGCTTTGTCAGAGATGGTTTGACATCATGAAAGCAAAGTAAGTTTAAATGCTTTATATTAAGTATATTAATTTTTAATTTTCAATATTAATTAATAAATTAAAAGAAATAAAATAAAGATTAAGATATTAATAGTAGAATATTAATTTAGTGTTTTTATTTTCAAGGTTTAATGACAATAAGAAACGATAAATTGATCATATGAATTTTTGTTTTCTTTTTTTCATCCCTCTTTTCTTTTCTTCTTTTTATTTTTAATTCATAAAAGTTTTAATGAACAATCTTTTTTATCTAACTATTGATTGGGTAAAAATACTTTTGCTATTCGGGCTTATTTTTGTTAGCTTTATGGTATTAATTATCATTATGTTTTATAAAAATTTTATAATTTGTTTTATGTAATGTACATTGAACTTGTTATAATTTGTTTTATGATCGAACAAAGTAAGTTAAAGGGATGTTTCATAATTATAAAGACCACCAATCCATCAAATAAAAAAACATTACTAAAAAGTATTTAGATAGTTAACCTAAATTATTATGATACGATATAATGTCCAAACATGAATAAAGTTTTCATATGATTTTAATACGTTATATTTCTCCTTATGATATGATATCTCTCATGTCATTATTATGTATTTTTATATTTTTTTATGTTTACCTTACATAAACATAAAAATAGATATCATAATTATTATTTAAAATAGGCATATATTATAAAAATTATATGTTTTTAATATGTTATATTTCTCCTATATGATATCTCTCACGTCATTATTATGTATTTTTATAATTTTTTCATGATACATTACCTTGCGGATTCTCTCATGTCCAAATTTTATGTTATGTCATTATTATGGAATCAATAGATGTATGGAAATAAAGTTATGTGAACTTAGAATTACGTTAGCTTGTGTTATCCAATGTAATAAATGAGTTAAAAACATTTATTCTATAATCTATTAAACCTTAAGATCTTGAATTGTGATTGTTAGATTTAACCCATTTAATTTTAAATAGCCTTAAACAATCCTCAAAACATCCCTTTGAAGAATGTGTATGTTTGGTTGGTGTATGTAAAAAAATGGTTAAGTGTTGAAACCCATATAAGGTCCATAATTGTGTCTTCAAATAAAGGATTCGATAAACATCGTTTCAGACTAAACAGATTGAGAAATTAACATTCTTGGAGACAAGTAAGCCTTGTCGGACATAGTGCCCAAATGTGTTTCAAAAATAAAGTGATGAATGGAACCAAAGATCAGATAACTAATTCGATACTTGGATGATGTTTTGAGGATCGGATACCACTTTGATAATTGGATAGACTTTCAATACAATACTTAGTCATGACTCCTATGTTATGACCATAGTCAGATGTTCGAACTAGTAGTCAGATACTTAGACTAGTATTCAGAAGTTCGAACTAATAATCTGATGATCGAATAAGCAACTAAATGCTCGAATAATGAATATGATGCTCTAACCCTTACTTTAATTCTTGGATATGTACCTTGCTTCGTAATCTTGCCAATATTTAAGTTAGAAACCTTGAATAAGTAAGTCTCCCAAGTCCATCCCTATGCCCCTATTACCTATACGTTAGGTGTATGCGTATGCTCATATCGTGAATTTAATGCAAACAATACAATATTTCAAACACCAATCACATACTTACTATTACCTGCATTTGGAGGCAGAGAATATCCCGCCACTACAACTACATATCGCACCACTCTAGGTGAATGTTGCCTTCACACCACTCTGATGAGTTATTTCACATTCTCCAATCTTCATGAAACTTAATGATTTGTGTGAAGTAATATACTATTTATATCTTAAAAAAATCATATACTATTTATATCTTAAAATAAAAAAATAGAAACCTATTTATAATGGAACAAGTGAGAATAAAAAAAAATGACAACAAAAAACATAAAAATAAAAATAAAAATTTGAAACCATATCCACCGTCCTTTTTTTACTAATGTATTTGATGATTACATCAGTGTTTGTCTTTGTTGCATATGGGATTCGCAAAATTCATTTTCATCACCCAAGGGTGATTTGCAGGGAAAAAACTTAAGAGAAACTAATCAATGTCATAAAAAATATATATTATATAGCACATGTTACAAGTTCAGTAAAGTGTAGCGTTTATTGAAACTAAAATATTTCGGATAACGAGAAAGAAAGTCCAATAATTGAGGTCTTACAAGATAAATATTATTTTAAACAATTATTCTTTCACATGTCATTATTTAAATTATTTAAATATAAGAATTGATTTTATTTTTTCAATTTAATAATTAATTAATTTGTCATAACTCATTGTTTTCTAAGTAACTTTGATGGGTTGTCCTAAGAATTATTTAAAATATTAACTCTATCATTTTTTTATTATATTATCATTACCTGAATCAGTTTGGCTTTTTATCAAAGGAAAAATGGGAAATGTTGGGTTTTGCATCGCCACCAACTAAAATAAGGTGTGGTTTGACACCATCTACATAAGGTAGCAAAGACAGATTACATTACTGGTCTAAGTTTGGAATTATAATTACATGTGAGAAAGAATTAACATCTACAATTAATATCTATTCTAGTTATAGAGTTTTAATTAAGTTGATCAATGTTTAACAATCCCATCCGAGCTAAGCCTCTTTGGTTTGTTTCTAGCTTACTCTAATATGCAAATGCACATGCATTTTAAATAATCTACATTTTTAATAGCTTGGTTTCCACTATCCATCAACAATTAATTTAAAAAACCAAAAAATGAAAATTGGTAAATGATTCCAACTTGAAATAAAGTATAAACTAATTAATAATCTACAAATGTACTGTTGGGTAGGCTCAACCCAAGTGTTGCATCAACATTTGGGCTAAAAAAAAGCGAGCCTTGAAGAAGACTTGGCTAGACTCTTAAAGGCCACTTTGTAATCCTTTAACTCACATATATGTTTTCTTCAAGGCTCGCTTCTCAGTTGAGAATAAGAGTTCTAAACATGAGATCCAAACGACAAAATTGAACACAAAATCTAAACATCCAAATAAAGATTCGAATAAAGAGTTTTGAACATCTAAACAAGAGTTTCAAACATATCTGAATATCAAATAAAGAGACATAGATTTGACTAGTAAGCTTAGTTTCAAAAAAGTATAGTTTTAAATAATCTTTAGCCTCTTAGAGCACTAATAACATATTTCTTCTATTTTTTTTATTTAATAAATAAAAAAATAAAAAGTAATAAAATTATCTTTATAATAGAAATTCTATATTTAATTTTCTTTACAAGATTTATACAGTATTTTTCAATGTATTACAAAATACTATTCATTTTATATGATTATTAAATTATAAATTTTTTATTTTTCTCACTTTTCTCTTTTATATTTTTCACAACCTTCACTTTTTTCATATTAAATTATCAAAAAATTATTATAAAATATTATTTTAATGATATATAGAGTAATTAATAGAATTTATTGTGATATATATTTATATAGAGAAACAAAAAGTAACTTAGATCCTTAAACTTAGGAAAAATAATTTGAAAGTTATTGTTAATGCCCCTAGTTTGAAGAACCAATCAACCTAAACCAATCCTTGAGTCAATCAAACATTTTCAAGCCTCTAAATCAAGCAAACCAATTCAATCTAGTAATATTAGCCGAAGAAAATGCTATTTTGATAGTGATAAAACTTAACACATCTAATTATTCCTTATAGAATACCACAATGGAAGATAAAATATAATATAACGATTTCCATGATCTGCTCGAGTATAAGAATATTAAACCTGCATAGATAAAATAAGGTGATTGGTCAAAGATGGACCACAAGGCATATGATATTATCAGAAATGGGTCAACATAAATGTGATACATCATGTTAATCAAGTAAAAGAGTCTTATAAATTATAAAGAACATTGGAAGAGTTGTTTAAACAAAAGAATGCTTTAAAAAAACATCGTTGATCCAGCAATTAGTAAGCCTTAAGTACATAGTGGGAAGTTGTGTGTCAAAATACCTTAATAATTTTTAAGAGATTTTAAATGAGCTATTCACCATGAAAATAGCCATTAATGGAGAAGTTTAAGCTCTAATTTTGTTGACTTCGCTCCTGGACAACTGGAAAACACTAGTAGTTACGTCATGTAACTCAATAAAAGATAATTAGATGAATTTATGGCTCATTAAGGATAGCATCCTCGACAAAGAAACAACAAGTAAAAGCAAGGAAGGACGGATATAAGTGCAAATGATAATGCTATACTTTTTAAGCACAAAGAAAGAAAAGAATAGTTTGTTAGAAGGGACAACAAATAGTCATAGAACAAATTTGGAAGTGGTCAATCAAGGGAAAGACAACAAAGCATATAACCTTCTAGAAACAAAGTGTTTGACTATCCCAAGATGGGGCCTTACCAATGAAATTGTTTGTTTAATAAAAATAGAAAGAATTACAAGAAAAGATGTAAAAAATGGATGAAAATAAAGTCAAAACAAAAAATAATTGTAATTACATGAAATCTATTTGTTGCACGAAAATGATAGCATAGATGTACCATACTATAATTTAACATAGGTATTTGACAAAATAACTTCATATCATATTATATAAGAGTAGAGAGTTGTAAGGGCAAAAAGGCTTTTTAAAGTAATATTATTTTTATAATTTTTAAAAAATTTAATTAAACTATATAAAAAAATTATCCCATCAAAACAACCCAGATTTTTTATCTTTTTTTTTTCCACATTTTTCCCACATAAAATTCTCCCACCCATTTATCAGTACTTACCAAAAAGTAGCCTTAATTTGAGGATTCGGGTTTGAGTCTCAAAATATACGCTAGACTTATTAGTCAGTCAGTCAGTAGATTATTCCGATACAGGATTTTTTTTTAAATGTTTTACTGCAGCAAAAAGGCTATCCTAGCTTATCGGATAAATTAAGTGGCAGGTTTAACTAACACGTGTTTATTGTAATGATTTTGGGTTAGAGGATCAAAAAAACGATTGCCGTCATGATTAATTTAGTTGAATGCAAAATTTTAGAATAATAACAGCAGTTGCAGTCATTATTGATACGTGGTATCTGATGGAAAATCAAGTCATAGGATATAAATGCTGCGGCCGATAGTGGCCATATAGAAGATGTTTAATTGGATTGATGTGATTTTGTGTCATGTCAAATAAACAAGTTCTCACAGTTTGTTTATAATAAATGATGTACTATTATTTAATATTTTCTATAATTGTGGGTATCCATCACAATTTTAGAATCAGTTTTGCCACTGACAAAACGGCATATGTAATAAAATATCGGCTATCATTTAAGTGTCCGATATTATATTTCTTATTTTAGAGGTTATTCACATAAAAAATGAAAATGGATCGATTGACATTCTGATATTCAAAAAAGTATATATTTATTTCTTTTGTCAATAAATAATATATTAGGAAAGTTTAATGCGTTGAGCTTTCAATAAATAATATATGTTGAGACTTTTAAAATATTTTAAGTTTAGAGAGAAAATAAAAATAAATGAATAATGTGTTATTGTTATTATGAGCAATTATAATTAATGCATGAAGCAATAGCTCAAAGTTGTTTTATGTTACTAGGTATTGTAGAGTGATCTAAGTCGAACGAGACTATAAAGGAAGTCTTAGTGCATAATGACTTAATCAATTTTTAAATGAGATTCTGAAAAAAGAAATTTTTAATCAGAAAAATTATGAAACTATAAGTTCTTTTAGATAGAAAATTTTAAATAAGAAGAGTTTCAAAAATTGTGAACTCCCGAATAGTTTTAAAACAACAAGTTCTCATTGTGTTTTGAGATTTAACAATAACCTTTGATGATATTGTGTTTTTTATGATAAATGTTTCTTATAAATATATAATACAATAATATTTAATGCAACTTACTAAATATAGAATTTTTATAATGACTAAAACAATTGAGTTTTAAATTTGTCAAAAAATAAATTTCAAATACTGTTTTTAAAAACAGAAAACAAGAAACACTACTAAACATATCCTAATATTACAGACAACCAATGTTGGATAATCGTGACAATGTGACAACATATTAGATCATCAGATAGTAAAAAGAAAAAGAAAATCATAACCGTTCAATTAATCATGATTTTCCAGCAATGATGCAAGCCACTTGGACGAAATATTTTTGTTTTAGGATAAGATTTCTCAATAATATTTCTTACAACAATTAATGTAAATATAGTAATTACCTTCTTAATAAAAAATGTTTACATTTACGTCACTCGTCATTAAATCATGATTTTACCTTGTTGTATAAAAAATTTTAAAGTAATTATTTCTTCTTTTTTTAAAACTAAAATTACTTTTATGTAAGTCAAATCAGGAAATTTGTTAGTGCGCATATGCTTTAATTTATCTTTAAAAGAGATTCTAAAAAGAGAAATTTCAAATCATAAAAGTCTTGAAACTATAAAAGAATTTCGAAAATTGTGATAATGAAAACTCTTTCGAAAACAAAGAATTTTCATTATGTTCTGAGATCTAACAATAACTATTGTGTTCTGACAAATGTTTCTTATAAATATATAATGCAATAATATTTAATGCAACTCACTAAATATAGGATCTTTAGAATAAGATTACTCAATAATATTTCTTACAAAAATTAATGTAAATATGGTGATTACCTTTTCAATCAAAAATGTTTACATTTATGTCTCGTCATTGAATCATGATTTTTATCGTGTTGTATAAAAATTTCAAAGTCATTGATCTTTCTTTTTTAAAAAATAAAAATAATTTATGTAATTTGATATTAAATAATAAAATAATATCAAAATATTGTAATGGAATAATTTAAATGGTAAAAATTATCATATACTTTTTCCCTTTTTAATTCATCATATCTCTATATATGGTAATCAATTATGTTTATGTATTATTTAAATATAAAAATTATTTTCAATTTTTTTAAAACAATTAAGTTGATAATATATATAAATTAAATTTTCAAAAAATAAATGAGATGAGTTTCATGCGTGCGTGTCCATATATGCTATTATATCTATAGAAATAAAAACAAAAGCTCTTACATTAATTGACATAATATTAATTTAATAAATTATTAAATATTATTAGATATTTCTAAATATTTGAGTTTTATTTTATTATATCGAAATAAACTATAAATAAAATTGACAAAAAATAAGATTGGTCAAACTTGTGCCATATGTATATGGCTTTAAATGTTTCACTGCAACATATTTTCATTACTAACTAAAATGACTTTGTTTTTTATTAGTAATAACATATAAAAAATGTTGCATGACAGCACATTTGTTTATATATCTATATAATTATATATATATATAAAATAAAGGTAAATAGGATCTGCCTAAACAACCAGTTTAGCTTATATATGTATTGTATAAGACAAAAGGAGGTGAATCTATGTATTAAATTTTAATTTAATTAATTTAAAGTGTGAGATTCACTCACAATTCATGCCGATACAATAGATATATGCACGAGCATGCATTAGACACGTCTGTACGTGTGTGTGTAAAATCATCCATTTGTGTCAAAAATGTCAATAGCAAGCTAGGAGCGGTAAAAGTAGCATTGGATGTTTTCTTTAATTTATTGGCCCAGAAAAAATAATTATGGCCTGAAAGCTCCACATTGAATATTTTGAAAGCGTGTTGATATGCGAAGACATACAAGTAAATCAATTGCAAACATCTCACGCTCAATGAGAAATGTTTAATTCGATCGTTATTTCGTCTACTATTTCGACTTCATGAGATTGACACATTAGTTTTTTTTCATAATTTTTAAATTTTTAAAAAGATCATATGATAATTGCATATATAACTTGGGTAAATGATGAAATAAAAATTGGGGCAGAAGACAAAGAAAAGACAAATTGATAGTTATATTTTGACAATTAATTTATTTTGTTTGGGACAAATTTTGATTTTTTGCAACGAAATAATTAAAAAGATTAAAATGGATAAAAACATAAATAATTTAGAATTTGATAAAAAAAAATTTTGCTATGGCGTGCTCTCTATTTCTTTCTTTCGCCCAGGGCTAAATATCGGCTGTTTATTATTTTTTTTTCCATTTTAAAAATAAGTAAATATTTATTAGATCTCGCTACATATAAAAAAAGTCAAGAATTATTGGCATCTTATTCTTTGGACAAAGAAATCTAAAAGTCAATATCACAATAAAAATTTAAAAAATCGACATCTTGAATTATTTTGGACACATGTACTAAATAGACGGTTTCTATTTTGGTGACATGATAAAATATAGCACTGCATTAAATTTTATTAAATACTTTTAATAAAATTTAATACTTTAAGAGATATTAAAACGGTAGGGCTTAATAAATCAAACGTTCATGAACAAACTAGCGTTTGGTTCAGTAAAAGATCGTTTATGTTCGTTCGTTAATAAATAGTATTGTGCGTAAACAGTTTGTGAATACTATTATTATATTCGTAAATATGTCTGCGAATGTTCACGAACAAGAATTCATGAATAGTTCGTGATTTCATTCGTATTCATGAAAATTATTTGTGAATAGAAAATTAACAAATCAATTAATATTTATAAAAGTTATATTTTATTAAATATAAATATATTTTTAAATATAATTTAATAAGCATATACTTTTATATTATTATTAAATACAAAATATATGTTTTTGATTTATTTGTTTGTCGTTATTATTATTATAATATTTTTATGAACTATTTATAATAATTATTTAAACATATTAAATAAAGATAATACAGTATAACAGTTAATTAATTTTTTTTTGGATAAGTTTACGGTAGGATTTTTTGTAGATTTTTATGATTTTATAATTGTGTTCGTAAACATTCGTGAACAAGTTTTTGAAAATATGTTTATGAACCGTTCGTGAACAACAGAGTAACGTTTATGAATAGTTCGTGAACAACATAATTTAAAGCTCATGTTCGATTCAGTTTGTTAATAAATAATAACGAACATGTTTGAACACCTTACTACTCGGCTTGACTCGGTTCGTATACAGCCCTAGTTTAAAGTTAAAATATCTAAACCGAATAACAAAAGAGTTATTAATCATATCACACATGTGATTAATAAAATTACGGGGTATCCAAATTAATTTAATATATTATTTTGTAAATTGTATTTTTAAAATACGTGATTTTTTTAAAAATATTTTTAAATTTTTTATATTTTTAATTATAAATTTAATTTTGATGAGAATTTCAGAATATTTTTAAAAAATTTGTTTACTTTTAGACAGAATTTATTTAAAATTTTTGAAATTCAACACGAATACTAATAAAATTCAAAATCATTAAACAAAATATATAAATAAAAAAAATACCAAATGCCCCCTTATTTCTATTTATTATTAGGGTACTGATCTTGATCAGATGAGTTAATTACAAAATTGGATGACATGGCAAGTATATAAATATCAAAATATTTTAATTAACATGCATAAATACCAATATGCTGATCGCTACATATTAGTATTTATACACCTATCATATCAGTCCAATTTTGTAATATAATTAACTCATTTGATAAAAAAATTATTTTTCAATCTAAGAAACCAAATCCAATATGGACGGGATGAGTATCTGGTATGAACTGTAATATTATCATTTATATACATCACAGAATAAAGGGACGAATCATCTGTTTTAAATCCGTCTCAAATCCTTAGTGGTTTAAACAAATTCGTTTTAAACTCACTTCAAATCTAATTATATTATATCAAACTCATTGCCATCCCTATTAAGTTTCATTGACAAACGGCCAATTTATGGGTCGGAAAGGTAATTATCCAATTATCCCAAAGAACAAGGTAGAATTGAAAATTAACGATCATGGTTTATAGCCCTAATTATACATGTCGGGAATCACACGTGGTGACAACGAAAGAACATGGTTAGGTTCATTAAGGACCTGTTCATTAATTAATTAATAAAGCAAGAATCAGTGACTAGAACAAATAAAAAAACAAAAAACAGTAGTGCCAGCGATTATTCAAATTTTCACACAAGACCATTATTATAGCACCTGGCAGGCACATAGGCTTTTAAAAAAAATAAAAATATAAAACTCTTATGATCATCTAATCATCCACCTGATTTATGTTCCCAGCATGAAGATGAAAATTAGTAGTCGTGGGGACTTTAATTACTTGAGCAAATATAATAACATCTGAGTTTCTGATTTATTTATTTAAAATGAGTATACCTTTCTTATGTATGTTTCTATCCACGCTCGAGGAGTTCAAACCATTTATGTCCATTCCAATAAACTATTAATCCTAGAAAGGGATATGCAGAGCTATACTATAGGCCGATTTCCTCTCCCTTGATTCATATTTTGTTTTAATATTATATCCTTTTTATATATCCAATATAGACAAAAGAAATTTATATTAATCAAAGTCTAAGGCCTATGATTTCAAATATGAGCTCAAGATGTCAATGTTTTTAATTTTTTTATGAATACTTGGTGTAGAAATATTTTATTATTATTAAAGACGTAACCTCTCTAGTAAACTTTTATTTAGAGTGGTCCTAATGAATGATGACCGGTGACAACAACTTTGCTTTCATATTCAAAATACTTAATTTCAAAGAAACAAGTTATAAATTCAAAATTATAGATAGCCAATCCTTAGGGGTTATGATTGAAGATCATGTTAAATTGGAATCCAATGATATAATATCATGGTGTAAAATTTGAGTCAACATCAAATGAAGGTGATAGAAAAAACCCTTCCATCTATATTTATTTTGTAAATAAACAATTGGGACATCGTGTTGTAAAGAAGTAAATGAATTTTTTTTAACACCATGCGGTTCCGTTGAACACACGCCCCATAAGGGCCTATAAAATGAATATATTATACACAAATAATATTTGGTTCACCAAAATGTAACATAGCAACAGTAAAAATAATGTCGTGTCAAGTAATTTTCCAACATAACTTTTCGTCTTTTATCACATGCCAAAATATTAGAAATTTCTATCCTCTAATTAAAAAAGTATTACAATTTTGATATTGAAGATACCTTTAAAAAGCAAAAAAAACTTATACTCTCCCATCACATTTTTTTCATGATATAGGATCAATTTGTCATTGCTTTTGATTAATTGTTTTTTCTTATGAAATAAACAAAAGTAACAAAATTCGTTCGATAAATTTTTAAAAAGTATTTTTTTTGTTTTTTAGGGCAAAAAGCAAAAACAGGTTAGAGTTAACTTTTCAAATAAGAAAATTTAAAATTTATAAAATATCAACATTAATCTTATTTAAAAGTAAAAATAAAAGGAGTACATATTTAAAATTTTAAAAATAAAAATATTTTTATCTTTTTAAACTTCTACCACAATTTTTTTTAAATTATTAAATACATATTACTCATTTTTAAAATTTATAATACTTTTAAAATTATTATTTATTAAATATTCACCTTAATTGTTTTACAAATATAACTAAGAATAATTTCTTTTAAAAATATAATACTGCTATGCTAAAGTAACCCGTGACCACCAACCAAGAATAGTTGGTCAAAGGGAGGGAGGCGCTATTTCCACCTAAGAGACGAGTTGCGTGGTATAAGATAAAGCTTAAAAATAAATAGTATTGTCAGGAAATGACATGCACTGCTGGTGGTGTATTGATTGTATTAAAAATATATATTATTTGCATGAGATCGCAATTGAGCCGAGTTATTTATGGGATGCTCAGTATGTTTTTTTTATTTGAATTTTATTAAAATTTAGGTTTGAATTTTAAAATTTTAAAATAATTTTTTTTATAAGAAAAAATATTTTTAAAAAATTGCTTTTAAATTAGGTCATATACCAATTATTAAAAAATATATATGGTGAGATCACCTGATAAAATAGATGAAAGTGAAATTTAAAAAATAAATTAATTAAATCTCACATAAAAATTGAATTTAAATTTGAAATAGAAAATAGTTGAAATATATTTTCAAAAATAATTATTTAATTTAATTTATAATTCAAATAAAATATTACTTTATTTAGAAAATATATATATCAAATACACTTTGTCGAGCATATTTTGTTTTTCAAAAATTTATTTCAAAAACATACATCTCAAACAACTCAAAAAAAAAAAAAAAAACTCGACTCCAACTTATGAGCCATAAACAAGCTTATTTTTAAGCTTAATTTGAGCAAAGTCCAGCTCATTTGGTATTTTTAATAAACTGAAAGTTATGTTTATTTATATTAACTATTTTAATAAATTAATAGTTTAGAAGTTAAAGTATTCTTTTATTTAAGTTCAACTCTTCCCAACTTTATTTTTTTCTAACATTATTTTCTTGACAATCCAACTTTATTGTTTGTTAATTAAAGTTAATACTTAGCTTTTAATCAGATTTAATTAATAATAAACTTATTTAATATAAAAGTTAGTATTGGTGTTAATGTTGAGTTAGTATTAAAATTGAACCAACTAGCTCATTTAATTATATTATTTGAGCATTGATTGAGTAAAGCTCAAGTTGAGTAATGTTTAAATAAGCCAAACTTGAGTAATGGGAAACTCAACTTGCTCACTTAAAACTCAAACATATTCAAAACATATTTAAAAATTAAATGCGTTGAGTCTACATAAGGGAATGTTACCCATACATGATTGGTAGTCTAATTTTTTAGTTGTGTTATTACTAACACTACTATTTTTCGCAAGGCATCAATAGCTTGAGTAGACATTTTTATCTTTATTACATTTTAGAAATGAATGGCAGTTATTTTCTGCAAAACATTTAGATTAAAATTTTTATAACAATTAAACATGCTAACTTATATTTTACTAGAAAACAATAATATAGTATCAAATAAAAGTTTATTGTTGGAATATCTAACTTTTACTAACCAATGTCCTTTAAATGATCAACACTAACCAATTATAATTAACCCAATCAATGATGATAATTAGTTATAATGAAATGTGATTTGCTATAATTAATTGTAATATTACGAGAAGTTTTTGTTGAAATTTTTATTATCATAATTAAAATAAGAATTCGAAATTAGTTATATCGAGAATAACATTTTAGTTTTCACAAAATTTTGATTTAAAATTTTTCACATCTCTCAAATCCCATAACCGTTTTATGTTAGATAAATGAATCTTCCTATTCGAACCCAAGTGATTAAAGGGTATTTGTCTAGCATCAAAAGAAGAATTACATCGCAGATGTTGTCTTACTCATCACTTATATAAATAAAAAATCAAAGTATCTATATATATTCTCACCGTGACACTATAATATTCAAACAATAATATAATAAAGCCTATACATCGGTTAACAAATAAATACGCATCTATGAGATCTTTTCCTAAGACCAACAATATAAAATAAAAACAAATCTTGATATTCAAACATAGATAAAGTACATAACAAAGAGTCATTTAGTATATCAGTTCTTGAACTCAAACTCTAAGCCTCCACACACCTAGTACTCAAAAAAGGAAATATAAGTAAGAGTTAAGCACAATGACTTAGAAGGAAAACCAATACCCAATTCTCACTTAATATTAAACATATAATATTTACATGTTAAGGGTATATCTGTACTAGTATATTGTACCAAAATTATAATAAGCACATTATGTTAGAAATTCAAAACTACACCTTTTCTAATTAACCAACCAATTTTATGAATTATAGCTTAGGTTTTCATTGCCCTCCAATGCATCATGAATGGTAATTAAGACCCTTAGCCCTCTCAACTTATCACTAACCCTAAAAAAAATTATCATGTCCCTTTGTATGATGTTACCGTTAGTCCAAAATCAATTGTCAATACTTTTAATGATTAAAGGGTAATATTATTTTTAGAGAAAAATCAAATAAGCTTTATTAAGAAATTAACTGTCACAGTTAAATTAGTATTATTTATGGTTCCACAAATTATCTCAACTTATCCCCATCTCTGTCATGCCCTGAAATCCCTCTACAGTGTAAACAGTTCAAGACTGCCTATGCTTGCACTCGGAGGGTCAAGAGGGTGGTATAAGCCATCTAATCGGGATTGTAACATAGGTGTTGTCCCATTTTGCATGACAGGTCTGTACATAGTAATGGTATACACTATCTTCCCAACATGATCATACAAGGTAAATCACATACACAACTCCACAAGTAAAGCATAGCCGTCATTATTAACAAAATCTCAACATAATAAAACTTAATATATAATCATAGTTTGTTTAACAAAATTATAACCCAATCATGGATATTACATCATCACAAGTGACCCAACGAGAGAGATAAAACAAACAATAGACATAAAAAACACCGCCATGTAATGCCTTTCACCACAGCTCGAATGCCTAATCCTAATTAATACCTGAAAAAGATTAATTCATTGGATGGCTGAGTAAACCATAGTTCAGTGGGGATAAAATCTCCCAAGTTTATCCTAGAAACTCTAAACTTTATATGTCAGGTGTATACTTGTGCTTGTGTAGTGAATAATGCAAGAAATTAAACATATAATAAACACACTTATCGTCATCCGCATTAAAAGGTAAAGAACACCCTACCACCATGGTGGCACTGCCATCCTTTTACAAGCGAATGTTGCATGTCCAAATATATAACATTTTCCATTCGAGTCTATCATCATGATTCTAAGTCTACAAATTATATCCCCTCATTGGGATGAATGTATAATTAGTTTACTATCGTGAGTGCTACACTGTTCCACACAAGACTTAGCAGTCTTGCTGACCAGATTTTGAGGACATGGTAATCTTACTGGCAATATCATGAGGGCACAATAATCCTTCTAACCAAATTTAAAATGTGTGATAGTCTTACTAGCCATTGCAAGGGCTCAAAAGTCCATTTGGCTAAGTCATAATACAATCATATCATACAAAGACTCAGTAATCATACTAGCGAAAACATGCCATAACATAGTTTATAACATCTGCTACAATCAACATACATTCATATAATCATCACAAACATAATGTCAATGTGAAAGGAGGGTTTACAACATAGTTATCATAACATAAAACATATTGGTTCATATATTCACAACATAACATAAATAAAACACAAGGCACACCACAATTTCCAAATGGTCTCTAAGGCCCACCTCTCATGTTTTCCAACTCAATCTCTCATTAATAAAACCAAAATTAGTCACAATAGATTGCCAGAATTACATAGATTTTTCTCCAACTTTGAAAAATTGTAACTTTTTCCGCAAAATTCTGATTGAATTATAAAACCCCTTGTTTTGTGGTATTTCAATTGGCTATCTATAAAAAAATAAAAAAAATTATATATAGCAAGAATTGCCACATGTATCATTATGTGTACCACCATGTGCTCGCCTTGTATATATGCCAATGCCACGTGCACAACCCTTACCCTGTTCATGTCACGTGCAGCATCACGTGCATACACCATGCACGGCCTATCCTCGATGTTGATGCCCCTTAAACATAGCCCAAACATCAACAAAATAACTAAGGTCAACCCAAAAACGTACCCTGATCCCTAAACGACTCAAACAACATAATCCAAAGAGTAATAATATTAAAACTCTGCCAAATATTAAACCCAAAATTAACATATATATATATATATGTATGTATCAACACACACATGCAACTTCCCTAGTCAATAATAATAAACACAGTCAATTAATAGTTCCATGTTCTTACGGTTACCACTATGACTTTTTAGGTTTATGAGATTCAAAACAAGCTTATGGTGTTTAAACAAAGGATAAACAAAAAAAGATATAAAATTTGCCTCAAAAACACTTAAAACCCTAGTTTTTGCTGTATGAAGTATAAATTTATAATGAGCTATTGAGTAAATTGGCTTTATCATAACATTTCATTTACTATTAGTATATTTTCATCTCCATTATCACATATATCAAAGTTAACTTTATTATTTAAAAATGTGGTGTACTAGCGAATCCTAATTTATTTAAAAAAAGGGCTTCAATCTGAATGTTGGTAAGAATATTAAGGAAAACACTTGGCTAAATGAGTGAACAATGTTTCCAAATGCTCTTTCGAAAGCATGAGTAATTTATTTTGAATGTTCATTTAAAATGATGGATAGTGTTTGCTATTTGATGGCATGAACAACTTATTACGAATTCTCATCCAAATTTAATTTATTATAAGGGATGAACAACATTTGCTCTTTTGTAGGTATAAATAAAAAATTTTGAATGCTTGTACAAAGGGATGAATAATATTTTCCAAACACGACACACTATCTATGAAGACTTTTGCTAGTGTAGCTTAATAAGGTCTAATTGATAAAAACCTTGTTGGCAAGACGTGAACCCTTTTTACTAAAGACTAAAACCTTCTTTGATAGAAACCTTGATAGAGACAATAAAAGTAAATACTTTCATGACTTTCTCTTTCACTAATGGAAACCTAGCTCATAGCCTTGGCTGAATATACTCAAAACTCTCATCGATGAAGTCAGACATAAATTGTAAAATTAAGACCAATCCTGATTTTAGATCGGATGAGTTAGTCAGATTGAGGGTCAAATGCTGACGTGTTAGTATTTGAACAATTGATAAAATTTTATTTATTTTTGCATAACAATCATCAACGGAAGAGATTATGATACATCAGCATTTGGTTTTCAATCGGGCTAATTCATCCAATAAAAAATTTTTATTCGTTTAAGATTAACCTTTCTTTTTTGAAAGAAGAAGAAAATAAAGTTAGTCAAAATGAGATATATAAAATTGTAATTCTTTCAATAAGCTTATAAGATTCACAACAGTTTTATATTCTTTATTTTTATTTCAAAGGATGCATAATTTAATATTTTTATATATATTTTTAAAAAGCTCATACATATCTCTTATAATATTTTTAAATATTTTTTATTATAAATTTTTCTATTTTATTTAAAATAATTATTTAAACATGTAATTAAAGAGAAAACTACATATGCATATTTAGAAAATTTCCTGTGAATCTCGATATGCAGATTTAACTCTATCCCCAATAGAATGCGTAGTTTTTACCTAAAATTTAAATTATTCTCAGTGGAAACTGGAAAGGAGCTGGATGCTTTCGATTGAATTGATTTAAGGTTGTGGGCGAGAGAGAGACAGAGAGAGAGAGAGAGAGATGGCAGATGGTCTCTTCCAAGGGTTGCCCCCTCCTGCAGACGCTCCACCAATTTCTCATCATCAACGACAACCACCTCCAAACCCTTCTTCTTCTTCTTCTTCTTCTTCCTCTGTAATTCCACCAAAGCCTTCTCTCAAGAGCGCTCTCAAACTCCCTAAATCTCCCAACAACGATGCTTCCCGTGACCACCATAGCGACAACAACAAATCTGTCCCCGTCCCACCTCCCGCCCTCAAAAGCGCTCTCAAACGCCCCAAATCGCCCCAATCCGACTCTCCAGGTTCGATCCCTCTCCACTCTGCTTTGTTTTTATTTTTTCCAGTTAAAATTTGAATTTCTGGTTTTAGGGTTTCGATTTGTAGATTGTTAGTGGGATTTTGAAATTTGGATGATGTTAATTCTATTTCTGAACCCTATTTTGGCCAATTCGGCTTCTGAGAGGAACTCGTTTCCTTATTGGGTACTTGAGGTTGGTTTGTTAAATTTGATTAGGGTTTTTTTCTTTTGTTCTTTTTGGTTTTGAATTCTGGCTCTGGACAAGCAGCAGTGTGTTCCAGCTTCTAGGATGCTGTTTCACGACCAAAGTTGCTCCTCTATAAATTGAATGCTCATTCTTCTTGTTTCTCCAGTTACTTTCTGAATCTCAGGTTTTAGGGTTTCGCTGTGAAGCGCTTTAGAATGCTTGTGCTTAATCGTGAAAACTTGGAATTAGGATGGTTCATTCTTCTTGGAATTGGAGGCTTAAACAGGTTCTTGCCAATTGGAAGGGAAGGCTGGATACAATTGGCCCAATTGTAGCCCAACCCCTTACCAGACCCGCACATAGAGGGAGTTTCGTGCTTTGGGTTTGCTCTTTTATGTTAGGGTGTACATGAAAACCCAAAATCTGGTTGAACTGACTGCTAAAACTTGAAACCAATCTGAACCAAACAAATTCGCATGTGTTTTGGTTTGGAGATGGCATTTAGTTATACCTCCATTGATTGAGAAAGGACTGGCCATGGCTTAAACTGTATATGCACCTAAACTAATATAAAAGTTGCAAAAACTCAAACCTAAAAATTCAGCCCAACCGATTTGATTCGGCTAAGCCTGCTCAACAAACACTCTATTTTCTGAGGTAGTACGTGTTTCTTGGTCTTTTAGGTGCTTTTATTGGTTTGATAATTTGAATACTATTTTTTGTTGATGTGTGTTTTGACTTTTATGGTGCTGTTACATTACCCAAATTTGCATCCAAGGTCATGCATATAAACTCTTATATTTCTGTTCCTCTAGTTAGAATCCAAATTTCAGGTTTAAGGATTTCATTTTCCACCTGTTACAATCATTTATGTCTCCTAGGGAAAATTGGGAGTTTGGATGTTCACTACAAACTCGTAATTTATTTAAAATTGAATTTTGGGTTTCCATGTATCATTGTTTAGTTCTTAGGAATGTTTATGTTTGTTACTGGAAGCTTGGATTTTGGATGTTGAATAGATCGAGAACTCTTGTAAGCCATTTGAATATTTGTTTTATGGTCCCGTTCCTTCTCTTCAAGCACTTTTTTTTTGGGTTCCTCCGTTTAGCATCTCAATTACAGGTGTTAGGGTTTCATTGTCTACCTGTCATGATTGCTTAGTCAGAGTTTCAAATAGGGCTGTTTAATAAATACCAACCTTTTTAAGCAAGCCCTTTGGGGTCTTGTTTATGGTTCTTTCCATCTCTATTTTTCGAGGTTTTGGCGTTTGATCTTGTTTTTTGGAATGCTACTACATATTAGTGAAAGTTTGGAATTTGGATGCTTTTATAGATTTTAAACTCTTTACAGTCATTCAGAGTACTTGTCTATCCCTTGTTTTTCCTGTTCCTGCATTTTTAACCTGAATTTTGAATTTTAGGGTTTCATTGTGTACCTATTCACTCTATCGGGTGCTTTTATCACTAGAATGCTAAAGGAAGTATGGCATTGTAGAACTAATAAATTTCTTTTATCTTCTCATTTTGATCAATAGGTCAATGAGAAGGATTTACAGGAGAATATTTCACAGTGATAGAGTAATTGCGATAATTGTCATAAGAACAAATGAACATGGCGAACTTCAAATGAAAAAAATAAGAACAGAAAAGAGAAAATATGACAGATCACAGATGGAGAAGCGAATGGACATCCTTTTTGTCCATTTTTCTATGAATCCCAGGTGCAAGGTCCTAAAAATTGCTAATCTGTATAGCTCCGTGAAGGCAAGTATTAGGGATTAATTGAATTAATTGGAAGACGTTTTTAATTATTTTAATAAATATAAATATCATAAATTTAGCACAATCTTGAGAATACATGGTTCAAAAAACATGATTTCAAGCTATTATCCATATAGTTTAATTTATAAGCTAAGGTATGCACAGTATTCTATATTCTATAATAAATAGAATAATGTAAAATTTTAAAGAAAATTTTTTTCTAGGGTTTGTGAGAAAATTAAAAACAGTAGGACATACATGCTAAACAATTAAGCAATTTATGATTGGTCATTCAGTATACTTGTCAATTATTATATCGATTCCTAGCTAATTTATAAGTTTATAATTTATAATATTTTTAGGGTTTATCGTTTGTGAAAAATAGAAGCAGCGGCAAAGTAGCAACACCCAGCCGTAGGGGAGATCACCTTGTTTTCCATCATCTTTTGCTCGCATCATGGAGAGCCACACTGCTGCTATTGCATCATAAGAAGATCCAGCCTCAGGTGTTTTTTTTTGGTTTAATGCATGGTTTGCAGTATCGGACGAGTCAACAAGGTATTGGAGCCTTTCGATACGAGATTCATGGCCAGTACAGACGTCTCGCGTTTTTGTTGCATCCCGTCGATCTCGGCCGAGATCTTGTCTGAGATATAACGAGTCGGTCGAGAAATCGATGACGTGTTTCTTCCCAGATGAGATCTCGTATGAAATTGCTGGGATGTTGAGGTACTTCATCGTGCAGTCTTCTCTTCTTTCTTCGCTTCTTTTTTTTTTTCCTTCGTATTCTTCTCAGTCAAAAGTCTCCTCTCACACTTCACGCTGCGTCACTATTGATTGCCGCTGTGTCGCTTCTCGCTTCCGATCGCTAGCATCGCTGCGTTTGCCTTGTCGGATTCCTTTTCTTCTTCCTTTTTCTTCCCTCTGCGGTGCGCTCACGCTCCAGCTTGTGTGTTGCCAACGAGGTCTGCGTGTCTTCTACGTTTGTTTCTGTTGACACTTCTTTTACATTTATTAATATGATTTATTTATTTAAAATTTAGTTGCTGTGTATGTGTGTTTTAAAATTTTAAATATGTATATTTATTTAATGTGTATTTATTTAAAATTTATTTAAAACAATCTATGTGTGCTTTTTTTTTAAGTTGCTACCTAAAATTATAAAATAAATATTATACTTGATTTTTCTTCTCTATTTTTTCTAAAATTATTTTTCTTAAAAATATTATACTAATTTGATCAATAATTATACGTTTTGTTGTGACCATTAAAATTTTATTTTAATATTACGATAGTGTTTCGGCAGCTTTTTTAAAATTTGAAGTCATAAAATGCAAGTCAAATAATTTATTTTGTTTGTTTAATAATTCTAATGTGATGATTTGATTTTTTTTCTTATTTTTTTATGATTTTTATTTTTTAATTGGAATATTATTTCGTGTCTAAAGTTATATTTCGTCCAAAATATAACGAGTTGACTGCGGCCGCAATTGCGACACGATGACAACTGCAGCTGTGACTTCGAACCATGGTTTAATGGCAAAATCGCCTAGCAAAACAACATTTTTTAAAAAATAAAAACCAGGTAATTGCAGCTGCATGCAATTACCAGGTGATTAACGGACATGTCGCTGATTAATCAGTAATTTAATGAAAAATGACAATTATTGTTTTTTTCATTTCTTCACTCCATCAGTAGATAAAGGATTAATTGGTGATTAATCCCGATTTTTAGAACAGAGCTCAGGAGACCCTAACACTCCATAGTGTTTGTTAGAAATAGTTATAAATAAGCTGTTTTAAAATTATTGTGTAATCCTCACATTGCTGTTGTGCTGGACCGGAGCATCCAAGAATTTGCCCTTTTTTAGAAATATGAAAAATTTTACTTGCAGAATGAATTTTCTTTTCTTTTACAAATGAATATATGTTATTTCACATTAGAAGCTGCTAAAATTGTTTATTTGATGTTTAGCTACTGTACCAGAGAAGCGCCTGAGGTTTAAAACAACAACAGATGCATCGGAAACACAAATTATAGAGGCTATGCAAAAGATATCCTCGCATATTAAGAACCCTGGGAAGTTTAGTAAGGCTTCAAAACTTGCTATGCAGCTGATTCAGGCCGGGAGTGTGGTAAGTGGAACCAGTGATTATTTTGTTGCCATACTTGAAGCTGCAATGTCTTTGCCTACACCCTGTACAGATCCTTCTGTGAGAGCTGCCTACCATGCATTGTTCTCAGCAGCACAAGATGCAGTTGAGGTAAGATCCTTCTATTCTTTATTTTTATAGATTATGAGTTCGTGGATTAAATAAAATTCCTTTTTTTCCGGATGTTTAGATTGCCATATCTTTTGATTGTAGAACCTGAACATTAAACAACGGAATCAATTAGCTGTGTGGACAATGAGGGCAGTGTTGGCAAATGATCTCTTCACCGATGACAGCTTTGTGGTATGCATTTTGTTTAATTTACCTATATAATTTTAGTAGGGTTCGCTAAAGGCAGCAAAATTCAAACTGAATGATCGGTTTATTGGTCATGTTTCTTTATTCTCTTGGATCTGGACGGGGAATACCATTTAGTTTTCAAAAGCATGTGGACGGATAAAAGAAATTGTAAATAGTCTTCCAATTACAACCAAGGATGATGACTTAGAAGAGGCAGCGGCCCTGAAAGACGAGACTGAAGGTAAAAATGAACAAGATAAAAAAGAGCAGGATGTGCCCTCTATTGCTTTATGTTTAGAGAATAATAGCATGGAAGAGGCTGATCCATTTGGCCTTGATGCTCTAATTCCTAGCACATTGAAGAAAGGTGAGAAGACAAAAGGGTACAAAGACATAGCAGGCAAGATCAAGAGAGAAGAAGAGGAAGAAGCTAAGAGATTCCTCAAATCACGGAGAGAAGCCCTGATCGCATGTTTAGAGATTGCTGCACGGCGTTACAAGACTCCATGGTTAAGTCTTCTGCTAAGTACTTGGATGTTTTCTTTATGGTGTTCTAATTATGCCATCTAATATTGCTGAACTTTCTTTTATTTTCTCAGGTGCCAAACAGGTATAGATATTTTAGTACAGCATGCTTATGATAATATAGCAAAGTTCACCAGCCAACAAAGGGGGGCCATTGAGAAGCTTTGGTCGTCCATAAAGGAACAGCAGGTTCGCCGGAAGCAAGGGAAATCATTATCAGGAAAACTTGATGTGAACGCTTTTGAATCTCTTCAGCAGAAATATGCCACCCAGAAGATTAGCATTCGGCGTGCAGTTGGAGGCAGCGGAAACCGTCGTGCTGAGCAATGGCTTGGGTGAACTATGCTAGCAGTTGGAGGCACCCAGAAGATGTTTTCTTTATCAATTGTGTGCTTTGTATTACGAGATGGGTGACACCCATCCGAATGTATCTTTGTACATTTCAAAATTTATGGTTGCATTTGTCACGTTGTGAATCTATTGAAACAATGTTGAGTCATAGCTGACTCAGGCCATTTCAGGAGAGGCATGTAGGAGAAGCCTTCTTATATGAAAAATATTTTACATAAGTTTTATATTTAATTTTTTTCATGTGATTTGTACATTAATTTTCATTGTATTAGAAAGTATGATTTATTATTTATAATTATTAAATTATATAAAAAAATTCTTTCTCTTGTTTTATTCTTTTTATACATTTTATTTTTATTTATATTATAAAAATTATAAAAATTTAATATTAAATAAAAAATAATATAAAATATTATTTTAATAATATATGAATTGAATAAGAAATTTTATTATAATATATATTTGTATAGAAAGATAAAAGGTTATTTAAATTTATAAATTAGAAAAAGTTGTTGAATAATGAGTGCCTTAGGAATCATTATCTTGTCTCTAAGGGTTGTGTAGCTGCTAGAGTGAGAAGAAGACTTAACATGGTGATTAAATCTTTGAAGCTAAAATAACCTCATATGTGGATACTCATGTTTTGGTCAGAGCTTGGCTTGAATTGGAACTTGGAGCTTGGTTTCTAGGTTAATTTAATCTGTGGATTCATTGTAGGTAGGTGATTATAATCTTTGTATCTTCTTTACATTCCTATTTCTCTATAGCTTTAGGGTAGAAGATGTAGCAGCAAGTATGAACCTTAGGTGGTATGATTTGCGGTTAATTGGGAATTGATGAAAACATATGTTGTTTGAGTGTTTAATCTTATTGTTACTTCTTCTAAGTACTTAAGAGTACGTTTTATGGGTATATGCATGCTTGGGAATGAGATTTAACTGGTATAACTGGGCTATAGGGTGAAACCACAGGATGAATGCAGTCGAAGGGCTGCTTCTGGCAAGCAGCTTGATGCTTGCTTGAGGCTCTAGTGTCAAGCCAGCCTCGAGCAAGGCATCAAGCATGAGGGTCGAGCAGGGTTTTGAGCAGGAGTGTCGAGTTAGGTAGAGCGTCAAGCAAGCTCGAAGTTGAAGTAGCTCGAAGCCTAGGGAGTGTCGAGTATAGCATCACGCAATTTTCGAATGGAAAGCGTCAAACAGAGGCTTGAGCAGTTGGGCAGCATTGTTTGAAACCCGTGTTTTGTGTATAAAATAAATTCTTTCGTCTTTTTTTTAATATGGAATATTGTTATTTACTTGGCATGAAATGTTAATTGATTTGAATATGATTATGAGTTTAGAATCTCATGGCATTTGTGGGCTTGGATGTTGGCATTTTGTTGGTTTTATTGGCGGTTTAATCGAGGTCCCATGTAAGGCTGATTGGAGGCCGAGGTCCCCTATATGGCTGGTTAACTGCGTGAGGTCTCATATGTGGTAGGCTTGGCATCGTATTCCCACATATGATTGGCAGGCTATGAGAGCTTCATTGTATGTTGGCTTGATTTGATGTAACGATGATTGATGTATTATATTATTATTGTGAATTGTTGTGATTTCATTTGTATTTCGTAGGACACTGCACTGACACATGCATACACTAAACATGTAATCGTAGATGTTAGTTTTGGTAGGGTGGTGTGGAGTTGTAGGTCACCTACTGGCATTGGTGCTCACTCTACATTGTTATTATGTCTTTTCAGGTTTCGGCAGGAGGTAGCCATTAGATTCATTGTTGAGCAGACTAGACCCTATTGATGTAGGGGACTTTTCTTGTTTATCCTCTAGTTGACTTATAGTTTTGCATTATTATTTTCTTTCTTTTCGGACATGGGTCCGTGACCATTGTATTGTTGGATACTTTTCTTTGGTTTTCGATTAGTATGAGTTAATTAACACGATACTTGGGTGCCATGTGATAGATATTATGTTTTTAGTTACATGTTATTGCGTATGAGTTGATTAACACGATACTTTGGTTTTCTATCAGTATGAGTTGATTGTATAGGTGCATTTAGGGCAACACTCGCTGTGCGACGTCATTTTTGGTGTTGGTTATCAATTCCTTGCTTTCGGGTGCGAGCTTGGGGTAGTCGCGTTCCCGGTTTCAGGTCTTTTGGAGTTGGAGGCATGACATCATTTAACTATTTGTACAAAAGCTTAATAGTCTCTATATTATTGCAATTTCAAACATAAAAAGTGATATAGGTTTCAATGTTGGGGAAAATAAAGTTGTGCCTCTATAATGCTTGTAAACCTTACGGTAAAAAAAAAAAGTCAAATTAAAGGCCTCTTTCTTGAAATAATTCTTTTTGATAACTGATTTGAAATATCGATGAGAACATCTCCAATGAATTAGTTAAAGGCATAACTAAAGTTATATTTTCCTAAAAAAAAAATCAATGCATTAGTTAAATGTATAGCTAAAATAATAAAAAAAACAAGTTTTTACTTTTGCTTTTACTTTAGTTGGAGATGTTATGTCATCAAATAATCAAAATTCCATATTTACCCCAGCCTGTGTCGCCCCCTCCACAGCCTCCTCCCTCTGCATCACTCCCTCCCCTTGTCACCACCTCTACGGCCCCCTCCCCCCCATTGCTCCTCCCCTCCTCCACAGTCCCGCCGCACCCGCCACACATTACCTCTCCTCCACGGCCTTATCCCCTCTGCATTGTCCCCCCTCTCTATATCTCCCATGTCAAGCCATCCTATCCCTCCATCTTGGCTCCGTGCCCCTCCTCCCCGCCAAGCAATCCCATCCCTCCATCGAACTCCCGTCTAGCGGCAGCCCCTCGTCATGTGGCCCCCCCCCCCCCCTCTTCACTGGCTTCTCTTGTTGCTCCCCCTCCCCATGGCCCTTTTCCCAGATATGCTTGTGCACAGATCTATTGCCCCTCCCCACTCTCTCCCTTCCCCAGCTAGGGCTACAAACGAACCGAGCCAAATAGTAAGGTGTTCAAACGTGTTCGTTACTCTTTATTAACGAACCGAATTGAACACGAGTTTTGAACTATGATGTTCATGAACTTTTCATGAACTATTACGAATACAATTACAAAATTATAAAATCTACAAAATGAATTCACACTGTAAACTTATCTAAAAAGTACAATTAATTAATTGTTAGGTTATGTTATCTTTGTTTAATATGTTTAAACAATTGTTATATGTAGTTCATGAAAAATATTATAATAATAGTAATAATAAATAAATAAATCAAAAACATATTTTTTTATTTAATAATAATATATAAAATATATGCTTATTTAATAAAAAAATATTTATATTTAATAAAACAACTTTTATACATATTAATTGATTTTTTAATTTCCCGTTCACAAATAATTTTTACAAAATGAATAATATTTACGAACTGTTCGTGAATGTTCGCAATCATGTTCATGAATATAATAATAGTGTTCGCGAACTGTTCGCGAACGATACTATTCCTTAACAAACGAACATAAACGATCTTTTATCGAGTCGAACGAGAGGTTATTCATGAACGTTTTATTCATTTACATCCCTAATGGCAGCGCCTTCCCCCCTCTCTCCCTTGTCACCGCCCGTCACGTGTTACCCTCCTCGGCAAAGTCGACTTCAAGTGTTGGCTTTGACTCCATGGGACAGATTTGTTTACTTCTACTATGACAAAATCAGGATAGTTTAGAAAAAATAAAATTAAGCAAAAAATATATATGATATGACATTAAAGTACAATTAGCTAAAATGGTACTATAAGGCTATCTTTAATCTTTTAGCAAAAGTAATAGCAATATTTAACTAATTATCATCTCCAATATATTAGTCAAACTGTTAGTAAAAGCAAAAAAGAAAAAGAAGCTAAATATGGCTTTAGTTTTTGCTTTGGCTGTTAATGCCAGTTTAGTAAAGCAAACAAGTTTCCAACCCAGTCCCTCCTAGTCTTCCCCCCCCCCTCGAGCGGCAACAAATATTCGAATATATCGTTAGAGATGCTATTAGCCGAATGTAATTTAAGATCATCTTTAATAGTTTTAGGTAAATTTTCTTAGCTAAATTTATATTTAGCTTATTAAATATAGCTCTAGCTAAGAATAACTCCAATAGTTTTAACTAATTTAAATTATTTAATTTATTTTTTCCTAATTTACCCTCATAATACTCTTTCTTATTTAATGTTTGTGTATTTGGCATGAATGACAATTTAGGGTTTTTAGGTAAGAGAATGATATGGTAGTATCATTTAAAGTTATAATTTTAGCCAAATTTAACTTACATTTTTGTTAAAGTTAAGTATAGTTTATGTTATAGTTACATTATTGGAGAAAAAGTTTATAGAATTTAAGCTGAATTTGACTTTAACTTTTCTTTTAACTAATGCATATTTAAGAGCATTTCCAACGGTCTTAAAGCACTCATAGTGGAATTTGACAAGCCGATATTTTAAAGTTTGATATTTAATAAAGTTTTTAGTTAAGATACATATTTCGAGTCGAATTCGTGGATAATATTACTCTATGTAGGTAAATTTATTTAAACATTTAGCTATTCCACTGTGAGTGTTCTTAACTAAAGCAAAAGTTGAAGTCAAATTTATTTTAAATTTTATAAGATTCTTCTCCAATAGAGTAACTATAACATAAGTTATATTTAGCTTTAATAAAAAAAATTAATCTCAATTTGGTTAAAGTTATACTTTAGCTAATATTGCCACATCATTCTCTTACCTCAAAACTCCAATTTGCCCTTCACACCAAATACACAACATTAAAAAAGAGAGAGTGAGAGTATTTTGAAGGTACATTAAAAAAAATAAATTAAGCAATTAAAATTAGCTAAAACTATTGAAGTTGTTCTTAGGTAAAAGTATATCTAGCAAGTTAAATATAGATTTAGCTAATAAAAATTAGTTAACAAATGCTATAACAAGTTAAATATAAATTTGACTAAGAAAACTTATCTAACACTATTGAAGATGTTTTAAGCAAACTACATATTATTTTAGCTAATAAAATTTAGCTACAATTGTTAGAGATGCTCGTAAATCCTCTTTACGATTTTAATTTCAATAGATGTAGGCAATTATCATTTAAAAATAGAGATAGTATGTTTGATAAACAATTGTTTGATGTGATAAATGAAAAAGTAGTAAAAAAAATCATAATTTCAGGAGAGTATTGTTAAATTACCTCATCATGATATCATGAAATCTTATTATCCAATGATAATTATTTATTTTATTTGAAAAAATTATTATGATTGAGTCATTTAGGATATGTTTACTTATCTTATTTTATGTTTTTGTTTTCAAAATATAGTAGCTATTTTCATATGTTGGAAACTAAAAATAATAAAAAGTTATTTTCATTTTATGAAACATCTAGAATAAAAATATTTTTTGGTTTTCAATTTTCTATTTTTCTTACTTAAAAATAATAACTTTTTGAAAACAAAAACAGAAAACAAGTAATTATAGAGTTTTCCTTCAACAAAATTTTAGTATATTTATTTTTTTATTAAATTTATATTATATATGTGTGTGTGTGAGTGTGTGTGACAGAGAGAGGGAAAAAATTTTAAAACGAGAAAATGAAATTCAAACACATTTAATTTCAAAATTTATATTAAAAAAATTCATGACTAAGACGATTACGAAGATTTTAATAAAAAGAAAAAGAAAATAGGAGAGAGAGCCAAAACTTATGAAAAGTAATAAATAGTTTTCTTATTAAAGTAATAAAAATAATAATGTATTCACAAAATATCCCCAAACCCTAATCTCCTCTGCCTATAAGTACACTTCTCCAAAAACCCTACAACGCCAGCCCCCCGAATTCGACCCATACACAGGTACTCCTGCTCCCCTCTCTTGTTATTTTCCGAACCATTTCCATGTGAATTTTTCCATTTTCAGTCTTCGTAGTTGTTTGAATTTTAGATGCTGTCGAATCCGAGCACATATCGAAGGCTTTCAGGTTCGATTGTGAAATGCCTGTGGAGCTCAAAGACTGTGCAATATCATAAATTGTCATTCCTACGATATGTCCTCAGATGTTTTGCGTGTTTTGAGGGCTCTATGTTTGATGATATACATTGTTGATGCTTTATGCTGTTGTGTGTTTCATGTTGTCTACAAACACCATTTTTTTTTTTGGTTCTCTGTCCTTTTAAAGGGTTCAAATTTTTAGAAGTTTAAAATTCTGTAAAATTCCACTCCTTCACCCCCACCCATTATGTTTACCAAAGGAAGCATGTAGGTATTGACTGCACATCTAATTATTTATGGGTATAATCCGTAGTTTGATATTGGACACTCAATGAAACTTGTATTTAGTGACCGTTCTGATGTGTGTTTTATGGGTTTATGCCTGGTTTCTCCCTGGGAGCCTCAATGGAACTTGTAACTTGAACTTGTTTTCTTGTATTACGTCAAAGAATGGAAAATTTATTGGTAATTGAAAGATAAATTCATGAGGTGATTGAGATCCATCGGTTGGATTATGTCCTTGCACTTTTTACTATATCCATCCCTTAATATAATAGGATGGTAAATAAACTACTATAATTTGTAGCGTTGAGATCCATCTACCTTTTGGGGCATGAAGTTTGAAATTGTGTTATGTTTACTGCTTCTCATGTTTTAAAGGATCTAGTTCGAATATTTGATGAGATTTTATATTTCTTGGAAAGCATTAGATTATTGACAGGGCGTTTCGAATTGGAACCGAAAAATGGTTAAGCCAAACCCACGGGTGTTCTTTGACATAGCAATTAGAAAAATCCAGACAGGCCGAATTGTGATGGAGCTGTTTGCTGATGTCACCCCTAAAACTGCTGAAAATTTCCGTGCGCTCTGCACGGGGGAGAAAGGGATTGGAAAAGTTGGGAAGCGCTTGCATTACAAGGGATCATCATTCCACCGCATCATCCCTAGCTTCATGTGTCAGGGTGGGGATTTTACACGGGGTAATGGGATGGGTGGGGAATCAATCTATGGAAACAAATTTGCAGATGAGAACTTCAAGCTGAAGCATGATTCCGTTGGAGTGCTCTCCATGGCGAATGCAGGGCCAGACACCAATGGCTCTCAGTTTTTCATTTGCACTGAGAAGACCCCGTGGCTTGATGGGAAGCATGTTGTGTTTGGCAAAGTTGTTGAAGGACTTAGTGTGGTTAAAGAAATGGAGAAGATGGGAACAAGCGGGGGACAACCTAAAGCCGATGTTGTTATTGAAGACTGTGGTGAGGTAACAGAGTGAATCGCGAGGATGCTTGATGCAATATTGTAAAGCTTGGGACTAGTAGTTTTTGTACTCATTGAAAGCTAAACCTTCAGCCTGCTATTATTTTTGCTTGGTCTATTGTCAATGCTTCTTATATGCCCCAAGTTTTTAAGATAGCTTGCAGCTATAGCTGATACGCAGTAGTAGATTAGCACCATCATCGCCGATACAAAAATAAACAACATAAAATGTCTGGCTGCATCTTTAGCTTGTTTTCAAATGAGCTCCTTCCTGCTTCATGGCATTGAGATTGAGCATTCAATTTCAACCACCCATCTATCTTCGCTATTATATAAGCACGTTGAACGTTGTGGAGCAACAAATTTCTTCAATGTTGCCACAATCTAGTGGATTTTGGAAGGGTCTCTCAGTGGCAGGAAAAGTTGGGCTTAAGCCACATTGCATCTCAGAAGCTTTGGCTGCAACTGACAATCTAATTGTTTGCTGAAAGGCTCTGGAATTAGGTAAGCGATCAGGAATAAATAGCGCATAGTTCTAATTTCTGCTTCGGTATTTATCAGGAATAAATACACCGTCAAGCTTTAGTTCCAAAACGATCAGTAATAGTGGACGACAATGAGATTAAAACCTGTCATTTTAAGAATAATTCTGAGAGAAATGTAACCAAACTTCTGGACAACATATGCAGATCACAAGGTACAGTACACTAAAAAACCAGACATCAAAACACCAACATATGTAAGGATATGAGATACCAAATTTCATAGCAAGGGAAATCCCATATACCCCTCAAAAATGGCTTCCTACTCCCAATCTTCCTCACTAAGCTGATCATCGAACTCCTCTTTTGGAGGCCTCACCACCAACACCACCGTCCCTAAGCTCTCTCCCACATCCATTTCCTTCAACACTGACCCTCTCTCCACCTTCAAACCTCCGCTGCTGCCAAAGACATCGCCATTGTTGCTGGAAACGGCCGTTAAGTAAAACCCATCATCCACAGCCACCTCCTTCCTCCCCCTGTCTGCCACAACCAATATAGGTTCCTCCTTGTACCACCTATTGACTTTCCACGGCAAAGCCCTTGCATCCGGGAAAGCCACTGCCACGAAGCTGCCACCGTCGAGCGTCGCCAAGGGCTCCCACCGGGGCAGCACCACCCACCGCTGCCACCCCTTCTCCGCCACAATTGCACCAAATTGCCCCTCGGGTTTACACTCCCACGGCGCCTCCAGCAACTCCTTTTCCCTCTCCTCCGCCCTACACACAGGCAAAATCGCCACCGAACTCGCCTCCGTCACCTCCCCCATCTTCAACCTCACGACCGGAACCTTCAACGGGGCCTCGGTTTCGGTCCCTACAGCGGCCGAATTTCGCCCCAATTCAGCCGCTATGGCGGCCTTTGCCGCCTCGCTCTCGGCTGCCTCCGCCGCTAACTGGAGCGCCGCCGTGCGTTGCGGGGAAGGGTTGCGGTGCTCGCGGCTCTGCCAGAGCCGCATGAAGGCGAGGCAGTCGCCGGGGAGGGAAGCATCGAAGCGGTCCCAGGCGCTCTGGCCCCGCTGGCGCGGGAAGTCCTTGATGGCGCGGGCGAGCTCCTGGGCGGCCTTGGGGTCGAGGCGGGCGGCGGCGGCGTGGCGGGCGGCGGCAGCGCGCTGGGGGGAGTTTAGGAAGCGGAGCTCATAGAGGACCTGGTAGGAGCCGGAGGAGTCGAAAAAGGCGAGGGTTTGGGTGTCGGCGAAGAGTGGGGAGCGGAGGAGGGAGTCGCGGACCTGGGCGGCGACGGTGAGGCGGCTCTGGTCGACGCCGGAAATGCCGGTGGCCTCCTCGAGGGAAGGGGGGGTGAAGCCATCGTGGTAGAGGGAGGGGATGAGGGGGGCGTATTGATGCCAGAGGCCGAGCCGGTCGGTGACGATCTCAAGGCGACGGGCGGCGGAGAGGGACTGGAATTGGGGCGGGAGAGGGGCGGGGGGAGGGCGGAAGGGCTGGTACAGATTTTGGTTGGCGGGCGGAGGTGGCGGGTTTGCGGTGGCGGAGATAGGTTTCCGGGAGGTAGGTGGCGGAGGACATGTGCGAAGGTGGCGGCGGAGGAGATGAGTTTTAGGGAGGAATGTGGCGGCGGTGGAGAAGATACAGGAGGCGGTGGCGGTGGTGGTGACGGTGGGAGAGAGCATGATTGCTGTGGTTCTGGTGGTTTGCTTACCAATATCTGCGAGTCTTTTGAGAGAGACTTTGGTCGTGTTATTTAATTATTATTTTATTTTTGAAAAAATGGAAATACGGGGTGTACTATCAATAATTTAGTAGGAAATAGGAAATATGCTATATTTTTCTGAAAATGAATTCAGGTAAACATTGAAATATTGTTGGAGTAAAACAGATGTTAAATTTTCATATAAATGCATTCGTTTTGTGATTGTAAAATATTTATTTAAAAAAAGTGCGATAGATAGAAATGACAAGTATTAAATTCTTCACTTTCCAAGGAATATTGTTTTTATTATTATTATTATTTTACAATAATACTCATCACTCAACCGTGTTTTTATTTTACTTTCCAAGCAATTCAACCATGTTTGTTTGAGTTTCGTTGGATGATAATCGTATGACATTGCTTTTGGTAAAAATTTACAACCATGTTTTTTGGGATTAACCAATAAATGTTTATAAAATTACTTGAGGTTCAAATAAAAACATTTGATTTTACGTATAAAAGAAGAACACACACATAATATATATATGTGTGTGTGTTAGTTTAAATAAATGGTGCAACAATTTATACTTATTTGAACCATACATGTTAAATGGTGCAACAATTTTTTTAAAATAAATAAATAAAGTGTTAGTTTAAAATATAACCATACATGTTAAATTTTGCATGTGTCAAGTACTTATACTTATTTGGTAGGCGAAAATAAAATTAACGGGAATATAAATAATATGAGAATGACATTACTAAGCAATGACATTAATATGGATTAGGGATGACAATTTTACCCGTACCCGCCCGTCCCGACCCGACCCGCCCCGATGGGACGGGTATTTTTTGAATTTAACGGGTAACGGGCGAGTACGGGGCAATAATTTTCTGCCCCGTCGGGTAACGAGGCGGGACGGGGCAAGCATGCCCCGCCCCTACCCGCCAAAAATCCCCGCCCCGTTAACCCGATTAGCCATGCCTAGCCCGCATACACGACCGCCCGCCTAGGCGACCGGTGTAAAAAATCCTGGCAAAATATTACCAAAATAGAGAGTCAAACCCAGGACCTCCCTTGCAAGCAACTTATTACTCAACCATTAAACTAAACTGTTTTTATTATATAAGCTTATATATTTAGTATATATACTTATAATATAACATATTTGCATGTGGATGGGCTTAGGCCGTCAAGTGGGGCGGGGAATCCCCGCCCCGCCCCGTGCCCCGCTGGGACGGGGATGGGGCAAAACATTTAATACCCGACGGGTAATGGGGCGGGGACGGGGCGACCAAAAACCCGCCCCGCCCCGCCCCATTGCCATCCCTAATATGGATCCTGCATTTGATATCTTAATCAATATAATGAATAAAAAAATCTCATCCCTTGTTTGATAAACCCCCAAGTTATTTTAGTGATTTTTTTTACGATGATTAGAGGATGTTGGGAGCTTTCTTGGCACTCTCATAAACTCTCTCTCTTTCTCTACAGCAACCAAAACATGTCATGTTTGAAGAAACAGTCTATGGTGCCATCAATTTAGGCCTCTATGAGGGCTATAGTTGTTTTGGGAGACAACGATGGGCGAACATTTGGTGGCGGGGAGGAGGTTGGGGTGGTGGGCGAGGCTGAGGCTGAGAGCAGAAGCGGAAAGGAGGTTGTTGTGGTGGGCAAGACTAAGGTCGAGGGACGATAGAGGCGGCAAGGAGGTTATGGTAGTGGGCGAGACTGAAGTCGAGGGCCAACAAAGGCAACGATGTTGCACCGACAACAAAGAGGTGGTGGTGGTGGATGAGGTTGAGGTTAAGGGCTATGGAGATTCGACATCTTTGGTGGTGGCATGATGAGTGTGGAGGGGATGGCAGTGATGACTAATATAATTTGTAAGATTATTTTAGTTATAAATTCATTCAAATTAGTACCCTAAATAGGATAATATTTTAAAACCTAATATATTGACGAAATAAACTTTTCTTTATACAACGTACATTCATTTTCATGGTAAAATTGCATTCTTTTATATGTTGTTTACCAAACAAAGGAATGGGGAATGATTTCATTCCATTCCTGCATACCAAATGTACTCTTAATGGATACAAGGAGAAAGCTAATTTAGCTCTAACAATTAGATTTTACTTTTGTGACAACTTGAATTTATCTAATTGTCCAATGACCATTAAGCTTTTGGCCATTGATTATATATTTGTCATTTCTCTTCAAGGATACATATATTTGCAAGTATGGCACACCGTCATATCTACTGCTTACATGTAAAAGATGTAGGTAAATCACATCCGTACCTTATCATCTTCTAAGTTATGGCAATTTTTGATCCCTTATTTGATCTTTTCCACGCGCCTAGCCTAAGATAGGTGATTGATCCTTAATTTTTGGTAGGCATTTCGTATTCAATGTGTTCATGCTTAAAATTCATTGAAACAGAACGTTTACTTTGCAAATAATATGAGCAATACAAAGAAAGATATAAAATATGAACTTAAGTTTATTATAACCATAAACACTTTGCAAATTTAAACACATAACACAATTAAACATATGACAATGTAAAACAAAAATGTTTTGATAAAATAATTAAAAATCAAATTTCTAGTAAATCATTGTAAAAAAAAAAAATAACGCGATGGAAGGAAATCCTCTTTTCTTTCTTTCGTTTATACTATAATAATTGTTTTGCTCTCCACTGTTCTTTCAACATAAGAGAAACCACCCACCATTTCCCTAGAAAATTTTTGAATTAAAAAAATAGAAAAAATTATTTTTATTGTAAGAGTCCGTAAAATGAAAAATATTTTATTATTTTTAATCTTCACCTTTTCGTACCCGAAAATAACTAACCCCCAAACAGTCACGCCTCAAGTGTCTCAATTTCAACATCATCCGACATCCTAGAGGTGTAATTCCATAAATCCATGCAGTGCCGGTTAAAGGACCCGCAGGCGACATGGCGCCGCGCCTGCAGTTACAAATTTTAAAAAAACAAAAACAAAAACAAATGCGGGCATCGCCAACAATACAAAAAATAATCAAATGGCCCTGGAAGAAATTTTTACATATATGTTGTTCGTACAACAATGCCACAACAAAACAGTCGAAAAGAAGAACCATATACTCCTTTGATCCAGAAATGGGATGACTATAAATCACAAAACAATAATATTTGTATGACACAATGAAGGACTACAACTGCTTTGGAAACTCATAAATCAATCCTCTCTCCCAACTCACGCGGCAGCCCGACTTTTAGGACCCGTAGTACCTCCTTGCACTTTCTAGCTCAAGTAAAGAATACCAATACAAACAGAACAATAAACAAAACTACCAAGAACAGTATCATCATTAACTGACCCTTCGCACTAGCCTTTTTCATGACCATGGCTACCTTTTTCTGCAAAAACATAACACAAAGCCGCAATGATTAACAAAAAATAATTGATTGGCATTTCTCGCATCAAATTAGACAAAAACAGTCACCTGAACAAAATCAAGCCGATTGGTTGTACTGTCCATCTCTGTGCCTAAGTCATCAATAATCCTCTCCTATAGCAGCAGGCAAAAACCATCATGAACAATATAGTTTATATCAACACGCCATGTTGAAGTTTCAAAAAAAAAATCGGAAACTTTGCATAAGCATCTGGAAACCCTAAACGGAAAAAGGATAATCTGCAGTTTTTACTATCAGGTAAGGAAGAAGAATTAATTCCCTACAAAATCTTACCTGTGCCAGGAGTTCCTCATGTATGGTTAGCCCAACACCTCCAATTCTCTCCACACTTGCACTAAGCTCATCCAGTTCTTCATCCTGTTGCCTATGCAATCAAATCAATAAACAATCAAATTCTCTAATATCATGTCTTTACATTTGAAAGAAATCAGCAAACAGCACTAAAATACAAAATAAATGAAACAATTATCATTTTGCATGGATAACCTTCCATCCTACGTCCAAGTACTACGAAAAAAAATCCCTTTCTAGATCATTTTCAAGAAAATTGCACTTCTTAAAAAGCCAAATTTTCAAACTAAGTTGAAAATACATACTCAATTTTAGGAAGCCAGAGATGCAGACAAAACTTTGAAAAGGAAAGGAAGAAACAACAGGCGAAAGAGAGACACGAGAATGGAAACGAGAATACTTGATCAGAAGTAGCTGCCTATCAGACTCTGACGATATGAAATCATCATTGTCTTGGGAACCATATTGGTTGGACTGATCTGTCTGATTAAAATTTGGCATCCTCATTAGTTCTCGTCGCATCCCATTAACACTGGAAGTGCCTTTTGCACTTGATTCCTTTCCAGCTACAACTTCCTTTTTCATAGTGCCCACCTAACAGAAGTAAAAAAAACCAAAGTTTAAAATGAAGTAAAGGGCAATACTTCTGGAAGATCATCTGAATATTTCTGTGAACTCAACTGTCCATCAGATCATACATTCAACAATAGCTACGAAATATTCTTCTTGTGGAGAAAAACATTCATTGCATCCAACATTTGATGATCAATGAAAAGGCTTAACAGAATATGAAACCTGAGTTCTTGCACTGCTAGTCCATCTCCTTCGGCTTTCAAGCTCAGCTTCATTAATTCCATACCAAGCAGGATCCTTTGCTGCCACAGCAATTGTTTTGTCCAATTCATCCACCTTCCTATCAAAAAGGTGGCCTTTCAGAACTGGGGAACAAGGTACAATTCTCAATGTGTAAAGCCAAGAGGCACAAGAGAACCCTATGCTACACGTGTTGGTATAGGATGGAAGAAATATAAATGTGCTTGCACATTAACAGACAATATGATAGTTAACCACAAAAATAAATAAATAAATAAGAGCATCTATAAGGTAATAAAGGCAAACACATGCCTTGCCGTTCATTTATGCCATCCATCAGTTGTTATACCATAGAATAAATATCAACATATTTGCACATCAAAAGTCAAGATGAGAATTGAAAGAGTGAACCGCAAAAGTATACAGAATTTGTTTGATTTGCAGGAAGTAAATTAAAACAAAATTTCTAATTTCCTATAAAAGAAATTCTCGTGAATGTTTCTCCTAGATTAAGTACAAATTAACGTGTGCTTTGAATAAAAACTTTCTTAGTAAAATTACATTATTGCATTTGGTTCAATTAAAAATTTCCCATAAAAACACGTCAAGTAAAATGACCCTTTATAGTTAATATTATTAGGACAACTACAATGTGGTGTTGACCACTACAAGGGTTGTGAAGGTATCATGGAAAAAGGAATTGTAGGATGGTGGTGCAAGAAAGTATGGTGTGGACGATTGTGTTCATCTTTAACATGAATTTTGAGAAAAAAAAAAAAAAAGCAGTTATAGATAATAATTAAAGAAGCAAATGAAAAACGGATGGGGAAAAAAATCTAATAATTTCATTCTACAAAGAAGACATGCAAAAAGCATACACGCAATCATTCAATTTGAAAAAATAACAAATAGTGGGGGAGGGGAGAGTTTATATACAAGTCAAGGTTAAAAATTATTATTATATCTATAAGATTTTGGAAAATTACTTTAAAGTAATTTTAAACATCATCAAATTGTTACTTTAAAGTAATTTTAAATATCAAATTATTATTATATTATTATATTATTATATCATCAAATTGTTGCAAACCAAACATGATAAAGTTCCATATAACTTTTCTGAGAATCTAATTTATTTTCAACAAAACCAAAAGAGCCCTAAATGTATATATAGTGACAAAGGAAATTTCATGCCCTGTCGTTTTAGTAGGAGGCTAGCAATCATAAATGAGTACCAACAAATAAATTGATCTGAGAAATACCTAATAATTCTGAAGATGTACCTGCCACTCAATGCTCTCAAAGCTGGCAAGCAGCTCCTTTGTGAGATTTACTTGCTCCCCAGTATCTGAAGGTATGCGTTCCCATTTGTGAAAGGTAGACTCCAGTTTTTCAATCTATATGATTGCAATAAATAGTCAGGAAAATTTTATTATATAACATAGAACAACAACATAAATTCAGCATTCTTGGTCCTTATCCCTAAGGTGAAAGGGGAAGGGGCTACCCGTGTAAAGAATTTCAAGGCGATCAGTCTGGTGCGAGTATCTACAAGATCATCTCCAAAATGCTTGCTAACAAACTCAAGAGGGTCCTTGACTTTTTGATAGGGCAGTTCAATTAAAAATTCCTCATGAGGGTCCTATGAAAAATGGGCTTCAGCAAGGGATGGGTGAAATGGATTTGATAGTGCATCTAGGTGATTTGTTTCACTAATGGAAGTGCCTACACTTTTTTGAAAACTTCCAAAGGCTTGAGGCAAGGGGATCTCCAGTCCACCCAGTATCTGAAGGTATGCGTTCCCATTTGTGAAAGGTAGACTCTTGTCTAAACTGCTGTTTTATTATCTCTCTTTATTGGGGGCAGCCGGATAAGGTCTTCAAGTTCCATTTAGCTAATTGGGATGTTCTGATAAAAGAATTTAGTTAATTGGGATGGATGTTAAAACGCCCTTTGAGCTAAGTGAAAGTGGCGTTTCGGGGGGGGGGGGGGGGGGGGGAATCAAGGAAGGGTCTATTACAGTGTTTCAAGCGAGGGGGCTGGAATGTCCACTAGTCACTCTGCCTAGGATTGGAAGCTTGAGGAATTTTTTACATTCTTAGAGGAATTATATTATCGTGTTATTATCTATGGTCAGCAAGACTATGGTTCGAAGCATGAGAAATTTACAATCAAAAGCTGTTCTCAATTGGTTTCGTGGTGGGATCAATGCAATTGGGGCAGGGAGAAGTGATGGACACACATCTAGTGAACCACAGTTCCCACGTGAGTTGCTTTTTCCACCCAGGAGGCGCTTGGGTAAAAGCTCTCACTTTTGATTAGCTTAGGGGAGGGTGTCCCAATGGTAAGCAGATGCCCATTGTGCAAATGCTCAGGGAAACATGTTAACTACCTTGCATTGCCCGTGGTCCAAACAACTCTTTTGTTTATGCGGCATGCCATTGTGTGGGTGCATTAGGAATGGATGGCCCAGGGATTAAGGCTTGGAATGGTTTGAGGGGCCAGGGCAAGATTGTTCAAACATGCTATTCATTTGGATGTTTTCTAGGTAATGTGGAAGGAGTGGAATAAGATTGCTCAATCAAGGGAGAAGAAGATTAGTGATTTAGGTACTATAAAGAATATTAGGAGCCGCAATTACAAGATTTTAATAAAAGATACCAATATCAAATTATAAAGGTGGAAGAAATTTTTTGACTAGCTCTTCAACAACTACTGTGTTTAGGATGTTGGCAATGTGAATGTATTATTAGAAAAAATAAATCGTAATTTCCTACTGAGGAGATCAAGTGAAGTTAAACAGGTCTCACACTGTATGAATACTAAAAAAGCGATAGGCCCGAATGTGATTTCTATCAAGGTATGGAAATGTCTTGGTGAGTGGTTGAAAAAATCATTTAACAAGATTTGACAAAATAATAAAATACTTGATGAATAGAGAAAAAGTATCTTGGTGCCTTTATATAAAAACAAATATAACATACAATATTACTCAAATTATAGAAGAATAAAATTGATAAGTCATATTATTAAGTTATGGAAAGAATTATTGAGCTCGATTAAGAGTGCATGCTAAGATTGTGAAAAACCAATTTGATTTCATGCCTAAGAGATCTACTATGGAAGTGATCCATATTTTAAGAAGACTTATGAGTGGCAAAGAAGACAATTCATATCAAAGGTAACATAGAATATTGAAAAGTTCAGAGAAAGCCTATTAGAGCACTCTCGTCTGGCTCAATAAATTTGAAATTTAGCTAAATATTGACTAAAAAGGAAAAACCCTTCCACAACAACCTTAATAAAATAGCCATAAATTTTACTATTCATATGTTACTCGTCAAATCTGACAAGCCTTTCCGCATTAGTTATTTTTTTAATAATAAAATATTATTTCATCTCTCTCCCCTTTCTCAATCGAACGTCAATGAAACTAGCACAAGGAGTGTGCGGGGTGTAAGGGGAGAGGGGCAATGACAAGAAAGGCGATGGTGTAGCGGTGTTAGAGAGAAAATTGTGAGGGGGGGGGGGGTGGAGAGCAAGCTTGGAAGGGTGTAGGGGGGAGGGGGCGGCAGGAAAAAGCGATCTGTGTAGGGGGAGGGGAGGTGGCAGCACATCAGCGATGGCAGCGAGAGAGGGCTATCTCTTTGTACAATGGCGGGCATTGCAGGTGAAGAGAAGAGTTGTGTTAAAAGTCTTAAATAAATTAGTATTTTAATTAAAATACTGAAAGTTTGATGAGTCTATTATTTCATGATGTAAAATTAAGCTAGTTATAATTTATAAAAGGTGATATTTAATTAAATTATAATTGAATTGTGGTGAGACCACTATAAATGTTCTTATAGAGTACTTAAAGATATGCTTTGATGGGCTAAAAAAAAAAGACAATTTCCATAAAATATGTGAGTTTAATAAAAAATGTGTATACTGAAATTGTAATCAATGTTAAAACTGATGGTAGATTAACGGATGAGTTTTCTATTATAACAGCAGTGCATCAAGGATTAGCATTAAGTTTTTTTCTCTTTGCAATCGTACTAGACAAGATAACCAAAAATATTCATGAGAATTTACTGTGATGTATATTGTTCGCTGATAATATTGTTTTGTTCGATAAGACTAAAGAATGAAATAACCAAAAATTAAAGTTGTAAATTAGAGATATAGAGTCCTTTCCTATATACTCTATGTACTATGGAGGCTCAAGGTTTTTGGATTAAGTGGATTGAAAAATGAATTTATGAAATCTAAATTTCAAAAATAAAAAAAATAACGAGCAAAATGCTATTAAACTTGATGACAACAGATACCAGCCACCAAATATTTTAAGTATCTAATGATAATTCAGTAAAATGGAAAGCTTAATAATGATATCAACCATATAATTAAAGCTTGGTGGCTTATGTAGATAAGTTTGAAGGGAGTTTTGTGTAATTGAAATATGCCACTACGTTTAAAAAAAAATTATAGAATGACTGTAAGGCCTATTTTGTTTTATGGGGAGGAGTGTTGGTTAACAAAAAAAAACATACACACAAGTTTAGTGTCGCGGAAATGCGAATATTAAGATAGCTATTGAATAAAACTAAAATGAACAAAATTCAAAATGAAAATATCCATCATGTTATTGGAGTAGTTTAAATTGTAAATAAGATGATAGAAAACTGATTACGTTAGTTTAACCATTTAGGACGTCGGCCAATGAAAACACCTATTAAGAGGGTGAAATAAATTGACATTGAATGAAGTAGAAAATTAAGGTAAAGACTATAAATAACTTGTCTGTAGGTGGTAAAAAATATTTGAAATTACTTAGATTTTAAAAAAACATTATGACTAATAAGAATATTTGAAAGAAAAGGATCTATATTTTGAATTCAATATAAACTTTTTATTTGTCTTGATTCAAATAGTTGACCCTATTTATTGGAATTAATGTTTCTTGTCTTGTTTTGGATTGTTTGTTGTAATTTCCATTGTCATGATAGTTTCTTTGATTTTTCCTTTTCTTGCATTTTGTAATTTCTCACATCTTGGTGTTTTTAGATAGTCTTTGTTTCATTAGTAAAAACAAAAGAATAAAAACAAAAACAAAAAATACTTTGTTAAACTTGTCAGATGGCAGCTTTCTAATAAAGTGACAGTTTCCTGGTGGTTCTAAAATTAAAAATAAATAAATAAAAGACAAAGGCTAAAAACATTTGATAGCATTTCGGAATACAAGAAACACATGCACTGATTGATCTGAAAAATAAATTGTTTTGTCCTAGTAATTTGAGTAATAAACTTACAGAATCTTGGATCTCCTCTTTTACAATATAAAATGGGTCTTGAGCTGAAGCCATCACTCAATAAAATAATCTTCAATCTCCCATGAAATCCAAAAGTAAAACATCCATTAGCAAACAACAAAACAAAATCATGCAAGCTGAGATTTTGAATGCATACAATTCAAAGTTTCCATATAAAGCAAACTTTGAAAGATAAATACCAAAGAAATGCCACCAACACAAATATTAATTTATACAGTGTTTGAAGTTGTAGTACTAAAATGATCTGTATCAATGAGGAATTGGTAGAGGTCATTAATAGTAAAAAATTAATGGACGAGTTTCTACATTGTACAAATCATAACAGTACACAGAGGCTACATGGTAGCAAATGTATAACTCTAACAAGATCAAACCTTAGTAGAATAAATATGAAATGTTGATCAATAATCAATCATTGGCCGTGAACCTGTAGCGAGAATATCCTAGGGGTGAGCATCGGTCGATTTATGTAGTAATTTGAAACCGAACCAAAGACATTCGGTTTGAAAAATATTCAAATCAAAACCAACCAATGAAAATGAAAACCATCGGTTCTTGGTTCGGTTCGGTACATAAAAATTTGATTCGTTTCATTGGTTTGAATCGGTTTTTAAATTTTAATAACAAAAAACATAATAAATTAAAATATCAAAAAAGAAATAATGACAACCATAAACTAATATTAAAAACATCAAAGTTTAAACAATCTTTTAATGCAACAAATAAGGTCGTGTCAATATAACATCATAAACAAATTCTACCATTGGCATCATACATATTACATAGAGAAAGAAAATTTTAACATTGTTCCTATGTGGGCTAGAGAGAAAGATTGTAGCAACAATAAGCAATGTACCACTTCCCCTTGAAAATTAATCTGCATACTCTCACACTCACAATACTACACTGCTACTCACGAAGAATTAAAGAAGAATGATTTCCCACAGCCAAGACATTATTATCAAAGTGTCACATAAATTTGCCTTACAAATAGTTGGAGCAGGGCTCCACTGCTCCTTCAAAATGTCCAGGCAAATGCTTCCATTGCTGTTGATGTTTGGGTGGAATACCTTTGTTTTAGCTGCGTTCCAGAGATGCACTTAAAATTAAACAAAAAAACTAGGATATAAATACAATAGCATATAAGTATGGGAATTTAATTCAATCAAAAAATAGGAGAACAAAAACGAAAGAAAGAAAGCAATTTGAATACAGCCCATCAAAGAACTGCAAATTAAAATGAACCAAGACTACTTTGTCATCAGACAACATTAAAAAAAACAAGAACAAAAAAAACCCAAAAAAATGCACCACAGTTTTGTATTTTTAAAAATTAAATTGGGAAATATTGAAGCAGCTCATCTGATAAAAGCATTTAATTAGACCAGAGAGAGCAAGTGAGCACCTATGGCTAAGTGAAAAACTCTGGTTGAGACCTTTGTTTAAATCAAAATATCAAATTCCATATAGTTTCTCTCATCAACAACCCCATACGTCCCACACATATACTATTATAAGTCTCAAAACTAACTCGTTTCTAAACTTTGAACCATTTCACAAATCTCAGATTAATGAAAAGCATATCCTAGAAAACAATCTAGATTATATATATATATATAAAGGAAGTGTTGAATTGAGGCAAGAACAACTACTAAAAGGCAGTGAAGTTGTAGAAACCCAGGACAAGGATTTGAGTAATGGGTGCCTCCGATTCGAGGCAAGTTGTTATGACACATCAACAACCGTAATTGGTCGTGAATGGGCAAGCTAGATCAACCCGGATAGACACAATTCCTAAAACAAAACAACGTTAGCATTTACAAAATCTGTGATAAATGAAATAACAATAAAACGGAGTGCCTCGGCGACGGGCCAGTCAGGCACTGACGGGTCAAGAACGTTGGCGAATGTCCCGCTCTCGATGGCCCTCTCCACGTGTTGCGTCAAACCCACGGCGGAAGTAGATCTAATGCAGAGACGACGACATAGAGAGAGAGAGAGAGGTTCTTACAGGAGGAAAGGGATTATATAAAATACAGGGGTAGAGAGTGGTTCTTACAGGCGGAAGTAGATCAAACGATTATCGATTTTTATGACTATATAGAGAGAAATCAAGAGAGAAAGAGAGAGATAAATATTGAGATTGAAGCTGAGAGAGAGAGGGGGGGCCTTACAGACCGTGGAATGGAGATCGGTGATGATTGATCAGTGAAGCCGTGAAGGTGAACTGGTGAAGGGAGAAAGAAGAACCGTGTGTGTCGGCTTTCGGATTGTCGGCTTTCAATATCCTAAATATATAAACCTTTTGAAAACATAAACCTACGACTTTCGAGCCCCAATCCGAAGTTAATCAATACATCAAATAGAAAAAAAGATAAACCCACGGTTATAATAAACAATAACACAAAACCCAGATCCCTAAAACCAGGACATGTTCTCTGTCGGATCAAAGTAAGAAAAAGAGAGGCGTGGAGAAAAGTACATGTCGGCAATGATGACAACAACAGAGGCGAAAGTGACCGGAATTTGCGTCGTCGGTGGCGGTGGAGGATGAGTGGTGACCGGCGCAGCGAAGTGGTAGATCGACGAAGCACTAACTGATCGAGCGTCGCGTGAGCAGACCAAGGTTTTTTTTTTTTTTTTTTTTGGCCTCCTTATGTTTTCGCCCTCGGGTTTCCGGTATCGCAAATTGATAATTAGGATGGTAATAGGTACGAATTTTTTTTTAAAATATTTTTAAAGTTTTTTTTTTGCTTTTTTTTACTTTATTTTTAAAGTAATTAGGATGGTAATAGCAGTTTTGAAAAAATTAAAATGACATTAATATTCTTCTTTTACTGTTACTCTTTCCCTCAACAAATGCATCAAATCTAAACCCCTAGAAACCCCAAGATCGATCAAATCCAAATCCCTAGCAACACCATGGACGACTGCCACACCTCCTTCACGTCAAGCAATGGAGTTGTCGCCATCGGCGAAGACGGAATGGAGGGTTTGTGGGATATGCTTTGCCGATGAAGGAAAGGTCGTCATAGGTTGGATTGATGGTTGCGACCGTTTTTTTTTGGGGGGGGGGGGGGTGAGAACGGGGTTGGGGAGGACAAGGAGCGGGTGACGATGGGGGCTATGGGGAGGGGATTGGGGATGGGGATCGAGGGGAACAGGGACGGCGGGATGGGGGCATAGGGGGATAGGGGCGGCGAGATGGGAGCAGGCGGGTGAGGATGGGAGAGAAGAAGACGAAAGAAATTTTTAATGTTCTTAAAAATTATAATACAAGGATAATTTTGTCTTTTAGATCTTCACAATCACTTTTATTTTTAATTTACCAAACATCTACTTTTAAAATATACAACACTTTTAAAATTATATTTTACCAAACACTCACCTGCTTGTTTTAACAACATCTTATTTTTCTAGCACAACTAAAAGTAGCTTCTTCTAAAAGCATAGCATCGCCAAACTAAGCCAATGTCTGATTCGAACCCTCCTTAGTTTCAATGGTTCGGTTGGATTGGTATTTTTTAACTTAATCCATTATAGCATGTTTGGTATGAGGTAATGGAATTGAATTGAATTGAATTTCATTCCTTTCTTGTGTTTGGTAGGGAATAGGCAAAGGAATAAATGATTATCGTGGGAATCATATGCCCCTATATGGGGTGATACTGATTACTCTCACCTATCAGGTTTATAATTATTCCCTTGAATGAGTGAATCAAATGGAAAAATCTATCCCTTTCCTCTCTCTCCCCACTAGCCCCTCCCCTCTCCTCTCGCAGGAACAACACTTAACCACTTCCCCTCCCCTCTCCTCTCCCCCTGCCAGTCGCTACCCCTCCCCTCTCTCTCCCAAGTAGTTGTTGCCCCAATAGACATTCCAATGCCCGGAAGCAAGGACCTTGTGGACGAGGTTGAGGCCGACGCAGAGGGCCTCAAAGAGGCGTTCGATCTGGGACTAGTCGGAAGGGGGGGAGGGAGGAGGGTGGTCATTCGATCTAGGACTGGTGTGTAGGGAGGTCATGCGATGCCTGGCGGAAGTGTGATGGTTGGGCAATGGCTGGGACTGGTCGTTCGATCTAAGACTGGTCACACGTTAAAAGTGTGACAGTTGGGCGTTATCTTGCAGGGGGAGATCGTGCGATGGCTGGCAAAAGAGAGATCCAAATTTGACTATTACAAAGCGAGGATATTTTTGTAATTAGATCAATCTATTACTTTGCATACCAAACACATTAAAATGTAAAAAAGGATTTCATTCCATTCCAACATTAATTACATTCCTATGTTGAATTCATTCCTTCCATTTTAATTACTACGTACCAAACAAGCCCTTAAAGTCTTTTAAGAATTATTAGGTCAGAACGAACAAACAAGATGCCTTATTAAAACGGATCAAATCTATCCAGGGGTGGGATTAGAAATGACAATGGGGCAGGTCGGGACCGAGTAGTGGGTAAATTGAACTTATTCAGAATGTGTTCGGGTCAGGGCGGGAAGGGCTAATGAGTATGTCAAATTGTGTGAGGCAGATATTTTAAGGTAAAATTGTTCAAAAATCTTTGAAAAATGTTAGGTCGAGATATTGGGGTGAAAAAAAGGACCCGAATCGGGGAGAGTCAGAATGATTCAAGCCAGAATTGCCATCCCTAGGTGGAATGGATCGGTATGAATCAGGATGGGACAAGACAATTCATAAATGGAATGGTTGCAAAGCAAATAAGGAGTATAATTAAAATATTATTTCAATATATTCTTTATTTATTTATTTTTAAAAATACAAGTATAATTTTTTATTTTTAAAAAATTATTATTATTTCTTTAAATAATATTATATTATTTGAATGAGTTATAGTGAATTTTGAATTAATAAGAATGGAAAAAGAGAAATATTATTTTAATAAATAAAAAAATAATTTAAAAAAAGTGTTTCAATTAAATGATTCATCACACGTAACTAAAATAAGATAACATGAGAGTTTAGTGGGATTTTTTTTAATCCACCTTTAGAGCTTCCCGGGTGGAACACAACCAAATTATAAGGCTGCGAACATAGGCATTTGGAGGAATTATTGATCCTCTTATATGGCATTCGACTGGAATTTACATAATAAGAAATTATAATTTTCAACAAAAAATATTTCCTAACATATAATTGTAATAATATGAAAATGAAATGAATCAAAATATGAAAATAAGTAAGGAAAACATTATATAAGAGCACTAGTAGTAAATTACTTCTTTATTTAGGGAAAAAAAAGTGAAGGCCCTATATTAATGTTTACTCCCTGTAATTATTAAATTATATATAAAAAATTTTCCCACCTCTCTTCTTCACATTTCCTATTTTACTTTTCTTTCATATTAAATTATAAAAAATTATTAAACAAAAGAAGTAATATAAAATATTATTTTAATTATATAGAGAGTAATTAAGGAAATTTATTATGATGTATATTTATATAAGGAAGCAAAAAATAGTTTAAATGTATAAAAATATGAAAAATGTGTGTATATCTACTGTGACTACCCTAAGCTTACTTTTTTGTAGGCCTTGTGCCCAACTGTAGCAATATCTTATTGGTCTAATGATTTGTTTAGGTCCCACCATTGAACAAGTTTTACTAGTGAATTGATCAAAATCAATTAATTATTGTCGCATAGATGTGCCCAAGAGATATGCGCAAAGTAGGGTCTTATGAAGGAAAAATATCATTATAAAGTATTTGGTGCGAATGCTATTAGTAGATCATTATTCATCTTCTAAATAATTTTTTAATATACTTTCTAACATATGTGTACTTTTGATTAATTGAAATAAATGAAAAAAATAAACAAATATAATTTTAAAGAATAAAGATAAGAGAAGAGAATGAGCTATAAAAGAATAAATAAAATATATGAAATAATATACTATTCATACCCTAAAATAAATGATATAAAATAGAAAACTGATGTGCATGTTCTAACTCGATCAAAGCAAAAGAATCTATTCATGAACAGGTTAGAACATTCACATTAGTTTTTCTACATATACATTTCTTATATAATTTAGGAAATTTTTTTAGGTTTTTGATAAAAATAGTCCTATATTAGTTTTCTTAAAATATGATTTAGAGATAAAAAAATAGTATTTTCCTATATTTATGAATTTACTATTTATTCCTCAAAAAGTGTTTCCTATGATTTTTTATATTATGTTCGACACATGTTAAATTGTTAATATTTGAATGACTATAATAACTATAAGAGAGAGAAAACAATAAGAAAGAAAGAATATATGAATATTATTTTAATAGAAGAAAGAAATTATAGAGAAGAGAATATAAAATGTTATTTTACAAATGAGTAAATTTTAAAAGTATGATTTTTAACTAAAATTTAGGAGAAAATATATAGAATATAATATGAATGCTTCTATTTACTATAGCTATTCAAAAATCTGACACACGTAAAAAATAATATAAAAAACTTTTAGAGAATATATAATAAATACCTAAATATAGAAAAATACTATTTATTTTCTATTTTTAAATTCTATTTTTAAAAAATAGATACAAGACCATTTTTATTAAAATTATATATATATATATATATATATATATATATGTTAGTCCTTTTAATCGTACTTTACATGCAAGGCCAAAATTTTGGGCGCAAGTATCTAACTAAAAATGAGCATGAGAAGTTGAAAGAAACCGGTCCATCATAATTCATAAACATTCTGTTTTTTATTTTTTATTTGATTCTTCATCCTGATTCCTGAAAACAATTTTATTGAACCATATGTGGGGGGCAAAATAGACGCGCGGATCAGCTTGGAGTGTTGGGTACCTGTCATATTCTCATCCAAACAAATTCTACCCCTATGTGCTCTCGATCAGCTCTGCGTGTTTCCAACAATGGCTGAGAGTTGCCCGGTGATATTTTTATTTTATACTATAAATTTATAAATATAATATTTTCATAATATTTTATTTGTTTGTTTGTTCACGGGAGGGGCTGTTATATTTAATATAACGACGATAGGATGAGAAGAAGATCACAGATTCTATGGCAACGTTTTTTTTTTCCAACAAAACTGATTTTTAAAATTATTTTTATATTTCAGACAGCAACTATGTACAGCATAATAAAAGTCGGTTCACTCAAACTGGTGACGTTGGTTACCCATGCCACCGAGCACAGTTGCACCACCTGCCGAGGGTGTTCTTTGGAGTCGGATGACTTTTCCCCCCAATCGTTTGAGTGGATCCAAAGGATTCTATTGAGTTGGAGTTGCGGGTAATAAGGACTTAAAAAGGACTCTTATTCTCGTTCCCATTCAAGCATGCAAGAGCATGGACTATTTACTACCAAACATACGCTACATCATCAAGGCAGTCATTATAGAAAGCCCCCTAGACTAATTATTGAGGACATGCCAATGTGACAATTTCTGTTGTGAATCAAAGAAAATAGCATCCTTGAAATAAATGGAAGAATTGAGTTTCTTTCATTTGCCATATTCATCTTGGACTCCTGTCACAGCTTGCTGCAATACACAGTACCAAGTAAATTAAAGAACCCTTAATTGACTCCTAAAGACAAACTACTCATTTAATGGGCAGTGGCGTTCATCTCACCTTGATGCAGGACAGGGTGAACTGCACATCACTGGCTGAAACTTGGTGGTGCAGGACAAACCTTATTCTGCCATAAAAATGTGACAACTTAAATCAGTGTTCAGGAAAATTCCCAGTGCATGGGATTCATGATTTCAATGCAAAATTTTGTTCTTGGTCTTCCTTAAATATAACTCACAAGAGACCAATTTTGTTTTTGGGATATATTGATCGACAACATCTCAATCGGAAACCCAAGCCTACAGTCTCAATTGACAATTGACCATTTATGAACAACAGATGGCCTAACTGGTTATGAGTTAAGTCTCCTGAATTTGAAAGTACATTTACCAGGTTGAATTATACAGAGGAAAGCTGAATGCATTCTTGACCAACAAACTCAATACAACACGTTCTACTGGAAAGCCATTGGGAAAATTGAATATGTTTATCATGTGTGCCACTACAGGGATTATAAAGAACTTAAATTCTTATGGTCATCTTCAAAATATGCTCCACTACGAACATCAATTTTTGTTATAGGAATTTTTTGCAACCTCAATTACACTTTACGACCTGTATTAGATCCAAAAAAAAAAAAAGTAGTACAAAGAATTTTTCATACATCGAAGTAACAAGCTAAGACCAGCATGTTAAATGGTCAGTCTAAGATCTAATTGCACCATCATTTAATATGCAGTAAATTCATCTTTTTTATGCACTTATGCCTGACATTTAATGACGTGCTCAAATTTTCCTATTCTTAAAACACAGAAAAATGGGCCAGTGATTGGAACACATAAACTAATTACGATAAAAAAAATTACAAACCTCTTTGGGCTCTCTGTCATACAAAGTATACCATGTTGCTCCAAGTTTTTGCAAAGCTCATATGCACTGACACCAGAGCCCTGTTCTATGTCAACATATACCTAGTCAAATGGAAACAGGGGAAACTGAGACTCATTTGATTTCAGTAGGTTCAAATGGGCATAGGTGTAAACTCAACACAAATGATGTTAAGTTGATGTGTCCAAATCGAATAAAGTTCATTTCTTTAAACAGTAGAACATTTAAAGTGTAACCTCATATTCATTATATTCAATTATATAATTCTGATCAAGTTTATTTCTCTTAAACATTAAACATTTCTTTGAAACATTCAATGTCATAATGGATGATCCAAATGCAGAATAAGGACTATAAAAGAACATAACTTATCGTCCAATCCTCAACACACACACATATCGTTTCCTTGGATACTCACAATATTTGTCTGAACAGAAGCAATATCCACGTTCATTCCAATGATATTGTTCAGCTCGTCTGAAAATCAAAATGTACACTATGATTTGAAATGATTTGGTCCAGGGAGAGGAAAGATGCCAATATGTTCTTCCCAACACAAACAAAACTTGCCATCTAAAGTAAACCACCATGGTAAATGAACATTACATGCTAAGGATTTAGCCTTTTTGTGATCAGCCTCAAGCTTTTCGACATTTTCATGCAATGCAACCAAAGCAGCTGCACATAAACCCCCAATCTGTCTCATCCCACCACCTAAGGTTTTCCTCAATGTCTTAGCCTACACAAGAAAAATAATTGAATGTTCTATTTTCTGCAGGAATCGTAAAATACTATATTCTGCTGCATTATGGTTTCATTACCCGAGAAATAAAGCTTTTTGACCCAACAATAACAGACCCAACTGGAGCTCCCAGGCCTTTTGACAGGCACACCTGCATTACATAATTGATTTAACAATATGTAATAAAAAGAACATTGAGATGGCAAAGAAAAATACAATTTTCTCAATTAGGATTTGCATTGGCATCAAACAAGGAATGTGATAGCTGGCACCCATAAATAATTATAAAGGCACAAGATTATCATACCGTAACCGAATCAGCAGCTTGCACAAGCCTATGAACAGGAACTCCAAGCGCCTAGACGACCAATTCAATAAAATTAGAAACTCTGAACTGAATGTTAATAAAGCAAGTATCCTCAACTTCTCACAAATATCCCAGATTTTTTTTTTTTTTCATGTTTTAGTTTTCTTCAGAGGGGGGGGAGTGGTTCTGATTTCATATGGTTCATGCATAAAGTTAGGCAGAAGAGATATGGAATTGAGTATTCTAGCCTGCACCCTAATTAAATTTTCCTTGTTTAATCAAGCCAGAAATATCTAACTAAAAGAAACATCCTTTTTAATCTCTACCTTCAAAAGATGCATAATATATAACTCTATAAAGCAATATTTACCATCTAAAAAATGTTTCTTTACTCACAGTGGCAGCATTAAAAATTCGAGCCCCATCAATGTGAAGTTTCAGTCCATGCTTCTTAGCAATGTCACCGACACTGTCTGTATATTCCACAGTTAGGCATCTACCTCCACAGCTGCATTAATATTGATAAAACTACTAAGATACAGAGTTGGAGTGATGCTTCCATAAATAAGAGATGGAAAGTAAAGCCGTCATATAAATTATATGATACCAGTTTTTTGGACAGCCAATAACAAGAAGATAATAAACGCATTCCGCAACTTAAATATCACTATTTAGGAAAACTGATTCAATTATGATCAAAGCCTTTGTTATTATTAAATTTTCATGCCAAAATTCACATTCAATTGTGCAATCAAATTTTTTTGAAACATTTGGACTGATTATATACACATAAAACTGCAGGCCATACATAAAATGCCTAGTTGATGTAAATTTTAAAACATATTTTTTCATGAGTAAGAAATGTTAGAAACTAGAAAAAAGTATAAATTAGTCAGTTTGAGAATTAAATTAATGTTCCCTATAACTATTTAAGTAAAAAAACGCTAATCATCGGTTGTCAAAATTGCAAAGCATTTACTGGTGCAGGCTTAGGAGAACTCAATGAGAGATTTTGGTAGCCTTCAGAGTTTGGATTATGATTTCATGTTCCACAAGGCGGCCGCCAATCTTTGTGCCTTAAGAAATCAAAGCACTAGTCATTAATATTATAAAAGGACCACCAACTCCAAACAATCAATTTTCCTTTGAAAAAATCAATAACAAAACTAAGGGTGCACTTCAACACAGAGAATCATGAATTACATAAGAATGTTGAATTGTTTTTCTTTGTTTGTTTTTAGGTATAGAGATGACAACCTCCTAGCATGTGACTAACCCCAGAGCCTACAACCACATAAATGCTGAAATATGTATGTGCTCACCAAAGGGTATAAATAATGTCTTTTAACGAGATAAAAGTAGGAATTGAAAAAAAATGGGGTCAGAGAAAAGAACTAGGAATTCTTACTTTGCATGCGTATTTTCCAAGCAGATAAGCCTAGTGGTGGGAAACAGTAGCTCCAACTTAGGATTCCTAATGGAAGCCTCAATCGAATCTAGATCCATGGTCCCATCCTTGTTGTTCTTCACAGTCCTCGGATGCACCCCTCCAATGGTGGAAAGGCCACCATTCTCATAAATAAAAATATGAGAATCATGTCCCAGAATGACTTCACTCCCTCTAACCTCACAGTGCACAAGCACGCTTATGAGATTGCTCATGGTGCCAGAGGGCACAAACAGAGCGGCTTCCTTGCCAGTGATCCGTGCCATCTCAGTCTCCAAGATGAGAGCAGTTGGGTCACCGCAAAGCACATCATCGTCTACCTCAGCATTAGCCATTGCTGCACGCATTGCTTCTGTTGGCCTAGTGACTGTATCTGATCGAAGATCCACCGTTTTGGTCACCATTTTCGCTGCAACCACCACAATCGCCAGTGATATTAACGCGGGAAATATCAGTAAATGAGAGGTGTACTTAAAAATATCAGACTCAAAGAACGAAATTTAAATAACTAGAGGGGGGAACAAATAAATCCATACCATTTGGCTTCTGTGCAACTGCAACCATGGCTACACAACATTTACAAAACAAAACAAAACAAAAAAAAGGCAACACTGAGAAGAAAGAAGAAGATTTCATGTCATGTATATATACAAAGATTGTTTCCACTAGCTCTTGCTTGTTAGTAATAAGTCACACCAAGTATCCTCGTAAGAAAATAACTGCATGCCTAAAGCAGAAGAAAAAGAAGAAGAAACAACAATCTATTTGTATGAAAGAGGAATATCAAGACGCCCACAGGAACAGACTTTAAACAGAGTATCCATCATAACCAAAATGATCAAATACCCAAATAAAATTTTCAAAGCAAGCATGCGAATTGTACTGACACCATTCAAGTGAGACTTAAAATTCAACCAAGTCTCTCTCTTTCTTTCTTTTTTCTTTTTCATTTTGCTGAGAGCTATTGACTAAAACTTTAAAAGAATGAAAACATATAATCTATCTATAAAGAAAATATCAATAGGAATATATGTTTGAGCTTGTCTTCAGGGACTCCAACAAACATGTGTGTGTGTGTGTGCGGAGAGAGAGAGAGAGAGAGAGAGAGAGAGAGAGAGAGAGAGAGAGAGAGAGAGGAAACCTGTGGAATCTGGTTCTCTACTCTTGCCTGCCTTCTTCTTTTAAAAAAAATTGTTAGTCTTGATCACAAATTCACAATTCAATCAGGAATGGAACCTGTGGAGTTGAGATGTTCTGCTTCTTTATCATCTCCTCTGGAAAATATGACAGGGTCATAAAACCCACGACCACAAGAACAAAAGTAAAAACAAAAAACAAAAATAAAAACAGTAAAAAACAAAATCAAAACCCAAAATCCAACATCTTCAAACAAACAGAAATGAAGAAATTAAGAAGGTTCAGCATACCCACAATCTCTCAAGAATCATGCAAAATGAATGAAGAAGGAATCATTATTTGTATACCCACTACTACTCAGGACAGGAGGGCCACAATCTGAGAATCTACTTTTTTTCGATACGCTTTCTCGACTGCATTGGGAATGTACACGCAACGCGGGGCGGCTTTCACCTTAAAGAAAAATGCGTGGCGTTAACGCCCGATTTACTCAAATTCAGTCTTGCTAAAAAACAATAAACAAAATAAAACCAAACGGCTTTTTAGTTTTTACTTCATCACGCCGTCAGTCAGTAGTTTAGCTAAGCTGTTCGTACTAAATTTAAGACTGGTGTTTTTGGTATTGGTGTATTGCATAGCTGACCTGACCACATTAAGCTCCACGTACACCAAATGCAATCTTTGACGAGTCATAGCTGACGTCCTCAAAATGGGACGGCATTTTTTTTTTTTATTAAAACAAAGAATTCATTCACCAAAATGAAAATTATAAATGGCTGCTATATATTTATTCATATATATCATTTATGAATAAATGACATATAAACTTTTTCGTACATCACAGCTGCTATATATTTATTCATATATATCATTTGTGGCTCCACAAAACTGATACAATTATACTGTGTCATGTGACGTGAGATTTTTTTTTTTAAGTTTTTAAAGTTAAGTAAATGTTTGGTTGGATGATTGTTTTATTATTTATGAATAATAAAAAATTATAAAAAAAATATATATGAATTTTTCATTTCGATTGGAAATATTGCAGGATAGACGATAGTACAGCTGTACACCATAATTATATATATAAAAAATAATGTCTTGTGTGGCCCTTGTTTCCTCACCTTCGATGACAATATACAACCATTTGTGTTGGCAATGGCGGATTCATTGTCACGAGTGCAATGGAGTGAAATGACTAAAATAGTTTTTAAAAATAATAATAAAATATTTAAATAATAATACTCGAAAGTTAATATAATATTTAAGAAATAAAATTCGATTATAAATAATTTATAGTATTATTCAAACATAAATTAAATATTTAAATATTATTTTTTATATTTATGTTTGAAATGTTATTTTCAAACAAATGGTGAAAAAAATAACTAGTATTTAAATATTTGCCTTATGTTTTAATATTAATATTTAAATATCATTATAAAAAAAATTAAGGATATTTTCATAATTTCACATTGAATTAAATATAATTGATGGATGTGTTTAGTTTTTAGGTAGGTATATTTATCCTTACTTTTATATATATATATATATATTTGTAGACCGATAAAAAATTGAAAGTATAACACATTGTAAGTAATCTACGAATTTTATTATTTGTTAAAGTGCTCTTTAATTTTGTTCTTAAGTTTACAAATTTTAGAGAGAAAAGAAATTTTTTATTTAAAATAATGTTTTACATCAATAATACTCTTTAAACATATGAATTTTATTTTTTTCTTTTCAAGTTATGAATATGAAAGATAAATAAATAAATAATATTTCTTTCGTTAAACTTATAACAAAATTAAAATATCTTTTTTCATATTAGTATAGGTTTAGTTTCGTAATATTGTGCTTGTAAAAGAAGCTACTTTTAGTTATAGCATATCCAGTAGGAGAGCTATTTCATTAGCTATAGTTAAATATGAATGAAATGTAACTCCAATAGATTAGTTAGAGCATCTCCAATCTTCATTAACTAAAGTAATGAGCTAAAGCTACATTTAGCTTGCTATAGTATCATTTTAGCTAATGTTGCTCCAATGCTATACCATTCATATTTTTACTTAAATTTTGTTTTTGCCATGATATCCTTTCCAATGCACATGTAGGACGTTGCAGATCTTGGTTGATTGGGGAGGCCGTAGGTGGGACGTTTGCAGATCCTGGTTGATTGGAGCTGAATCGGTGCACTACCTTCCCAAATGCCAAATCCCTAACGTTAGGAAGGGGGGCGTGTGACGGCGGCTTGGAGAGTAGGGGCGCACGACGGCGGCTTGGACAGTGGGGGTGCACGACAGCGGGTGCGCGTGACGGTAGCTTGTAGAGCGGGGGCACACGACGGGGGGGGGGTGAGACAGGGAATGCAGGGGACGGTTCAAAGAGGAGAAAAGAGAATGTGTTCACTTTGCAGAGGGCATGCTAGGAATTTTAAAAAGTTGAGAGTGATAAGCTGATGTGACAGTCTTAGCTATAAGTAAAAAAAATTATCTATATTTACCTATTTATTTTGCTATAACTAGTCACATAGCTAATGCATTGGAGACTAATTTAAGCTAGTAGATTGGAGATGCTCTTATACATCAACTAAAGCTATAAATTTTAGCAAATTTACCTAAATTTATAGCTTTTAGCTAATATGCCACATCAGTTAATTTTTTTATGAACATAAAATGCCCTTTCCTTTCTTCCCTTCCCCATCTACGGTTCTGCGTCCCCATCTTCCATGCCACCCTCCCCGTCCCTCCCATTATCGCCAACCTCCGCCTCCCTCCCAGTCTCTTCTCCCTCCACTACCTTCGCTACCTCCCCTTCGATACCAAGATCGAGACCATGGTCGGCGGCATCAAGCTCACCCAGTCCAACCTCTTCAACAACGGCTTCATCGTCGTACACGGCCTCAACGTCTTTGCCTCTCACCTCTCCTCCTACTTTTGCAACATCGCGCGCATGACCTTCCTCCACAACCGCCCACCACTTCCACTGGGATGCCGACGGATTAGGCGGCCACGGCAACGGCCTCGCAGCCACCAGCTCTGTTCGTACTCACGTTGGCGTTGTGCGTCAAGTACGCCAAGAACGTTGGCCTCCACAACATGAGGATCCTGCACCCAGACATGGTGTTCAATTAGAGGATCGCCATCCACGGCCTATTCATGTCGTTGTTGCACCTTAATCCAACGTTTGAGATTTACGGATCTGAGAACGGACCCTCAACGAATTAACATTTTTAACCGGATAAATCTACTGGAATCGATTCTAGATCTATGTATCGTTCCAACGAGGCCTCCATCATAGCTACAAAAACATTACACACTATTTTTTTAATACCTCACGTTTGATGGACTAGATCCGAAATTTTCAAAACTAGTCTCTCCCTCTCTTTTCTTCCAGCAAAAATATAGCCTCAGACATTAAATTTTAATTTCCAATTATAATAATATTTATAATTTTTAATTCTGTATTAAATACAGTAATCAATAATTACTAACATTTTAATTAGTGCATTAACAAAATTATAATTAATACTTTAACTTGATTTAATTTTCTATTTTAATTCCTAAAATTTTAATTTTTGGTCAAAAATATTAACTCGTAATTAAGGAATATAAATTTTATAATTATATTCGTAATTAATTATTAATTCTCGATTATAATTACTAATGACATGATTAATTACTAATTCCTTAATTAATTAAGGAAATAATAATTTTTTATTCTAATTAAATTATATAAATGACAATAATTAATTTATATTTATATTAAAGTTTGATTTTTAGAATTTTAATTTTTTAACCGAAGCTTTAATTCTTACTTTGGTTTGGAAATCAATGCTTAAATTCTCGAACCGAAGCTTAATGTCATTTAAAAATTAAACTAAAGCTTTAATTTTTGTTTCAATTCAAAAATTAATGCTTAAATTCTCGAACCGAAGCTTAATGTCATTTAAAAATTAAACTGAAGCTTTAATTTTCATTTCAATTCAAAAATTAATGTTTTAATTCCCGAACCGAAGCTTTTGGTTCGAGAATTAGTGATTTCATTCCTGAATCGAAGCGTTCGATTCGAGAATTAGTGCTTTAATTCTTACTTCTGTTTAAAAATTAATACTTTAATTCCTGAAATGAAGAGTTCGGTTCAAGAATTAGTCATTAATTTCTGAAACAAAGCTTTAATTCTCAATTCAGTTCAAAAGTTAGTATTTTAATTTATGAACCGAATATTTAATTATCGCTTCTGTTCAAAAATGAGTAAATTAATTCTCAAAACAAAATTTTAATTACTAATTATAATGACATTAATTCAGTAATTCTTAATTAGTGTATTACAAAATTATAATGACAATAATTAATGCATTGGCAAAATTTAATTCTCAAAATTTTAATTCTCAGTCAAAAATATTAATTCGTAATTATTAGACTCCATTTTATCCGGGTTAGACATACACATTCATTTTACGCTTTAAACATCTTTTCTATTTATTAACTATTTTGTACAAATAATTAAGAAGATGTGATCGTTGCTCCGAAAGGTGTAATTTCAATGACTTATTTAAAAATGATTTCAAACACTAATAATTCAGTCCCAGGTGATAGAAAATTAAATTTCGGGATTAGTGCCTTCGACCGTGCTCAAATCCGAGATTAAACGAAGAAGTTATGGTCAAAACCGTATTTGAACTGCTAACGGTGGTCAACTAGCGGCCAATATTCAAAACGACAATCCGAACCAAGTCACAAACCTCATTTTCTTAATCCTCTCATCATTTTGAGAATTTTGACATATATATTGCATATATTCGCTCACAAAGCTTATTTTCAAAATATAAAAAAATATTTTTCTGTAATAAAGTAGTTCCGGGACGCACGGTACAGGTCTAACGTAAAAAAAAGTTCATTTTCAAATAAAAATTACATGGGGTCACTCGTCATGATATCCCAAGTCCAAAAATAATTTTCTTATGATTTTTTGAAACCCAAATTGCCTTTCCAAGTCCAAAACTTAAAAATATTAGTTAAAGAAAATATCCCATTGAAAAATCATAAACCTTAACCACCATCTCTTTCTTTTTTTCGCTTATCCCTGTTCATGTGTCATCTCTTCGTTAGCCTACGAATAAAACAAAATAAAAATCAAATAACAAAATAAGAGAGCAAAAGCAAAAGAAAGAAAGAAAGAAATAAAACAAGATATTCTCACGCATCTCTATCTTGTCATCTTCTTCTCTCTCTCCCTTGCGTCGTCTTCCTCACCTCCACGTCGGACATCCACGCTAGCCGCACCTACCTCCTTTTCTCCCTTTGATGTCACGCCCCGGATTTCCAACCCGAGGAGACCAGAACGTGACCCTCCCTTTACCCGAGTTTGGATAAAGAGGATAGAGTACAACATACACTTCACACTTTATATTCAGAGACAAAATCATATATTTATTAAGTCCAAACATACAAATGTGCCCAAACATGTTTTTATTACATAAAACTCCTCATTACAATATCTCCCCACTTGAGTTACAAAGCTCACACAAAAACAATGAAACTCAAATAATAATAAACAAAGCCACAAAACAGAACTACCTTCAACTTGGGTGTTTCCGCCTAACGCCTGTAGGTCCCTGTAGAAAAACCAAACACAGTAGGAGGGGTGAGCAACCACAGCTCAGTAGGGATCATGTCTCCCCAACCCATCTCATGCTCCTAGCATCTACATGCCATGTGTACAAGTGCAGTGTCGTGATACAATAATTTCAGCAGACATAATAAACAACCACATCAGCAATTACAATCTTCCACTGCCACACAGGCTAACACTTTAACCACAAGTGATTTAACCGCCTCTTCAGGCCAATGATTTATCCGCAAGTGATTTAACCGCCTCTTCAGGCCAATGATTTAACCGCCTCTCAGGCAAATAGTTTAACCGCCTCTCAGGCATAGTTTCCATAGCCTCACAGGCTAACATGATCAGTCCCGGGCTTCCACAGCCACCGGGTTCAATAGAACAGGCCCGGGCTTCCACAGCCACCGGGTGTACAAGCAAACACGCAGCACACATGGCCATACAGGCATAACATCAAACACTTAATATGCATGGTCACACAGGCATAACTTCAAACACTTAGCATGCATAGCCTCACAGGCATAACTTCAAACACTTAGCAAGCATACATTCACAAACTCACAAATCCAGCCACACAGGCCTATTATCAAACACGTTCAAGCATATACACGCAGACATATTCACACAGGCATTTTATCGAACATTTAATATGCACTAACCACCCAACATCAGAAATCACACCAAAACAACGCCTGATTCAGGACTTTCACGTAGCACCCAAACACACCAACACCTTGATAGCGTGAACCATCTCCCTTATCGCGTGATACTGTACATGAAAAGTTTCCAATGAGGACATATGTAGGTCAGTCGCCTACCACCACCGCTCTAATGCATACACCTTTTGATATCCGCCCGACATGAATCTCTCCCCAAGGAGTAGCACTAATACCCCATCCTAGCAAAATTGTCACAACTGACTCAACTCGGGAAATCAAACAACTCTTTTTCTTTCCCAACTTACCAACATTTTAGTAACACCAGACAAAGAATAACATAAACAACATCACCTCTAACACTCTTCCTCATCCTCACACCACAGTTACTATACCAATACGCCATGCCTCATCCTTCTCTACGCATATGTGTCGCAACACCCACACGTAGCAACTCCGCTCTATAACTTTACCACTTATGCAACACTTATAACAAGACAATGCTACATTTTCTGCACATTCTCAACACATGCAACGAAACACAAGACACCTGACGAGTAGAACGTACCAGTTTTAAACCTTCTCCTCTCCTTTAAACCCACTTCCCACAAGATACAGACCAAAGGATTGGCCCTACCATGCAAAAGCACACCCTTAGTCCCTAGAGAAATGTTTTCCAGATGGGGGTAAAAAGCCCGAACAAGGCCTGCCAAATCTTACTTGCTTTCCTTTGTTTACCAATTGGATGCATCGGCCACGACCCTTGAAACCCACTCACAGTCGATGATTGAGCTCCAAAACACTTCACATTTTGTACATGTGCATACCCATTTCTCAACATATTCTAGGAACATTACTCAAGGTCTTTCACACACCACAAATATGACACATGGCCACTGCTTGACCGTCCGGGAACCCAGAACACCTATATAGTTACTAACCAAAACTTGTAACGACCACTCTAGCCAACAAGATAACACTTCAAAGACTCTAAGAGCAGGCTATACAGTAGGAGGGGTGAGCAACCACAGCTCAGTAGGGATCATGTCTCCCCAACCCATCCCATGCTCCTAGCATCTACATGCCATGTGTACAAGTGCAGTGTCGTGATACAATAATTTCAGCAGACATAAAAAAACAACCACATCAGCAATTACAATCTTCCACTGCCACACAGGCTAACACTTTAACCACAAGTGATTTAACCGCCTCTTCAAGCCAATGATTTACCCGCAAGTGATTTAACCGCCTCTTCAGGCCAATGATTTAACCGCAAGTGATTTAACTGCCTTTTCAGGCCAATGATTTAACCGCCTCTCAGGAAAATAGTTTAACCGCCTCTCAGGCATAGTTTCCATAGCCTCACAGGTTAACATGATCAGTCCCGGGCTTCCACAGCCACCAGGTTCAATAGAACAGGCCCGGGCTTCCACAGCCACCGGGTATATAAGCAAACACGCAGCACACATGGCCATACAGGCATAACATCAAACACTTAATATGCATGGTCACACAGGCATAACTTCAAACACTTAGCATGTATAGCCTCACAGGCATAACTTCAAACACTTAGCAAGCATACATTCACAAACTCACAAATCCAGCCACACAGGCCTATTATCAAACACGTTTAAGCATATACACGCAGGCATATTCACACAGGCATTTTATCGAACATTTAACATGCACTAACCACCCAACATCAGAAATCACACCAAAACAACATTGAAGGCCAACATTCATATAGGAGGTCACACCTATATGAATTTACATATAAATATTATAATGACAGCCATAGAAACTCTGCAAAACATCTACGCAGGGCTAACCCCGGAACAGGCCGGGAAAGACAGAACCCCTACCTTAAAGAAGATCCTCCTTGCTCCCGCGCTAGACGCCGTCTTCCCCACGCACGACGCTCCGGCAGCAACCAGCAGCTCTCCTTCCTTCCCTCTCTCTAGCTCTCTCTCTCTCTCTCTACGACGGCTGCAGTGGCTGAAGAAAACCCTAAACCTAAAACAGAGTCTTCACCTCTTTATATAGACAACTAAAACCTCAAAACGACGTGGTTTTGATTAAATGAATCCCAACATCAAAACGGTATAGTTTTGATGACAGACTACAACCTTTTTGCAACCACACAGGACAAAGCACTCATAATTTCACCATGGTTCTTTAGCAAAAGAGGATCAGAACAACAAAACAAAGGTAATGGAGGCTGCACGTGAGAAAGCATTCTCACGTGCATTCTCACGGGCACCTCCAAATGCTCTAGAATTTCACCACAAGCCTTGGAACAACATTAGGAAGGCTCTCATGCAAAAATCTCACTGCACGTGAAAAGCCCTTCTCACGGGCACCTCCAAATGCTCTAGAATTTCACCACAAGCCTTGGAACAACATCAGGAAGGCTCCCATGCAAAAATCTCACTGCACGTGAAAAGCCCTTCTCACGTGCATTCTCACGTGCAGTCCCTAGTGGGCTCCAACTTTGCCTTTTGCTTGCTTATCAACATACAAGATGATTTAGCCAAAGTGTGTGGAAAGAAAACTCCCTAAAACCCAATAATTTCCACCCAAAAAGGCAAAACTGAGACTAACTCCTCACATCCCAAAATACGGGTCATTACATTTGACTTTCTCCAAACACATCATCAGACACATCATCACACACAACTCCAAAATTTCAAACGACAATTCAACTTAGATTCTCCAAAATAATTTGGCTTCTAGGGTGTTGCTCCCTTGACCCTTACTCACTGACCAAGCAATGAAATCCCATCGAGGCACTACACCCTCAGACTCCCACTAACCGTATGGTCAAAAATTCTTGTTCAAACACACGAATGACTAGCTCCTCAAATCTCCAAACACGGGTCATTACAATAAGTCTAATGTATTAGCTCAGATATTTTTGTGTCTTTTCAAAAGGTCAAAATTTTTTATCCTTTGTCATGTTTATATTAACTAGGATTTCTAGCTTACTTCTTAAAAAACAAATGTTGTAGTTTCATCATGTAACTTTTTTTTCTCTGCTAAGTTTGGACAAAAGTTTTAAAGTCGCAAAATGTTGTCACTTAATTATAAAATAAAGTCTTTCAGATATCTTTTGATAACATAAGATTCTTAAGGGCCTATTTAGCTTTGAAATTGATATTTTTTTTCACTTAAAGCCCAATTTAAGACTAAGTATAACCCAAATCTAGCTCTATCCACAAGTTTACTCATTGAAGATCACTTTATGAAATCACTTTCATAAGTTATATTTTTATATTGTTCTTTAGCTTGGGTTAAATCACTTCTTAAGCTTTTTTAACCTTAAAGGTTTTCTTATATCTTTAATATTAAGTTTCAACATAGTGCAAGTGCTCAAGACCAAATGGCTTGTCTGAAGGCTGTATTTTAGTACCTAACAAACTATGAGTAAGACTCAAAGTCCATAATCGTGACAAAGAGACCAAGACTAAGAGACTAGATTCGTAAGCACTTGTTTGATTGTAGTGTCAGTCAAAGATTGCCAAGTATCTAGTCTAAGAAATGTTAGAGTTTCACGAACTAAGTTAACTTTTGTTTATTTTTGTCAAATCCATAGATGATGAGCTGTATCATTTTACAAACAAATTTGGAAGATCTTTATGATAAAAGAGTGATATGGTGTCATCTAAGAGGTTTATTTTTAGTTGTTTAACATTAGGTTAATGAATGTAGATTTGTTTGAAGATTCTAAGTGTTAATGAGCATGTAAGATTTTGAAGATCAAAATTTAATTGCATATCATAATTAAAGGTTTCTTACCATTTTTGAATTAGGTTTTTCAAAGTAGGAGAGTTGTCATATATTAGAAGACTTTGACAACTACATACCCGCATTCTTATCAAGTCATATATACACATACACATACGTATAGTTTTGAAGAACTAAGTTTATATTTATCTTGAGAGTTATTCTTTTAGAAATCTTTTATGCTTGCTTTGTTCTTGTTTTTAATTGTCATTCTTAAATAGAACTGTCTTGCAAAAAAGTTATGTAGCAAATTAAAACTTCTTGGTTAACTATAAACTAAAAAAATGATCAAATGTTAATAATGCAATAAAATTAACATGTTTTATATTAAGCTTGTCTTTCGTAACTTAATATTCTTGAAATTTTTCAGAAACAAAGTAAACAAAAATTAACACCCCCCTATTTCATTTCTTCTAGACTAGTCCAGTCCTAACATCACTAACCAAAACTTCCTAAGTAAACCCATGTAGAGTGCTTGGAGAATAAGCCTCATTTGTTGAGCAATGCTTTCTGGGTAGGCTTCTTTTAAAGTGCTTTTAGAATACTTCCTCTTTACTAAATAAGGGTTTTCATTTTAAGAGCTTTCAAAGTAATTATTCTTCTTGGAGGAGCTTCTTGTCTTTGAACTTGGCTTCTCTAAGCCTTAATAAGTATAACCTTCTGACTTAGTCTCCAGAGTAAAGATTTTAAACTTTAAGCTTACTAAGTAGATTTTCTTACTTAGCTTATTGAATAAAGATTTTAGATAAGAATGGTAATGGGTCGAGTTGGGACCGGGTATTGTCCAACCCAAATAGAAAGAACCTTGCTTTGCTCTAATGGTTTAGATAATTTGGGGCGGATCGGATCGAATTGGGTTGGGACATGTTAGTATTTTTAAGAATAAAATATTAAAATTTTGTTTTAAAACATTGGGTCGGGTTAGGATGAGCAAGACCCGGACCCAACCTGAAGTCCTGTTGGGGCAGCTCAAAGTTGGCCAAATTGGGACAAATTGAGAGGGGCAGATAAGACCTGAGCCCAACTTGAAGTCCTGTCGAGGTGAGTCAAATCCTGCCAAATTGGAGCAGGACAAAATTATCGTCTCTACTTTTTTATTTAGTCATCTTAATAGCTTATTAATTAATGTTTGCTCAGTTTTTTAAACTTGGCCTTCTAGGCTTTACCTTTAAGACTAACTTAGTGATTCATGTTTGTTGAGTCTTTTTTGACATTCGGACTTTAGTCTTTAGGGCCTAGCCTCTTGGATAGCTTAATGACACTTTCTTATTTACACTTCTTGAATTCCTACTACATGCTGGCTTTCGTACATGTGAGCATTCTAAATAAGCTTATTGATTAAGTTAATGTCTTGTTTTCAAACTAAACCAAATCATGTTTACTAAGTAGCATTTGGACTTAACTAGAAAACTAGTAGTATCCTTCACTAACACTATCTCAATATCCCTTTAGAATAGGTCAACATGCTTACTAAGTACCATTCGAACTTGACAAAAGAAACAATAATCTCTTTTACTAATCCGTAAGTGTTCTTCATTAATTCCATCTCAGCTTCTCTAGACTTTTCTTATTTGCGCCAAATGCATGTTAGATCATACTCACCAAATGTTGACAATAATTACCTACAACAGGCTTGGCTAACATAATTATAAATATATGAATATTATAATATTTGTCAATGGTGTCATTATTTTTGATTAGATATATTAGAGCACCAGTAACAAATTCTTTATAAGAGTTTGTTTCTTTTATTTAGAAAAAAAAATTAAAAAGTCATAAAATTATTTCCGCAATAGAATCCCTATATTTAATTTTTTTATATGTTTTACATAGTATTTTCTAATATTTTAAAAAGTACTATTTACTCCATATATTTATTAAATTACATATAAAAATTTCTCTCACCTCTCACATTTACGTTTTTCATAACTTTCACTTTTATTTCATATTAAATTATAAAAAATTTATTATTAAATAAAAAAGTAGTATAAAATATTTTTTTAATAATATATAAAGTAATTTATGGAATATATTGTAGTGTATATTTATATAAGAAAATAAAAAATTATTTAAATCTTTAAAATTAATAAATATCGGGGGGAAGTAGCTGTGATTACTCTTATAATAAGTTAACAAAGAAGATATATTTTGAAAATATTATATGCTAAAATTCAAGTAATTATATTATTTTTAAAATATATAAATATTTTTTGAAAATACTAATATTAATAATACTAATATTAATTTTATAAATGTATTAGAATGATAAAAGTGAGTCAGTCCAATATCACTATTAAATCTCAAACTTATTTTATGTCAAAATTTTTAATAAAGGTTATTGAACACAATTTCTATTGAAAAAAATACAACTCACTTGAACGGACGTTTTCGAATTATTCACTTACTATGATATTAGCTTCATTATATTTTAAAATTTCTAAATATCCCGATTCCAAGAAAAAAATTCAGAAAATATTTGATTCCCAGAATGCCACTTTGAGCTAATCAACTTGAACGGATATTTTCGAACTATTCACTTACTATAAATTAGCTTCATTAGATCTTAAAATTTCTTTATTAATATTTCTAACTATCCCGATTCCAAGAAAAAACTTCAGAAAATATTTTGAGCTAATCACGGAATGCATGAAGCATATTTTGGTAAAGTTTAAAATTTTCACAAGATTCATTTGCTCATTTCCTATAATTTTAAAAAAATAATCAATTTTTTTAGAAAAATTTCATAAAAAAAATTTCATAAAAAAAAAACAACACATCAGTTTTCTAAAGTGAGATATAAAAATAAAAAATAAAAAACTAATTTCTCATATTTAAAATTTTATTATTTATTTTAAAATAATTTTTCTATAATTTTTTAATATATATATATATATTCATACATTTAAATTTTTAATTAGTTAGGAAACAATATAGTAAATAAAGAATAAAATATTGTTACAAAAAAAAAGATATAAATTTTAAATAAATAAATAAATTATAAGAAATAAATATAATGTTCATGTGGATGGAGAAGTCAAATTAAGAAGGGCATCTAGTGTTCTGGCAATTCTAAAAAAGCACCACGAAGCGAAAAATAGAAAATAATAACAGTAACCTGCTCGTTGGAATTATATAACAAATAAGTGTTTATGAGTAGTGCTTATACACATTGTTATAATTAGAGGCACAAGATCATAATTTTAGAAATTCGGGCCACTGATCCTCAAACTCCAACTCCAATAGGATAGCAATTAACCAAAAAAAAAATACACTCAATACAGGACCTACTACATATATAGAAATTGTATTACAGTTCTCGTTGTAGAAAAATGTTATACCACCTCCTACAGATGACTTGGTTATGTTCTTTGGCAATCTCTTATCATAATTTAAATAGCAAATGGCCTCTTGCATATCAGTTCTTGAAAAAGCAGCAAATGGCAAAACCATAGAACATGGACAGAAGTTCAGGCCTCGCCCAGTGACAGCCTTTCAGAACTATGTAACCCAACTTGAATCCGTCACGGAACCAGCTTTCAGAAAATAACATTACCCAGTGTTGGGTTCTTCCCCATCCAGGCTACTGTGTGGTAGCGCAAGAGCCATCTTCGGCCATTACTTGTGCAGCATCCTGTAGCTTAATGGCAGAATCAATATCATTCTTTGCATCCATTAAATCTTTAGCGTTCTTAACTGCTACATCAGCAGTCATCCCTTCAACGAAGCCAGCACCACCCATCGTCTCCTCATGAGCCACAAGTGGGACTGATGGTCTCTCTTCGCCTGTGGAATCGGGAATTGAAGCACCACTTTGGTGATTTTCATTTTCCTCCTGCACTTCGGCGGCATGGTCTTCTTCACCGGCAGAAGGTTTAGGGTCTGACATATTTACATCGGCGTCTGGAACTGCAATTGGATCAACTTTCTGGACATCATTATGAGATGAGTCAGCAGCAATAAATTTACCCAGCTCATCTGAGGCAGCAGCAGGCTCAATAGCAGCTGAGGTTGATAGAACAACATCTTGATTTGCTGCAGCTTCGGTCAACTCAAGAGCACGTTGCTTTGCTGCAGCTTCGGCCAACTCAGAAGCACGATACTTGGCTGCATTTTCTTTTTTCAATTCCAGCTCCACTAAAAGATCACCATAGCGTTTCTGGAGGGTTTTTTCAAGCTCCTTCTGCTTGGTAACTTCTTCCCACAGTCCTTTGATCCTGTGTGCCGCTGCCAGTTGCTCCTGCTTTTGTAAAGCTTGGAAGCACTCAAGTTCAGTTCCAGCAGTGTCCATCTGCTTAAAAGTTGCTTCGATTTGTGACCAAAGTTTCCCAGCTCGACTCTGATCAAAATGTTAAAATTTTCGATATTTAGCATTTCTTTCCTAAACAGTGAATCAATAAAAAAATAACTGATATATAAGAAAAAAAAATCCTGAACTTCGACACAGGGTACCTATCTAATGAAATTTTAATTTTTTAGCGACAACAAAATATTTCAAGTTCTTTGGCAGGTGATTTAAATAAAATTTGCTAAATGATAATTTGTGTAACGATGATTACAAAAAGGAAATTTCAAAATAATATCTTAATTCTCCCTAAGCCATGCAGGTGATAGAAAAAAAAACAAAAAAATCATTTCTTATAATACTTAAATGAAAGATTTACATGATTCACCAAGATGTCTTTGTGTACCTGGTAACCATGCGTTAGAAGCTTTATCTTCTGCTCAAGGCGTTGTGCCTTCTTGGTATCATCATCCATTCTTTTTTTAACATTCTCAAATTCATTCTGCAAGGCTGCAAGTTTCTCCATGTTCCCAGCAACACTTGAAAGACCATAAGCACCTCGAGTGGGGAAGTACATGAGATCATTTAAGCATGTGATGTGAGCTTCAACAAACTCATCAAGTGATTCGTTCTCATGCCCCATTGCCACACGAAGAAACTGAGCCTCTTCCTTTACCAAGTGATCAGCCTGCAATAAGGAACTTAGTCATACACTATAAAGGCACGTGAATATGATTACAACAAACATAACAAGCAAAATACCCACGCAACTATATGATCAGGGAACAAGATTACTTATATTTATGAGCTATATCATATAACTTGTATTCATGCAAGAAAAAAAATCCCTAGTAAGTAGTGCTAAAGATTTATTTTACTTTTTGAAGTATGGTTGTTCAAATAGTTCTAGTAATCTAAAAAACTAATGGTTGGATAAAAGAGAATGTAACAAGAGCATAACGTTTTTTTATCACGACAAGAGCACCATCATTTGCAAACGTTTTCACTTTCAACACTAGAAAGAAACCATAACCCCCCTCTTCCTACTAGATAACACTTAAACTAGAGAAATGTTCTAGAACCTTTATAGAACCCCGTATCCAAATAATTTGTGGTGGGCTCCAGGAGGAGGGTGGGGAATGGGTAAAAACAAAACCCGTATCCATCTCAATTGAAGTCATGTCTGTCATCCAAAAGCTCCCAGTCAATTGTATAAACTTCACCACAGTTCTAAACCCATTTTGTATAAATCTAGATAACACCTAAACTCACAAATGCTCTAGAACCTTCACAGAACCCCGTATTCATCTCAATTGTACTCATGTCTCTCATCCTAAAACTCTCAGTCACTTAGTATAAATCTCACCACAGTTCTACACCATTTGGTACCCCTCCTGTTCAAGAAGCTCGTGCTATGCTTGGTTGAAGGTTGGCACCACTCAGTTATCCCTGAGAGCCAGAGAGATAGAAATACAAGACTCGTGCTCTCCACAAGCAATTCGGTATCTAGCTGTCGAACCTGAGTTACCAACCAAATTCTAACAAGACCATAAGCCTGTTTTCCTTTGCTAAAATCATCTACACCAGTAGAATCAAAACATGCATATGTAGGCATTTTAAATAAATTTTTTATTAATGACTAGTATATATGTTTCATTAAGTATTGACAGCAACTGAAGTTGGTCAAAGTTCAATTTATCAAAATACTCACTTTAACAATAATTTTTCACTATGGTGCTTGTATTTATATTAGTATTAAAAAGTCATTGCAGGCGCTCTGAAATCGGAAAAAATTAGCCTTTTTAAGAATGGTGATTCTTCAAAAGTTACCATCTTTGCAAACAGAAATAATAAACTTGTAATACCCAAGGAGGATGCTGAAAGGATACGGGAAACAAACAGCTTCCCAAAATTTACAAATTCTTCTTATGAGTTTACAGTGAGGGGACAATAAATTAATCTGTGAACTAAATTAAACCTGCCTATAGCTTGCTCTCATGCCAATATTTAGCAAACTCTTTCCATTAATAACTGAAACCATTTGGCATCAATAGTCTCTTTAGAAACTAAGTGTGATGATATGAAAAAAAAAAAAACAAAGTTAAAAGGAAATATGTGATTTACTATTATATTTCTGACATTCATAAGCGCGACCACTTAAAAAGACTCTTTCATTATATATATATATATATATATATATATATATATATATGACATTTTTTATTTTTAAATTAAGAAAATGTTTTTACTGTATCATTAGTATCCCTCATTCATTGATAAATTTCACCTCCTCATCCATCCTGACTCCTGTGACCTGGGGGTAAATGTCTATGGCCTATGTTATATACAACACATGATATACACATATTCAAAATATTGACATTTTAGCACATTTTCGACACATTAATTAATGTATATTTTTAAAATAAATAATCTATAATTAAATTTATAATGAAATGCATAATTAATTATTAATAGGGAATGGAGGCCATAAATTCATCATTACTCACCATTAATATCATTCCTACAAAATCATATTCTCCATTTGACATTTAACAGTAGTCTATGGAGTATTTGAACCAATTACCAAGTCTCACACACAAAATATTAACCACATTCAGTATTAATGATTAAAAGAAATAACAAATTAAATGTGAAAACCAAAAAAAAAAAATCTAAACTCAAATCTCACACATGACAAGAGTCAAAAAACCACACACGCAGTCATTGGCTAGCTGCATGAGGACCATAAGGTGACTCACTACCTAGGCTAGGACTGGTTCGACAACACTGATGATCCAAATTATGATGAGGTCGTGTCGTGACGCAAGGCGACTAGGGGTGTTAAACCGACAGTACGGACCAGGGCCAAGTTGGGTCTAAACGGGCTCGCTTTTAAATGGGCAAATCTCTGGCCCGGCCCCAGCCCAAACTGTCCAAAAAACTATAACGATGGTCAAACTTATATAATATTAATACTATATGTAAAATTTTAATAAAATAATCTAAAAAAAGTCAAATAATAATAATGTTGGCCCGTAGCTCACTGGCCATAGCTTGTTCTGACCCACATATAAACGGGCCAAAATTTACAGGCCTAGTTTGAAAAAATGCGAGCCGACCCGCATATAATCGATTGATGAGATGACCAACGAATCTGGTGACATGGGTTTTTGGATTTGACACTATTATGGATCAAGGAATTGAGTTGATCATAATGAAGGCAGAATGACTTGTGTCTTCCCTTCTCAAATCTCAATCAGGGCATTAGGGATGAGGTATTTATTTATTAAAACAAAAAACATTTAAGAGGCAACAAATGGCATATCAGAATGTGTCCTACGAGAAGATGTCACCAACTCATTGTCCACCATGTCGCAGACATATCGGTTGCTTGCTGATAGCCTGTCATGGTAGACACGTATAAAACCAATATGTCGTCCAAAATAGTGTGTTCGTGCATCATAGTCTACCACAAACACTACGGCATCTATCTTAATCGGAGCCGTCTCCGCCAATCAGTCACTGCCATTGTTTGAGCTACTTCTTGAATTGAAATAGTTATTGTGTCACACATTGGGCCATACTGGTCAACTTGTGTTCAAGGAAAAGATAAAGATCTTCCTTGATCTGGGAAAAAATATTTTATGCAGCTCGATTTTTTGTCTCCTGTTTCCAGGAACCATGATGTATAAGTTCTTAATTTGATAAAGAACCTTCTATTAGTTTCTATTTATTTTATTTCCTAATGGTTCCCTTCTCAAATAATTTTTGTCCCACACTAGAAAATTGCCATCCTAACTAGGAATGGTTATACCAATTCTACATTTTTTGTATCAGATCCTCAATCTGGACCCACACCAAAGAAAAATGAGAACTACATGTTCTTCATCGATTTATTGAAGAAGGGAGCAGATGCAAAATCACAGATGGATTAGGGTCTTAAACTGTATGATGCAGAAGCTTCCAACTTGACCTAACCTAGGAACTATTATTAGTTTAATAGTTTCTATTTCCTATTAATTGCCTAGTTCTTATTTTAGACAAATTTCCTGACTACACTTAAAAAAATGTGCTCCCACCTGCGACTGGATTACATTAGTTCTACATTAATATGATACTGGCCCTTGATTTCTGCCTATATGAAAATTCAGCCTAATGTTCACAAGCAATGCTATCCATGCTTTATCTGTTCACAAAATCTAAATAAAAACGACCAAGGATGTTGATCACCAATCACTTATTAACAGGATCATCCATAAAGTAGTAGAATAGTTCAAGGAACACTATCACTCAATGACAACTTCTCTCAAGTTAAGCACTAGATCCAAAGTGGAAATTTTTTCACATATACATCAGCTATTGAAGCAATTTTGTTATATTTCCAATTGTAAATTAAATCAATTAGAGCAAACTTACATAATTACTGGGAATGTAATGATTAAAAGCATGCCATTAGAGAAGATGCAGTATGACTGATACCTCCCGGAGCTCATTGTCTTTAAAATCTTCAATAACAGGAATGGAGGCAGCAGATTTACCACTACCAGGGCGCTTGCCTCCTTTCTTCTTCTCCTTGTCCATTTTATCATCAAGTGGATATTTGGCATTGTCATGCTCCAATAAGGTTAGAAACTCCTTTCTAATAATTTCATCAGCTTGCTCGATCAAAGTAGGAGGAACAAAAGAGCTTTTGTCTTCATCAGCTCTCATCAACGAATTTTTTATCAGTTCCAATGAAGCAGCAGGAGGCCTAGGAAGCTCCCTCTGCAGTACTTTTGACCTTTTCTTGAGCAATGCCTGCAACCTAGCCTCTTCCTCAGCTTTTTCTCTAGCAATCCTATCTGACATATCTTCTTCCATTTTTTCCTCTGGTTCTTCGGTTTCCTCTGGGGCTGGTTGGATAACTATCTGATACTCATTCTTTGGCAGCGGAAGATTAGATAAACCAGAGCGCAAATTCCGTTTTAAGTCATCTTGCCTTCGAAGCTCCAGTTTAGCACTGTCATGCATATCCATGTCTTCATTTATGTGGAGTTCATCTCGAATGGGAGTTCCCCTAGGAGTTGAACCAAAAGAATAGCCATCTCTTGATGGGGTCATGCCAATTCGAGGAGTTTGACCAGCAATGCCAGGTGTGGCCGAAGGAGTTAGCATGGGATTTGGTGTTTGAATCTCTTTTTTCTTAGGAGTTACCCCAGAAAAGTCTGAAGGATGCAGTTCCGGATTATCACCTCCCAATAATGGTGTCTGAGACTCTCTCAGCCTGGCTAGATTTTCTGCTTCCATCAAGATAGCATCACCCTTTCCAGCAGGTGTTCTTTGCGGAGTTCGTGAAGGTGTCATTCCAAGGCGAGGTGTCTGGTCATAATTAGAAAGAAGGGCTCTTGTTGCACCACTACCTTCTGTGAACTCCTCACTCCCTGCATCAGCTGCATAACCCATCTTTCGAATTTCTTCCATTTCATGATCTGATATCTGTGGTGGAGCAAGCATCAATTTCGACCTTTTCCTAGTTGCTTGTGGATCATTCAGCTTGTTAGCCTGCAATATAGCTGAAGGTGCATCCTGACGCTGTGCAATTTTATTCTTTGCAATATCTTGCTTTCGTAATTGTGACTCAACATCGATCCTTCTTTTCCCTTCAAGCTCTTCAATAGTTGTTGGAAACTTAGGCTGCTCAACAGGCCTGTCCTCATCAGCAACATCAAAGAAGCCAGGAGGAGGCTTCTTTTCAAAAGGAATTTCAGCATTGTAGTCTATCCCCTTTCTCTTCCTCTTCCGATTTCTATTGTCAATTCCAGCCGCCTTTAGTTCTCTTCTTTTTTGTAAAGAAGCAAGTCTTCTGGCCTCCTCAAGCTGTTTCTCCCTAGCTTTCCGTTTTGCCTTCTTGCCCCTTGTGTTAGCAAGCCGTGCTCGGGCCTCTGAAAGCATTTCCTTTTCATCCTCATCCATATCCACAGGATCAGGACGTGCAGGCTTTGACTCTGGATTTGGGTCAATTTCTCCAGGACGTAACTTCCGTGGGTCATCACCTGGTTCATAGTTTTCATCTTTGGCACAGGCTGCATCGAGAAGTTTCTCATAACGCTCAAGACACTGAGATGGAGTACGCCCAACAATTGGAGCAATTGTTCTCCACTGTGTGGGCATAAGCTTAGCAAGATGAAGCAGTTTCTCATCCTCTTCTCTGGTCCATTCAGTCTACACATAAAGTGAAAGAATATAATCATCCGCTTACACACATTAATAGATGTAATTTCAAATAATGCGAGTGTGCTAAAGCACATCTTTTGAAGAAGGCACCAAGGATAACAATGGAAAAGAGTAGAAGGAAACTATAAGGTTTACAAGTAGTTCCCATAAATAATTTATTCAAAAAATCGCATTTCTATTTGTATCATTTTATGTCAATTTGTATAAAATCCTTTCTTCTATTTGGGTTTGATTCTATGATATTTTGGGTCCCCCCATGACTAGGTATCAGCATTGGGTGTTTTAGGAATTATAGAGAGTGAAACAGTACGTTGAGAGGCACCCTACAATTCATGTACCCAATTGAATTTAATTTTGTCATTCCATATAGCTGACCCCAATTATTGGATGAAGGCGCATTTATTGGTGTTGTTATAAGGTTGACTTTCTGTCAATTACTTGAAAATAAAGATATGATATTCCCTCATTCATGGGGCCATGTATAAATTTATATTCTGATTAAAAAAACCCAATTTAATGAAATAATACATCATATACACGTAAGATTTTGGTCCAACAACTAAAGATTGCAACATCAATAGTAAGCCACAAGAGAAGGAACTAAATATCAAAACTTTCAATCACAAATCACTTTTGTTGGTTTCATCAATTTTGAACATACTGCGATTGGATAGGTCCTTATCAATTCAGGAGTAACCCCCTAAATCAACATATCCTGCAACCTTATTCTATAAAAATAAATAAAATTCTTCATACAGGTGATGTAAAAGAAGGATCAGATTTTGAATACTGACAATTTGAAAACATTAGACAACAATCTACCAGTCTTTTTCTCTCAAACTATAAATGCAGCTTTCCATGTTTCTTCTCTTCTTTACTCCTCAGGCTACTAACAATTTTTGACCAGTTTTGCCTCATTCTTTTTTCTTTCTTTCTTTTTTTTTTGCTCAATTATTTTACACTAAATCTTAGTATAATCTACCTAGTCGATACCACGTAAATGTCATAAAACCCCTGCTCCAGTACTCATTAATCAAAACTTTGAAAATTCAATTATAATGCAGCATAAATGTAGTTAGAAGGATTTTAAGCACGGTAACCAATTATACTATGGAACAACATCATCATATTGAAAAATAAACATATTGGAAATTATTTCCACCTTTTAACCAAAAAAATAAAAATCATTAGACATGGGATTAGGCAATTTCATTTAGAATAAAGTTTATGAGATAAAAATTCCAACAGATAAAGACATTGACATTTGTCCTATTCAGCAAAAATGCCTTATAATTGAAAAGAAATGTGGTTCACATGGAATGCATCTACTCAGTCAACAAACAGAAGACCAATGATAATTTCAGAGGACATCAGCCCATCAATCTTTGTTAATGAAACTTTTAAATTTGAAGGAACGCACAGGATGAGACCAAGCAGTCTTTAGATATAAAAAGTATTAGAGCTGTAAATCAAAGAAATTTGAACTGTAGGCTTCACACACCTCAGTTTATCACATTGAGTTCCTTACTCCTTATAACTTAGTGATACAAAGATGAAAGATTATAAATGCTCAATCTTAAGCTCAGCAAAGTAATTTGCTCAACCAGCGGACATTGACAATTACATGAAACAAAAGAAACTTAAATTTCCAGTTATCTTTATTACTTACAAAAAATGAATTTTATATCATTCTACATCGTTTTAACTAGAAAGTCAAGGTACTATGAAATGGATCTTTCGGATCCTCTGGATTGGAAGAGAGGTCCACAGAAGAAGAGACAAGTAGAGTTTAAGCACTACTGATAGTTCATTTGCTCTACTTTACAATTTTTCATATCCTTTATTAAACCCTACTCAGGTATTAATTATCACCCCACCCCCAAAAAATAGAACAAAATTTTCCCTCTCAGCAATATCTGAATACATATCATAAGCTTTCTGGTTAGTGATACTTACAGTTGAGCATAAAAGTTCAAAAACACTGTCATCAGTACAAAATTTGCACATTGAGATTCAAGTTATCAAACTCCTCAAGAGAAGAAGAAAAAAAAAAAAAAACAAGTCTATGTGATAAATGATAGAAACTAAAAACGAAAATTCACCAGTTAATATAATTCTAGGAGGTTGATGCTAACATTAAAATTAACTAATAAATCCGACATCAATCCATCAAACCTAAATATTTACTAATCCAAAAAACAAACATATATTGATATTGTTAGGCAAAATCACTGAAAATCATAACTTTGCATAAACCAAGGCGATATAGAAAGTAAAGAAGAAAAATGACTCGCCTTTTTTATGGAGGGATCGAGCCACTCGTACCAGCGAGCCTTGCACTGCTTGGCAGATTTGCGTACGAGGAGGGAGGAGATGCGAGCCCATTGGTTCTTGCCGTACTTCATCACGGCGGCCTTGAGGATTTCGTCCTCCGTGTTTTTCCACACGCCTCCCTTGATCATTATCCTCATCTTGGCGGCCGATCGTGATGGTCGCCCTCCCTAGGGTTTCGATTCTTGGGTTCCTATGGGCTCGGAGGGATCTGCACTCGACGGCGGAGGCGGCAGAGATAAGAGGAATGGCGGTGGCGGTGGCGGCGGCGGTTGGTTCGGAGGTTAAGCGGAGGGGTTGAATGAGTGAGGAAGTGGAGAGGGGGGGAGGGGAGGGGGACTGGCCTGTCGTCTGCGGCCACGGGCCTTGCGTTGGAGACCCTTTTCTTCTCTCCTTTTTTTCGCGCGTGTGCGTACTGCGGAGAGGGTGAATTTTTTTTTCTTACACTATTTTGGTTTAGAGAATTAGTTTCCAAAAGACAAATTTGAATCAATTTTTATCACTCATATTCAATATATTATGGGAGTAAATGATTTAATTATGGTGAAATGGTAAGTAATCTGAAACCTGAATAATCTAATTTTAATTTTTAGTAATAGAACTATAATTTAAAATATCCGTTTAATTTTAATGGGGTGTTATCTAAATTTTAGTTTATCTTTTTTGCCATTCATATAAACAATTTAAAAGTAAAAAAATTAATTGATTTTATTTTATTCAATAAGAAAATTAAGAGTTTTCAGTCTAAAGTCACTAATAAAACATAAACATCATGCCAAATGAAAGTTAAAAAAATAAAAGGTAAAATTAAATATAAAACTTAAACTTAAACATAATTGACATGTTTTGAAGCATATCTAGAATTGCTGCGGGACCTCAATTTATTCAACAATTGGATTCAGTATACTTTTACAAGACTTTGATTGAAGATTTACGAGATCTCAATTCAAGACCTCGGATTTAGTATACTTTTGCAACACTTGCAAAAAAGAAGGGGGGCAAATTTTTTATGATTATATTAATTCATTATCTTATATACCTTGTATATTAAACATATGAAAAATAATAAAATAATTATTTTTATTCTCATCCTAATTTCATTCTATTGTTCATTTAATTCTCTTAAATTTATTCTCACATACCAAATGAGTCATTAGTCTTTAAATCCATTAACCTTAATATCTCAAATTGAATTTTGATGTAATAATTAATTATTTTAAATTTATGACAAATTACGTTTAATTTTACTACCTTTATCTAATCTAAAGGTCTCAAATTTAAGGGTATTACATTTTAGAAGTTATTTTAAAATATATTTTTATTAATATCTCAAATACATCTATCAAGTTCTTTCATATCTTTCGAAAACATAATCATATAATATGTGCATATATATGTATATGTATGTGTGTGTGTATATCGAATGTGGGATATTATATTTTGAAAGCTATTTTAAATGATATTCTTATTACTCAAATTCATCTGCGAGGTTCTTCCCTAGCTTTCAAAAACATACCCGTGTAGTGTGTGTGTGTATATATATATAGTGTCGATGAAAGCTTTTATTGTTCGCATATTATTATATATATTCTAGTTAATGTAAGATCATATTAAACCATTTCAAATACTATTTTTATTTTATTTCTACATATGAGAATTCATTTTTGCAATTTCAACTCTAATACTATTAGTCATTTTATATTTATTTTTATTAAAAAAAATTGTTATTTAATTTTTTTTCTTTCTTTCCATTGTTATTTTCTATATTGAATTAAAAAAATAATATAATTTTATATAAAAAAATTACTCTTCAAATACGAAAAAGTAACTATATCTATAAAAGGAAATAGGAGTCTAAAGAGTGTGTTATAATCTTTTTTTGCATTTGGCTTTGCATTTGGAGATATTCTTATTGTCATATGCGTAATACTAAAAAATGTAGATTCCAAGTAAGTTAAGCTTAATATTAAACCTAAAGATAAAGAAATTTAAATAAACATATAGATTTATATGAGTGTACGAATCGTAATTTATTTTCTATCAACTTAATAAAAACTTGATAGGTTCAAGCAGCTATTTGGTCAAACAACTAATGTTTATATTATAATTACTCTGAAACGATATCAATTGTAGCAAAAATTTAAACATGATTTAATTTAAATTATTTGGTTTCCAAACTTATCAGAAATATTTTATGTTCCAAAATGTCATCCTTACAGAGAATCAAATGGTTATAGCAATGGTTTCACTCATTGTTCCCTTTGAAAAAAATTGTTTATTAATATAATCCATGGATTATACATTTCAATTTAAAAAAATCAAGTTTGTTTGGAAAACCAAGTAAAATATTCCATTTTGAAACATTGTCAGAGTATTAACTCTTTCATCACACATAACCGTTCTCTCCAACCTAATTCTCATAAACATAGATCCTTCTTTTTAGCTACCTTAGGTAGTAGATGACCAAACACAGCCTATTTTTGTAATGGTGACCTTAAATTAGTTATTTTCACTATGTTAATTTTAAAAAGAGTCCATCGCAATAAAAAAAGTCACTTTTAATCAATTTTTTAAAATCCAACAGCAAGCCCAAACAAATAAAAATCACATTTACAATGAAAAAATGCCAAAAATAATTCCACTATAAAGTGGTATTGTGAGATAAAATTCTCCTTTATATTATGTATTTGTCACATGGACCGTCAATTTTGGAGTCAATAGTGTAAATAGCTAATCCAAACCAAGGAGGTCCTCTGAGTATTGGTTTTGTCATCAAAAGTTGGAGTGACCGGTGCAAAGGTCTAGAGTTACTTATATAGACCAAATTAACTTAGACATTGGATGCACTCATAGCACATTAGCATTTCAATCTTACATCCTCAATTCAAATAAGATAACATGACACGTATTCCAATGCGATTTCATATCATGAGCTTATGACAACATAATACTTAGATGATGTGTTTGATTTATAGTTTAAAAGTATATAATATTTATAACTCTATATAACTCTAACCGCAACAGCAATAACAACCAACAATAACATTTAAAAATTCTAAATTTGTATGAAATTTTAAAAATAGTCAACCCAACCAATTAATAGCCAAACATTTTAACGAAACACATTACAATGACTACCGTTTATCACCCAATTCATCTAATAAATTATTTCTGAAATTTGATATCAAAGCAGTTTCAATAACAATGTACTAGTCAGAGAACAAAGACAGTGACAAAACAAAAAAATAAGAAAGAAAAAGAAAGGAAGCATGATCTTGAAAATCAAATCACCACAAAATAATAATAATTTTTTTAAAATAATAATTTTCCTAATTTCGGTACTTGATAGAGAAGAATGGGAGCATGCTTAACACTGTTGTTTAAGGAATTGTTCAAGGTTCATAAATGCGTATTAAAAGACACAAATTGAATTTAAGATCATTTATCAAGTGAAATAGCACATTCTAACCTAAAAATGACAAAATAGCTAAGATAACAATTACTAGTGCAAGTCGAGGTCGAGGATGGCAGAGACGAAATGAACGCTAAGGGCTTCCTATAGAAGGGCAAAGAGTATGAAAAACACGGGAGTAATGCTATGTACAATCGGCGTTGCGGCATCTTTGTATCCTCGGCTGACGTGGAATAAGCCATATTAGTAGTTTTTTTTTCACGATTTAGCACGTTCCCGGATCATCGCTCGAGTTCTTGCTCGAACCTATGCTCAAGGCGTGCTCGAACATAGGCTTGCATAGGGGCTCGAGCATATGAGCTGAGGCTTGCTCTAGCTTGAAGCTCGAGCAGGTCTCAAGCAAGTCTCGAGCTGGCATCGAACAAGCCACGAGCAGGGGCTCGATTATCTCTCCCACGACCAGATCTACAAGTTTCTAAATTCCATCAACTGTAATTTTTGATGAAAACTTCAAACAGCCATAACTTTGCGCACAGTGGTTCGATTTAGGCTCATTTTTTTGATTTATAGGTATCAACGAGATGCACGGGTCCCAAACACCAATACGAGATTTGTCACTCTCAGATTTCCAAAAAATATACTTTTTTACCTCTAAATCCAGATTTTATATTATGTTCTTCTTTCTCCTGTCCAGATGCACCATTCGAGTTCCCTCCCTACATCCCCCATTCTCTTTCTCTCTCTAGCTCAGATGTGTTGCACTGCGCCTTAAGTTTTAAGTAATTTTACTGACATGGCAATTGCCACATTAGCCGGGGGCATAACGTCAATTACATTTAAACTTTTTCAAAACACGGAGGCAACAAAAGGTATGATGGTGCGCAGCTCTATCGATTAGTGCTTGTAAAAGGGGACATTTATTGTCGCCCAATGCCCCAACAGTGGCTAGCTTATTGTGATTTGGAGGTCGAATTTGTTGGAAATCAAGTTTAGATTTTTATCGTGAAAATCTGGATAATTTCGGTATTAAGTTTATATTTATTTTAAAAATTAACCGTCAGATTGAATATTCATATAATATGTATCATGGCTGCAAAATTTTACGATAATCTAAACGGTTAATTTGTGTGCAAATTAAATTAGAAAAAATATAAATTAAATTAAATTAAATTAAACTTATTTTAACTTATTTAAATTTAAATTTTTTCCTAATTTAATTTGCACACAAATTAATCGTTAGATCACCGTAATTTTTTGCAAGCATGATACATACTATATGAATATTCAATTTAATGGTTAATTTCTAAAACAAATATTAACTTAATATCGAAATTGCCTAAATTTTCATTGTGGAAATCTGAGATTACTTTTCAGAAAATCCGGACTCTGTGATTTGGCGGTTGGGTAATGGCAGACGGATGGTGGAGAAGAGCGTGACTGAATACGAATCCGCATATGCTTTTTCCTATATTGAATTCTTCAAATTCAATATGTACATGAGAATAAAAATGAGAAGAATGAAATGAATTTCATGCAATACATTTCATTCTCACGTACTAAAATATGCTAATATTGTTGTCTAGACCAGACAGACAACATTCTCTTGATCTGGTCCCATGGTCACAACACATGCAAACTAGCAATTTTGGACATCTTGTTGTGAACTCTTAATTAATTTGGATACCATACTCTTGATTCGAACAACTCTCCTAGTCCATCTCTTTGGACAGCACTGAATACAACATCTCATCATACAACCTCAATGCCTTGTCCCCACTCTTGGTCCTAGCCTCCTTGTACATAGCCCTACTCACCATCGGGTAGGTCACCATGTCAATGCTTGCCATAGCACACTAAATGGCAAATCCACCTCCCACAGCCACTTGGTCTCCTGTAGGAGCTCCACCACCCACCCCAGCGTCGCCCGCCCTCAATTGTTTGCCGAATCCGTTGCTTTAACATAGCCGACTCGCATTGACTCACCAGCGAGGAACGAAGGGAGGGTTTGTAGTTAAGGGATATCGACACGGTAGAGGTGTCATTGAAGGGGGAGAGCAGTGTTATAATGATTAAAAATAATGTGAACCATTAAATTAGATTTGAATCTCTAAAGAGCATTAGGTTAGGTTTGATCTAATTAAACTTTTTTTCTAATAAATATATAAATTTATAAAAGAAAATGTCTACATAATGTTTAGAGTATAAAAAGTAAAAAATTAATAATAATTTTACTATTCATTATTAAATATTTTTCCTTTAAATTTTTAATGTATATTTTATTCATATAAGTTTTAGATTAGTTATAATAAATGAAAGAAATAGAAAAAAATATTTAAAAGAATAAAAATATGAATGAAAAATAAGATATAAAAAGTTTTTAAAAGATAAAACAAATTATAATAAATAAGTATATTATTTATTTTTAAAATAAAAATAAAAAAAGCCAATTTTAAGATAAATGCTCGCATTTGCTAAAATCTAAATCTTGAATCATTTTTTAAAATAATAATACAAAGTTAAAAAAATTAAAATAATATATCTCATAATTTATTTTAAAAATTATTTTTATTTGTTTTCTATTTTTATATTCAAACACAATTCTATTAAAATATTCAAATAATTTTTTTACTTTTTATTTTTTAAATTTTTATTTTTTGATCCCACCAAATATTATTTCTTAATTTTTTTAGACTTAATTTTAAAAAATACACTTTTTTAAAACATATTTTTTCTCTTAACAAACAAAAATTATTTTAAAATTAAAATTTAACATCAACTTCGATATAATATTTTTAAAAATAAAAAACTAAAACTTTTACCAAACAGCCAAAGAATCTTATACCCTCAAATAAGAATAAATTCATTCTTCTTATCCAAGTTTTCCTGCACAAAAAAGCTTCTTTTTTTGCCCATATCTTTTTTCCCTCATCCACCAGATTTACAGTTATAATGATGTTAATTTGAGATCTAACGGACCACAAAATCTACACACATATACAGTCGTGCTATTAAAAAAACACAGTTCATGCAAACCTTTGACAATGGAGAAGTCCACAAGAATAGAAGCTAACGCTTGAAAAGTTCCACAACATCATACAATAAATGCTTCAACAACTCAATAGTTTAATGCATATATAAGTCGATTTAATTTGTGAAGATGATTTTATAATTTTTTTTCTTAAATAGAAAAAGATAAACTCCCATAAAAAAATTATTATTAGTGCTTTTAGAAGTCCCAGACATACCAACACCCAACAGAAAACCGACAACCCTAACCCAACTATGAGCCTGTTGCACCAGCAATCTCCCAAACCCATTTGCACTTTAAATTGTCAAGTTGTTGAGGCAAGAAATGAAGGCTTCATTCCTTGACAACGTGTCCAAAAGGACTATTATTAAAGGACTGGGGTTGGATTCCCTACCTCAACAACTTGGCAATTAAAAGTGTAGATGAGTTGAGGAGATTGCTGCAAGAGCAGGATTGTAATTGGACTAGGTGGTCGATTCCTGGAGGCCATGTCCTGGATCGGGCCTTTAAGCCAGCGATAAGCTTGACAGCCCACACATGGTGGAGATTTGGCCTCTGAGTTGGGCCCATTACATCAGAATCAGAATAAACTTTTTAGAAGCAGAGGCACTAATGCCATATCACATACCAATGGAGGTTCAATTAAGCGAACTCGTCCATGCATATGAAGAAGAGATAAAAGTGGGCCAAAAAACATATTTCCTTGTGTCATACAAACATAAAACAGTATGCTCGAGGCAAAATTTGAAGGCCAGGACAGCAGTGGAAATCGATTCCCATCAGTAAGAGGAAGCTTTTCTCTCAGCCTCCCAACACGAAGCATGCCATCCGTGATAAAATGCCATTATCTCAGTCTAAGCAGCATGTCATCTGTAGTATGATGCCATAATATATAGCATAACCGCTGTTGAAACAGTCACAAGAAGTTCCTGCAGATGTACAGACTTGTTAAAAGCCAGCATTATTGGAGGAAAATGACAACCAAAGAGATACATAGGCCACAGGAAGCTTTTTTACAAACAAAACCAAGGTTTAAATGAATATAAATTTAAAATCTGCACGTGAAGGAACACAAGCTTGAAGCTACATATGCCGGGGGAAAGAAAACATGTTCTACTTTTTTCGTAATTTATAATCCTCAATTCTCAATTTGATTCAAAATTGGCTTTCATTGGCATCCTCAAGATGCCAACAACCCTATTATTTTGCAAATAAGATTTAGTGCATTGCTGGTTTAACGAATTTTCCTCAAGCAGGTGGAGAAGATAAAGTTTAATGACTGCCAGAAAACAGGAATTCACATTAAAATATAATGTGCAGAGCAAAAACACTGGGACACAAGAAAACAGAATACTTAAACTGTAGCAACTAGAACCTTTAAAAAAAAAATTTTAAAAAGCAAAAACAAAACAAAGCAAAAACAAAAAAACCAAACATAAACTTGGGACAGTGGAAATGCTAGGAATAGACAATCTATCTTATATAACTCAAAGCATTTGATCGTGGCGACATCACAATTTGAGTACCTGGTTATTGTAAAGAAAAATAGGTATATAACCACCTGCCAACTCAATTAAATTTAGGACACCTGTATATGCCTGCAAGAGAGGATAAGGGAAACAATATAGCACAAACAAAACACTCAGTAATTATTCATAAATCACAATTAGACAGGAAATAAGACAAGGAAAATACTGTACATTTCATTTAATCAGAACCCAAGCATCATTAGAGTCAACAGAAATTTGGGAATTGATTAAAAGCAGAATTTTGCCAATATCATCAATTGGGGATATATGAAGAGGGCATTGCCATGAGTGTACAGCTTCACCAAGTGTGTTATCCTTCAATCCCACATCAAATGTTTAAGAATATAGATCTTATCTTAAATCAATAAATCCAAGATTATCTTCTTGGCAAGGCCTTCTGGATGAGGCTTTTGCCTGTGATGGGTTGTGGCCCAACCCTAAAAACCCAGAAGTTACACCGAGGAGCAAAGCTTTGACGGCACCCAATGTCTACACCATGTTGATTTCAAGTATGAAATGAAACATAGGTTTCAGCACTTATTTGGATTTTGGTTACTAATTATTGCATTTAAAAGCCAAGAAAGGGATTTGAATTTCATAAAAGTACTACAGATACTTGCAAATAAAGTTTGCAAACTACATGACAATTCATTCTACCCCATGCCCAAGCAACATAACAACAATTTATTTATTTATTCGTTTTTATCAAAGCTACATAGCGAAAATATAGTCAAGAAATTGCTCCAGCTACAGTGAAGGTCATAAACCCATGGCACACTACAGTGCCAAAGGCCAGTCATGCTTGCATGCTTGCTTACTCGACAAACCACAGCAAATAAACTCAACAAGTTTATTTCACTTGCCTCTAAGTTGGGATATAGGGAAGCATGTGGAGTCATTTTAGCTTTAAGCCAGCATCACCGGGTCATAAGAGCAATAAACTTATATAACAAATCATTATAATGAAGGTTTTTAATGACTAACGAGATGACTAGGGCTGAAAGGAAGTTTGCTAAAGCTTGTTCAAGAAAACATTTTACAAGGCCACTTAATAAACAAATAAAGCTCGGTAACAGTTTGTTGCAAATAAAACTGTATATATTATTTATTTTATTAAAATGTATAATATTATGAATTATATTAACATTTGTGAAATTATAATATATCCAATGATCATAAATTAAGAAAATTTAAGTGGACCCCTCATCCAAAGCAAGGGCTGGCTATTCAATGCGAGGGAATCCATGAGCTCTCTTTTTTCATAAGAGGAGGTAAGTGGGCTCTAGCAGACAAGGGCTGACTCCTTATGAAAGATTCTAGTATAGAATTATCCCATCCAAGAGTATTTTTACTTTGCTTTTATTGTTATTTCACTTTTTTTATTGGTTTGTATTTAGCTTGTTTTAAATGACTTAGAATACCTTCTTGAGCTTGTTTGTCAACAAGTATATCAGCTTCTTTGAAACACCATTGGTGAGATCTCTATTGAGCATGAGTGTTAACAAGCTTACAAGCTCAACCAAACGAGGCTTTTCAAGCTTAGGTAGATGAAATATTAGTTGACTTGGGCTTGGCCATAGCCAAACATGGTTTGCAGTCGCAGTTGCGGACGTTGCAGTTGCGGATGACTTGTTGCATTTCGGGTGAGATATAACTTTAAACATGAAATAATATTTAATTATTTAAAAAAAATAAGAAAAAAAAATCATACAATTACATTTGAATAATTAAACAATATAAATATATAATTTAAATAACATAATATTAGTTATTATATAAAAAAAGTGTTATCACATTATTAAAGCATTAAAATAAATATATTATTGCGTTGATGTACCTTTTACGGCATACAACGTAGTTTTCAAAGTGTCAAAGCGGTCCGAGCATTTAAGGATTCGGGCTAGGCGAGCATTGCCAAAGCGATGCTTAAGCAGTTATATATTATATAAAATTTTTTATAATAATTATAAATATTAAATCATGTAAATTATAGAGATATAAAGGAAAAAAGTAATTCTTGGCCTACTTGAATTAAATTACAGTTCTTTTAATAGTTTTGTCCCAAATTAAATTAAATTATATAAATTTAAATTATTTCATATTTTAAACTTTAACACACATATATATTATATATAATATAAGAGATAATGAACTAACTATTGTCATATATAATATATTATAAACTTGCCATCGATTGTAGATAGTATGATTCTAGTGGAGTGAGACTCGAGCCGCCGAGCGTTCTGCAAGGGAGAGTGAGAGCCATGACTAGCGACGGCAATCTTGAAGGGAAGGCGAAAGTGGTGATCTCTACAACAATGGCAAGGGAGAGAGAGAGCTACGACAACATTTGTCGTGCAGGGTGCAGTGAAGGGCTAATGACAATCGTCATTCGTTGTTCGTCGTTCGCCTTGCAATGTGGAGAGGGGATCTCGGGATGAGGTAATCCGATGATGGCGATCGTCTTCGCTGAGACTCGAGGCTTCGTCCGTTCGTCGTGGTGGAATGGACAACTTCGTCTTGCATTCATTCGTTAGTGGCTTGCGCAAGTCAAGCACCTCACGGTTCAACCTCGAAATATCATCTGAGAAACGACGATTACACTGTATCAGGACGATACGTGGCATATCGACCGAAAACCCGTCCGAGATAAACGCATTCTGCCTTTTCGCCATCTCGTTCCTGGATATCGTATCACTACCTAGCGATACCTGGTTGAAACGGATGAGATACGAACATCTTGGCCGATATTGCGAACCATGAGCCAAACTTGGTTTCATCTTTGATCTAGCCCATTAATTTAGCAAAAGAAACAAATTATCTATTTACAATAGAGTAGCACAAGGTACTTTCAAAATTGCATCAAATGACTTTTAAAGAAACCCCTACCAAGGAAGAAACAGCAACACAACCAAAAACCAGTGCAAGAGAACGTAGTAGCCGTTTTCCCATACGCATTGCCCGGCCTTCATCTTCAACAACATCCTAAATAAAGATCAACTAAAATTTTTAACCACATCAAACAATAACTATGACTGCTATGTCCGCTTGTAATAACACACCCCCCAAAAAAGTAACAAAATTAGAGTGAAGGTTAAAATTCCCCAGCTAACTTACAGTAAATGCTGGAGATACAGGTGGTTCAGACATTTTAAGCTTCTCGAAAATCCTATACACAAATACAAAACCTAAAAACTGAAGAGGTTTCCATTCAACATTGCGCATAATAAGTACCCAGGCTGCCTGCACAAAGTACAAATAGAAACTAAGCAAAATTAGAATTCAAAAACATCACCAAAAAAAAAAGTCACCTTGCAAGCCAATCTAAAAATTATTTACTTCCTCTGAATTTTTTTTGAAATGACAATAAATATAATGATGCCTCATCAGGCAAGACATCAAAACTATTACAAAACGGGCCATATAAAGGCCATTGTCAGGACCAGTAACAATTCTTCGGGTAGTCAAGTCACCTAGTAGTAGTAGTAGTAGCAGCAATGGTGGTGGTAGTGATGGTGGTGATGTTAGTAGTAGTAGTACTAATAGCAGCTTTTTTATTTGTAAAGTTTTTCTGCACTTTTTTAGTTATGTTAGTTGGTGTGTGTTATGGACCTTATGGTGCGGACTGCAGGCACATGGAGTGAGGAAAGGGAGATGAGTAGAGTAATAGATCTTTATAAGGCCTATTTGATACAAGTTTTAGTTTCTATATTCTGTTTTCTGAATTCTGTTGGAATGCATGTTGAATTGTAATTTAAAAATAATTTTTATTTAATAAGAGAGAAAATACATTTTAAAAAAATGTGTATTTCTAAAATTGAGTCCCTAATTTTTTTTTTAAAAAAATAATATTTGTTAAGCTAATAAAATAGAGCAAAAGTAAAATAAAAATAAAAAATTATTTGAACATACCGATATAATTGAGTTTAGATCTGAAAATGACTTACCATTTTAAAACTTATTTTTTAAATTATATTATTATTAAATTAGAATTAACCCATACCGGACCCACCATTTTAAAAACAATCATTAATTTGCTTTGTACCAAATGCATTGATAGCTCCCACAAGATTCATAATTTTTCAGTAAACATAATTTTTTGAAAGGATAATACAAGCACATAATTCGTCAAAATTTTTACTTACAAACACAACAGATATTGCCAGGTTTATGCGCATGTCTTTTACACTGGACTTGGCGAACCTGAATGGAAGCTAAATTTTAGTGAGAACATCATGTAATGGAGCTAAGACGGTACAAATGTTTTCAAATACATCACCAAAATGCATAAGTAGAACATAGGGCTCAACACAATATTAAAATTTCAATGCACAGATTTTAAAAAAAATGTTCAACTTCACAAACAATGTCACATTAAGAGTGTTGTTTTCAACCACAATATACAGTGTATCACCCTCTTACAGTCTCCCATAACAAGGGGTTCCAGATTAACAATGATTGTCAGAGGTAGTAAACAGAAAGCAAGGGTAAATCCAGCTGACATGTTTTTTCACTAGCAAAGCTTGCACACAAAACAAATCCAAAAGACCGTTGTGAAAAATGTAATCTATGACCATCTCTATTAGAAAGGGAGAAGTCATGCTCTCTAAGTGTTACTTTGCTTTTCAACTCAATCCCTAAATTACAATTTGAAGTCCTTAATATTAAAAAAATGTATTGTAAATTTTAAAAAATCAGCATTATGAGAAAATATAATTTCAGTAACACTTATTCCCCACCCAACATTCTCACCTCCATGACAATATTTCTGGACTCTGGAATTCTCTGCTACATAACCACCAACAAACTTCAAACTCCTTTAAAAGTTAAATTTTATCACTTTTTTAGACACTTTTTTTTTATAAGACATTTTTCGATACATATTTGTAATTTATTTCCCTCTCACTCTTGGAGCTGCAGCGTAGGCAACAGATGCACATGGTTAGTTATAAGAAATTGTCATTGACAAAATTTTAAGTTTTAAATTTTTTTCCCAGTGTAATGAATGTATCAGCTATTTTTAAGAAGGCCAATTTCTCATGGGATTTACTTATTAATAATTTTGATGAAACCCCTTAAGCTTTAATTCAATGCCTAACCTTGGGCCCCATGGTAGAACTGGCAGTTTATCAGCATACTTAATATCTTTAGATACCTGCAATTTAGCCAAAATAATTATAATACTAATAATAAGGGCAAAGGCGGAGACAAAAAGGAAAACAATTAAATTATTGTTGAATTTTAAAATTGAGAAAACAAGATTACACCAAGCAGTTTTTAAAAATTACATACTACCAAAAAATGAACAAAAGTTAAAAACAAAAATACTTCACACTATCTATCTGGGCCCACAAAATAATGCTACACAGAACAACATGAGTTAAAATTCGAAGGTAGAATCAACACTAGCAGAAGCAATATCTCCATTTCATTAGTTTTAAAATAAAATAATTGATCATTGTAAGGATTAAACCAGATTCACATGTAACATTTAAAGTCTGTGCAATATATCATTATGTTTTTATTTAGCATAGTCCAACAGGGCCAATTATAATATAAATTGTGGGTATATTTATCCTTACAAAAATGGGTTATTCCAAGATGGCCTAATAAAGCCTATTAGTAGTATCAAATCGCAGAAATGGGCATCCCATATAAACTCAATCACCAAACAGTGTAAAAAATCTCACCCGCAGCCACTCCCTCAAAAAATATTAAAAAAATCACTCCAATTGATTCAATTCTTGTGCCCTTGCCAATCTTAGCCTTTGCTTCCAGGTTGTCAAAAGCATAAAGCACACTTGAGGTGCAAAGGATCTCATATCGTTTGAAGCGCAAAAAAAAAAAAAAAAAAACCATCACTTTAACCAAGCATATCTTGTAGGAAAAAATATATCTACTATTCTCAATCTCACCAAATAAACCACTAATGTAAAACTATCAACTCATAACCTGTGATCCATAAAAAAAAATTGTGATCTTCCTAATGTTTACAAATCATCTTCAAAATAGCAAGTGAAAGTAATGGTAGAGAAGAGGGGGAAAAAAAGGAAGACGCAGGGCAGGGAGAATCAATGATAAATAAGGCCCTAATTACTCAATCTTTCTAATTATTCTTATTTTTAACTATAATAAGCCCGTGGACTTATTTTGGCCCAACCCATTTACCAAGTATTCCATCCTAGAATCAAGCTAAACAAAATTTTAAATAAGTCCAAAAGCACTCGCCCTTTGCTTTAAAAAAAAAGGCACGAAGGGCCGTAAAGTGCGTGCTTTAGTAAAGGTGCTGGGCTTTGGCCCCGTTGAAGTGCCGATGGCTCATGGCGCTCCGCTTCATGCGCTTAAGTGCTCACTTCAAAGCTTTTGACAATCTTTCTTCCAAGGGAGCTGCAGGCTAATGACATTATTCCCATTTTGATTAATTTGTATCTTATGGCGATGCCTCCTTTTAGTAAGGCTCATCTATAAGCAGATTCATTCAAAGGCCAGAAGAAGGTGTGTGTGTGCCATGCATAAACATCTAAGAAAACATTGATTTATTATATTTTCCCATTGGTCACAGGCAGTGCTTGTTCTCTACTTCAGGAAACACATCGAAGATTGATGTCCTATGCCTAATTCCTAATTTTGAAATACACAGCTTCATTCAATTATGACTAGCCTTATCACTAGTAAACCTAACTGCTTAACAGATGTAATCAAGTTGACAATCCAATACAATAAGCTAACAGGCCTCATAGTCCAACTCGAAAACATAGCTTTGACTAACACTGGATCAGTGATAGTTATTTATTGTTCACAGCCAATCTCAAGGTGGAAGAATCATTACGAGCATAACAGAATGTTTATGCCACAAAAGCTGCATATGTAATTTAAGCCTATAATATAACCCAAAACAGACCTTAAATGAACCAAAAGTCACACCCTTCTTCCGATCGTTTAGTTGCGCCATCATGAGCTTGTCATATGCTTCCTCCAACTTGATAAATATTTAAATAAAAAAACACATGCAGAAATGTACATTCATCATGTCAGCCACTTCTTCAATCAAAGTTAACAAACAATGGGCAGGAGGGTCAATAGACGTTCATGACTTACCCGTGCAGCAGTTGCTTCATCACCACTACTCTCCGCATTCTTGCGTTTTCTTGTATATGCTTTCTTGACAGCCTCAAAACCCTCAAGAGGATTCACGCCAAGCACCTGTCAATAAAGGAATGAGTCAGTTTTATCAATTCAGTCAACAGAAGCAGCAACTCTCCAAAACAATTTTATCTTCTGATTCTTCGCTGCTTACCACATATGGGTTTTTGTCACTGTCTGGACCAAACCTTCCTGCAGTAGAAGCAGAAACGGAAACCACCCTCCTATTGTGCGATACTGTTCTAGAACACCTAATTAATAGGAAGGCAACATTACAGTAGTTTCCCAAACCTATAGTACAACCAACGAAACATTCTACAATAAAGTCACCAGTTCTATCATCTACGCATATCCTTTCTTTCCAATAACCGATTCGGCGTCAATTGGCATAACCAGACACTCATGAGGTAGTCAAAAAACATGAAAATAGTTGTCACTGTCTGCGATGAAACTGCACAAAGCCATAAAAACAGCCAGGAAACATTCTAGAGAACCTAATCAAATGAATGTCCAACCAGAACAGTAATTTCCATAGACTGACAAAAACAGCTAAACCCTATTAAAATCTTTGGCATCAAAAATCACAGGCAAGCTCGTTAAACAATTATAGAACATGAAACTGGTTCTGTTTCTTCTTTTTCTTCTAACAGTGGGACTAGACAAAAGACGGGAACTAAAATCGACAGAGATTGAGCATGGCAAGTGATTACAGACCGACGCAGAGGTGATGGGCATACGAGTTGTCGCTGTGGAGGTTTGAAATTGCCTGCGGCGACGATGAGCGAAGATATGGGAGGAGCTCGCAACAGCATTTTCCTTTTGCCCCACTTCTTCCCAACTCGTGCACTCTTCGGACTGAGGGTTTTGATTGTTTTTGCATTCACATGAGCTTCCTTTTGCCCCGCTTCTTCCCAAGCTCGCTAAACAATCAGGCCTAAAGCTATTCTCCTTTTCTTAGAAAATGAAAAAAAAATGATTTATTTATTGAAATTAAACGTGATTAAAATACAAAATTTGTAGTTTATTTATTCAATGAGCGTTGTATTTGTAATTTTTTTCTCTAACTATCTAATTGAATTGATTTTGTTTGTAGGCACGTTATTTATAAAACAAGAATATATAGATATACAAAACATAATTGATGATGATGATGAAGAAAATGAAAGTTCAGTAGGGTAAAGAAAGCTGAAATTTTTAAGGAATTGATATATATGTAGGTACTCAAATTAGACACACTTTATTTTTTAATGTTGATATACGTAATAAATTCATGAAACTTTCAAATGTTATATCTTGTATAAGATATTATTGGTCGATGCCGATTATTATTATTAATTTTTTTATTATTGTATTTGTATTTTTTTCCTAAATACTTGTTTGAATTAATTTTGTTTGTAGTCACATCATCTAAAAAACAATAAGATATAGATTATGGACATTTAAAACATCTTAGATGATTATGATGATGAAGACTTCACTATAGTAAAAGAAATTGATGTGTCTTTTATATTTTAATTTGTTGGGTTTTAATTATATAGTTTGTATTGAGTTTTAATGGTAGAATATTTAAAACTACAAATTGTTTCATATTTGATTTTAATTAATGATTTGATTACTAGTTTACTGTTTTCATATAAATTTTCTCTGTTATAGATTTAATTTGTATGAAATAGAATTGTGTGATAAATCATGGCAAACTAATGCTATATGACATTAATCTCAAAGTGGGCTCGGGGCACAATAAGTTGCCCCAACATTGGGGCAAGGGTGGGTTCAAGTATTCATTATGCATGTTTGGGGTAATTTTGGGTCATCCAATATCTAGTCCTGTTCCACCCCGTTGTTATCTGTAATTTTACGATCGAAGTGCTAAGGTAAAAGTCATGGGACGAATGCACCTTTTGTACTCCACCTGCTCATATGCAAGACTCGAATGTTGGTCACTATCAAAGTTCGTCTACGTCTGTTATAGCCTGCCCTCACACCAACTAATGTATGATATATGTGTGTGACAACAACACTTTAATATTTATATTGTTATATTAGATACACACAACAACACTTTATAATGACAAACTATGTTTATAGCATTATTTACTTTTAGTGTTTGGGATAAAGGGAAAAAATAGTTTACATTGATGATATTGTTTAAATGTTCACATTAAAAAAATAAAACTTCGACACTTAGTAATAAAAAATATTTTCATTTTGCTGTTGCCAATAAAAATTAAGTTTATTACAAGTCCCACATCGTATAGCAGAGAAGCTTCCATGGTTAAAATATGTTGGACCATTTATTTACATTGATGCAATCATTACTGTATTAATACACTCACAATGGACCAATTAAAATTAAATTTTAGCTAAAAATTAGCTAAAAATAAAAAATGGGTCCACAATGGACATTTAGCCAAATACCTTACCAAATTTGGTTAGCAAATTTCTACCCGTCAAATATTAATTTATTGTATATTTATATTTTATTTTATATTTTTTTCATATTAAATTTCTACCACTTTATGTTTCAATCTCACGCAAACACTCCATCGCTATAACTCCCGCTGTCAAACAATGTTGTACCAAAATTGCCTTCGACTAATGGTGTGGCTAATGCACCATAATTGCCGAACTGCTACAATGTTTACTTGATCTCCAAATCTCTGATCACCTTGTGTGGAGGAGACAACTAGTTATGGGCAAAGGTGACCATCATCGCACAAATGCTGAATGCACCGCCTCAACTTCGTGCACCTATGGGGTTTATATGTTGAAAAGGGATGTCATATCCTTGTCTGCGAGTACATTCCCAATGGGTCCCTTGACAAGTTGCTCTTACGTCCTATTCGGGTTGGCTCTGAATCAGTCGAGTCGACTCCGGATTGGAACATCCAGTACCGAATCACATACTTGCACAATGAATGTCGAGACAAGAAGTAGGGGCTCCACTGTAATATCCGATCCCACGACCGGTGGTGGACGCAAAGTGAGAATGATAAGTAGGATTTTTTTTTTCAAACTCATAAATAAATTTAGTAATATAAACTATCAGTTTTGTTAATAATATTTTACTTAAAGTAACTAAAATTTACTCAGCATGTTATTTTAAAATGTTAAAGTTACTGGCTAATGAATATTTTTGACTAAATTCTCAAAAAAATATAACCAACCAACCTCTTAGAATAGTGATGGTTAGAGCACTCATAGTGAAATATCAAATGTTTTAATAATTTTGTCTATATGGAGTAATATTGATCACAAATTCAACTCAAGATATGTGTATTGACTAAAATTTTTATTAAATACCAAACTTCGAGACACCAGCTAGCTAAATTTGGCTAGTTAGTGCCTTGAAGTTTGATATTTATTGAAGTCAATACACATATTTCGAGTCGAATTTGTGATCAATATTATTTATTATATGCAAATTTATTGAAACATTTAGCTATTCTATTTGTGAATGCTCTTACACAATAATGGCAGAAGTGTAATACTTTATTCTTATGTACCGTTTAATAAGTAAAGATACAAATGATGTATAGTTTGCCATAATGGTGAGTTATGACATATCTGCATACATGATATTTCATTCACATTAATTTTAACATATAATTAGCTTGTTTTATTTTGGATATTTTTACTTTCACTTGAGTGTTTCAAAATCAAGTACTTGGTAAGGCTATAATTTTAAAAAGGCAAATAATGTGTTGTAAATTTTGTATTAATAAAAATATAATAGAAGTTGGGTAATTTTTAATTTTTAATTGGAGTTAATATATTAAATTTCCACATTAAAAACAATTAAATATATTTAGTTTTTCTTTAAAGAACTTGTATTAAAGCATTAGAACTTCAACATTAAATTTACAAATATGCTTCCAGAATGATAAGAGCATTAGTTGAAATTCTTTTTAATCACAAAAGTATAATTAATTGAGATTTTTTCATATTAAAATTCAAAACACCCATATACTCTAGGGGCCAAAAAAAAGGTGTTGCGTATAAGTAAATAGAAAATATAATTTGACAAGACAATACTATTTTGCAAATAGTGTTACAATTAGTATTGCATATAAGTAAATAGAAAAATATTATTCGCAACGGCGTTGTCTCTCTTTTGCGTCCTCGACTAATGTGGCAATTGCTATACTGTATGCATGCTTGATATTTAGGCTCGAGCAGGGACTTGAGCTTCAACATCGAGTTTTTTTCTTTTTCCGTAGAATCAAATCTGAGAGAGAGGGGCTCGAGCACATCTGGACTAAAGCGAGAGAGCCTCGAGCACATGAGATAGAGAGAGATAGAGAGGTGTAGATCATCAAAGACGGTGCATATAATTTGTAATGACCTTATTTTAATGATCCAATTTTCATAAATCTACAAGGCCGGAGCCATGAGAATCCAAATAGTGGCGTGTTGGAGTGCTCGACGCATATAGGCTACTCGAAGTTGGAGTAAATTTGAAGGCTAGACGCTCGTTAAAGTGCTCGACATCTGCTGGAGGATGTTCGAAGGTTGCTTGATGCTAAGTATCTAACAAAGATAGTAACATCAATGTTGGATTATTGCTTGAGGCTAGACTGCTTAAGGCTTTCTCGAGTTTGAGGCTCGAGCAATGTTGTGCCGATGCGTGACATAATACGTTAAAGTGTCCTATTCCACATTAGTCGAAGACGTGAAGATGCTGCAACGCTGGTTTTTTGTAACATACTCTTAAAATTTGTTGGGTAATTGTGTCCCACATCGGAAGAAAAAGGAGAAGTTAATGAGCTTATATGGTGAAGTAGGCCTAAATTGTCACAATGCATTTTAAAGCAGTGCGAGCCGATGTGACGAGTCCAAAACGGATAATATTGTGACATACGGATGAGCCTGCGCCTTGGCCCGATCATAACATACTGGTATTAATGCCTGGTTGTCCCCGTCAGGTGTTTCATTATATTGAAAGTATTTTCGGTATAGTCTGTGGCCGAGCGGCAAGGCGTGGTGCTTAAATTTTTCGGAACAATATCATATGTCAATCTGAGCTTTCTGAGCAAATCATAATGGACAAATGCCACCAATCTAAATAGTCGAATGATGGTTAAGTTGTGAAGACAAATGGTGTGAAGCATCCTACTTTGCAAAGGATTGTTCAGGACATTTTTGTTATTCTTGTATCAACTGTTGCATCAGTATATGCTTTTAGTACAAGTGATAGCAGTTCATCAGTTCCATAAGTGCGTTTCTAGCCTATGATGTAGTTCGATATGTGACAGAGAGAGATTGTTGGATAATTGTGTCCCATATCGGAAGAAAAAGGAAAAATTAATGAGTTTATATGGTGAAGCAGACCCATATTGTTACATCGCATTTTAAAACCGTGTGAGTCAATATAGTAAACTCAAAGCGAATAATACTGTGACATGTAAATGGCCCGTGCCTTGGCCCAATCCAAACAAAATTAAAATCAAATGCACGTGAAAAGCGGCAGATCGAAAATGGCCTGACTTAGTGGGTTCCACTTTTAAGTATATTTATTTTTAATTAAAATCTAACTTTTAAAAAGTATTAAAAATTTATCCGATACCATTTCAACCCAAAAAAGAAAGAAAAAAAAAACTTTGGCACAGCCGCCTATGTGGAACAGCGAAGACAAGCCACACAACAACGTTTGCAGTTCGGATGTTGGACCCAAAAATAAATAAATCTTAAAAGCTAATCGAAATTTCGACTCTACTACTTATGGGATTTTCAATCTATTTCAATCCTAAACGCGCCTGAGCACGAGAAACCCAGAAAATTTTTCTCGAGAAAATTGGGACCTCTGGACCTTTTTTTCTCGAGAAAAATCGCCCCACCCGATCTCCAACGACAATGGAACCGTCCATTATTCGTAATTTGTTTGCGGTAGCGCTTCTATTGGTGGGTCTCAGATGGTTCGAGCCCGCGGGAGTTTTGGGATCACCGAAGACGGAGGAGGCCTATGCGACCCTTTTGTACGGGGATGAGTTTCTACTGGGCGTTCGTGTTCTTGGGAAATCGATAAGGGACACGGGATCAATAAAGGATATGGTGGTGTTGGTCTCGGATGGGGTCTCAGATTATGCTAAAAGGCTCCTACAGGTAGAGTACTACGGTGTTGATGTTTTTGTTGTTGTTGTTGTTGTGGATTTTGGTTGTGTTTGGATGCCTAGAAAGTCGAGGAATCATATTGGGTTTTCCCATATTGAGCTCCTGAGTGTTGGGGTGGAGCTTACGCATATCGACGTTAGGCTATCAATCAGGAATTCAGTAGCTCTGCTTGGTTTAAAATTGATACGGGCTATACTTTTATCAGCGGAAGAGTGTGCTTCTGTTTGGATGATTAGGAAATTTGAGGGCTAGCCGCTAGTGTTGGGTTTTCTCATAGTGGGTTCTTACTTGTTAGTAGTTTGGGGTGTTGATGGGAAATTTTCATTTTAGGAATTAAGTACTTCTACTGGGGAAGATGTTGATATGGGCTTAAAGTTTTATCAACTGGGTATTCTAGGTTTGAATTTTTGAACTTTCTCAGCTACCAATTTGAGTTTCAAGTGATAATATATCATTTCGGCACTGGTATTTGGTTTATTGACTCTAGGAAATCAAATAGTCGAGTTATGCAAAATTAGGATTCAACAAGTTCTTCCTGGGATCCTATTGCTTCTGATTTTATCGGTTGCTGAGTTTGCCTCTGTTTGGATGAATTGGAAGTTGATGAATAATACGTACTTTCCCCCATTGTGGGGTCTTGGGGTTGGCGGGTCTAGGTAAAATATATTGACTTGAGGAAATTAATTGGGAATTCAGTAGTCCTGCCTGGAATAAAATTGAGATTGGCTTATAATCAAGTGGGTACTTTAGAGTTAAGTTTGTTGATTTTCTTCAATACCAATTAGAGTTTGAAGGGATAAGTGTTGTTATAACACTAGTTTTTCATTCATTGACTTTAGGAAATTAAATGGTTATGTTGTGCAGAATTAGGGATTAAGTAGTTCTGCTTGGCATAAAATTGGCTTATAATTTATCAAATGAGCACTTGGGATTTAATTTGTTTACTTTTTAGCTACCAAGCAGGCCTTGAAGGGGTTCCTTGACACTGTTGCTTTGTTTATTGAGTTTGGAATTACTTGTGCAGGCTGATGGATGGATTGTGCAGCATATCAGCTTATTGGCAAACCCAAACCAAGTGCGTCCAAAGAGATTTTGGGGTGTTTATACAAAGCTTAAGATATTCAACTTAACCGGCTACAAGAAAGGTTTATTTCTATTTTTTTTGTGCATGTACTAATTGTTTGGTTGCTGAGAAAAGAGGCAACTAAAATTTAAATATTGTTTCTTATGGTATGTATCTTATGGTAATCTAAAATCATAGTTTATCAGATCAATTGATTTGAGAAATTTATTTTCTGCAGTTGTATATCTCGATGCTGATACTATTGTAGTTAAAAGTATTGAAGATCTTTTCAAATGTAGCAAATTCTGTGCCAACCTGAAGCATTCAGAGAGGTTGAATTCAGGAGTCTTGGTAGTGGAACCCTCTGAAGCACTTTTCAATGACATGATTAGCAAAGTGAACACCTTGTATTCCTACACTGGAGGTAAATCACTTGATACATTATCATGCACTTTGTTCTTTCTCTTGCCAGTTGCCACGCTGTTGCTATCCTTTATTACTTGAATAAAAATTCTTATAGTTGGGAGAGTCAAGGTATGAAGAAAACTTATATTGCACTATGTATTATTTTGCATTTGCATAGTTATTTTCTTTATTTCTTCCTCAACATATAAACACTATCATTTTTTCCTTTTACTTGAATCAGGTTTAAAACTAAGTGTTTTTCTTAGAAAATAATGTTTAGTATTGTTTGATGAGGCTAAACATTGTCTATATGAAATGTAAAAAACTTGAAGGAATGAATTTTTACATGGATACCCATGTTCATAGAAGTGTTTTTTTTATTGGTGATTTGTTGATACCTTTAGATGTCTTTGAAAAATTTGGGGTAGATTCTTACCTTATGATCTAGATATTCTACTCCATGTCCATGAGGATTTCAACATCAATTAAAAGATAAGAATCTAGTCTTATAGTTTATTGACATATTATATATGGGCTTAAAGAGATCGGAGAGCTATTAACCTGCTGTTTTATTGGATGTTCTTATGGCCCCCTTTCTTTGGTCTTGATGAATTCTGCTTCTTTAACAGTAATTTATTTCTGCAGGAGATCAAGGGTTTTTAAATTCATACTACAGTGGATTTGCTAATGCACGTGTTTTTGAACCAAACTTGTCACTTGATGTGCGGAATTCTAGACCAGTACCTCAAATGGAGAGGCTCTCTACCCTGTATAATGCAGATGTTGGTCTATACATGCTTGCTAACAAGGTGGCAATCTCATTAATGTTCTCTGTGTTTTTTGTTTGGAAGTCATTGTATGTTAAAAAAAGAAAAAGAAATAAAGAAGGCAATTTAAACATCTTTTAATTGGCTTGTTCGGAAACTAGGCTTTTTTTTTTCTGGACTCTCCTGGAATCTGTGTTTGCCGACTTGCTTTTGTGGGAGTAAATGTTATATTGCTATGTTGTGTTTGGGAGTCTGGTTGGACAGTGTGGGATAGAATCTGGAAATGGATTTTGTATGAAGTTACACTCCTTCAAAAGTTTCAACAATTGGAGGGGGCCTTGGATTATTTTAAGAGGTGTTGTGTGGGTTTCAATTATTGTGCTGTAGTATGACTAAACATTGAGGTGGATTGTTCAATTTGTTTGAAGTGCATCCCCAAACCCATGATAGGACCAGATAAAGATCACAACATCCCATTCTGTCTTTATATCCAGACACAGCATAAAATTCTTGCAAAGAATGATTGAACGAATATTTGGTTAATATATTGATCATATGGCTATTGTAGCCGTTGAGAATATAAATTAGGTTAAACGGAAACAAGGTGGTGGCTATATTTGATTTCATGTTTATGATGAGGTCCCATGTTGGTGGTTGGTGTATTTTTTTTTCAAAGTTGGATGTTTTCCTGGTGTATGAAATTAAAGGACTGATATTTTTATGTAGTTCTGAAGTGAGCTTTGAAACGAGATGACTGAGAGTACACAATATGCGATTCAGCATTTTTTCGGAATAGCAGAAAAGCATTACTATCGATCATTTAAAGAAATTTTAAAAACAATGAATTCTGTTCCTTTTGTGTATTTGTTTGTTGAAAGGATTCATCTTATCTTTCTATTGTTTGTGCAGTGGATGGTAGACGAGAAGGAACTCCATGTTATTCACTATACACTAGGTCCTCTTAAACCATGGGATTGGTGGACATCTTGGCTTTTAAAACCTGTAGATGTCTGGCAGGTATATCTAATATATGCGTGTGTTTGTGTTCCTTTCCTTTGCCTTTCCTCCCTGCTGGTCAAATTTCTCTATCCATTTTATGTGTGCTGGTGTTGCAGGATGTTAGAGAACAGCTTGAGGAATCTCTTCCAGGAACTAGAGGGGGCAGTCATCCCAATGATCGCCTTCTGGTCCTATTTCTTTTTCTGCTTCCACTTGCTGCTGTATCAATTTGTTATTACCGTTCGTTTCTTCAGGTCAGTTTTGGCAGACAGTTTATCTTATATGCTTGAGGCACAATGGGTGTCAATTGTTTATACTAGGAAGCTGTGTTTCTTTGTGGCCAACTGTGTGTGTGCGTATTTGGGTGAAGCCCCTTTATCTAATGGCATCTTGATTGTGATGCAGGCACGAGACTTCTTTGGCTCATTCAATAGATGTTCATTATGTGATAATGTCAGGCATGTTTACTACAAATTCAAATCTGGAGGTGCACTTGCTTATTCGACAGTTTCTTCATCTGTTAATAACTCCAATCAAAAGGTTATTATTTATTCAAAATTTTACTTTGCGCATGATCTTCCTTTTCTTTCTCATTTTCCTCCCCTTTTCGTCATCTTTTTAATGAGCAAAATGTTAATGGCACCTCCCTTTTTTTCCCATCAATTTACCTTTGTTGACACATGATAAATTTGCATAGCTGCTGATCATTTCTGGCTCCTTTAATGCTTTTTTTTTTGTTGATCCTTCAACCTTTTTAAAAATTCTAATCTTGTCATTTCAAACAGTTGTCTAATGGTGCACAGTTCAAGATTCCTGTGTTCTTGGGTGGGATATCTGTTTTCACATGTCTCCTGGCTGCTCTAGTCTCGGTTGTACTTGCGCTTATAGTCGTCCCTCGCCAAGTGATGCCTTGGACTGGTTTGCTCCTGACGTATGAGTGGACTTTTACAATCTTCTTTGTGTTGTTTGGTGGTTACCTTTACTTGATTTACCAATGGGGAAAGTTAGTAGCAACTCAAGCATCCTTTTCTGCTCGACCTGAATCCACCGATTATGAATCTGGAAAAGGTTAGTTTACACGTTGTAGGTGGAGTTGTTGGACGGGACAGTGTTGGAAAGTGAAATAATTATCATTATTTACATCACCATATCTCAGAATCATCAAATTTTCTTTTATATTATATTTTTGTTGAACTTTGTATTTGTAACAGGTCATCAACGGCAGGCTTCATCATGTGACATTCGTGCATGGTTTTACTGGTGTGGGATGGCATTTCTGGCTATTGCTGCCCCTTCATTGCCTTGCCTCTTTGGGATCACTGCTCTCTTTGTGAGGTAATTTTCTGAACTTCAGTTCTCAACTTTGGTGCTGCTGTTGTGTCATCCCTACTTTTGTCAAATCCTTTTTGTTGTCATATTGCACCTACACATCTCTATTGTCTCGGAAAATTTTCCAATGAGACATTTGGTGAAGCCAAGATTTTGTTCCTTCTTGCAGGTTAGGGTTCATAGTTGCAGGCAGTATAATTTTGGCGTCTTTCATGACATATGCTGCGGAGCACCTTGCTATTAAATCTTTCTTAAGTGGCCTTGAAGACCGAGATGCCCCACGAACTAGGAGTGCATGTTTATGTTGATATTTGGATCGCAAGAGGCTATCTGAGAGAGCTATAATATAATGGGGTTCTTGTTTATGAGATTTTGTAACATATGTAAAGGAATGTTGCCCTTTTTGTGTACTTGTAATTTGTAAAATGGAGCCAGGGCGGATTGTGATTACAGAAACGTCTTTTTGCTTTAGGAATGTTATGTAGCATTCATACTAGATCAAATTATCCCCTGTACAAATCTTGTCAAAGATCTGAAATTCTACTCAATGAGAAGATGCGAGAGAGTCAATTTGATTTGTTATATAATAGCAATCTTTATTGAAATTCTATCTTTTGGTAATACCAATATGGGTAGTATAGAATGTCATTTTTAAAATTTTTTTATTTTACAATAATGTTCTTGGAATTTCCTCACCCCTTTCTATATTTAAAATTTCTATCCCGAGGATGGGCATGTATTTTAATATCTAACACGATTTTAAATCCACAATTTTACCACGCGTGAGCATAAATTTTTACTACCATTTATTGGCTGCACGTTTTCACTAATTCTACATGACTTTATTCCCGTGAGTAGTATCTGTATCAGGACATTTTTTTTGGCTTAATGATGGCTTAATACATAAAGAAATGGTGTATAATACGTATAGCAAGACAGATTGAACATAATGTTGATTTTCTCCCATTACATATAAAAGTTAACAGATTGGTAATGCCAATTTCAGCTTGTTTGAGCGAAAGCTCATTCCATTAAATATAAGCGTATACTAGTTTTTTTTTCTTTTTCATAGTAGCTTATTTAAATTCAAATATCATGCCAAAGCTTTGTGAATATGTCTTGGTCATTTGTGGACACATGTTTTAAAGATATAACCCTTTAAAGTACATAGTTTCTAATGAAGTAATGTCAGATGTCTATTTACTTGGTTTTAAAATGCATGACAAAATTATTGGAAATAATTTTTACAATAAAAGGAAACAAAATGAAAATCAAATTCATAGTTGATTTTTCATTCATAGAAGCTATGCACAATAGCTTCCTGTAGCCATATACTCAATTTTAGTAGTTGATGTAGAGACCTAGTGCTACTTATTATACTACCATTACATGTTCTACTAGTACTTTTCCTGTTTATTTGACACCCTGCATAATCTGCATATGAATAATCAGTTATCTCAAAATTGGGCTTTCTTGGGTACCAAAGTCCCAAGTTTATTTTTCCCTTAAAATACCTAAGAATTCTTTTGAAATGCAGATAATGCGACTCTTTTAGACAAGATTAATAACGAGCGCATATATAGATGACAAACATAATATCAGATCTACTTACTATAAGGACATTAAAGAGCCTACTATACCTCTATATTCTGTGATGATTACCTCCTTGTTCGCTTTGTTCCTATTCAGCTTTGCATTTGTAGCCATTGAAATCTTCATTTAAGGGATTATTTAAACCAAATTTTATAAGTAAATATTTAATGTATTTGGTTTAACTTATAAAAATGCTATCTCTTGATTAGTAGATCTCTATTAGGGGTGAGTAACAGTCAATTTGGTCAGTTTATGTAATATTTTTAAATCAAACCAAAAACCTTTGGTTTGAAAAAATAACAAACCAAAATCAATCAATAAAAGTTGAAAACCATTGATTTTCAGTTCAGTTTGGTTCATCAGTTTTTAACTACCATTAACACTCAATCAAGAACTACCAAAGCATTAAATGACAAGTTAATAAATTTATAGAGTGCATTAGCTAATTACTATATAAATATATATGACATCAACAAGAGTCAATCTGTCCATCATTAACACTTTCAATCTATTCACCAATGCTTGTACACATGCATTAACTTTTAGCATTGATTTTCTTATACAATTTTAGGGAAAAAATATATATTTATGAAGGGTACGGCTATGTTTGCAAGTGACTTAGATAAAAAGAGACATAGATGAAGTTTTTGAATATATATTACATTATATTTAGTTGGTTTGGTCCACGAGTTGAATAAACCGTAAATCAACCATAGTATATTAGTTTTCTAAAATTTCAAACTAAATAAACCAAATTAATTTTAAAAATAGTGTATTTTTGATTTATTGGTTCAGATCAGTTTTTGATTGCCCCTGATCTCTATGCCAAGGAAGTTGTTCAACTCAACTCAAATTTGCTCCATATGAGCTTTGAGAACACTTCCAAAGTTCTAAGTCTGTTCACCCAAAAATGAAGTCATCTTTATAGATTTGAACAATCAAGCTATGTCATTTGACCTCATTGATGAACAAAGTAGTGTCAATCTTTCCTTTTCTGAACTTGTGTTGTAGCAAAAATTCTAAAAGTGTGTCATACCAACCCCTAGAAGTTTGCTTCATTCCATATAAGGATTTCCTTAGTTTGCGAACTTTATTTTCGGCCTCGTGTTCTAGGAATATGAGAAGTTCAACATATACCTCTTCTTAAATATCTCGATTGAGGAATGCAATTTTGATGTCTATTTAATTAGACTTTGAATTCCATGTAGGATGCAAACATAAAGAACATCATTATTTCCTCAAGTCTAACAACTAGTGTAAAAGTTTCATCATAATCAATTGCTTCTTCTTACTGATAACCTTTTGCTACTAGTCTAGCCTTGTTCTTTTGTTCCTCATAATGATTCTATCTATGTCCAATTTATTCTTGAACACTCATTTGACTCCAATGACTTGTTGTGAAGAGGGTCAATCGGCTAATGTCTATGTAGAGACCCATGTTTTGGGTGTCCTTTTGAGTTATTTATTATTTGATGATGAAAATATTAGGATGGTAATGTGATAATCGATATAAGTGTTTTGACTATACTTGGATATGATTTGGAGTTTTAGAACTCAAGAGGCTATTTTGTGGAATTATGAACTTTTAAAAGAATTTTAAAAAAATAATTAAAAAAAATAAAATACAAAATAGGCAGTGATTGGGTGAGAGTTTGTACGTTGTTCTAACACAAGAAAGAAGAGAGGGAGGGGAAGGAGGATTCTGTCCTTGAAGATTTTGATCTTTCAATCCGTAAAACAACTTTCAGGTAAGTATTTCTACAATTCTATAATGCTTTATTGGATTAAACTAGCGTAAATTATCAGGAATTTTGATAATTTAAGATAAACCATAGAAATTAGGGAAGATGAGGAATTGCATTGTATAATGTGAGATAGCTGAAAATTGCGTAGACATGCCTCATAAAGACCGCCGGAGATCCTTTCTTAAGAAATGAGGAAGTGAAAAGTAAGATTGCGACTCCCCACAAGCTCAAATTCAAACCCTATAAATATGGGGTTGCCATGGACAAACCACCAACATGCTCCAATAATTTGATGGGGTTTTGATCGGAAATTCACCGAAAAAATCAAAGAAAAGGACTTCCTAAGCAATCTCTATTAGTTTTCGTCTCCTTCTTCCCCAAGCTCTATACTAGATTCAGCCATTCATGAAGGGTCATTGTTTCAAAATCACATTTTCAATGCTACAACAATTGACCAATGAATCACTTCTAGCAAAAACCTAATGGCTTTGACTATTATTATTTGCCTTTTCTCAGTCATATATTCATGATGTGTCATAATAACTCGAAAAAGATTAGGAGCACCAATTTTGCCTCTCTCAATTTCAACTGGAAAGGATCCTCTTCTCCCTCCTAAAAAATAAAAAAAATAAATGAAATGAATTCAAGCCATGATTAATTGTCAGTGAAAGTTGAAATCTCTATATTTATCAATAAGACAAACACGGTGAATCTCATTAGGTTGGTCCTTGGCATATGGTGTGTATCATAGAATCATAGCACAAACAACAAGTTAGGATATATTTATTTTGATTATTTTCTGAAAATGTGATAGTTGTTTTTGAATAAAAAATAGAAAAATAAAAAATAAAAAAATTATTTTTATTTTTCAAGTTAAAAAAATAAGTTCCTTATTAATGTTGTTTTCATTCTTCATGGCCCTGTAAAAGTTATTTTTAGGGTTTTGTTTTTTTTAACTCAAAAATAATTATCATATTTTAAAAACGAAAATAAAAAATAAGCAAAACAAATATGCCTTTACTTAGAACAAATTAGATTTGTTTGTGATTGAACTCAGTAGAATACATGTGATTTCAACTTATCAAGCTCATCAGTAGAACACCCAAGAAATTCCTCATCTTGCTCATTTAACACAGAAAGCCAAGCTTCATCACTCGCATTAGAACCTTGACTACCAAATAAATAAATAATGAAATCAGATACAGTATTGCCCATAAATTTAGTGCTAGACAAAACACAATCTTCAATTTAATTTTGTGCTTCAGTTTCCAACCTTAAACTGCAATCTGCACCAATTCTTTTAACAAGCTTCAAACCAATACCCAGATTCAATTACTTTTGTGACCTTATTGCATGATTTGGTTTAATGAAGCTTACATAAACAAGTAAGCTGAAAAAGCAGGTTTCATCTATAGGTCATTATCACATCACACCCAAACTAATGTAATCATGGATTGATAAGCAATGTAAACCTTCAAAATTGGGGGGAAATAGATGAATAGTATGTAAGCCCATATATGATTTTTTACCTAAAAGTATCACATCACTGAAAAGTAAATTGCATTTACGATTGTTTCCAGAATTTTACTTCTTACCTCTTCGGCCATCAACTTTATCAATTCATTTTGAATCTTATGGCTAAGGTACTGATAATGTATTTCCTTACTTTGAATACGCCGAATGTGCTCCCCCATTACAAGATCTCATTCACCAAGCTTTTTAATGATTTCTAAAAATGTTCCATTTCTCACATCACCAATCTTCTCATTGTCTCATCTGAATGCCAAATTTTGAGAAACAATAACCCTCACAATACCAAGAATTCTCCGCAAACATTCCTCAAGTGTTGTTTCTCCTTTTGTAAAGCTTTTTGCACAGATTGATCTATTGTTTCACTTCTTCCCAATCTTTTGCTTAATTCAATCCACTTCCTCATGTTTACAACTTGTTCATTAATGCCTTCATGCATTCTAAGTCTCCTACTAATATTATTCCAATCTTGCAATCCTTCATTAGCCAATAGAATTGTGTTTTGTATCTTAAAAAATTTGCAACAAAAACAATAAACTCTATTGGTAATAGAAGAATACAACAACCAAGACCTGTCTCGCTTGTCTCCATTTGGCAATATTTAGAAATAATGGTGTTAGGAGAAATGCCTATTTCATTCATCTTTCAGATGATCCATATTGCATTCTCTCATAGGGCCTTTTATAACAAAGAAATCTCTTAGTTTTATATCAATTAAATTCCAATTACTTGGATCAAATATGTTAAAAGGCCCATATGATATATTGCCATCTTTATTAACCTCATTTTCATCATTTATTGTATTATCTACTGATTCGCCCACATCTTGATTTTGATTCACATTTGCATCATTACCCACATCTTCATCATTTTCTTCCATATCTTCTTCCACATTTTCTTCCATATCTTCTTCGACTTCCTCGTTTGTCTCTTTCTGTCTATGGTTAATCAAAAATTTCTCAAAAGTACCTTCTTGAGATTTCAGAAAGGTATCTTTTTTCTATTTTTCTATTGTCTTTTGATACCCTGACTGATATTTTCTTTTAGGAGGCATGACTCCCTTCACTAATCCTAAAATAAAAAAAAGTAAAAAAAAGTCAATTATAAAAAATTAGTAACGAAATCCAAAGTGTTCTTTAGTTAAAAATTCTAAATATTCATTTATCTAACATGACAACATTTAAACATCAATGTTTAATGTTTAATGTTTAACATTTAACATTTAACACAAAATGTTCAAATTAACGATTCAATGTTCAATGTTCAAATCAAAATAAACAATTTAATATTCAAACTAAGCAGTTGAATAATCAAATATTAGTAAAACAAAGGCCATGCGTTACTTTGCCATTTAGATCCTGTAGAGCCGACTGCCGAGGCATGGATGGCATGGTTGTGAGTCACGATGTCGCGTGGATGGTGGATCCGTCCGTTTGGCATCGAGGCGAGGGAGGGAGAGGCGGTCGTGGATCCATCGGCGTCGACGTTTGATCTGTCCATCGAGGGTGAGGGAGAGGCGGACTGCGGCGTCGATCCGTCGAGGTCGAGGTGAGGCCGCGAGGGGGGCCTCTGATTGTCCGATAGAGAGCTCAGAGGCCGCGAGGCAAGGCGTGATAGTTAGCAGAGGCGCGAGCCATGCGACGCAAGAGATAAGGCGAGATGGAGAGCCTAGAGGCGTGCGGCGTTGATTTCCTTTCGCGCAAATGAGAGATTATAGAGTCTGAGGACTTTGCAAGTCCCACATCAGTTAGGAGGAGAACGAAGCGTGCCTCTTAAGAGGACGTGGAGACCTCTCTTGGCACGAGACCTTTTGGGGTGCCTGTGTGCCACTGCCAAGAACAAAACCGGGGATTGGGCTTGTGCCCTGAACTAGATAATGTCGTGCTACGGGGGACTTCGGCTGTTATAAAGGGCCTTAAAGCTCAAGAAAGAAAGGCCTGGAAAATTTTGGGGCCCCAAAAAATCGGGGGCCTCAATCGTCCCCCTTAGGCTGCAAAAGCATAGGGCTGGCCCTATATGGGGGTGGCATGTGTTGCTTTTGAAAGGCATGTAGAAGAATATTTTATAACCAGAAGCTTCCATAAACTAAGAAAAAATAATTATAAATAATATTTTAGTAAGAAGTAGAAGAATTGATTTTAAAAGTTAATAATTTTAAAAATTTTAAAATATACAAAAATCATATTAATTCCCTTTATTCTTTCCCGACGTCTCTATTCACTCTTCGGTTAACATCTCTCTCCCTTTCATTCCCAACTCCATCTTCTTCCCAATCATCTTCTATGTCAATTTAAAATTTAAAAATGAATGATATTGTTATATTTTTAAACATTGGCAGTAATTTTATTTTTGATTTAAAGCATAATATTATCAAACTAAGAAAAAAAGAAGAAAGAGTTTTCAAGAAATGAGAGTTTGTATTGCAATCTTAGTGCAAATAAACTCAACGAAGTTTATAACAAAATTCGATTCAAATCCTATCAGACCCATGAAATATAAGATACAGGCTAACATAAACCAACCAACACAATCTAGGCTTAAAATCCCACCATATTATGACCAAGCAGGCTACCATAATTTTATTGTTTCCCATTAAACTAGAACTGAATACCTCACCAAGCCATGACATCTCATGTGAGGTCATTGGTGACTTCTGTATAAAGATATTTAGTTTTGATGCCATATATGAAAGCTTTTTAAATGCAAATGTAATCTCCTTAAGTTATTTTGACATTTTTCATTTGAAAGTATAATGACAAATGATTATATTATTTGTCATATCATTTGTCATGCATACTCCCACAGAGATTTCTACCCATGAGTAAAAAATTATCAAGTAATCTACACATTATTTCATACATGGAACATCAAACTTAACCGTTGAAATAAACTTAGTTAGACCTTGGATAAAACATTTCAAGGCATTTGATCAAGGAACACGACACAATCTAAGAAATCCAATTGCACATGAATGAAGATAGCATCACAGAGTGAGGAACAGAGGTAAAAGAGATTTTGGTCTTTAAGTAAAAAAATGAATAATTTAGCAAAGAACCACATATGCACACAAACTAAAATGATGTTTGGTACTAGCATAAAAGAGCTTCCTAGCAAAGAGAACAGTAAGACAAATAGCTAAATACAAATGGAAGCTAAAAATGAACTCTCTTTTTTTTGAATAATTATATATATATATATATATATATATATATATATATAAAATATCCTTTAGGAGGGCAGTTACACACACAGAGAGAGCCCATTTATAATTCCAAATAGTAAATAAATACAGCCGTTCACATTTATAGATGCAAATTGGGGGAGAGAAAACAGGGCTAAAGGCATCATCCCACGCTACACAACCACAGCAAAAATGTCGGGAAGAAGACAAAAGGCTTGACCCACCTATCACTACCTGAGCCCTTTTACATGGATCCATGTCAAGGGGGAAAACCGGACTAGAAAAGACTTCAACCCACACTACAAAATCACAGCAAAATTGCGGGAATGAAGACCGCACTGCAAAAGGCTTACCCACCCTAGATGACTACTACGTCACATCCATGTCCACATACTGTCTATGCCATTTCAGGATTTACCAAGGAGAACAGGCCTCTTCTTGGAGCATGAACTCAGCCTTCATGGCTAGAGTTTCAATCTCAATCTCGACCCTCTTCCTTGCCCAATTGAGCTCCAAAAGTCTTCTTTCCATAGTCATCACATCCACTTCAATACGATCCAGTTCAAGCATCTTAGCTTTTTTACACCTCATGGCTTCTGAGTCACAGGCAAGGTGTGCAAGCCGCTTAATTCGAGTGCGCAAGAAGCCAACAGTCATGCCGAAATCCTCAAAAGATTTTAGTGTCTTGTCCCAGACTGGGAAACATTGAGAGCTGGTGAGCTTGGCAGTCATTATTGCAGCTGCAATGTCAACCGTCTCCGATATGATTCCAGCAACCAATTTACAATTGAGGTCCTTAGTGAGATGCTCATGAAGATATGATTTTTGGCTACAACATAGTTCATAGTACTTAAAGCGAAGATGTTTCGAAAACTCATAATCTATGACCAAACCATTTGCCCGAATGGTGAACTGCTCAAAAGTTTTCACGTCTTCAAATTTAATTTCGAGCTTTCATTTTCCGAGTGCTCTGATCTAGCTTCCATGTCATCATAACCTGATATTATCCTTGTTACATCCAAATATGAACATTTGTTTTCTGAGTCATCTAATATAGGCCGGCTTTTTGCCATGATCCAATGTGAGCAGAGACTATCCTTTGCCACAAAGTGATCAATTTTCATTAACGAGCATGAGGAGTCAGGAAGTAATTTAAAGCATAAGATTCAACAAGCAAATAGCTAGCTAGAAAAACAGAAACCAAAATCCACTAACACTAAAAAGCAACCCATAGAAGAAGAAGTTAAAGCAAAATAAAATTATAAAATACTAGAAGGCGCAAAGAGAAACAATAAACACTGAAGCAATAGTGCAATACAAATGATGAACAAGAATAGAATTGAAGTAACCATGAATACAAACCGGCTTAGAGAGAGAAGAGATCTTAATAAGCAGTCACTTAGCTTATTAGGTACCTGAGTGCACCAAAACTACAGTGACTGCTATCCTCACGCTTGCTAGCTACCCTCTCTTCATACACTACACATCCATAATTGGAAAATTCACAGGGTGCTAAATAAAGTATGATGGATGGGCCGGGGTTTACAAATAAATAACTAATGGATATAACTTACCTCCAACCTGGGTTGGAGGTAATTCCTTCAACCCAACAGATGGCATTAAATAATTGTGCCAAATACGTATTCATATATCCCATAATAAATAATAACTCTGTCAATGTTTTCTCTCCGTTAACATGCATTTGTCTCGAAACTCTCCCGCCATCCGCTGCGCTGCTCCAAACCCAGGCCCTCCCTCTGGTCAACGACTCTCTTTCTCTGCCGCCCCGCCCCTTTGAGGTTTGGAAATTTTCGGTCACCTCCAAGGCCCTAGCACTACGGATGCTCTGCCGCCCCTCCCTCTTGGTCCTTGCCTTCCCCGATGCCATGGCCTTCTCCTCCGCCCTCACATGCTTCGGACGCTCTGCCGCTGCCGAAGGAGCAGATCGGCAGTTGTGGGAAGCAGCGCGACACCACCGGCTTCGAAGAGGGGACTTCCCCATCCGTGATGCCATGGCCTTCTCCTCCGCCCTCACGTGCTTCGGATGCTCTGCTGCTGCTGAAGGAGCAGATCGGCCGTTGTGGGAAGCAGCGCGACACCGATGCCTTCGAGGACGAGTTGTCGAAGCTCGTATCCCCTAGTAATGGCGCTGACAAGGTGCGTGTAATTACCCCCGCCGCAGCAGACGGATTCTCCGGTGACAAGGCCCTAGCACTGTGGATTGGCGGCTCCGAAGAGGGGACTTCTAACCACGACGCGTCAGTGGAGGAGTCGATAGTGAAGGAGCAGAGCGGTAGTCGTGGGAAGCAATGCGACGCCACTACCTTTGAGGACGAGCCGTCGAAGCTCGTATCCCCCAGCAGTAGTGGCGCTGACATGGTGCGTGTCCTCGAATTAATTGTGTTTTTATTTTTGTTGTTGGGTTTGTGGTGTTCTTCATCGATCACCTTGGTAGATTGCAATGTCATCTATTACTGTTGGACCGCCACGATAGATGGCATCATATGCTATTGGGTTTCTTGTGAGGCGAGACATGCTTGGTATCTGATAAGAAGTTGTGGGAACGAAAAAATCTGTGCCTAGATATATAAATATTGATTCCTGATAATTAGTCCAGTAACATTGATTGGTGATAGAATATGAACAGTGTGGGATGGGGATTATGAGCGGTGAACGACCAATCTTGTTGTTCATGAGCGGTGATTTTAGGGGCTTTGTTGGCCCAATTTGTGGGAGTTGGCTCCAATTTCATTGATTTTTATGGCCACACATGGCAGGCCAGAGTAACGCAAATCAAAATGGTAAATACATAAATAAATATAAATTATTAATTAGGCCAGTAATCTATTATTACTCCCAAAAATGTTTGTGTTTTAGTTTATTAATTAGGCCAATAATCTAGTATTATAAATAAATGTTTGTGTTTCTAGTTTCCCTTTATTATGTTTTTGCTATTGGGTTTGTGGTTTTTTCATTGATCACTTTGGTAGATTTATGAATATTGAATATGTTATCTTGGATGCAGATAAATCAAACATGCTCACCGAATAGCAATAATAATAATGATGTTGAAGTTCCAAAAATTGGTATGAAGTTTGATTGTGATAGCAGTGCATATGAGTTTTACAAGGAATATGCTCATCGAATTGGCTTCCGTGTAAGAAAGCAATTTATAAAGCGAGGAAAGATGGGACAAATTAAAAGGAGAACATTTGTTTGTTCAAAAGAGGGTAAACGAGGTGTTGACAAGCGCCAAGAACAAGTGTCTTTTCATCACCCAATTTCACGAGTGGGTTGTCTAGCACGAATGACATGTCAACTTCAAAAAGATGGTTTGTTAGAAGTTGTTTCTTTTCACGAACAACATAATCATGAGTTTGCTTCTTCACCAATGAAACATATGTTAAGGTCAACGAGAAAAATTTCACTTGCTCAAAAGGCTATTGGAGATGATGCGAGAAAACTGGAATATCAATAAAGCAAACCATAGATTTATTGAGCATGCAAGCTGGGGGTCGTGAAAATCTTGGGTTTCTGGATATTGATTATAAAAATTATGTGCAAATTAAGAGACAAATGGCTTTGAAGAAAGGAGATGGTCGTGCCGTGATGGAATACTTTCATAAGATGCAATTAAAAGATCCATCTTTTTTTTATGCAATACAGCTTGATGATGATGATTTGATCATGAACATTTTTTGGGTTGATGCTAGATCTATAGTTGATTATGGATACTTTGGAGATGTTATATGTTTTGATACAACTTATCGAACTAACACATATGATCGACCCTTTGCTCCATTTGTTGGGGTCAATCATCACAAACAAACTATTATCTTTGGTGCAGCTTTACTTTATGATGAAACTGTAGATTCATTCAAGTGGTTATTTGACACTTTTTTGAGTGCCATGTCTGGAAAACAACCAAAAACTATACTCACAGATCAATCAGCAGCAATGGCTAGAGCAATATCAGAGGTATTTCCAGAATCAAATCATCGTTTATGTGTATGGCATATTTATCAAAATGCCACTAAGCATCTAAGTCAAGTATTTCATTCATCTAAGGAATTTACAGATGATTTTAGTCATTGTATTTATGATTATGAAGATGAAGATGATTGGCTACTTGCATGGAATAATATGCTTCAAAAATATAGTCTTACAGATAATAAATGGTTGGCTGGAATTTTTGAAGTGAAGGAAAAATGGGCTATGGTATATGGTCGACATATGTTCACTGCTGATATGAAGAGCACTCAACGAAGTGAATCATTGAACAACGTGTTAAAGAAATACTTGAAGCCAAAACATGATATTTTACGATTTTTGGGGCATTATTCTCGAGTCCTAGCTGATAGACGACATCAAGAACTACAAGCTGAGTTCAAAATGAGGCAAACAATGCCAGTTTTACAAATTGATGTGGAAATGTTGAGATATGTTGCAAGGTTGTACACTCCAGTTTTGTTCCAAATGTTTCAAGATGAGTATATGAAGATTGGAGATTGTAGTATTTACAAGGTTAGTAAATCTAATACTGTCACAGAATATAGTGTTAAATATAGGCAGCGATCTCAAGAACACACAGTGACATATGAAGCCTCAACGGTTAATGTCAAATGCAATTGCATGAAGTTCAATTTTATAGGAATTACTTGTACTCATGCCTTGAAAGTTCTTGAAAAGAAAAATATTAAGAGACTTCCAAGCCAATATCTGTTGCAAAGATGGACACAAGATGCAAAGGTTGGTTCTATTAACGATCATCGTGGCATTAACATTACAGGTGATGTTCAACAATTGGTGGGAAAACGTTACTCTCATTTGAGTCACAATTTTCGTGAAATTTCCACATTTGCTGCAGAGAGTGAGATGATGTATGAACATGCCAAAAGATACTCTGAAATTTTGATGAAGGATTTGCAAGAAATGAGAAAAAGATGTTACTCCGATAATATGAACAGTTGCAAACTGGTCCAAGGGGAAAGTGTTCATAGGAATGTTGTACAAGGTCATATTGGGTTTGAGTCTCATAAGGATTTAACTTTTGAAGGCATACGTGGGATTAAAACGAAGCCAACTGTTGGTCGTCCAAGAAAGAGGTTGAAAAATGCATTAGAATTACGGAAGAATAAAAAATCTCAAAGGAAAATAGTACAACAAAAGGCTAATAAGTCTGGTAAGGCAATGCAAGTTCAACCAGTTGGCTGCTTAAATGAAGTAAGATATCTTTCATTGCACTGTATTAAGGTTATATTTTTTAGCTAAAGTTTAAGTTTTCTTATAATTTACTTATTTCTTGTTGAATTTGGCTACTTCACTATTGTTAGTTCTTATAACATCTAATGTCATAATTATAATTTAAGGGATTTGATCATGAACTTGAACTCACAGCTATAGGAATACTAGAAAGATCTGAAGAGCACATGGTAATGCAATGTTTAATTTTTTTCATGTATAGTGACTAATAAATTTAATATCATTGTTGGTGACTGTGTAACTGATGTTGACTATATATATGTCTTCATAGGTAGACAGTGACAAGAATAGAGACACCACTGTTCTACAATTAGTGATGGATACAACCAAGAAAGTATCCCTACCTGATGTTGGAGTTCTTGGTGGCTTGAGTGATAGATTTGATGAAAGAGGGAAAGGACCTGCCCAGTGACTTACAATATGGGAAAAGCTATTCTGCCAACAAAATTTTTGCTTAAATGGTGATTCCAGAATTTTTTTTGGTTGCCCAGAATGGTGATGTCAGAATGATGGATTTGTCTTTTTTATTTTATTTTTTGCTTAAATGGTGATGCCAGAATTTTTTTTTTTTTGGTTGCCCAGAATGGTGATGCCAGAATGATGGATTTGTCTTTATTATTATTTTTTTTGCTTAAATGGTGTTGGCAGATTTTTTTTTTGGTTGCCCAGAATGGTGATGCCAGAATGATGGATTTGTCTTTATTATTATTATTTTTGCTTAAATGGTGTTGCCAATTTTTTTTTTTGGTTACCCAAAATGGTGATGCCAGAATGATGGATTTGTCTTTATTATTATTATTATTTTTGCTTAAATGGTGATGCCAGAATTTTTTTTTGGTTGCCAGAATGATGAATTTATCTTTTTTTTTTCCTTAAATGGTGATGCCAGATTTTTTTTTTGTTGTCAAAATGGTGATGCCCAGTGACTTACAATATGGGAAAAGCCATTCTGCCCAGCTGTATGTTTTTTATTACTATTTTTTAATTGTATCTTTAAATTTCCAGGCAGGTCATTATCATTTTGCTGTATTTGTATCATTTTGCTCGTGGAGGTGTACCCAGACATATGGCCCGCATGAGTTTGTGATTACCCCTGACCCTTTATAACTTATTTCATATTGATCCATGAGTTCTTACTTGCTCCCGACCCAATATGAGCCATTATATATATATATATATATATATATATATATATATATATATATATATATATATATATATATATATATATATATATATATATTTTTTACTACCGCTTAGACCCAGAAATGAACCATTCTATTTTTAATATAATCAAAAATTTTAATAAACATCTCATTTAACCAAATAAGTAATATTCCATACACGAAACCATGGCTGGATTTTCATCCGAATTAAGCATTCAAAGTAACATTAATAAGAGGAAATACAAGTTGTAGACAATTTTTAAAACCCAGTCACACGTTCCAAAAAAGGAATGTCTGTTTACACAAAATCTGTCCCATTCACATCTCCAACTAATAGTTTGAGGGGTCTGTTGGCTCAACTGAAATTACATTCTTAGTGGGCTGGATGCTACGCTTGTGTCTATCATATTGTTGCACCCCTAGTGGCCTGTGTTGTGTCTACCATATTGTATAAGTTTGTCCAGTATGGGAACCTCCAAAGGAACTGGATCAAGACAGCGCTCAGTGGCAGCAACAATTACCTGGTATCAATAGGCGATGAATCTGCATTAATAATTTCCTGGTCTAGAGCTTAGATTTTTTAAGGAAAAAACCACTTAGTTTGTATTAAGCCCTATGGTTGAATCAACTACATATGTACAAAAATCGGCATAAGAGAATCTGCATTAATAATTTTCTTCTATTACCTCATCAAGCAAGAAATCTACCGCTTCATCTTCTACAGTTTCCTTTACACCAGTTCTCAGGAACTGAACATCCAACTGAATTTGTTGGAATCCACTCCTGTAGTTAATAAACAAGCCCAGTTTAGTTTATAGCACCAACATCAGTAAAATTGTAATGTCATTTGCTAACTTTTATCATTTTTGTAAATTTGCAATAGATGTAATACTATGGCTAGCTTCTAGCATATTAGAGAAAAATGAAAAAAGGGAAAGATTCAGTTATAACAAACTAAATTTTGCCAACAATAGAACACGATTGGATTTTCACATGTCAAATCTACAAAAATTAATTGCTTACAAAGGGTAGCCATTAAAATGTCACATTGGCATCACAAAAATAAACTTTTTATTAGAAAAAATAAATTTTATAAAGGCTCAAAAATGTCACATTGACATCACTGATCCACTGTTTTATTGACCACAACCATAAATTCTGTTTAGCCATGATCATTAAAAAAACATACTTAATAGCCATTTTGATGCAGCATTCCAAAGCCAGAATAAGTCTTCACTCATACAAGATGCAGAAACTTTCCACTAGCTGACTGAAAGGTTTGACAAATTTCCCCTGGAACAAAAGCAAGCCATGCTCATAAACCCGTATACTACCCCCAGAAAAAGAAGCAACTATTTCCTGAAATTTTGAAAACAGATATTATGAAGACGCTACATAAAAGCATGAATAGAATTGCACATGTGGAAAATTATATCTAAAAAAAAGTACGGTTATTCACTCATCCCCTGCCTCAGTAATCCTAGAGACACATGGTTTGTTCGATGAAAACAAAAAGTTGAGCCATAACAAGAACAAGAACAATCCCAACAAGAACTTTATCCCCTTGTCTTCAAGAAGCCCCACGAAGTCCTCAAAACCCACCCGTGATCCACCCCAACTAGATCGAACCGTGCAATGTCCTCTGCCATCGACGCGCAGGAAATCATCCTCGAAGCCATTTTCAATTTATGATTCAGCGCGATTCGTGCATCCCTGAACGCACTTAGACACTTGCTCTTTGTGAAGTCCCTGCATTTCTCTGTGGTCGATGCTACACAGATTGCAACTCGCACGATTCGCACTCCTGTCTCGCCTTCAGCTCCTCGGCACCGCCAGTGCCGTAGAAAACCACTTGCGCACCACGGAGGGCTAGGAGAAGGCCATGGCATCGGTGTCGCGCTGCTTCCCACGACTGCCGATCTGCTCCTTTGGCAGCGGCAGAGCATCCGTAGTGAGGGCGGAGGAGAAGGCCATGGCATCGGTGAAGGCAAGGACCAAGGAGAAGTCCCCTCTTCGAAGCCGGCCATCCGCAGTGCTAGGGCCCTGTAACGGGAGAATCCGTCGGCTACGGCGGAGGTGACCGAAAATTACCTCAAAGGGAGGGGTGGCAGAGAAAGAGAGTCGTTGACCAGAGGGAGGGCCTGGGTTTGGAGCAGCGCAGCGGACGGCAGGAGAGTTTCGAGACAAACGCACGTTAACGGAGAGAAAACGTTGACAGAGTTATTATTTATTATGGGATATATAAATACGTATTTGGCATAATTATTTAATGCCATCTGTTGGGTTGAAGGAATTACCTCCGGAGGTAAGTTATATCCATAACTAATATATAGCTGTTCAAAGCAGGGATTTGCTGTGTTTCTATGATCGAGAAATTGGGGCAGTAATCCTAATGATGATGGCCTTGTGGTTAATGGTTGTGTGTTTCTATGTGACCAACTCGTTGGTTGGTGTAATGATATTGACAATCGGACAAAAACCCGCCACGTGGAGCTAAATTTGTGGATCAACAGTCATGGTTAATCAGGTGCGCCAACAGTTTTGTCTCCATTTCGCCGTCAAATTTTCTATGTTTCCTCTCATTTATTACAAGTGTACGGAGTAGTCTCTGTATATCTAATATCGGTCCCTCGACGATGGGGTTTGTCGGGATGCGTTGCGTAAACCATGATAACCATCGGCATTTGTATCATATGAAATCCAATGCAAATGAACAACTTTAATGAAATATAAACTTTAAAGTATCTCCCCAAATTTAAAAAGATAAAATGTAGGAGATGTTTGGCCGGATGACGATTTTTTTTAAAAAATAATAAATTAGATGAATTTAAAAATATTTACAAGTAATTTTCTTTAAATTTATTATTTTTAAAAATAATTATATGTGGCTATAGCATCATCAAAAACAAAGTGAAATATTTAATTCCAACCCCGCCTTAATGTTCCCAAAGTCTACCGGAAAATCGCGCTTTTGCCGTTGCGGACGCCATCAGAGGGTTATCCTCTTTGCGGTGGCCAAAGCGGAAGTCGGGAAGTGGAAGGTGATGATCCGTTGGGAGAGTACAACATCTGGGGCCTTCCCAGAGGCAGACGATTCAAAGGAGAACGCACACGGCCAAGGCGGCTGCTGGAGGGGGGTGGGACGGATAGACGCCGGAGTAGAAGGATATAATATTGATGAAGATGAGGTCATGTATTTATACAAAATCGTTTTTTTCTTAAAATATTATTTTAATAAAATGAATTCAATGTGAATTTTAGATAAATTTATGAAATAATGCAGGTTTTATCTAACTTTAAAGATTAATTTGATGAAAGTCATGCTAATTTAAATCATTAGTATTAGCTTTAAATGTAATAAATGATACTATATTAATCTCATTAAATATTAAAATTATATAACTTTGACTTATAATAATTTATATATGTTCATCAAATTTTGAGAACAAAGTAGCATTATAAAAAATATATGACGACCAACTTCAAACAGTGATCACGCCTCATGTTCCTCAACGGCGACCACCGTCATAGGTCATTCCTATATATCCACGACGTCAAAAAATATATATATCAATTTGCTGTAAGCAAAGTCAGCTCAACATCCTGGTGATCGAACTTTATTTATATTGTTTTAAAAACTTAAATATTCTTGTAGTATATATTATGACTCTAAAATTTAAAGACAATCTAATGATTAATTTTTTACAAATTCAATTACAAACAATTTGAATTTTAATAAATTAAAATTTATTTATTTATCTTTATATTTTTTGTAATTGCAAATTCCACTATTCAAAACGTTGCATAGAGAATCGATGGTGATAAATTTGATCATCACTACCGCGAGAGGCAATCAAGAGAAGAAAGAGAGAGAGAGAGAGAGAGAGAGGTTATATGTGGCGAATGTAATAATGAGTGACATATTATAGGAATTGGTTTAAATTATAGATTGGAGAAGCTATAATGTGTATTTAACTCCCTATAATAAGGTAGAAAGTCAAATAAGAAGATGATTGAATATGCTCTTAGTCCTACAGTTTAGTAAGCTTCCATTTAATCAGCTTGACTGGTAATAATTTGCGATAGCTCCCCTAACATATTCAACACTTATAATAATAATTAGGGATGTTAAACAAGTAGGCCAAAGCTAGTCCCTAGGCCTTATAGCATGTAAACCCATCATGATTCAATGCGCTAAGAGAGTCACTTTATTAATAGTTTAGGCCAAGATTTTTGGGTCAAGATTAGCCCACCAAATCGAGCTTATATGCCCATATTCCTCTAACCCGACTAGCCCTTTACGCCCAGATGCCAACTTGTTTCTCAAATATCCAGATGATATATACTTGGCCAACTATCCTAGTGCACACGTTGGCTCATGGGCAGGCGTCTAGATCGCCACGTGACACACTCAGAATAATCCGTATGTTATTAGAGGCAGGGTTTGAACCCTTGTCGGAGTGCTATCTAAAGGGAGGTCAAGGGTTCAAATCCTGCATCTAACAACCTGTGGATTATTTTTGGTTTTGTCATGTGGCGATTTAGACGCATGTTCACGAGCGAACGTGTGCACTGGGGTAGTAGGTCAAGCAACCTTGTGGATATTCGAGAAACAAGCTGGCAACTAGGGATAAGTGGCTAGACATATTAGAGAGATTTAGGCTTACGGGCCCGGTTTGGTGAGCTAATTTTAATCCAAATTATTAATAAAATAATTTTAGTGACATATCAAATCATGGTAGGTTTACTTGCAATCAAGGCCCAAGTTAGTCGGAAACGGGCTCAACCTTTATGCTAATATTTTTTTATATTTTTAAATAATTTTATAAATTTAAATATATTATTTCGCTCAAAAATTTATGAATCAAACGGGCCTTTCCACTATTATAAATCTTATAAAATATAAATATATTATATAAAATTGTAATAAAATAAATTATTAAAACAAAAATAATAATATATAATAATAAAACCTTACATGTTTGGTCCGCCAACCTGACTAGCCAAGCTCGTTCTGTTATGCATATAAACGAATTTTACAAGTTTAGCTTATAAAAAAACTAGCCAACCCACGTAACCCGCGTATCAGAAACCCTTTTAACAATCGTAATAACCCTGATAACCAAGTTGATTGCAAGGGAAATAAATTTACGTGTCGTAAATGTTATTTATTCATTTCATTTTTCTAAGTTTTTTTTTATTTGTACGACAATGAATTTCGTTCGGAAGTGGTCCTATTTTTATGGTGCACGTACGTTTGCTTTAGCCGTTCAGCTTGCCCCATATCATGTTGGAATTGATTTTATATGTTGTTTTGTTTACGTTCATGTCATTGAACAGCGTAGGCTCGGCTCGCACCAAGTGTCTCTGTCACGTCCGGCCCAACAGCACCACTCTGTCTCTGCGCCGACGCAAAAGCCCCTTTTCCTTCTTTGACATTGTCAACAAAAATGTTGGAGAATGGAGATGCTTCTTAAAAAAAGCAAAAAAAACCAATGCCATGAAAGCGTGGCTGATATCGTAACTGCATACGTCAGCTTCCATGCGGTAGTCCGAAATTTTAGATAATAGAATATTAAATATAATATTTATGAGGTGGGAGGACAAACATGATTGATCATTGATCCCCCGTGTGTTAGTGTAATTAATGATTGTAACTTTTTCTTTTCAGGGAAAATGTTATTTTGAGGGGAAAAAAATTGTAAAAGATGATGCATGCATATTTATGGCAAAAAAGAAATTTTGGAAAAAAAATATTGGTATGTGATTGTGTGTGTGTGTGTTTTTTTTTCTCTACAATTGCAAAAGAGTATGTTCTGCAATAAAAAACAATGATATGTGAATAAATAATATTATGGATAGAGTTTTTAAATGTCAAAATGACTTGGGGGTGGAGTGGGGTTGTCGAAACAATTAAGTTTCATTTTCCTTTTATCTCATTTCATTTCATTAGTCGTAAACGGCGTGTCATTTCTTCTTGCTTTTGCAAAAGTAACGCCATGTGGTATCATTAGTTTGATCAGCACCATAACCAAACCTGAAATAGTGTATATAATAAGTCGTCGCAGTCCTGGTCAAATAAATTTAATGATCTTTGTTCTACTACTATCTTAGCGCGTTTCTAGAACGTGTGAATATAACATGTGGCACGTGGAATGTCAATGAGAGTGCAATATATGCGGATCTCCTATTTTTTAAAAGCGAATATTTATTCTTTTCTATAATGGTTTTGCAAACTCAATACTTTTATGTAATTGATATGTTGTAATATTCTTATGGTGCATTCGATTTTATTGACGCTTATATAGAGGGAGGGAGAGAGAGTAAAAACATTCATTAAATTGAAAGAAAGATAAAGGAATAGCGACTTCCTTTTAAGCCAGGCACAGCATTTTTAAAAAGTTAGAACTACTGTGAGTCTATTTTAATTTAAAACTAATAAAAATTTTAAAACTGTTTTTAAAAATTCTTTATTACTGTTATATATGTTTTAAAGTCTAAATTTAATTATGTCATGAGATTCAAATGATTTTAAAAGAAGTCCCTATATTTTATTACTTAAGTCAATTAAATTTGTTTTTTATTTTATAAAATCCAATTTTAATTTTTTTTTAAAATATGTTTCTCTCTTATATAAATTATCAAATATAATTTATTTTCAAACTGTAATTTAACACCAACTTCAAAAAAATATAAAAAATAACGTACAAAAATCAAATTCATACCAAAATAACATTTGATAAAAAAAATTAAAACGCACATCACGTTGTTAGAAAGTTACAAACTATATATATAGGATATCACAAGAAATCCGACCTAATTCAATCCTACCGGCTACCGTTAAAATGGCCTTAATGAAAACATAACCAAACTTGTTATTAGCAATAAGTTTGATTCTAAAAGTTTGGGCCTTAACCGAGGTGGATTTCATATATATATATATATATGGTTCGGTTAACAGTGGCGTCTTATAGTTTAATTCTTTCACATCCTAACTCCTAAGCTAAACTAGGCCTTGGCCTCATCTCGAAAAAGAAAAAAGAAAAAAGAGCCTAGTGCTTTCTGCTTGTCATCCTTACTATGCAATCTGTCATAGTGCAATGAGCACATCTCACAATCCAAGAAAACATTTTTATCCGACAGTTATCAATTTTATTATTACCTCACGGAATATATATTATGGGTGTGATGGTCATTTATGAGAAAAATCTCAATATAATTGTCTGGTGGTTTTTTGCTATGTGTTTTACCTTGCAAATATTATGAGTTTGAATTGGGTGATGATTTAACCAAGATACATTGTATTTATTTTGATATTTATTTTAAAAATTAACTGTTAGATTGAATATTCATATAGTATATATTATATTTATAAAATTTTATAGCAATTTAATGATTAATTTTTGTGCAAATTCAATTGAATTTTTTTTAATATATTTGATTTTTTATTTTTTTAATTGAATTTGCATAAAAAATAATCGTTACATTACCGTGAAATTTTACAGGTATAATATATGCTACATAAATATTTAATCTAATATTTAATTTTTAAAACAAATATTAACAAAATATCAAAATAGCTTAGATTAGCACGATGATAATGTCAACTGGATTACTAGTAAATCCAAACCCAATACCATGCACTAGGTAAACATCAACTATATATCACCTAACAAATTATTGTTGAGCTATGATATATTGCTTATTTTACTATTTAAAAATTAAATAGTAATTTGATATTATATTGTATTAATTTATAATTGTAGTTATATTTTATTTTAAAAAAAATCAAAAATCAAAAATATTTAAATTATACATTTAAATAATTAATTAAAAATTTTAAAATATTATTAAATCATATTTTTATATATTTATGAGATATTAAAATTTATTTTATAAAATTAAATAAAACATACTTTTTTATTGTTCATTGACATTTTAAACAAATTGCTTTTTAAAAGTTAACATAGACAACGTGTATATATATAGTAATATATTAATGGGTGTTATGATGAGATTTAAGTATTAGTATTCATATATGTTTCAAAATATTATATTTAAACCATTGGAATGTCAAAACAATAAGAAGAAAAATGATATATGCAATCGAAAAACATATCATAATTTATTGATAATTTTATTTCTTACTTTTCTTTAGATGATCTAGTATGTTGTCACATTATAATAATTACTCATTAATTACTCGGGTAAAAATTTTATAGTTAAACATGCAGATGTGATAATAAAATAAGAATAGTTATCTTGCAAAGAAGTTGATAAATTTAGGTATAACATTGATAATATTGTGTAAAGAAACAAAAATATCAATTCTAACAATTATTAAAAGTTAAATTTCAAAAGAAATTTAAATTTGAAAAAACATGAGAAAATTTAAAAATAATGAAGTATTATATGTGGAAATGTTGTTGGATAATAATAAAATTTCACCTATTTTAGTGCCGCTATGTGAATATACTTTCATCAAACTTTAAGTGACCGATTATCATTACCTTTGACTAGCCAAAATGTACTACCATCTAAAAGCTTCCACAATAGGTTTGGCATAATCAATATTTTCCTATAATTTAAGAAAAAAATAAATAAATTTGTCAAAAAAAAAAACCATCTACAATTAGTTGGTTTCATAAAACAGGATATAGGAATATAGAATGAATAGTAAATATTTATATTTAATGATTTACTATTTATCTCTAAATGTTTCTTCTATAATTTTTAATATGTATTATTATACTTGTAAAATTTTGATTAGTGGTAATAAATGAAAGGAAGAGAGAGAAAATAAAAAAAATAAATTAAAAAATAAATATAGATAGAAATAAAAAATCTTTTTGATGTTTTTAGAAAATAAAGTAAATTTTAAAGAATAAATATGCTATTTACCCCCGAGATGATAACCATAATGCATAGTTATCAGAACCGGACCGGACCGGCCGGTCGGATCGGTGAACCGGTGACCCGGGCCCTTAATCGGTCCGGTTTTTTAATTGGACCGTTTCTGCAAAAAAAAATCAGAGAAATCCGGCTGACCCGGCCGGTTGTTTGTGAACCAGCCGGGTTTTACAGAACCGGCCGGTTTTTTTTAAATATAAAATATTATTTAATTTATTTTATAATACAATTTTAATTTAAAATTAATGACTAATATTTATATTTCACTTCAATATCCTTCTAAACTCTATTTAATTTTTTTTCTTATTAATTTATGTTAAAAATACATATTAAAAATAAACCGTGTTATATTAGAAGCATAATTTTAATGTGTTAGTTTAAAATATTTATTTTTTATTAATATATATTTATATATAATTATTAATTATATGACCGGTTCGACTATTGATCCGACGGTTGAACCAGTGACCCGACCACCCAGTGCCTTCGCCGGGTCAGTCCGGTTTTGATAACTATGCCAAAATGTGATGCGTTAATGACAATAAAACTCGTCTTCGACATTTTGTTTTGAATGCTAATTTATTTATTTATTTATTTATGAATGATGATGGTAAGTTAGAATTAATGGTCGTGGTTTGCTATCTCGATCGCCACGAGCATTATGCCTCATTATCATGTGCATGCGTGGTACCGTTTTAGTTTTTTCTCTATATTATGCTTGAGGATTTATTTGCTAATAATATTTATTCCTTTTCAAGTTTTTTTAAATAACAAATATCAAACAAAACATTGTCAAATTTATCACTAAATTCAAGTTCAAAGAATTTGGAATTTATCAGCAAATCAACTTTTGTTCTTTTAGATTAAAAAGTTTAGATATATATATATATATATATCAATAATTTCTTTCTTCCTTTGTTTTTCAAACATCCGAGGTAACAACTTTTTTTAAAAAATATTTCAGCAGGAATTTAATAATAGATAATATTTTATATAGATAGATTGTACACATAATTATTATTAAATATTATTTTAAAAAAATAAAAATAAAAATAAAAAATTATCGTGTGAATTACGTTAAATAAAAAAAATGGCTGTGTTGTCTGGTAGTCGTTTTAAAAGCTTTATTAGTTAGCTGGTAGCTAACTAGGATGTCAGCATGTAGCGGGGGGCGGCAATGTGGCAAACGCAGACCGTGGGGTGGGCGAGCATCCGCCGTTTGCTCTAATCATTATTTAATTATATTTGACTGTAAGATATCAAACCTCGTGCGTGCTTTCTCTGTTCCAAACAGCATACATGTGGTGCAACATTGAACTTAATTGCTGACGCAGATTATAATATTTAACAGGAGGCATCGTAAGTCACGCATCGCATCCTTTATTAATATATATATACATGACACATTTATTTAACATGAAAAGGACGTAAATGACTGCTCACATCCCTATTCGTTTATCCTCTTCTAAAAAAAATGAGGCGGTAGAAAAATTAGATAAAAAATAAAAATATATTTGATGTTATTTTTTATTTTTAAAAAGTATTTAAAAAAATATATTTTATTGCATGGCCATCGCAGAGGGAGGTTGCAGGACTAGATCGGCCGCCGTAGGGGAGAGGTTCTAGACAGGATCATTGCAAGGGAGACGTTATAGGGGTGGGGCTGTTGGAATCAGGGATGTCGTCGGACTGGATTGGCCATCGCATGGGGGGAGATCACTGGATTAAATTAGATTGCAAGGGGGGCATTGCCAAAAATAGAAAACAAAAAATAAAAACATTCAAAATATATTTTTATTCCTTCACATTTGAAAACAATTTATTTTTAAAAACCAAAAATAAAAATAGTCACAAAACATAAAGAAGTAACCGTTTACTATCACTCCCCCACATCTTTTGAGATTTTGCTACATGCAAGAAAAATGTATAGTATATAGGGAAAATGTGGCTATATAGTAGCTTACAATGACTCCTTTTGTATTACATCCAAATGGGTGTAATTAACCGTGAGAAACTTGCCTTCGTAGTTTGTTCCAAAAATACCTCGTTCAACTCAAGTCACTTGGAGGAAGAGGCAGCTGGCAATAGATTTATTTTCCTAGGACTGCTTAGAGGCACTTCAAGGTCCCTCGTTGGGAGGAAAAAGAGGTGATCAGCAACAGATCTACTTCCCTGAGACTACTTGGAGGCTTTTGAGGTGTTTTCCCTTGTTTGAGAAGAGGAAGACGAGGTTGGTGACAAATCTGTTGCCTGAGACTACTTAACGATGCATTTGGGTGGGCATGGTGTCACATCCCGAATTTCCTACTCGAAGAAACCGATTAGTGACTTCTTCCGCCCAACTCTAGTGGAACAAGGGATAGGATAAAATGACAACTACAAGAGAACCACATTATATAGTATACATTCCCTACATGTTTAAATTCATTAATCAAAATACAATATTTCATTAAACTCAAAAATCTCATACAAAATCTCCCTCTCGTGGGGTTACATCAAGTCTCCATGTTAATATCATTACATGAGTGAACAGAAAGAAATATAAGAAAAATAAAATAGTTCTCTAGTTCGAGTCCACACCTCGATTATCCAACCTAACTCCGGTAAGCACCTATATGCTATGTCGATCACACATCGACTACACGTTGAAAATTCTCGTATTGACCAACTCATGAAAAACACTCTCTGGAATCTTCCTTTAGTCGACATCGACCACCACTAAGTTAGGTCAACAACATCGATCACAATATCCTACATCGACCAAAGGTCGTATCGATCAAGTCTTAACTTGACAACATGGTTTAGCCTCTCCAAAATAATTTAGCTTCTAAGACCCTCGCTGAGGCACTATGCCCTAAGACTCCCACTAACGTAATGGTCAAGAGTCTTTACCCAAATAACAAATGCCATCTCTCTAATACCCACCCTATTACAAGAGCTAACTCTTCAATCCCCTAAATACTGGTTATTATACATGGTCATGTAGCATTGATTTAACCTACGATGCCAAATTATGTCGGGGGGTAAAAAGGTCATTTTCCCCTCATTAAGTAAAAAAACTATTTGTTGACATCTTTTCCACTACTTTTTTACACTTATCAATGAACTCTATTGATTTTTTTTTCCCTTTTTCTTCCACTTTTTTTCACCTAAACTTTTTATACTCCAATCATTTTTCATACCTTATGAAACAAAGAGTTAATGAAAATCACATCTTAATTTGCCATAAACTAAAATTATTCTTCCCATAGATTTATTAATCTTCACATTCATCCCAAACATTTTGCTCAAAAAATACTTGATCAGGATAGACATTCAACAATGAGACATATTTAGCAGCAAATATAGTATCAAGAAATACAATAACAGAAAAATAAATAGTTGACCAGGATAGATAGTGAGCAAGATAAATGATTGAATAGGTAAAAGTCAAGCATACAAACATAGAGCAAGGGATGATATTGGTCAAACAAATTCAAACATGCACATTTTATGCAAAATTTAAAATTCATCTTTTGGGATATATAGGATAAATTTACGCGGGGATTCATGCCATTTATTCCCTAGCTATAGCACCATAATTTCAATGAAAGCATGTAGTAACAGTGATGGCTACGGCCAATAGGTTTATGGGTATATTAGAAGAGTCGGTTTATGATCAATGCTTCATTGATATATTGAGTGAGGTAAGATATGGTGAACTTTAATTTTAGTCAAACGTAATGGCATCATGTCATTTACTAGCACTCAAATTATTATGTTAAGTAATCAAATTAACATAAGACAATGTTTATTAGATTAGGCAAATTCAAGTTGTCTGGTCAAATTAATCCTTAGATTGAAATCAAAAACTAAACAATTCATTTTCAGATACCCCAATTGATTCCACATGTTTTACCCAAACCCAAATAAAAGAGGGTCGATCCTTCTGCCAATAAAAATATGAATTATTTGACTTTTATATATACTAGGCCAAAGGCCATTAGAATTAGACCCTCCAAGTCCTACATCAGCACGTTAGAAATAATTAATAAAATCGGAAAAGAAAAAGTGATCTACACTGTAGGCTTTCAAATACCATATCAGCACCCATGATCTCTCTCTCTCTCTCTCGGCAGCAGACCTATAAGTGCTTACGTGGCAATCGCAACCCACCTCTCCTCTCACTCCTCATAAGTTATAACCACTGTAACTGCCACCAAAACAGACGCACAGAGAAGTGAGAGAAAGAATATGAGATGAGTGAAGAACTAAGGATAGAGTACCAGCTGCTGGAGGAGATTGGCCGCGGCAGATTCGGCGTCGTCCGTCGCTGCTTCTCTCCGGTTTCCGGCGAATTCTTCGCTGTCAAATCCGTCAATACCCGTAGTCTCCGCCTCGCCGCCTCCGCTGGCGACGGTGACTCTACCGACCTCGAGTGCGTCGAGAACGAGCCTAAGATTCTCCTCCACCTCCCCCCACACCCCAGCGTCCTCCGCCTCCGCCGCGTCTTCTCCGACGACCACCACATCCACCTCGTCACCGACCTCTGCGACGCCGCTGACCTCTTCGACCGCCTCGCCTCCTCCCCCGGCCGCAGACTCCCGGAGCCCGAAGCGTCATCCGTGCTCCGCCCCATAGTCGACGCACTCGCCCACTGCCACCGCCACGGCGTCGCCCACCGCGACGTCAAGCCTGACAACGTCCTCTTCGACGCCCGGAGCCTCCGGCCACGGCTTGCCGACTTCGGCTCTGCAGCGTGGCTCGGAGAGTCGCGGCGGCTGACCGGGGTCGTCGGGACGCCGTACTACGTGGCGCCAGAGGTGGTGATGGGGCGGGAGTACGACGAGAAAGTGGACGTGTGGAGCGCCGGCGTGGTGATGTACGTGATGCTGGCAGGAGTGCCGCCGTTCTACGGCGATACGGCAGCCGATACTTTCGCGGCGGTGGCAAGGGGTAACCTGAGGTTTCCGGCGAAGTTGTTCAGGTCTGTGTCGCCGGCGGCGAAGGATCTCATGCGGAAGATGATCTGCAGGGATGCGTCTAAGAGATACTCGGCCGAGCAGGTTCTGAGTAAGTTCTGTTCCCTACTTGCTCTCCCTCATAGGACCAGACCAGAGAGTATCAGTCATATTTGTTTGCTGCTGCTGGGAAAATGAAGCAAAATTAAATGAACTTGTTTTCTCGACATCTTGGATCCCGGGTTACTTGATTTTTTCTTCTTTTATATATATGCTGAATCTGAATGAATCTTTCATGCCTTAACTGTTCAATAATTATTGGGATTTGCTTGGTGTTGAACTGTGATGATTAATGAACACCATGCTAATTTCAAATATGGTTTTTGGGGCGTTTAATGATATTCATACGTTGATTGAGCAATTTTTGTGTGCTTATTACTGTGTGAATTGATTTCAGGGCATCCATGGGTACTTAGTGGAGGGCAGAGGAGCTCGGAGGCTGATGTAACCTGAGAATGCAGATCAAGCTACAAGCGTCTTCTTTTTCTTTTGTATGCATCTCCTTTCGGCAGAGAGAGATGAATCCTTGGGATTTGCAATATATAGTGGAATGGGATCCTACACCTATCCCATGACATCAAGAATCTGCCACCTCCAGGCACCGCTTGAAGGTGATAAATATGGCACTTGACCCGATGCTTGAACTAGTTCTCTGCTGCCCGTATCTGGGCTTTTTTTTTTTTTTTTTTGAGTTGTGTTTTGTGTTTGGAGGCTACGAGAAGATGACTCAAGCAGTAATGTGGGCGTGCTTGTGCAGTTAATGCAGTCCTGTGGATTTGTTTGTGCACTGTGGGCATGTATTCATCACCATTTCTTTTCTCTTCTTTTGGTACAGCCTGCCGTAATACCATCACTAAATTTATTTATTTTTTAAGAGAGAAAGAGAGAGAGGAAGGTGGGCGGTAGAAGGCAATTTGAACACATATTCTTGGCACATAATTGCCATGACTTATAAATACACCATATGAAATGTATGTGTTCGTTTCACACTGGTAAAATATTTGATTTGTAACCGAGAGTTAATATTTGTAAACTATAAACTGTTATTAAAAGATATATTTTAACTAAAAACTTTAGTCATACCTTACGGGCCCAGGGCCTAACCTTACGAACTTTTTACCTGGTAGTCACACAAAGAATGGCATAAAGAAGCCTACCACTGTTTACTTTAATCCTCCTGAGGATTCAATTTGAGCCGGTTCCTAACCTAATTCTAAGCGCGCGTGGGAAGTCGGATGTATGAACAGGTTCAATTATCTGAGTCTCATCCCATATGATAATTAAGCGCACGACAGGATATCGGATTGACAGTAATAATTATTTTTATCCGCGTCCGGTCCTGCTGAATTACATACCTAAACACACAAAAATTGTTATAAAAGCAACATTAGTCGACCATTCAAATTTACCATTTACTCGATCCCCATCATAAGTACAACGGCAGATAACACAATTGCAAGTACAGACACACATATATATATATATATGTGGGAGTGTCTTCTTTGACCCTGACGATTGACGAAATGTTAGGCCAATTAGTTGAATCGTTGATAGCTTATAGTTTTGTCTTCTTATGGATTTCACGTTTGATTGGGACTGGTGGGAACTTGATAGCCATGTTCAGTTCCCAATTAAAGGGCAATGGGTTGGTGATCTGACATGTCGCCAGCTCTCATAAATATATATTTTATGATGTATGATGACATTTTTGGGAAGTGTACTGCAAGCCAACTTGGTCGGGACTCGATGCAGGATCCTATAACAAAATATATGAGGCCGGATTTGGTGGAAGGCAAATTTAAAATTTTGCCGTGAAAATTTAGATAATTTTAGTATTAAATTAATATTTATTTTAAAAATAAATATTAGATTAAATATTATATTATAAAATTTTATTGTGATATAACGGTTAATTTATGCGTAAATTAAATTAAAAAATTTAACTTATTTAAATTTAGATATTTTTTAATTTAATTTATATATAAATTAATCATTAGATTAATCGTAAAATTTTACATGATATATATTATATGAATATTTAATTTAATAATTAATTTATAAAATAAATATCAATTTAATGTTAAAATTATTAAAAGTTTTATAGTAAAAATCTGAAGATGCTTTCCAGCAAATTCATCTAATAATATTATTTAGCATATCCCTGTAATAAACAAGTAATTGAGGTGAGCTGTCGGACCAACTTAATAAGTTCATTTCTCAAAATAATCAATATGACAGTGGTGCTAATAATAATATCAGCATTGGAAGGCTACCTGCATAATATATATCATCCAACTTTGCAAACTGTTTCCAGGTGATTTCGGTTATTCAAAGTCACTCGAAATGCACATTTCATCCGTGCCCACGAACGATTACAACTTACAGGTGAATTAGCCCTCACCTAGCGAATCCCAACAATACCTTTATTTACTTATTTTACGTCTACAACACATGTACCCTGCCTGCACGAGTCACGCAACATATGATCCAAAATTCTACAGTACGTGCAGTAGAAAAAGGTCATGCAAACATATATATGATCCCATTCCCATCCCTCGCCCACGCGTACTCAACCGAATTCTCTGTTTCTCTTGGAAAAAGAAATGTAAATTACGCTAAATCTAGATTTCCAACACTCCAACATGACACTGAGCAGAACGCACCCGGGCTTAGATATCTTCGGTGCATTCCAAATACTGGGGTCTGACAAAAATACGAAAATCAGTCTTGTACGTACCTGTTATCGCACATTGGAGAAAGTTTACAATCAAGTATGCTTGATATAGATCTAAGGATAGCCTCTCCTACAACCAATTGATTTTAGGACATTGACCATTGGATTCTAATATGATATCAGAGCAGGTTGTGTTTCTACTTACGATATTCATTACGTGAGAAGTTTGTTCTCAATGTTCCGCCCTACCCATGATTTTCGGCCGTGAGTATCATCCACGTTGCCACGTGAGGGGAGTGTGTTAGAGTCCCACATTGGAGAAAGTTTCCAATCAAGTATGCTTGATATAGATCCAAGGGTAGCCTTTCCTACAGCCAATTGATTTTAGGACATTGACCATTAGATTCTAATAGTACCTGCCCAACCCCATGATTTCTTGTACTCTGCCAAGTGGGCATTTGTCGTCACCACTACCCTCCTGCAGTCCTGCCTCCTGGACATGATGAGACGGCGGCTACATCCGATACTGTACTGCCTGCTGTTGTATCCCATTTTGACCGGGTTAGATTGCAACCGTACTTGGCGAAGGACCACTAAGTGATAGAAGATGACATTCGAAGAATAACGCACTTGACCACACTTGATTCCGAGGAGAAATGAAATGATTATGACAAAAGTACCAAGTTGAATTGGACAATCGGTGGGCAGCCCGCTATTTTATTAATAACTTCCCTGATACTTGTCGTAATCCAACAAAGTCAATTGCATTAATTAGATAACATCTTTATCTATCATTTCCAATTGGTTTGAGAATATTCCGGGCTGTATTCAATTAGTTATGATTTTTCAAAGTTGACAACCAAATCTTGTACAAATTTGGGGGAGACAGCCAGTGCGCAGCACACTATTTTACCAATAACTTTCTCAATACTTATTGGATCTAAATAAAGTCAATTTCATTAGTTAGATAACATCTTTATCTATCATCTCCAACTGGTTTTAGGGTAATCCGAGTTCTGTGCAATTATCTATGAACTTTTGAATCGGACGGGCAGAATGCTCATTTTATCATGTACCTCTGTGCGGTATTTCCCACTTTTCTCCTAAATGGCTGATTCTGTTGGAGTGATTCCACTTTCAGAAGATAAATAACAGAATTTTGAGCAAAATAAGACCAATTTGGCTCTAATCCGAGCTCTGTGGAGAAAGTTATAAATTTTTAAAGTTGCCCCAGAAATCTGCCAATTTTCCACGAATTTTGGTTCTTCATATGCATGTTTCTCCCACATTGCCAGTTTTGCTTCTCCTTCGCTCGGTATATATACAAAGGCACTCTCCTTACACAGCAAGTGATAACAAGAAAGGCCTAAGGAAGCCCAAGTAGAGGCGCCACGTGGCGACCAAGCCCACACACGGAAATTTTTGGGGAAGCCCAAATCCGGTGGTCAAACTTGGTCAGATTCAGACTAAGCCCAAATCCGGCGGTCAAACTTGGTCAAATCTGAGCTAAGCCCAAATCCGGTGGTCAAACTTGGTCAAATCCGAGCTAAGCCTACTGATGCGGAATAAGGACCTACGATGCGGATTAAGCCCAAATCTGGTGGTCAAACTTGGTCAAATCCGAGCTAAGCCCACTAATGTGGAAGAAGGACTTACTGATACAGAATAAGGCCACTGATTCGGAATAAGCCCAAATTCGGTGGTCAAACTTGGTCAAAACCGAGCTAAGCCTACTGATGCGGAATAATTACCCACTGATGTGGACTAACCCCAAATCTGGTGGTCAAACTTGGTCAAATCCGAGCTAAACCCACTAATGCGGAATAAGGACTTACTAATGCGGAATAAGGCCACTGATCCGGAATAATCCCAAATTCGGTGGTCAAACTTGGTCAAATTCGAGCAAAGCCCACTGATGCGGAATAAGGACCTACTGATGTGGAATAAGGCCACTGATCCGGAATAAGCCCAGATCCGGAGGTCAAACCTGGTCAAATCCGAGCTAAGCCCACTGATGCGGAATAAGGACCTACTGATGCGGAATAAGGCCACTGATCCGGAATAAGCCCAGATTCGGAGGTCAAACCTGGTCAAATCCGAGCTAAGCCCATTGTTGTGGAATAAGCTCATTAGTGCGGAATAAGGACCTATTGATGCGGAATAAGGCCACTGATTCGGAATAAGCCCAGATCCGGAGGTCAAACCTGGTCAATAATTTTGAAAAACTCCAAAATAGCTCCTCTACAGGTCTGGGAGTGACTCCAAAGCACCGGGACTATGAAAAATCCAGAAAATTCTTTTTAAGTGCATTAAAGGCCACCAATGTCTTGGAACCCCCTTTTTAAGCGTGGGAATTGAGGAGTCTCCGAATATTAAATTCAAATGTCTCGGAACTCCATTTTTGAGCATAGGGATGGAAGACCTCTATAATTAAATGTCATTTTCCTTGGGACATCACAGTTGACCCTGGGGACTGCATAACTATTAATTTCCAACGACTCCAATACATCCGGAAATGCATTCAGCCCTTACCCACCAAGGCGTCCAGGTACAACAGAGGATTAAATAATCTCAAACGATTTATTTATTTTCAGGCATTGGGACTCCTTTTTCAAAGCACGGGAACTGTGAATCATTGTAAATCACTGGGAACCGAGAATCCCATTTTCGAAGTCATTAATTCATTGGAACGATGTAGTTGACTCATGGGGACTGTAAGACATCCAATAAATGCCGAGGCACGGGCTGTCTCCCCGGGGATTCCTATAAATAGACTGCCCCAAGAGGCAAAGGGAGGGGGCATCAATTATCAAGTAGCAGAAGAGGTTATTCCGGGAGAGAGCTTTCTGACTAGATTTTCTTAGAGATAAAAATCAGAGAGGGAGAGAGAGCGTACCCTGGAAATTTTCAAAGAGATATATACTCATTTACAAAGGGGGAAGCACCCAGAATCATTGTTCCTCACGGGAAGGAGCTGAGATTGGAAAGGCTTCTTTTTCTAACCTTTGTGTTTTCAGGAAAGCATTACTCGTAGGGAAAAGGGGCTCACATCTGCATCATTTTCTTTCCTCAAGGTTCTTTACTTTGTTTATTTATTAAACTGTTCTCTTTTTTAAGTTCTTTCTCTGTGTTGTTTTCAAAAATAAAACCCCAAAAACTTCTCTATTTTTTTTTTATTAATTCTGAAAGTTTAAAAAACGAAAATAACAAAAAAAAAACAGTTTGCATTTCTCTTTTCATTTATTATTTTCAAAAAAATAATAAAATGTAAAAACACAAAAACCTGAATCTCTTCTAGAAAAAATTCAACAAAGGCCTGGGCGGTCATGAGGGTTGAGCCCTAGATGCTCATATCCTAGTCTGCCTGGGCCAATATTAATTGTGGCAGTATTTCCATTTGAATTCAAATTGTTTTCATTTTCTTTTCTAAAAAAGATAATTCACTTTTGTTTTCCTGAAAAACGCAATACTGTCACATGAGCCTAGATCCCACATTCTTTTTCTAAAATTAGAATTTTCCCTTTTTTATTTTATTAAAATCTCTCTTGTTGTTTTAAGGCCTAGATCCTAAAATCTTTCTTTTTCTTAAAATTAAAAATACAAAAACTCTTTTTTTAGAATAAATAATAAAGCAAGCAAACATCCATAGATCAAGACTAGGTACCAATTGTGGGCGTTGTGTGGGTGCAAGAGTTTTTCTTCCTTCCCCACACGTAACCGACTCCCGAACCTAATTATCTGGAACCGTAGACCCTTTCTTTTTCTAAGTGCCCAATCACACCTTTAATTTGTTTGGTGGCGACTCTGTGTTTTTCTTTTCTTTAATGGTTTGTGCGAGCCTTGTGCAGAGATGACTCTAGGATCAATGCAATGAACTAACATGAGGTCCTTTCACAAAAGCCAGTAACGAGCCCAGTCAAAAACAGGTGATGACACCTGCCACGGGTACGAGAAATTCGGCTCTGACAAAATTTTAATCCTCTAATAAACTAGGAAATTCATTTATGTCCTTAATTAAAGGCCATGACTACATAAGGGTACTACAAGTTTACGTCTTGGGGAGGAGTGAAAAGAAAAACAAATAAACAAATTGCATGAATAAAACTAAATTATATTAATAAAATAACTTTGTGTTACTTGTGGGAAAAACTGATTACAAAAGGTAAAAATATCGAAAACTTGATCTATAAGATCTTTTCTCATAATGATAAAAAAACTCTCCAAATAGAGTTTGAATTCGGTGGTAAGCAAGGTCAGCTCACCACTATGGTGATCTAACTTATTTCGGATTTATATCGATGTTTATTTTAAAAATTAACCGTTAGATTGAATATTTATATAGTATGTATCATGCATCTACAAATTTAAGCCGATTTAACGATTACTTTTTGGGCAAATTCAATTAGAAAAAATATGATTTTTAATAAATTAAAATTTTAATTTATTAAAAATCATATTTTTTTCTAATTGAATTTGCACAAAAAGTAATCGTTAAATCGCCTTTAACTTTTACAGTCATAATATATACTATATGAATATTCAATCTAACGGTTAATTTTGAAATAAATATCGATAAAATCCGAAATAAGTCAGATCACTACGGTGGTGAGCTGACCTTGCTCACCAACGAACCCAAACTCCTCCAAACAATACTTGTATGGTACAATTTGACAAAATTTCTTTTATTCTTTATTTTATGATATATAGGAAGAAACTATTTTTCATTGGTTGTTGAAGTCCTTTTGTACAAAGCTTCACATACACCCTAGTTGGCTACATTTCATCGGCTCAATGAATTAGTAAGACTCTACATGTAATTTGGTCAGAGCTAATAAGATATTGCCATGTTAAGTGTGCTTATGAAGCTTGCACAAAAGGTTCTTGTGTGTAGTATTATTCTAAATTTTTTTTCCTTTACCTACTTTGGAGTAGGGGTGATCAAGAACCGAACCAAACCGACGAACCGAACCGAACCAAACCGTTTGGACCGAAAAAAATTGGTTTTTAAAATTATATTGGTTTATTTGGTTTTTATTTTTGGAAAACCGATGCTATTGGTTTGGTTTACGGTTTTGGGGGTTTGGTTAACCGAACCGACCGAACAGACGTTATCACTTTGGCACGTCGGCACTTTTCACTTCCCAATTCCCATGCATCTCTTAGTTTTGCACTTTCTCAAAGTAGAAAGGCCAAAGGTTGACATTCCCACTTCTCAATTTCCACTTATCTCTGTCGGATCTACTCATAGAGTCGTAAACTTAGCCAATTGGTGATAATGTTTAAGAATTAAAATGAATATATTTTTTTATTTGACGTTAAAATTCAAAAATTGATTCAAACCGACGAACCGAACCGAATTTTTATGCACCGAACCGAACCAAGACCGATGGTTTTTAACATTTATTGGTTGGTTTTGGTTTGAATTTTTTTAAACCGAATGTCGTTGGTTTGGTTTAAAAATTATATACAAACCGACCGAACTGACCGATGCTCACCCCTACTTTGGAGATGTCACATGACATGTGGCGAGGGCCATATGAGTTATTTATTTTTGAGAGTTGCTTTAGAAGGGTGAAACAACTACAATATATATTTATCTCCCTATTTTTGAATAGAGCCATTGCTAGATTTGATTCTAGTAGATTTTTGGCCACCCACTATTCCCAATAATCCCCAAAATTACCTTTTAGACACCTTACTTAAAAGCAATGGACATGTTTGATAAAAAAATATATTAATTACTTAGCAGTTTATGATTATCAAGTGCTTTGATTCACACATCACACAAAATAAAGAAAATAAATGCAAGAATGAAAGCACACAAATATACATGGTACGTTAAATGTGACCTTGTTCTATGAATGACAAGGCTTCAACCTCTGCCGATTTAATCCAGTATAATGCATTGAGACTGTCACACCTTAAAATTCTATAAACAACAAAACTAGGAGCGTGACTTCCCCACGCTCACTACAGGGGTTAAGGGGATTGGTGACCAACCCAATCCTGTACAACTCCACAACAGGAGTAGAGTGGTACTTACCAATGATTCAATAAAATATTCAAGCAAGGAAATACGTATAATAGTGTAGTTAACATTACTAAAATCAATTAACATCCATGATAAAGCATAACAAAGTTAACCAATCAGGTTTATACAACTGCCACGGACCCATATCCGGAAAATAAAATAATAAAGTATTAAATAGTCCATAGAATATCCTATACAAAGATGTCACGACCTGCTCTGCTATGGCTCCAACAGCTATTCTCTACAACCTGTAGAAAAAGAAATAAAGTAGGGTTGAGCATAAATGCTTAGTAGGTGATCTCTATCTCCGCACCACCCAATAACATGAAATCCTAAATCTACATGATCGATGTATGTTTGTGCTAGTATAATGTCCTATTCTATCACAGTTATATTGTAATAAATCACAAGATGAGACATCACATCACAATACAGCCATAATAGTTCACTAGTAATTTATCCATCCACAGAATTCCCACTACCAATTACAGGAATTCCAATCACTACTAGATAGCCATATGTGGGACCTGTGGTACCTCTAATGATAACCTGCCATATATGGGACCTGAGTTACCAGCCACATAGGAGACCTGCGGCCTCTTGCCAGCCCTATGTGGGACCCATAATTAATCCAACAATTTAATCACAACGTCCACTCACATAAATAATAAACACTAGTTTATCACAAAATCCACACAACCACTAATAAATGAGATTTCTCATGTTCAGAAAATAATAGCACAGCCTAGCAAGGCATTAAAACTCCAAACCATTATTAACGTACCACTATATAATTATTTATCAAACCATTAATATCGAGCCACAAGTAATAACTTAAACAACGAGTTTATAATATCACCGTAACATTTTTTTTCTTTTAAAGTAAAAAATTTAATGATGTCAAGCCACAAAGAACTTATTATTTATCTAAATTTATTATCTAGCCCAAATACTATCTTCCTTGAATGGAAATAGCAGGCCACAAACTACTATATATATAAATTTATATATATAAATATATTTAATTATATAAATAATTGGTATAGCCAAAAGGAGGTGGACTGGCCCGGGGGGGGGGGCCAGCCCAACATGCCAGCCCACTAGGGTTGGCAAAGGAATCTGGCAGGGGCAGCACTGAAGCCGCCGCCCCTTGCCCTTTTGTCCACAACAACGCAACCCTGATGGCTGTGCTCTAGCAACACGGGGGCGACGGCAAGAACGTCGCTCGCCCCTCTCTTCCTCCTTCCAAACTCTCTCGCGTTGCTACACTACCCAAGCTGCCTCCCCCAACTGTGATGCCATTCAGTGTCTCCTCCTTCGTCCTATCACCACTGATGCCGCCATCCACATTTGCAGCCAACTCGACGTCACCGCCAACGCTGTGGACGCCAAGGACCTCCTCTTCTCCGCCTATTGTGCCACCGGCCGGATGGGGGAAGGCTTCCCCCACAGCTCCAACGCCCCTCCGATTAGCCACTGCAAAAGTTACACGTTCACCTCCCCCAAAACCGACCAATATGCAACATTCTCACAGTTTTATATATATATATATATATATATTCATATATTAATCTATTTACACATTGGTTATACCCGAACAGTCAATGTTTTATGCAGTATTAGAAGAAAAAATCGAGAACACCTACTTGATTTTTGTCTCTAAGGATAGACAGCTTCAAATCAACAGCTCCTCTCTCACCAAGCTCTGCGCACAACGCACAAGGAATGGAACATAGGGTTTTTACGTTAGGTTCCTCCTTTATATACTAACATTTAATTATTAGATTTAATAATAATAATAATAATAATGATAATAATATAATTAGTCATAATATTAATAATAATAACAGTAATTCATTATAATAATTAATAACAATGATAATAATAACATTATAATATTAATAAAGTCCAAATATTAAAATACTCGTAATGATCCCATAATAATAATAAACTCAAATAGATATTCCCAATTCTAATATTAATTATTATAGTAACAACTCAAATATTTAAATAATTATAATAATAATAATGACGCATAGTAATAAACTTAAAATATTAAAATAATATTAATAATAACTCAAACGCCCACGCTAAGGTCACGCTGTCAAATAGATATTCTAAACTCTATTCGGGCCTAACTTTCAACCACACACGGGTATGGGCCTTTAGAGAGACTACAACCTTTCACAAGGATTGACCTTAATCCCTCTCTTTTTCACTGTTTACAACAAATAAAAAGGTAATACAATACAAAGAAAGTCACGTAATGTTGCCTTCACTTCAGCCTCACTTTGATCACCAGGAATGCCGTAGTCATATCATTCTCACATTAGAATTTGTCATTTCTTTCATTAATGACACCAACAACTCTGTCTTTTTCCTAAAATCATAATAACTCTCCTTGTTAAGATCCACAAAATTGGTTTGCTTTAAATTTAAATGTCATTCATTACCGCCGTTTGTATTTGTAACCACTAAAATTGTGTGAGCATAGATTTGAACGATTAGAGTACAACCCATGTTCTAGAGCTCTGCAGAGATAATGTGATAGCACAGTTCTAGAAATTTAGCTCATAGTCTCCAATAAATTCTTTACGATTCAGAGTTCCTATAGATAGACTCCTCTCTTAGGATCATTTATTCATTAACAAGTGCTTTGATACACACTTCAAAATTCTTCTAATGAAACTCTTCTAATAAGCCCTTTGAGTCTTGTCTTGAGCTTTAAAAGTATCCTGATAACAAAGTCATTTAATTTTAACTTCAAAATCCATCGGATTGCAACACACTCTAATAAAACCATTCTAATTTTTAAAATTCTCTCATGAAAATCATCTAACTTTTAAAAGTCTTTAGATTTGAACTTTAAATATTTTAATTTCAGCATATGCTGGCAAACTTTAAAAACTTTCTGATTTAAAACCTTTTTGATTTTAAAGTCATCAGTGAGATTCTTGACTTCTAAAAATTCTTATGATTTTTAAATTCCTTTGTTTTTCTTAAAGTCCTCCAATAGACACGTAAATTTTATATTTTTAATGGCCACTTTAATAAATCTTTAGTGAGGGTGAACTATCACTGCCAGTTCCTTTTAGAGCTTTACTGAAAACAAACCTTATATTGTTGAACTTCGGTTTGCTCTCTTTAGTTTTTCGTAAGTGTAAACTTGCCATATAAGTAGACTTGTAGCTAAGTGTTCCTCATGTGAACTTTCACTTCATAGCTCTACCTTCTTTATTTATGATTAAAGCCAAAATAGCAAACGTTTAGTTTAAACATTTTACGTGAGCACGCAGTTAGCTTGCTATACTTTTGAGGGAAATAACCTTCATTGATTAATTTTGCACTATTTATTGAGTAATGACAACAATTACAATAATGGCTCAAAAAGTTTTATATTTTTGGACCACATGAATTTTGCATGTTTTCTATTTAATTTCAAAAAATAGCCACCAAAAATAATTAGTGTCCAAACTAAAAAGCTTGCCCAAAATTCACCATCAAAGGTACTTCATTTGCTTAAAAATTCAAAAAAAAAAAAAATACAGGTAAAACCGCATATTTATGTAAAATGCTTAAAACAAAAGTTTGTTATTTTAACTTAATTTGCAAGATGAGAGTAGAGCAAAAAAAAAAAAGAGTTTGATTAAGGAGTGCTCCATCACAATCTTACATCACACAAGACTTAAACTGCAAATTCGCACTCAAGTAAAGCTAAAGAGAGCATGCGAAAGTTTAACAACAAAATTTTATTATTAGTGGAGGCTCTGGAATGAACCAATGGAAAAGGTTCTCTATCAACAAACGTTTATTAAAGTGATCCAATAGCAAAGGTTTTCCGTTAATAAAGCCTTATTAAAATGAGTCAATTATGAAGGTTTGCTAGTAGCAAAAATTCATTGAAATTATCAGACAACAAAGATTGACCATCAACAAGCTTTATTAAAGCGATCTAATAATAGGCTTATTAAAATGAGTCAACAATGAAGATGTGCTAATAACAAAGGTTCAAGAAACATTCACGAATGTTGGTTTTTAATGATGAATGACTAAATCTTCATTGTCATAAACTCCCACCGTTAAAGGAACATTAATTGAAAAACTCTTTAAACGTTTGTTGACTAGTGACTGAACCTTGACAGTTCATTTTAGGGAACTTATGCTAATGGTAAACCTTTATTGTTATCTCATTTTAACAAAGCTTTACTACCAACAAACCTTTGATGTCGTTTGACCTTTGATATTGACTCATTTGAATACGATTTCACTAATAGCGAGCCTTCATTATTTGACCACTTCGTCAGTATTTCAAAGCCTCTACTTTGTTAAACTGTTATTGATGGACAAACCTTTGTAATTGAACTACGATTTGCTTCCTTAGTTCTGTAAGTGCAAACTTACAATTTAAGCCCCATGTTATGTAGACTTGCAATAAAGTGTTTCTCATCCGAACTTTCATTTCTCCTGACTCGCAATTTAAGCCAAAATAGCAAACTTTTACTGTAAGCATTCTTCATGAGCATCCAAGCTAACTTGTTATTCTTTTGGGGCAAATAACCTTCACTAATTAATTTTGCACTATTTATTCAGTATCTATGACAATCGGGTCGTTTTATATTGTTGGACCACGCGGATTTTGCATGATTTTTTTAATTGATCCAGCGTCATATTCGGATTTTTAATGTAAAATTTTAGGCAGTTTGGTACGATTAATATTTAAAAAAAATAATTTGATTTTTTATTTGAGTTAGAGTTTAAATTGTAAATTTTAAAAATAAATTATGTTTGGTAGTAAAGGAAATATATTTTTAAAAAATATCTTTTTGAAAATTTAATTTAAAAAATATATATAAAAAATTTTAAAACCCAAATAATAAAGTATAAAGAAATTATTTAAAAAAATTTCAGATAAAATTTAAATTTAAATTTAAATTTGAGAATAGAAAATATATAATTTATTTAGAACAGAATTTAGATAAAATATTATTTTATTTTAAAAAAATATGTCTACCAAAAATCACAATCTGTTTATAAACATCACACTTTATCCACCATATTCGAAAGCTATTTTGAAAACAATTAGCCGGACTTTAATTTTTAGTTAAGTCCGATCCTTTTATGGGGACAAAAGACCGACGAAAAAGGTTCGGATATGAAACCTGGGTTGACGTCCGTTTCCAAATAATTTGGTATATATGTGCAGGCGTCAATCACGCCAATTTTGTAATTAAAGCAGAAATCACATATCAAGGCAGTCGTCTCTCAATTGAAAGTTGACGAATTTCAGATTTGAAAGACGCCACTTACGCCGAGATTGAGGACCAATTGGAAAAGGAAAAAGGTGTAAACTATCTACAAGTTTTTTTAAATAAAAAAAACAAACCTATTTAATAAATTTAGTTTTTTATCATTATATATATATATATTTATGATACGTTGATGTCTAATTTTTTTTTATTATGAAAATTTTAAATTTGCTTAGATTAAAATTCAACAGTCTTGATTAAACTTTCATTTAACAAATTTATTATGGTAAAGTTATAGTTAAATAAAAGTATATTGATGATTTTAACTTTTAACAATCCTGATTAAAGAATAAAAAACTAATTTCATCTTTCCATTATAATAAAACTCTACATATACATACGGATATAAATTTCGAATGAGCCATGAACGTACGTTTGGCTAAAGAAAATTTAATTTGTGTAACAATCAAATTTCTATACAAGCGTTAGAAAGGAAGGAGAATTTTATGTTTGTATGTACACAAAAGAATTTAAAATTTTTTTTACAAAGAATAACACAAGAATTTTATATTGATTTTACAAATATATTGGTTTATACTCTAGTTTCTTCAAGCATAAAATTCGATCCAATTAGTGTTTTTTTTTTTTCGTTCTTTTCTGTGACTTGTTCTTATACTTCTACATGTTAAAAAATAATCTTATAACTTGGTTTTACGAGTTCAACAATAATGTTACGCAAAAACAACAACAAATATATTTGTCAAAATACAATAATTTTAATAGTTAAAGTTTTATTTTCAATTGTACTAGTCCATACCAAAGATAAAAGATGATTAGTCTTGTATAGAATTAAAATGACTTCCCTGCTTGTTGATTGAACAGTTTGGCTGTGATATTTATATTTCAAAATGACATAAATGATTGGTAGAAAGCTTGTGAAAAAATGTGTCGAAAGTTAAAACGAATCTCGTAAGAAGTATAAAAATATATTCTATATAGCAATAGACTAATACACCTCTTGAACTTTAATAGTTTGATTTTAAAGTGCTCAAACAAAGAGTAATTGATTATCATGGAGAAATATTAATAAAACTACTGTGGAGGAGGCGAAGATCGATTGTTCATACTTCATAGACATTGATTAGTTGACTGTTAAGTATCTCGACTAATTATAAACTCATCATTTACTTTATGAAAAATGTTTAAAGATGAGAAAACATTCTATGATTCATTTGACTGTTCTTGATGATATCTTGTAATGTCTTTTCTAGTTATTGCATTCTAGTTTATTGCTAATCAACTTTAATCACTAAATTACAAGAAACCACTTGAAAAGATATAAGCATAGCAAAAACAATATCATAACTATTTAAATATCCTTAGTTATAGCAAAAGTTATAATTAAATTATACTAAAAATCATATAAAATATGATTCATACTAATACTATAACTATTTTACTAGATAAATTTAACTCGAGTAATAATTTAAGCTAAATATATATAAATTTATAATTACTTTCATGCTTTTACCCTTCCCAAAACTAATTGTACCCTCAACATAGTTAGTTCATTGTGACAATAACATACTTAAGAGGTATTAAATAGGCCTGCAGGCCATCCGAGTAAGCCTGTGTTTTTTGGCAGGTCGGGCCTATAAAATCTGACTCGTTTATATTCGGGCCAAAAAAGGCTTTGGCCCGGGTCGAGTGATCCAGCTGGCCGAGCCCGTGTGCTATTTTTTTATTTAATTTCTTTTCATGATTTTTTGGATTTAATTTACTAAAAGTTTATATAATGTACTCATATTTTGTAAGTTTGGCCGCTTTCATAGTTGTACAAAAATTGTATTTGACCTGTAGGAACTAAAACCAGTAAATTTTCAAAAGAAATAATATATTTAAAGTAAGAATTTATTTTAAATATATATATAAATTTAAACGTGCAAGTTTGTGAGCTAGCATGTGTCACGACCCGAGCAGCGTAGTACTGGCGGGACGTTTCTCTGTGGCACAGTTCAGGAATGTATTTGTGTTACATAAAGGAGAGGGGTTGGTTGAAAGCGTAGATGGTGCGCAGCGGAAGGTTCCAGGCAGTTCGTGGAGGAAAATGGATGGAACCCCTTCGGAGTTCAGACGTGCCGACCCGGTTGAATGCGGGGAGCACACTGCTAGTCGAGGACTTGACGTTGAAGAAGAGATTTGGCCATCCTTACACAAACTGGTCGGGAACTGGAGCCGTTCTCCTGATGAGCCCGGTGGCGGGCGAAACCAGTCTACGTGCGCTTCAACCCTCAAAGGCTAAACTTAGCGGACCGTGGATAGAGAAGCTAAGTGCCGCAATGGGTTGAGAGGTGCAGGAAACCTGACCCCGTGACAAGTGGTATCAGAGCCGAACCGGCCCGTATCATGAAGACTTGCCGAGCACTCTCGCGAGTAGCGTGATCCCAAGGTGGGAGCTCACAGAGGTGAGTCAACTGGTAGTGTCTTGCATGCCTTGCGTCCATAGAGTTGGAGTATCCTAGAGTGTGATACAGAGCTAGGCAAGGGAGTACAAAGGAGCACGTCGGAGCGATCTTGGAAGCCTCCTATCCTTTGGCCATTGGGCGAGTGGGAGAGCATCTTGGTAAAGGTGTTGCAACATGCGGGGAAGCGATGTCCAACCTGTTGACATTGGGCGAGTGGGAGGGCGTCGAGGTAACGATGTCATCGCCTGCGGGAAAGCGACGTCGACAAGCACAACGAGGACGTTGCGAGGATTGGGTGGAGGAGAATGTCACGACCCGAGCAGCGTGGTGCTGGCGGGACGTTTCTCTGTGGCACGATTTAGGAATGTATTTGTGCTACGTAAAGGGGAGAGATTGGTTGAAAGCGTAGATGGTGCGCAGCAGAAGGTTCCAGGCAGTTCGTGGAGGAAAACGGATGGAACCCCTTCGGAGTTCAGACGTGCCGACCCGGTTGAATGCGGGGAGCACACCGCTAGTCATGGACTTGACGTTGAAGAAGGGATTTGGCCATCCTTACACAAACTGGTCGGGAACTGGAGCCGTTCTCCTGATGAGCCCAGTGGCAGGGCAAAACCAGTCTACGTACGCTTCAACCCTCAAAGGCTAAACTTAGCAGACCGTGGATAGAGAAGCTAAGTGCCGCAATGGGTTGAGAGGCGCAGAAAATCTAATCTCGTGACACATGTCCCACATGTGAGTTGAGCTGGGCCAAGCCTAACAATTATGGCCTATTTAAAACGAGATTGAGCCCGAGTGGCCCATTTAACACTCATAAACACATTGACATAGTCATCCGTTGTTGACTCCGCCACCTTGTCAAACGCTTGTACTAAAAGATCGAGTTCATTAAAAAAAGAGGATGGTAATGACCTGAAAAATCACAAGTTAAGAATTACATAATTTTAAGTCCAAGAATATATATATATATATATATATATATATATATATATATATATATATATATATATCATAAGTGTTTGCAATTTTGGTTGGTGCAGAAAACATTTTTGCACGACAAATGAGAGAATTGTGTTTTGTGAGATTATCCCATTGAAAAATGGGTATTTTTAAGGAGTATAAAACGTTTGGGATAGTCTGGATACACTAGAGAAGTAAATTAAGAAAGTCATTAATGTTTGAAATAAGCCAATTTTATTATGATCTAATGAGCATGTTTTGGGGTATTTTTTGTTTTAGTTTTTAAAATTTTATTATTATTTTCAAGTAAGGAAATTAAAATAACAAAAAATTATTTTTAATTTAAAGCACTATAAAAATAAAAATATTTTTATTTTTTATTTTTTTCTATATTCAAAAACACTGTAATACCCTTAAAAAACTGCTTTTGAAATTCTCAATTATTAATTTGTCAACTCACTATTATTTAAACTATTATAGTTATTATTGAACAACAAATAAACGGTTAAACATCACACACACCGTTATTAATTTATATATTTTCTTTCCACTTTGTTTCTTTTTCCAAACCTTAACCTATTGTCCTTCATTGCCCGACACACCGTTAAACATCCCCACACTTCATTTTCGTACTCGAGGATCAAAGGGAATTACAGTGAATCTGCATGATATGCGTTTCCATGTACACTTTTTAGCCTTTCAAATTTAATAATTAGAGCATCTATGAAAAAGGGGGAGCCGAGTAATTCAGCGAAGATCGAAGACTCGGTCTACAACGTGAGTAAGCAGCGTTCGTCTCTTCCAACTTGCATTTTGTGCTAAGGAGTCATTTTCGGACGCATTTAAGAAACAGCTGGAGAGCACCGTGACTTCCGAACGCTGCCATCCATCGACGGACCCTACCAATTTCTATGGCCTTTATATAATTTCATTTTGATGTGTCCAACTAACCCCCCCTATTGCTTTACCTCTAAAAGTGTGACCGTGTGGACTCAACGTACATTATTGCGTTACCTCTAAATTTTGACGTGACGCTAAGTAGGGATGTCAGAGCGGTGTGGATCAGAATGATTCAAACCAGGGTTCGGGATGGAACCAAAAAATGCGACGAGTTGAAACAGGTATTTAAGTTAAAGCGTTTTTCAAACCTTAAAAAAAAGTTAAGATGAGACGGGTGAGGACGGTTAATGTTTGGAAGTTATCTCATAGGCAAAGAATTGAGAAGTAGAGTAGGCCCAAATCAATTTAATGCATTTTAAAGGTGTGCAGACTAATGTGACAAGCTTATGACATGCGAATGAACTTACGTTTTGACCTGATTTTAACCGTTAATACGCATGTGTGTGAGTGTATCATATTATTTTTTTATTTAAAAAATTTAATGATAAAATTAGTAGTGAATCTCATATAATTTTTGTATTATAAATTTTGTGTTATCCTAATGCCAAGGTATGAGTATTTCTTCTCCTTAGAGCATCTACTTATCTCCTCCAAAAATATATTTTCTTTAAAATTTAAAAAAAAATTAAATTTTGGATAAAAAATAGCTTATATCATCAAAAGGTCCTTCAAACTCTAAATTTTAAATAACAAAAATAGATATTAGAGAGAGAATCTATATATTTGAAGAATCACAATTCATACTCTAATTATTTTTTTATTATATTTCTTGATACATTTGTAGTTTTGATTAGTTGTAACGAATAAAAGAGATAAAAATAGTAAAAATAAAAAATTATAATTTAAAATAATTAAAATATATTAAATAATATATTATTTATTTATTAAAATAAAAATAAAAATTATAGAGTTAGTTACTATTACAAATGATTTCTAGTATTTTTTTTGTTACGTTTAAACTCTCTTGGTCCACCGGACCACCGATAACTATAAGCACCCGTAACGTCGGCTAACTGTCTCTTTAAAAAAAAAAAAAACAATAGAGTAGAATAGATTACATGTTACTTAAAATAAATAAATAATAAGATTAGGATTACGACGCCTGATTGTTTACGCGTGAAGGCTGGGGCCAGGGTCCTCACTCCTCAGCACTATATAAAGACAATGAGAGGTAGTGTTCAAGTATAGGAGAGACGCTAGCTAGGTAGCTACGAAAAAAGAGTGCTCGATAGATCAGGTATATTATATAGATAGAGCTGAAGAGATGGCGGCTTGCACTGTAGGGTGCAATTCCAACATTCTTGGCACCCTCCTTTTTCGTCTGCTGCTGCTCTCATCTCTTTTGCTTCACAACTCGTCTCTTTTCCCTCTACAAGCCTCTGCTGCTCGAACCCACCCAGCAAGTGAACGCAGCACCCATCACGCTGCTCAAGTCAGCTCTCTCCTCCCACCATCTGTCTGCAACAAGCCCTCCCCCACCAGAGGCATGTATATGATCATATGTCCCCAATAATTGTGAATTGGTTGATTTGGCTGTTCAAGTGTTGATTTGGTTTTCTTTTTTCAGGCCTCAAGGTAGGAGGAGCACTGGACGTGGTCCACAAGCATGGGCCCTGTTCTCAAATGAGTAAAGACAAAGTGGACAACCCCACTCTGGCCCAGATGCTCGCCCAAGACCAACTCCGGGTCGACTCAATCCAATCCATTCTCTCCAAAGACAGGACCCCACCCACCGTGTTTGATTCTTCAAGCCCCAACATCAACGTCGTCTCCGGCAGGCCCTTGGGCACCGGCAACTTCGTCGTCAATGTCAGCCTCGGAACCCCAAATCAGTTCCTCACCCTCGCCTTCGACACCGCAAGCGCCCTCACCTGGACCCAATGCCTCCCCTGCGCCAACCGCGGATGCTACACCCAGAAAGACCCCATATTCGACCCTAAAAAATCCGGGTCTTACAGAGGCGTGCAGTGCCGCAGCTCAAAATGCTCCGACATCGCCGCCTCCACCACCTTCCCCCCCATATGCTCCTCCGGCAACTGCGGGTACGGCCTCCAATACGGCGACGGATCCACCACCTTCGGCACCCTCGCGGTGGAGAAGCTTTCGCTCGGGGCGATGGATTCGGTCGACAGCTTCGTTTTCGGTTGCGGGAAGAACAACACCGGCCTCTACGGCGAGACCGCGGGCATCCTCGGACTAAGCCGGGACAAGGTATCGCTCGTGTCTCAAGCCGCTCAAAAGTTCGGCCTGGTTTTTTCGTATTGCCTTCCCACGCCGGGCTCAGTAGGGCGTCTCACGTTCGGCTCCGGCGGAACCAACGGCTCGGCACCCATAGCCTACACTCCGCTGTCGTCCGGGAAGGAGAAGAAAGGCGGGTTCTACTACCTCGACCTGATCGGGATCGACGTCGGCGGCAAACCGGTGCCCATTTCGGAGGCGCAGCTGTCCCACAATAAGGAAACGATCATCGACTCCGGGACGGTCGTCACGCGCCTCCCGCCGGCGGCTTACGCCGCACTCAAATCGGCTTTCAGGAAACAGATGACGAATTACACGCCGACCGGGCCGTTCTCGATTTTCGACACGTGCTATGACTTCAGCAAATTCGACACCGTAACGATTCCGACAGTGAGGCTGAACTTCAAGAATGACGTTGCTGTGGTGGTGGACCTGCTGGGAACCATTATCGGGCCGTCCGTTGACAGGCTCTGTCTGGCGTTCGCGGGGAATCAGGAGGAGGATGACGTGGCCATCATCGGGAACTTGCAGCAACTTACGTACGATGTAGTGTACGACGTTGGTCGCAAACAGCTCGGGTTTGGCGCGGGAGGCTGCAGTTGACCCAAGATTAAGAAACAATTTTTAAAATATTAAAATAAAATTTGAGATGGGTTTGTATTTCGTATATTTGTTGTTGTTTTATTATTATTATTATTATTATTATTATTATGGTGGCCGGAAGCGTGGCGAATCGATATTTGTGACCTTACTTTATACTTAGTTTTATAGCAATATCTGTGGTTCATATATTAATACAATTATAAATATCGGTGGTTTATCTTTAGAACTGCTTTTGTTATTTTTATTTTCATTGTAAAGCCTATTTTGGGTGAATTGGTGCATGACAGATAAATCAATTACAATTAGCATTTGTGTTTGTCGATTGCTTCGGTAGTGCTCAGCCTTTCTCCTAACCTCGGATCATCCTGCTCCGCTTTTACACCTCCTTGTGCGTGGAGTTGGGTCTTGTCACCCACCGTAGAATCGGCCGGCTCGACACTTCTAGGTGGCAGTTCGTCTACATCTAGTGCTTCACTCCCTCCCCCATCGGGCGAAGTTGTGGTTCCTCCCTATTGGTGGGCTCTGCCTCAAAATCAACACGTACGATAGCTCCCATGCTCTTTCATCTATGTCCCTTCTTTCAAATATGGATTTTGTGTGCTCATTACATAATCCTTTGGGCGAGTTATTACCATTTACCAAGCCTCCTCAATCATCTTCGGATGTGGTGTTCAATCGAATATATAGTATCTCCCATTTTATTGTATTTGTGTATGGATAGTGTTTTTATGCGGTTTTTACAATATGTTGATTGTCTCTTCATATAATTTATGGTTGTTTGATACAGTTCTGTTGGCAGGTATATATTTTGATAGCTTCTATTGCATTATAGGATAGTAATATTAAAATTAGAGCACAACAATTCTGGAGTAGTATTACAGATTCCATTGAAATTGTTTTGGTCGGCAGAGCCTATCATTCTGCCACTGGATCACGGGGGTTAGTTGTGGGGGGCACTGAAGTCTGTGATATGAAAGAAAGGAGGCAGGAGATACCAGAGTAAAGAATTGACTCCATGAACATAAGCTTGAAACAACATGGGTACAAACTAGCAGGAAAAGCTTCCGCGGCGTGGGAGTTTTGACATTTTGTAGTAAGAATGGGGGACATTGAAGGCTTTGGTTAATCTATTAATTGTTCTAAATACCCATTATGGGAGAGCTGGTTTAAAACTGTTGATAAAGGCATTACTCAAGAGTAAAAGCATTGACCGTTTTTGCTTGTTACTCGTGAACTGTTGGATGTTTGAATAGACATTGAATATATTAAATAATTTATAGTTAGAAAAGCGTATGACAATATGGAAAACTCTGTGCGTTGAATGTTTGAAATTAATCCAAAAATAATTAAGCACGCAAATATTACCTAGAGCTAGCTAGGCGTCGAATGGTATGGTATTGATCAAATAATTTTGATCAATCTACTCAGGATGTACAATCTAATTTTGTTACCCAATTGAAATTAGTTATTGCATGCTTCGGCTCTCTCCCAATACGTAGTCATTTGTGGGTCCTTAACAATATAATTTTGAAGTAGTCAAAGAGCAGCAGGCGATTGTTAGGGAGGCAACAGTTTATGGGGGTGGATTAATTTAATGGCCCCAATAGGGGGTTTGCACCAATTCTCTTTAATGATACCTGAAATGCTTAATCAATAAATTAGTCATCGCATTAGTCTTCTAATTACTAGAAGACTACTTGGCTCGTAAGGTATGTATTTCTCGCCACCATCTGCCTGCACCAACCCCTCCACCTAAGGTACGTTTCTATTTCTCACTCTCCAAGTCCAAACACAAGGCTAAGCTTTTATAAGTACAAATTAACACTGGCATTCGTCTTAATAATATGTTAAAATGAGTGGTTTTTAATTTTAATGGGTGCTGGGTTGATTGTGTACGAGGCTCAAATTTGTATGTTTCAAGCAAAGCTAATTGTGCTGGGCATAAAAACACAAAAACAAAACAAAAAACAATGAGGCACATGGCCATCCTTTTCAGGCCTCAAGTTGGGGGGGTACTATATGTGGTCCACAAACACGGACCCTGTTCTCAAACGAGCAGGACAATGTGGATACCCCCCCATTCTGGCATTGATACCCGCCATTCAATCCTGTCCATTAATGTGTCACGGCATTAGGTTTTACATTCATCTCTTATACGAACTGTAGCATTTTGCTCTATACCATACCACCTATGTTTTTCTCGGACAGTGACAACGGTCTCTAATCTCTGTAAACAGTAACCGACATAATCACAGTCGTCTCTGGCAGGCTCTTGGGCAGCGGGAACTTCATCGTCCAGGTTGGCCTCGGATCCCAAAAACAGAACCACACCCTCGCGGTGCAGAAGCTGTCGCTCACGGCAGCGGACGCGGTTGAGCACTTCGTTTTCGGTTGCAGACAAGACAACACCAGACGGCGGGACCGCGGGCCTCCTCATGAAAATAATTAAATTTGATATATAATACGAGTGGGAAGGCAGAATTCTGCCGAAAAACGTTAGCGGGCATTGATTTAGCTGTCGATAGCTTCGAAGTTGGAGTTGGAGTTACAGCTCAACAGATAAACTCGCTCAATTAACAACTATATAATCACATATACTACTAATGAATATATTAAGCTCAATATAGGCTCCTGTGTTTCATTGTTTAAAGCTCGCCGCTCATTTAAAAACAGTATATATATATATATATATATATATATATATATATATATATATATATTGTATATATACACATAGGATAATGCTAAAATGAATGCAATATTCTTCACGAGCACAATTTTAGATCTTAATTAATTTCATTGAACAGTTAAAAATAAAAAAATATCACACCCAAATTGCCTTTCTCTCCAAAAACCAATATCGTGTAAAACCTACGCAAGACACCATCATCATCAGCCGCACACTGCAAAACATACGCACGCCACCTCTACTCGACCACAGAATCTGGAGAGCAGTGGCGCATAATCCGGAGAAGGAGGGGGGCTTTTCCGACAAATCGGAGCATCAAGCTCGAGTTGCAACAAGGCCGGGCACGTCTGCATGTCACAATGCCTCAATGGCGTCGCAAATTTCTTGAACAATGTCATGTCATCTCCAACTTGTACTCCATCGATCGGGTAATTCTATTTATTTATTTTAATTAAAAAGATGATTTTAATCCTTTCGCCGGGTGCCTTAATTCGAAGAGCACTCGTTGTGGGTTAGTGTGCTTTTAAGCTTCTTGATTCTCTACACCCATTTCGGTATTCCTCCTTATATACCCACAAATTTCTTCTTATTTGTCTCTCCTTATTAAATTCATTGTGTGAATTGATTGCCCTCACTCCAGTGAACTTAGAGAAAGATTTTACATTCTTCATTTAGTTATACATTAATAAATCAAGTTTATAAATTAACTTAACGTATTATGGTAAGCTTGATCTGATTATTTTCATTTTCTCAGTTTGAGCTCAATTCTTTCAATGTGGATAGCTTGATAACAGCATCCCCTACGGTTTTTTCACACCAGTCATCTACCATTGTAAGAAGCTTTCTAATGGATGCTTTTCGGGTTGACAGAATAAATGTGTGGCATAATCTTGGCCTACTACACAAAGCAGAGGGCTGCTCCTCTACTTGCTTGAAGCGGTTGAATGCTTCATGACAACTGCTCTTTTTGAAGAATGTGTTGATTGAACACTTTAATGACCATCTTCGAATATGTATATGAATTGAAATTAAACTTGACAGGCCATGTCGATTTCAAAAGGAGGAGGCGTTGACACTTTCTCGTAGTTCAACAAATTGTATAAATTTCAGGAGACAACATTGAAATTAATTGTATAATTAGTGTTCTCTGACAAGCCGTTTGCTTGAATTGTATACATTTTCATTGAATTGTGTATTTGCTCTAATCAACACAAAAAGAAAATTAAATTGAATTGTATTCAATTACAGAGCAGACGATATGTTGAATAAAGCTATAATCCTTGTTTCCATGACATGATGCATGAAAATTTTACTAAAAGAGCAAAAATGAAAACCAACAATTACAGTATATCCTCTCAATAGCTTAGCCAAATTAAGGCAAAAAAAAACAACAAAAAACTTTCTAGAATAATAAGGGAAAAGTACATGTTCAAACCATTAGCAATACATTTAAACCACGACAACTATCATCACGAGGTTCATTTGTCTGGTTCTCTAAGTTTTTTAGATAGGGAAACAAGCATAAACATTAGATTTAGAGTGCTTTGCTTTAACATGCTCTCTACACTTTACGTCCAATGTGCCACGTATGAAGGTTTACTTGCATACCTTGTACTGTATTTGACAAACACCAAAGAATAAAAATACTATTAAATCCGGACATGAGATGTCAAATAATATGCTAACTCGCCAAAATATATATTGGTAGCAAATATGATAAATCTCCATAATATATATTGGCAACAAACATGCTAACTTATCAAATAATATTAACCTGCAATTCTTGCATCTATCTTACCGATTTTAAATTATTTTTTTGAAGAACGTAGAAATGTAGCCTGCAATTAACTTTTAATAAAATACTTTCACTCATGGATCTTAGATCTTAGGTTGTTTCAATGATATCTTTAGCATGTATGAGTATAATCGATTGGACTATAAGATGAGGTAGGAACTGCTTAAATTGATTACAAATCATTTTTACAGCACATGGTTTAGTACAGTTTCAAATGAAAATACAATTGTTGGAGATCAAGTCATAGTGGTGCATACATCTCAAATAACTTCAATTAAGCACACAAAAAATATTGAGCAAAATTTTCACACCACGTCACAGACCATAAACTACAAATTTCTATCAGCAGTATGTTAGAATGAGAAATACCACGTCACATACCATCAGAAAAGGAAGAATAACAAAGAACACAACTGCATTTTCTATTACAACCTAACAGAGAACACGATGGAAGTGCATTGTTATTTGCTCAAATATTATCATTTATGAAGAATAAATAAATTTGCTGCCATAGTTGTAACACTGAGTATTTTTATCCTTACGAACCTCAAATTCGTTGAACAAAACATTTTCCCTAATGCCCGATTATTTACTTAATTGCTTACTGAGTCATCAGCAGAACAAAAACTAACATTTAAAGAAGTAGAATTGAAGTGCGCGCGTAATGAGGAGCAGAGGCAGCATGCAATGGCGCTATCACTAAATAGGCAGCAACGACAACGCGATCATTGAGAGAGGCGGGCGGTTGGTGATGGTAAAGTTGTGGCAAGTTGAAGATGACATTGATTGAGAAATTTGCGACGCCATCGAGCCGTTGTGACATGCAGACGTGCCTAGCCTTGTCGCAACTCGAGCTCGACGCTCCGATTTGTTGGAAAAGCCCCCTTCCTTCTCCGACGAGCTCCAATCGCCCTCTGGATTATGCGTCACTGCTCTCCAAATTCGGTGGCCGAGCAAAGGTGGCGTGCGTACGTTTTGCGGTGGGCAACTGATGATGGTAGTGTCTTGTGTAGGATTTGCATGACATTGGTTTTTAGAGAAAGGGCAATTTGGGTGTGATATTTTTTATTTTCAACTGTTAATGAAATTAATTAAGATCTGATAGCTATGGATAGAATTGCGCTCCTTAAGCATGTTGCGTTCATTTTCTATTTAGCATTATCCTTCCTCTCTCTCTATATATATATAGGGTAATGCTAACTTGAAAAGGTGATCAACTATTTTAAAATGAGCAAACTTAATATGAACCATCAAATTTCATTTAAATTTGATCTAATGGTTGAAAATAATTGTAATTGATTGGTTTTTAAAAATATCATCCGTTGTAAATACAAATCCTATCCTACGCAGATTTGCTGCATGTTTGTTCCATCCAGATAAACACATCTTTTCACTAGATTATATTTTAAAAACCAATCAATTACGATTATTTTGAGCCATTAGATCAAATTTAAATGAAATCTGACGGTTCATATTAAGTTTGCTCATTTTAAGATAGTTGCTCACCTTTTAAAGTTAGCATTATATTTTGTATTATTATTTATTTTATTATTTTTCATATTAAAAATTAATAACTACAATTATAAAATTAATTAATTATTAGTGATATAAAAAATACATTAAATCTAAAATTATAAAATGTTATTTTTTTAACTAATATATTATTTCTACCTACATCTATTTCTTAATTTATTATTATTATTATTATTATTATTATTTTTCTTTATTTCATTTATTAACATCCATCAAAAGTTTACATATATAAATATATATATATATATATAATAAAAATTATAGGAAAAATATTTGAAGATAAATAGTAAATTTTCATGAAATTTACTATTAATTCTCTATTCTAATATTTTATTTAAAAAAAATATGATGTAGATGAATTAATAGATTTTTAAAAAAATTCTATGAAAAGTTTAATTATACTAAACTTAATGTAGATACTCTAAATCTAAAATGAAATGTGGAAATAGTTTGTTTAATTATCCAATGAAGGGCAATTTGTTTTTATTACAATTAAAAGCTTATGTTTAAATCAGCTTTTAGATACTATGAAAGAAAAATGGATGATCTCTATCCTCTAATTTATTAAGTCATTTAAGTGTTCTCTATTGGCTTTCATTGCTATATTATCTAAAACTACTTTTGTCATTTTATTTTCGTTGGATATAAGTTATTTGTACTTCTATGAAATTGTTAATTATGTACTTAAAAGTTATGAGAAATTATCAACGTATTTGATGCCAATTGTTTTCTGTTTTTTGTATTTAAATATAAAAAATAATCAATTCAATTTATTTGGTAAGAATATTTTTAAAAAAAAAATTAAATACAATCTATTTTTAATTCCCGCAAATGTAAACACATAAATGGTATTTTTAGTATTTGTTTTCTGCAGAGATGGAGGCACATAGGATGAAAGGAGGGGCGGCCCCCTTTCGTCAGTGATATTATCACTTATAATATAGGGTTTTTTGGCCTCTCTATGTCAGGATGTCTCATGTAATTCACCAATTTGGCAATACTCAGTGCTCACGCAGAGGCAACAACGACGTTCTCCCTCCCCCAGGCGGCAGAGACACAGATCGATAGACGAAAGATGTAGCGATGCCGTCCTTCTTATATGCTACGTGTTGTCCTTAATTAGTTGCTCCAGTTTGGGTGATAATAGTACAAGTTGCAACCATTGTAAGCAATTCATTAAAACTTCTTTGGGCAGTTGGTTGCAAGGCTGAGTGTAGTATTCATTGGGTTAGGAATGATACATCAATCTTGCCATCTCGGCATCTTGCTTTGTAGGATCAAGGTGTAGGCATTCATACAATTGTACGTGATTTATAATTTTAATTAATTTTCAACATTGCTTTGGCTCTCTCCCTCCTCCAGCAAACCAGCCCCCAACCGGTCGTCCCTCTCTCCTCAAAACCATAGAGAAGCCATCGCACCAACGTCGTACTCCAGCGAGGGTAAGCCTATGCGTGCGGCAGCGACAGTGCCTCCAACCCTCTGCCCTCCTCTCTCTTCCTCAGCGGTAGCATAGTGCCTCCTCCCCTCTTTTGTCGGTTCGATTAGCATCGTCGATTCGTTAGTGATCAGCTCCTCAACCCTTTAATTTTTTGGCCCCCCAGATCTGAAATCCTGACTGTCCCTGGTTTTCTATACTTATTTTTCTCCCTTTACCGTTTGGAACTGCAATGCCTTCCTAGCTCCGCCCACCGCCCGGGTGACCTCTCTCCTTGTGTAATATGCCAGATAGAATGGCTAAAACCTATCCCAAACCTATTCTAAAACCTGGTAGAATTTTATAAAAAATAATGAATTTTAGAATATATATGTGTGAGTGAGAGATTTTATGGATTTTATTTTATATGAATATATTCTTTTAGAAGAAAATTATCAAAAAAAATCAATAATAAATTTTAAAACCATCCATCCTAAATGATATTTAGGGACTTACCATTTAGGGATGATTATAGGCTATCATTAATTTTCAAATAATATTTAAGGATGAATAAAAATCATTACAAAATTGGTTCTAATAGAAATCAAATTTACTCTGAGACATAAAATTGTTACAGGCAATTTAAGATAGAAAAAGTCATCCCAAGTAATTGTTACAAAAAAAAATAGGGTAAAAAGATAATTTTCGTGCTAAAAATTTTATTTAAAATGGTAACAATTGAGACGGTTATACGATGATTTAAAATCATTTTAACTATTAGTTTAAGATGAAATAGTATTTATATTAGAAGCGATTTTGTATCTGTTTCAACAGTTCATTTTTTTGTGGGCATATCAAATTACAATTATAATCTAACATATAACAATTATAATCTCTATTTCATGCCAAAGAAACTCTTTTCAAGGAATATTATGGATCAAGTAAAATGTAACAATATGTACAATCAGTTTGTGACATTACCACCAAATATTGGTTAATGTGATAGACCGTAATTGATTCATAAATTTATTTATTTTTTTTCAAAAATATTTATGCAACCAGCTCATAATACTGCCGAGAAACTACAGTTGATGTGGCATGGCATAATTAGTTCATTAATTTATTTATTTCCTTAATCTGATCGAATATATTATTATAGTGTCAAGGTTACTCACTAATTATGTAATTCCAATAGGTAGCATTACTTGAAATATAAATATCAAATTTTATTTGTATACATTTTACTCATGGAAGCATGTTAACTTAAACTTTTTTTTGTTTTTGTTTTTTGTTTTTTTGCTTGCACAAAACTCAAACCTCTTTTAATACCTTGTATATCCAAAAGTGATGTTATCCAATTTTAGGGTGGAGTGAAATTCGCATAACACAACTTTCTACTATTTCAAACTCAAATCGCAATTTAATATTTGTAGTTTTAAGTTTTTAAAAAAAAAACAAAATTAAAAGATAAGAAATTTTGTATGCTTTTACGTATACATGAATAAAAAATAATAAATTTGCTTCAAAAATCGATAGTATTCTATTAAAATTAAATCAACAATTTAAATTTAAACAGCATGGCTGCAAATCAAAATTCAAATATTTTTGAATTAGAATTTTGAATTGCCGATTTTATCAAATCTGCTCCGCACTTTCTCACCATTTTTTTTTTAAATTGCGTGGCATACATTATATGTTGTTGACCTGGCCGTGAGCTAGCATATTAATATTATTATTATCCAACAAAGCGCGTGACGCGAAATGCATGTCGAGCTGGATGCGCGGAACATTAGGCGCAAGATGTGAAGTTTAAGGAACCGAGCAATGGGGCCCCACTTCCTAACAAAACTAAACCCAACACGCTCGTTGCATTGGCAAGCTTATCATAATCAATAACTCTCGCCTAATTGCACGCTTTACGAGTCAGGGCTGTCGCCTGTCGGACTCCGGTCTGGTGCTCCTTAATTAAAAGTAGGGAAGCCGACAGTGCGGGTCCGGGGGCGGCTCACCTAGGACCTGTTCATCTCAGGAAAAATCGGTCAACCCGAGTCAGATAACTCGGTCCCAATTAATTAGCCCTGTTTAATATGCCAGAGAGAAAGGCCAAAACCTACTCTAAAACCTGGTAGGATTTTATAAAAAAATAATGAACAACTAAGCAAGAGAGAGAGAGAGATCAAGACAGCGAGCTGGTGAGGAGAGAGAGGACATAATGAATTTTAGAATATATATCATAATTGTACAAAAATTAGTAAAACGGTAATTAATATATATGTTATATATATTTAGTTGTGTAGAACTATAATTATACAGAAATATATATATAAGTCATAATATTATTATTTTTTATTTTAATATGATATGCTACCATATTATTATAATTACTCACAGATATCAATTATATATAATATTACTTTTATATATATGTTGGGGTGGCGGTGCGGATTTTTAATGCAAAACCCGATGGTTTTTTGAAGATGCAATCTCAAACACGTCTGAAACCGATTATGCCGATTCAAACTCAATCCCAATAGGTTCGGTCGGGAGGGGATCGGATATGACCCTGGCATCTGTAATTAAAAGGCTGCAAGCCTACAGCGTGGCTTAAAAAACGTTTAATTTATATAATTTTACAGAAAGAGCTGTTGACTCGTACGTACATATTGCGCCACCTTTAATGATCTGTTTCTGAGTTTAACGTATGAGATTTCAAATCTTGTTATATTAAGACATATTTTCTCGAGGAGTAATTCTATTGGTCAAATATTTAAAAGTAGTGACATGGTAGCTTTTATTTATTAGATCAGTTACAGTTAGTTAATTTTTTTTTGACCGTGGAAAGGAAAGAAGAAGAAAAAGTCATGGTTTTGAAGTTAGGTGAGGTGATATGAATACCGCCCTAACTTTTGTTGTTTTGAATGTTTAAGACCGACAAAAAAAAAACATAGGAATGCGTGGTACCGACAGCTCCCTTAAACCCCCTGTTGTTATAAATACCCGACAAAACAGCAGATTAAGAATCATAGGACCAAAGTCATCGTCATGGGTATTCACTTCTTCCCCTGTTTTTCAGTCCCTCTCATCGCTTGTTTACTTATTTTGTGCCCTCACAATCCAACGCTACAAGTTGGCTGTGCCGCTGAATTGCCAAGGGAAAGCTCCTATTATCGCGTCCACGTTCGATCCTTGCTACACTATGAAACGTGTGTGCGCACAAATACCTCAAATAAATGTAATGTTCCTTATCCTCTCTCTCTCTCTCTCTCTCTCTCTTCTCCAATATTGAGAAAATGACATTGAACATGAAAACTATATATTCTTCTCAGGTGTTTAGAGAAGCCCACATCAGTTGTCAATTTAATTATTACTCTTGCGTTCTCGTTACAAATTCGTACCATTTTGAAACAATCTTGTATTAAAGTTAATAAAGTGAAATTAAAGGCAAGAAACAGGGAGAAGGGTCAAGAGAGCGAGAGAAAGGGAGGAAATTAGATTTATATATATATAACTTTATTTAAAAAAAAAAAGACAGAATCGTTGGTAACAAAGTAAAAGAATACGATTCATTCTTTCCCCCTCTCTTTTTCATTGCAATTTTATTTGGAAAGTCAATTCAAATAACATGCATGTAGATTTGTAGATTCTTATTTTATTAAAAATAGGAATTATGGGCTAAATTTACTGTTTGAATATTAATTAGTTGCTAAGCTAAATATACAATCACATGCATGAATAATGTGTTTTAACTATAGGCACAAATGGAGGGGAATCTCTGGATGTGTTTCATAAGGATGGCCCATGCTCCAAGCCAATGGGGAAGGTCGACGATTCCAATGGCTCGACCAAACCCGAAGGAGCCGTCGCCACTGTCCCAATCGTGAATGGAAAGTGGTGGAGCAGCCCCGAGTACGCGGTGACGGTTGGCCTCGGCACGCCGCCGACAATTCTCACACTTAGTCTGGACACCAGCACTGCTTTCACCTGGACCCAATGTCAGCCATGCGACTTTTGCTACGACCAAGTCCAACCCCTGTTCAAGCCACTCGCGTCCACGTCATTCTCAAACATCACATGCAACTCCAAGGTTTGCAAGACATTAGCATCCAACGAGAGCAACGTTGCCGCGTACTGCCCCGCCAATAATGGCTCGTGCCTGTTCACCGAAGAAATCGGGGACGGCGTGATCTCTTACGGTTACGTCGCGCACGAGACGTTGCATCTGGCACCGTATGAAGTGGTCAGAGGGTTCGCCTTCGGATGCGGGCAGCAAAACTATTTTGCGGGACAAACCGCGGGGATTCTCGGCCTCGGCCAAGACAAGTTTTCCTTGATGTCTCAAACCGCCGACATCTTCAACAACGTTTTCTCGTACTGCCTTCCTGCTTCCAAGTGCGGGGTCGGAAGTCTGAACCTGGGAAAAAGCACCGCGTACGATTCTCTGTCAGACAAGGAGTTTACGCCGCTGTTGAAGAAAAACCCAATCGCAGGTGACCTATCGTATTGGGTTGTGCTGACAGCTATAAGCGTCGCTGGCCACAAAATAACCATAAACGCATCGGCGAGTTGGTCGGCCGAGGCCCGAATCTACACCGGACAGAACGTGACTGTGCTGCCTAAGGCAGCCTACGAGGCCCTTCGCTCGGCTTTTGAGCGTCAGATGGTCCGGTACCCAAGAGCCAGTTCAAACTATGACGTGTTCGACACATGCTACGACCTTAGCCGAAGCAAGACAGTTCGCATCCCGAGGATCAGTTTTTGGTTCGGTGACGTGGAGCTGCCCGTACACAAGTCGGGCATCCTGATCGGGACAAATAGTAGCTGCGTCTGCATGGCAGTGTCGACCGACGACTATCTCGACCATGCATTCATAGGAAATTTTCAGCTGAAAACAACCAATGTTGTGGCCGATGTCGGGAGGGGCAGGATGGGTTTTGGCCCCGGGGGCTGCAAATAGTACTGTGTCTGTTACCATAGCCCACATATTGGCATGCATCGACATAGGTTATAAGCTAGCTAGGTGTGTCATGCCTTGTAGAAGTGGTGGTGGAGTCTCAGCCGGAGCAGAGGATCAAACACAGATCGATGACGCTTGAAAGTTCCAAAGAAGGTGCGCTAGCTGTGAGCCTTAATGGGCGGGATGAATAAGGTGCAACGTAAAAAATAAAAATTCAATTTTTCAATTAATTTCTTTACGTTGCTACAAGAATTTGTAATGGAATGTGACTGCGAGCTGCTCTTCACGTACGTAAGCCCCCATAAAATTTCATGTTGTAGTAGAAATTGCATAAACTATATATATTGAAAATCACCCGTACGTGCACAGTATTCGTTCGCTTTTTTTTTTCTTTTCTTCTCCTTTTACAGTTCGTTATCTTTTTTCTTTGTCTTTTTTTTTTTACAATTTATCAAAAATATATAAAAGTAGAGCGTTGGAAATACATCCCGCCTCAATAAAAGCAAGGATTTAACTTAGAACTTGTAAAGTAATTTTTAAATAATAATAATATTTGAATGCTAAATCTAAATATAGAAATGCATGCATATTTCAATTTCAACTAAATAACGAAAATATATTTTTCATACTCATTTTTATAATTAATTTTAAACAAGGAACTTTTGGAGGTTAAAAAGCCATCGCTTCAAAGGTGCAGCTGCGCTAGTGCATCATGTTGTCGTAGGCAAGAGCTTTCGGATGTCAAAACAATACGTTTCAAAACCAACTCTAGCTAGCTAGCTAGCTCGGGGCCATGACTTTTAGAATTGCTCAAATATCAATGTTTCATTACCAAGAGCACCTAAGATGTCATGCCAACGTAGGCAAGATGCTTTGGAGGTAGGGCTGCAAATCGAGCCAAGCCGATAAAATTTTGAAACGTATTCATTATTATTTATTAATGAATACTAAAATATAATATTTATTTTATTATTCATAAATACTAATAAATGTATTCACAAATTTATTCATAAATATTTATTAACATAATTAAAAAAAATTAAAAAAAAAATCAAATCATACATTTATCTTAAAATAATAATAATTAATTAACTGTTATTTTTATTTAATATATTTAAACAATTAATATATGTACATAAAAGTTTTTAATAATAATAATAAATCAATCAATCAATCAAAAATATTTATTTAATAATAATATAAAAATATATACTTATTAAATTAAATTTAATAAAACTATAATTATCTTTAATAAAAAAATTCTATATATATTAATTAATTTATTAATTCTTTATTCTCAAATAATTTTTATAAACACATATTCTATTCCCAAATGAATATAACCGGCTTTTTGACGTACCGAACACAATTATTTGTAGGGATGGCAACGGGGCGGGTCGGGACCGGGTAGTGGGTGACCCGAGCCTGCCCCGGATGAGTTCGGGGCGGGGCGGGGCGGGACAAATCAGTGCGGCGGGTCGGGGCGGTCACGGGGCAGGGCGGGTCGGGGCGGATATTTAAAGGCAAAAATGTTACAAAATCTGTTAAAATGTCGGGGCGGGGCGGGGCGGCCAGTACCCGTGACCGCCCCGTTATCTCATCGGGGCAGGACGGGATGGGGAAAAATAGCCCGAGTCGGGACGGGGCGGGCCAGAATTGCCATCCCTAATTATTTGAGAATGAAAACAACACAGTTTCAAAGGTGCATTTGTGTGGGTGCGTCATGTTGTCGTGGGACAAGGTGTTCTGCGCTGTAAAAACATCATTATTATTTTAGAACCAATTAGCACTTGCCTGCTGACTAGGTGATGACTTAGAGCACCATGTGGAACGTTGACAATTGACTAGAGTTATTGTTTTTTTTTTTTTGAAAATAGTATAACATCCGCATATATAAATACATGTGTATATATATAAATGCGATTACAAAAATAAGTAAAATTCAAAATGATGAACAAGAATCGATCTGGAGCTTTGACCCTTTGACCATTGTTCATCATTTGATTTTGACTTTTTGTAGGTTAAGACTTTTTGCCCATAAGTACTTCAATTCGTCCTATAATTAAGATCGGTCAAGTTTGTTGTTCATATAATTTCGTCCTCTGTTATTTTAAATATACTTCATAGCATAAGGATCATTATAGGAAATATCACACTACGAATGATATGTGTTGATCAACCTATAGGTTATAGATAAATGCAACATAAAAAACAAGTAAAAATGTACATTCATTAATCCAAACAAAATGAGATTAGATACAAATCATTTTTTTCTCTTAATAGGAATTGAAAAGCATGATTATTGCATACTTATATGCTTGAAAGTATTATGCTTGTTAATATATGTTTACCATGCAAACTATGTGAAACGTGATTATATATTTTAAAATACCATAAATTTCATGAAACTCCACTACGATTTTTTTTTTTTAACTTAGGTGCTATTTTCTCAATGGCGTTTTTATAAAATGCCACCTCAGATACTCTATGTCGGTAATATCGTAAAATACCACTATATAGAGATACTGTAGTGGTGTTCCATTAAAAACGTCATTGTAGAAGACAAGTGTACGGTACATTTATAAACGCCACCCTAATTCGTTTTATAGCTGCATTTTTCATAAATAGTTGTACCAATTATTGCATACCCGGCCTATGCCTAATATACGACCGATTAAACATTAAATCAATTTTACTTTATTATCTTCTCTCCCAAACCTAATCGCGACTGTTTCTCCATATCATTGTTAATCTCTCTCTCTCGACTCGACTCGACTCGACTCGACTCGACTCGACACTCTATTCATCGATTCATCATCCGTTGTGTTTGTTCTCCGTTGCCATCGACATGTAGGCATAGCTGTCTCATTCTCTCCCTCTGATTTGTCATCTCACTCTCTCTCACTACTCCATTGCTAAGTGGATTAAGCCCTGCCCTCCTTCATCTATCATCCTCGCTATGCATATCTATTGGGGGAGAAAACTCTAGTGTGACATCAGTTAAGACAACTTTTTTTGTAGTGCCCCGTAAAATAATTAAAATATAGTTTTTGGATGGATATTTAAAAAAATAAAACATCATGCTCACCTTAGCTTTAAAATTATACAGAAAAACAAGCAAAAAAACCCAAAGAAGAAAACTTTGTTTAGTATAAATTCATCAATATTTGTATTACAATTGTTTAAACCTAAATTAATTGTGTGAGTGATTTCTTTTTCAAAAATGATTTTCAAAGGAGACTAAATTTATATTAAAAAAAATCTTGCCACAAGAGATCCTTGGTTTCGAGAATTTTGACAATTTTTCTCGGTAAGGATTCACATTTCAAGTATATTTTCAGAAAAATCAAGTGAAACCTCTCAAATATAAGACAGTTATCAATTTTTGGTATAGTAAGAATGATAATCCTTTTCATGGCTTGTAACTATATGCCTAGATCCAACTATATATGCAACATAGACATTTTTTATAGTAAGAATGATAGTCAGTGTTAATATCATCGTATACTAACTAATCGGTTTAGTCAACATTTACCAAAAAAAAAAAAAAACATAAAACCACCATTTCAATCACATCAGATGTTTGATTTTTATTGCATCCCTCCCTACCCGCGTCAAAGTTTGAGAAAAAACCCCAGTCAAACACCGTGAAAGACTTAAAAGTTGAGTACGATCAGCTAACATTAATGAACCAAAATATAAATTATACAAACCAAGACAATTTCTCTTCAATAGAAATTTATCTATTTCCTCTTTTATTTGTTTTTCTTTTATTCTTGGCTCTTTCTGGGATTGGAGACGGAGATTAAAAAATTGGAAAATGTATAAAATAGTATGTTAGGGCAATTTTAAAACATTATATATATATATATATATATATATATATATATATATTCAATTTTTCAACAAAAAATTTATGCTCAACAGCCAACAGTAAATAAGTTACAAGTATATTCGAAATGGAACTCTGACACAAATATAATTGTGTTTTTAAAATATAATAACTATTTTTATTACATAAAACAAAAAAAACTAAAAATAAGAAAAATTTTATTTTTATAACCAGTTTTCTATTTTTTGTATTAAAAATAAATATCACGTTATAAAAATAAAAATAAACAACACACAAACAAATATATTCATATTTTCTACGATATTTTACAGGCTCTTGTAATCACGATCCACTAAGCTAAGTTATGCGGAGGTAATTGCTCTAATAATGATTCATAAAACTGATCACGAAAAGGACTAATTTGTTTTTTTCCCCCCAATTTTTAATTGAAATGAATGAAAGACAGAATTAGAATGTAATGAAGTCCAAGTGCATCGACGTGGAGCTGTCATATGCTGTGAACACCCTTTAGAATATTAATAGGAGCGCTTATTTATTATTCTCGATCCAAACCCCACCCCCTGCCGCCAGTATATATTTTCCCAATTTTCTATCTTCTTTATCATTAATTACGAAAATCAAATTGGTTAAAACATTTATGCACCGTCATTATTAATAACATTAATGTATGAATGAACTCATGATGTATATTAATTTTTTTAGAAGCAGGGAAAAAAATAATTCTTAGTTTATTACCGTCAAACAAGTATCGACGCTGAGTTAAATTCGTGCTGAAATTAACTTTTTCAGGTAATTTTTACTTATTATTATTATTGATACATGAAAAAAAAAAAGGAGTGTTAGTTGCGCACAACATTTGATCCTTCCATCATTCTCATCCACAGTTGAAAAGTCTTTCTTCGTCTAATTTGTTCTAGTATGACTTATTTGATTGTGCTCGATAAGCAACTGATGAGATGTGTGTGCCTGGGACGAAGACATCAACTAAAAATAAAAATAAATTAGTTTATTTTATCTTTTTAATTGCAGTTTTGATTTGTTGTCACTTATTGAGCTACATGCACTATTCAACGCTGCATATTGCTGTAAATTGTCATATTTAACTGTAAATATCATCATAAAAAAATAAAATTACCATTCACTAATACTTATGGATTAACAATTCATCCAAAGTCTAACAGTTACTTATTTATATTTTAGAGCATAAAGTATGAGTGTTTATGAATATATATATATATATGTGTGTGTTTTGAATGATTAATGCTAACTTGAAAAGGTGAGTAACTATCTTAAGATGAGCAAAATTAATATGAACCGTTAGATTTCATTTAAATTTGATTTAATGGTTCAAAATAATTATAATTAATAAAATAACATCTGTTGTAAATATAAACCTTACCCTATACAGATGTGTCGCATCTTTGTTCTGTCTAGATCAACACGCTTTTTACCGGATGATATTTTTAAAAACCAATCAATTATAATTATTTTGAACCAGTAGATTAAATTTAAATGAAATATGACGATTCATATTAATTTTGCTCATCTTAATATAGTTGCTTACCTTTTTAAGTTAGCATTACCCCACATTGAATTTAGTTCAAGCTAAAAATTAATATGAAACTAATTAAAATCAAAACAATCAAATTTAATTGTATGTTTGTAAATAAAACTTGAATCACCGGAATTTAATTACCACAAATATATTAATAACATCAATATTTAATGTCAAGAAATAAATACCCCTTTTCCCACTGTTACAATTACAATATGGTAGACATTATTGCACAATCACTAGCCAAAATGACATTTATGTTTTGTCTTTCATTCAATTTATTGGTTCAATAATTTTTATATCAAGCACACCGATCTATACTGAATAGTTAAACTCTACGGTGTAGGGGATCGATCTCATGAAAAAAATAGTTGGAGTATAATTTAACAGTTCACATTCAATAATAAAATAAATTTTTAAAATAAAAAAGTCCTCAAATTTGATTTAAAATAGGACATATTATCCTATAAAAATTATCAAGAAGCAACCCAAAACTTATCCATGACATGTTGAAACCCAAACTTAAAATGTACAAACAAAACAATTTTATTTACGAGCCCAACAATATCCATAGAAAAAGTGGTCTACTACAAATGACTTTCTAAAGACGATTGTCAAAAAAACATTAAAAAAAAAAAACAAAAACAGCGATTACTTGTATAAGTTTCCATTTTTCTATATTCATTTTTATTTGGCAAATACAAAAAACGTTTTTGAAAATTCAACGAGTTATGCCACGAGTCTTCTTTATTTATTTTTAAATCTAAATTGAAATTTTAGAAAGGAAAAAAATCAATAACCTCGAGTAAAATACAGAATATAACTTCTAATTAATTCATATTGTTTTGTTTTCTGTAAAATATAACTATAATACTAATACTAATAATAATACTAATAACATGGAACAAATAAATAAATAAATAAAAGTTATCATATATTGCCAGTTCATGCCCCACCGAAGACCACTCACACTCAACTATCGGGACACGAGAGAGGGGAAGAGAGAGCGTCATTCTAGAGAGAGAAAGCGGGGCTTCGGGGGGAGCGGGAGTGAGAATGTGCTCGACCAAGAAGAAAAACCGCTCCGACGGCCCATCCGCCGCCTCCGAAGGCGGAGCAGCCGCCACGACGGGGAACTGGAGAGAGGAAGCAATCAACGGCGGATCACTGCGCCACGTGGACCTCGAAACGGGAACCAACGGGTGGGCATCACCCCCGGGGAACCTCTTCTCTCTCCGCAGCCGGAACTATTTCTCCAAGAAACAGAAATCCCCCTCCGGCGACTGGCTTCTGCGACCGGCGGGCGTCGACTGGCTACGCGCCGCCGCGAGGCTGGACAACGTTCTCGCCCGGCCCGACAACCGCGTCGCCGCCGCCCTCCGCCGCGAGCAGGCGGCTTCTCCCCCGCCCTCCCCCTCGCACAAGACGTTCCTCCTCGCGGTGAACCTCCAGATCCCCGGCCGAGACCACCACAGCGCGGTGTTCTACTTCGCGACGGACGACCCGATCCCGGCGGGGTCGGCGGCGGGACGGTTCCTCCGGGGCGGCGACGACGGCTTCCGGAATCAGCGGTTCAAGATAGTGAACCGGATGGTGAGGGGCCCGTGGATCGTGAAGGCGGCGGTGGGGAACTACGGCGCGTGCCTGCTGGGGAAGGCCCTGACGTGTACCTACCACATGGGACCCAACTATCTGGAAATAGACGTGGACATCGGAAGCTCCGCCATCGCCAACGCCATACTTCACCTGGCGCTGGGGTACGTGACCAGCGTCACCATCGACATGGGGTTCCTGGTGGAGGCCCAGGAGGAGGAGGAGCTGCCGGAGAGGCTGCTGGGCGCCGTGCGCGTGTGTCAGATGGAGATGTCATCCGCCACTTACGTGGAAACCACAGCTGTAGCGCCGCCGTTGGCCGCCGTGCCGGCGGTCGTAGGAAAGAAGTTTGGACCCGCCAAAGTCAACCATCATAAATCTGAAGAAGAAGACGATGATAAGACACGCTGATTTTTATTTATTTATTATTATTACTTTTGTGTTTTGGTGTTGATGCGAATCGATGTGGATGAATTGAATGGTCCTTTTCCTTTTTATGGGGACGGGTGTAGATGATGGATGATTCAAGTGGTGGAAACTTCGGAAAGGTGGAAAGGAGCAATGTGGTCACATTTTCTGTGCCTAGCAAATTTGCTTCATCCATTTAGGTGGAGTTTTGAATGATCGTCGGTGTGAAGTGCAAAGTGCAAATGGGGGAAATAAAAATTGTGTAGTGTAGCGAAAATCGTTTCCTAAAATATCATGATTTAATTTTTCACCTTCTGTGGAATTTGGGAAATCTGGTTTTTTTACTTTCAGAGCCGGGGTTGGGATATCGGTCCAGTTGGAAAACAGCACATATTGTGGTGGAATTGATTTCCTCCCCTTTTTTTTCTCTGGGTTTAGAATGGGAGAGCTCAATCCATTGTGGTTCGTAGATTTTGCACTTTTGGGTGGTGGGGTTAGGAGATAAGAGTAGTACATTCATAATTTCCTCGTTTCGTAGTAAAAAAAAAAGTAATAAATTTTTTTTTACATCAAATAATTTATATTTAATTTTTAGTATATTAAAAAATATTATTTATTCTCTAGTTATTAAATTATATTTTTAAAAAAATTTACTTCTTTTTTTCACGTTTATTATAACATTAATTTATATTTTATATTAAATTATAAAAATATATTATTAAATAAAATAAATGATATAAAATATTATTTTAATAATATAAATGGTAATTTATATAGAAAAATAAAAAATAATTAAAACTATAAATTTAATAAAACTTATTGAAAAACTGATGATTTTGTAAGAGCATTAAACTAGTTCCTATGATTTATTTTTTTATTTTTTTTCATACATACTTGAAGGGTTATTATTATTATTTTAAAATATTTTTTTAACATATGTCTATTTTTATTGATAGTAACGAAAAGATAAAAAATAAAAAATTATAATTTAAAATTAAAAATGAATAAAGAGATGAAAAGAATAAATAAAATATATCAATATGAAAAAATCTATTTGTAATAAGTTATATATAAAATGCGTACATGAACACTTTACGCTGTTAATTTGATGCGAATAATATTAATGTTATAATTAATTAAATAATTAGTTTTTATAAATTATAATAAAATTTAGTATTTGTATTAAAATAAAAATATTAATTAAAATGCTACAATGGTCTCTCCCCCGATCCATGTGTGCACGACACGAGTCCCATGGCCTCCAAAATCCCCATCTCCACCACACCACCCCGATGCTGGGCCTCCGTAGCTCTCCTTCGTCGTGGGGTGCACATCGCTATAATACAACGCGGACTCGTCGACCACGTGGTAGCCGCTGACGAACAACAGCCATAGATGAATCCTCGACACAAACCTAGCATCCAGGTTAAACCAACTGGGCCCCACCAGCTTTCCCACCGCCGCCCCCCCTGCACCTCTCTCTCTCTCCTAATCCCCCACGATCGGAAGGTCTTCGTCTCTTCGACATTACCTAGGATCCGGATGGAAGCATGTTTTTTTTAAAAAAAAAATATATATTTTTATATTTTATGAAAAATAAAAGTTAAAAAAATTAGAATAAAATTTTAAAAAGTATTATTTTTAATTAAAATATAAAAAATCAATATCAATGCTTCTAACGTAAATTAGTTTTATTAAAAGCTGATGCAAATCTAAAAATTAATAAAATTTAAAATTATTTACGTTAAATGCATAGCTTTTTAGTTCCAATAAATTTATTTCTTTTCTCCCGTCCCCTTCCTACGTCATCTATGAAGTAGCAATAAAAAGTCTCCACATCATCTCATTCACATTATATCTAATTTATATTTTAAATAATATTATATTATTATTTTTAATAAATAAGATCGCTAATCTACCGGAAGTTTATGAAAATTAGAAAACATTAAACTTATACGCAAATAATATTATTCATTAAAATAAAATATGACATTGATTTGAACAACGCCAGTCCTTTTATAGTCGGTCATATAAAGTATTTCTTCCCGATTAATGAAATATGACAGGACTCAGGAGTCATGTCGAATTTTCTTCTTTATAAAATATTTCACGCCAGTCTAAAATCTAAATTAATAATTACACTTACAATTTGTCACAAATTGAGTTCGTTAGTATGTATTTAAGGAGAGCTTAAATGGTTAAGTAGAGGTCGGATAGGCTTTTTTTTATGGCTTTGTTTATTTAATAAAATTAAATTAAATTAAATTTATTCAAATTCCTACCTTTCATATACAAAAGACGAGAAAATAATCAATAATCTAAGGAATCGAATTATCCTGAATAAAATAAAATTAATTTCTCTTATTTATCATGTATTAAAATATCGAATTTTGTCTAAATTATCCTTTAATCAAAAGTTCAATCTTTGTCCCCAAAAAATATATTTAAAACTAAAATAAAAATAAAAAATCAATATCAGCTTTGTCCTATATGGATTCCCATCACTGAAGCTGGTGTTGCTCTTTCTGCTCTAGTCTTTTTTTTTTATTCTTCCATCCAGTGAATCTAGGCGGAGTGGGAAAGTGCTTATTATAGTATTTTATTTAAATAGCCTACAATATTATCATAATATAAAGAAAAAATATAAATAAATAGGTTACCTACCATGCATGGCACAATTGAAAATTAAATTGTCTTTTCCTGTTAATTTTTCAAAGAGGGAATTAAGGTACTTTCTTTGGAAAGAAAACATAAGCATTATAGATACATCAGCAAATTTGACGCGCACCTTTACGCAAATTTGCTCTCCCACCCGAGTCCCATGTCTTCTTGTCTCTCGTTTACGCGCATGCTGCCCCACAAAAAATATAGAAAAATAGAATGAAAAAAAGAGACTGTTTTGTTGGCAATCAACGCGCATGTCGGCAGGTGATGCATTCATAGTATACGTTCTCTTATTTATCAATTTAACATAACACGCGATGGTCATTAACGCTGTTAAAGGGTGCCAAGAAAATACATAGAAAAGATATGAAAAGAAAATAAATACAAAGAATGAATTTTTTTTTTATGGGATGCTTGGTTTAGATAGAAAATATATAAAAAGATAATGTAAAAAAATATTTTATTTTTTTATTAATTTTATTATGATATTTTGTCACATGACCGATTATTATTTGGTTTTTTGTATACTCTGCATTTTTTTTCATGAGGTTTAAATTGATATGTAAAGTATTTTATAATTTTCAATATCGTTTTTTATATTTGCTATGCAGTATATGATGTCTTTCCGTATGAATTTGCAAAATCCATATCATCTAAGCAGTAGAAAGATTTTATATATACTTTTTTAATACTTTTCCTTTTTCATGTCTTTCCGTATGAACCAAGCAGAGGGCAATTAAGTATCGCGCGCGTTGCCGTTACATAACATGTGATGGTCATTTAAGTAGGTTTTTAAATTTTATAAAAGGTTTAATTGGTTGATAATATTTCATTTATTTATTTATTATAATATATTACATGTATAATTTATTTTAAATTTTTAAATTTTATTTACATAAAACCTGCGGATTACAAATGAGTTTTTTTAAGATACAAAAATCATTTAATCATATAAGTTTCTCTTAAAGTATTGATTACGAAGAAATATATTTCTTTGTTATCTAGATAATAACAATTCATTATATAATTAACCTTTCAATGTTTTAAAATTTTAAAATGTGATATACTCGTATGGATCACTAAATAATAATATTTATTTAAGAATCCATAAAGGATTCAAAATTTGGGGACATTTTATAATCGCCTTATTGAGTAAATGTTACAAAAGGGCTATATGAATATTCCTATATGCTCATGTGTATTCATTAAGAGAATAACATCCGAATTGCAATTTAAGTTGATGATTTTAACACTATTGGAACTCTTGCCAAAATCTAAAAAACAATGAAGTGTAAGATGAATTTGAAATGAAGGACCAATTATAAAACCCAATTCTGGCTTGGTTTGGAGACTGAACACATGCAAATTGGTATGCTACTATGTTAGATATTAATCAAGTTATATAGAAAAGATCCTTAAATGTTTTAATTGTATAAAACAAATTCTTTAAGAAAACCAATGTTGGGCCAGTTTGCAAATGCTTCTAGTAGGTGCTTCGCTTATTTTGCTTTTGCTTATAAAATAAGCAGAAAGAAAAGATATTTGGTAAAATTTTTAAAAGTGCTTATAAAAAAAGTTTCTGCTTTTTTTTAGATAAAAAGTAAAAATAATTCCAGAGTTACTTTTAAAAGCACAGTTTTTATAAATTTTAAATGACAATTTTCTCCCTAGTTGAAATTTATTAAAATTGGCATTTTAAAAATCGTACCCTAGCGCCCCCAATTCTCCAAGACTCTTGACCGACCTCGCACCACCGGCAACGACAGTCCCTCAACGCGCCCACCAAGCACCAGCGGCAACGGCAACCCCTCAATGCGTCCACCAAGCACCGGCGGCAACGGCAGCCCCTCAACGCGTCCACCAAGCACCAACGACAACGGCAGCCCCTCAATGCGTCCACCAAGCACCAGCGGCAACGGCGGCCTTCCCTCGCTCCTCGGCCTTAGCGAGCGGCAACGACACGCCACACGGCGATCAGCCTTCCTCTCTCCTTAGATCCGACACCGTCACGCCGTCATCCCCTCCTCTCTCGACTCTCCAGCCCTCTTCTCTCTCCCTCGGTGCACCCTCCCTCCTCGGTTGGGACTCGTACGGTCGGTTCCTCTCTTGTCTCCAAGCAAACTCGTCGTGTGTATATTACAAATTATAGTGATAAAAAATGAGTGTTTTGATTGATAATTATTCGATTGTTAATTTGATTTTTCAATTTGGGCGTAAACAACTTATATAATGTTTTGTGTTCTTCATTCGATCTGTTTATGCATATTGGGTTGTTGAATGTTTATTTCGTTTAATTGTTGCTTGGTTTATAAAAATTGACTTAAGTATAGCCTTAGTTTTTAACATGTAGTTGCGTTGATTGTTCATATATTAAAGTTGGAGGGATTTCAAATATGGGGAATGACGTGTTGACAATTATCTTAATTTTTGGTTAGTTTAAATGGTTTGTAAATAATTATCGACAACTAGTCGAAGAGCAACCGAATGTGCAGGTGTCCTGGCCATTGCCAGCCCTCAAGTAGAATGTAAAGAGAGTGATGTTCTATTGTTAGGGAGATCACTAGCTCGCATCCTGAGTGTTATAGTTGTAAATCATATATGTTGATTGCAGGTCAACAGCAGGGGTTAACGGGGCTGAACGGGGGCGGAGAGGTGGGGATGGAGGGGGATTGGGGATGGCGGGGGTGGGGATGGGGAGCAGATCGGCGACGGGGGTTGGGGCTGGATGAAGGTGGGAATGGAGGGGGGGGTTGGGGCTGCGCGGGGATAGGGAGAAGATAGGCGGCGGGGGTGGGGGCTGGCGGGGAGGTAGGGATGGAGGGGGGTTAGGGTTGGCGGGGATGGAGAGCGAGATAGGTGGCGGGGGTGGGGGCTGGCGGGGAGGTGGGGATAGAGGGGTGTTGGGGCTGGCGGAGGTGGGGATGGGGAGCAGACACGGCAGGTGTTGGGGTTGGACGGTGGTGGTGGCCGACGGGCGGTTGGGGGATGAGAGCAATGGGGCACGGGGGTGGGAATGGGAGAGAGAGGATTATTATTATTTTTAATTATAATAAAATGAAAAAATGTTATTTGTGTCTTTTATAATTTTTAATTTACCAAACACTTATAACTGCTTTTAAAAATTAAAGTACTTTCAAAATTATATTTTACCAAATACTCACCTGCTTATTTTCACGGGCTTATTTTTCCAAAGACAACTAAAAGCAGCTTCTTCTAAAAGCACAATATTGCCAAACTAGGTCGTTGTAAGGCCACTTAATGTTAAAAAAAAAACCATTTCAGTATTGGGAAGATAACGGAGAGGTCCTTGATTCAATTAGGACACTAATATACCTTCCTAATTACACAAAACATATTTTGTTTTTGCCACTTGGTATAATTCATATCTAGTGGAAGGCACTAAATGACATTAAATTTAGGTTTATTGTATATCAATTAATCAAAGCTAAGGCTAATTGGTTTTACAAATGCTGGTTACAATGCTACTTATTATTAGGGTTGTGTAATCAATAGATAGTCATGACAATATGATAGCATACATAATCATTAAAAGATGAGGGCAAATATGAATAAACCATGGCTGTTTATATTAGCTATGATTTCGCAATAATCCTACAAACCGGTTACACATTATTTTTCTTTCAATACCAATTGTACCTTGTTTTTGAAAATCAAAAGTAAAAATTGTAACCAAACAAGAAAGGAGAGGTATTTTCTATATTTAAATATAAAAAAACATGTTTTGAAAGCAGGTACCAAACACGCTATCTATTTTTAAATAGTTTTTAAAATTTTATTAATTTTAAATTAAAACGAACCCACTAATTCTAAAAATAGTATGCTGAATTTGGCCTATCAAATATATCCATCTGATTATGAATGGGTGACGTTATTTATTCCTTCACTGTTCGTATGTTAGGAAACTTTGGGACATGATTATAGGCTTATTTGGCATTTTTTGGGTGATATCATCATCTCTTTTTGCATTAATTGAATATTGACTTCACCGAATACTCTTGTCACGCCCCCAAATCCCAAAATGACCGAAACTAAGAGTGTGACTTCCCCATGCCCGCACCTGAAGGGTCAAGGGGTTGGTGGAAAGCACCGATGTGGACTACACAACGGTGCTGTCCGGGATATACCTGTACAACCATTCAACAGGGGGTATTCCTGTACATTCCCACATGCTATGAAACTAAAGAAATTAATTTATTAATAATAAAATCATGCTATAAATTCAATACAACTTCCACGGACCCTTGTCCTGGATGTTCAAATAATAAAACCAAATTTTGTTATACAAAATCCATAAACTAAGTTATACAAAATGTGAAATAAATAATTAACTTCGGACCAGCCTCTAGCGAATGAGTCGATACCTGAAACATATCAAAAAAAAAGTAGGAGTGAGCACAAATGCCCAGGTAGGTGATCTCCATCTCCTCACCATCCTATAACATGAAATCCTAAGAGTATATGATCGGTGTACGCTTGTGCCAGGTGTAGTGTCCAATTATATCACAAGTAAACTTACATTAAATCACAGAATATAACATCCATTGCAAATGCTTCAAGGAAGGAAACAATTGAAAGACCTTGTGAAGAAGGTCCAGAACCTTTTAGTATTAGTGTCTTGTCGATGAAGTATAGTATTAAAGTTCCTAGACAAACCCAATCAATTTATTATAACTGTTAATGAATCCTTACCAAAATTAATACATCAAATAAATTAATTCATTTGAGAATTGTTGTATTTTAAAACTGTACGTCGAGGCTAGTCTGACATAATCTTATGATATGCAAATGTCTTGGCTTGATGATAACAAGTAATATTAGATATTAGAGCCTGATTGTAGCATCATTAGCACATTTAATCTGCCAAACTTCATAAAATTTTGTTGCTACCAATGTCATATTCCAAGTGTACTTAATGTCATCATTCATTCATTCCATGATTTCCTAATTCTAAAAATGGAAACTGCATTATGATTACTTCTCTTGCCATCGGGTGTTAAAAATAGGAGAGATGCCTGAGCGGCTGAGCCTTTCAAAATTATATTTGGTTTACTTTAGCTCATACTGATTTATGTATTCTTAAATAATTAAACCTTAATTACAAGGGCTTCTGACACCCCAGTTAAATCAACAGATTTGATTATTTAGAAGAATAAAACAAAATTATCTAAGAACGCTAAATACAAAACTTTTGAAAATGCCAACTATGACGTGACATAAATATGTTGCCTACGAATCAAAACCGAGGACATAATTAACACTTGCCGTTTTTTGTTTTGTTTTGCTTCTTCAATTATTGTACTTGCGTCTATAATGCGGAGACAGGCATATATCCCTGCATATGTATTATGAACATAATGTTGAACTTTCCTTTCCCGTTCCTATCAAATTCAATCAAGCATTGAAAAATTTAACCAAATTTAGCAGATATTCCACAACATTTTTGTTGTTTTACCATGCCATTGATATCATGTAAATACGGGGGCGTTTTTAGAACACATCTTATCAACAGATATCCACTCACTGGAAATCGAACAATCAAATATACATCAGCACAAAGAAAACAGTGAGCTATAGAACATTAAAAGCTGAACTCTCGTTATCAGTCTCGTATGGGACCATCGCCTGCTTCATCAAAGAACATCCTGCAATAAAAATACATTAACGCCCACAATCAGTTCAAATTTCATCAAAACACGCCTACCCTTTTGGATATCTTCAAAACTCTACAACACCCAAGAAATAGTTTTTATCAGTAGGAAGAAGGAGAAGAAAGAATGCAACTATCCCATCTTTAACCACAATAACAGGCGAATGCACAAAATCCATATAAATGTTGGTATAAAGGAATGCACCTATTCAACTTGATGATGGTGTGATAAGTAATGACAAGGCAAAGCCATTTGTGGTATACAAGGTAACAAGATAAATTTATTACTTCTACAATTTTTGAAGGGGGAAGCAAGCAAAGAACAAATTTAAAGGATGACAAAGGAAAAGGGCAGTAGATTTTTTTATTTTTTAGGTGGATAAACAGCGCAAAGTAGTCAGATGACTTGGATGAACAAACTTAGTAACTAAACTTTTTTTTTATCGAGATGTGCAAGACTCGCTAAGATGATCATCTTAAACTGTCTGATGTTCAAGTTACAAAAATTTGTGAATTACCTTAAACTGTTATTTTTGAAGAATGCTTCCTTTCTCCTAACATACATTTTGTACTTTGGTGGTGGGGAAAGTCATGCACATTTGATTTTTAACTGTTCTACTACTTGAAATATGTTGAATAAGGTGTTTGGTTCGTTTGTCAAAGGTTGGGGTTGCGCAGGAATTATAGAGTTCAACACTGGATTTAGCAGGTAAAGTGAGTAAAGCAGGTTGGCGAAAAACTCTATTGTAAGTTATCTGATGTTTGTAATTGGATAGAAAATACTTGGTCACTGACATCAACTAACTTAATCAGTACAAAAGCAGGAAAGCTACAGTTCAATATTATTGAACTTCACATGATGCTACTCCATCCTTGGAAAATGACTTTCCTTCAGCCTTTGATTGTTTGTCAATAGTGAGGGAATTACTGAAGAAACTACATTAAGGACAGCTAAATACTTCAAAGATCCTCCTTTTAGGAACTCTCGTCAATACAATATATCTGGGAACTAATATGCATGTAAAAGGTACACCCTTCAGTACACATTTTGATCGATTAGAAATGTAGAGAAACAAAGGAATACTTATACATACGATAGCATGAATAATTTTACTAAACAACGTGAACTGCACAATATTTGACATGAACAAATATCAAAACCAACCAAACATAATTTTTTATATATTTTTCAATTTTCTCTAAGCAACTCAAGGTTTTTGGCAAGGTAGAATATATTTTAAATTCTTCATTTTCCTAAGCTATTCTAGACTTTCAGTACACTAATATACAGTTCAGCTCACTACCTTCAAAGTGCTTTCCAGTTACTGTATAGGGCTAGAGTTGAAGGATTATTATTTGAATCAGTAATTAAACATTGCCCAAATTTAAGAAACAAAAAATATGGCTCTAAAATTGAAATTTATTAAACCAAACTCTATAAGAAGCAGAGCATCAAGTAACAAAAGAATTTATATGGTTTCACCTCCAAAATTCTGGAAGAAGCACACTGTTTCTCAGTGTGCCTTTCGCCTTTGAGGTTGCTGCTTTTGAGTAGCTAGCTTGTATATCCAGTAGACCTATTATTCAATGCAAGTGCAAGAAAGTCAGATCTGAATCACGTTGAGTGACAGAGGGTAAAGACTAAAGGAGGTAGATGCGAGCACCAGAGCAAAAACATGGGCAGCTATCAGCAACACCACAATCAGTGGTAAGCCTTCAAGGTACCATGGACGAGAAAAGGCTTGCAACAGATTCCCCATCTTAGGGATATGTGGAGAAAATTGCCCAGAAGTGAAAAGTTCCAACTTCAGGCCTAAGTGCATGCATTTTCCATGAAGAGACTTACAAACCATATGAAATATATTTCAGAAAACATAAACAATGCTACAAAAGTTCTCTAAAAATTCCCTGCAGTTCCGTGGCAAGTCAAAGATATAAACAAAAGTAGTACTACCATCATCGTCATACTAAATTTAAAAAACTAAACAAAAAACACGAAAGAAACTACTACCAAACCGCAATAATAAAACTTCATGGCACAAATACAATCATACAACTTCTTAATCATACAACTTCTTAAATAATTCTAAAGTAGTACTACCACCATCATAATAATATTTAAAAAAAAAACAACAACAACTTCACAATTCATAATCTTAAAATCTCTCAAACTTGGTAACTTGAAGCCCGTGAAAATTAATCAAAACTACTAATTAACTCCAGTCATAGAAACCCACTTCAGAAAATACGAATATAACTCCAAATTTGCTCGGAGTCCCGGGACAAGTCCAAAAAAAATTACACCGCAGTAGCAACATCATCGCCATCGTACTAAGTAAAAAACAATCTCACGACTCAGGGACCTTAAAAGTTTAGAAAATTGTAACAAAAGTTCGAAACAACATCGTAAAGCATAAACTAAAAATACTAAACACAAGATCTAACATGCAAATTATAATTCAAACCATAGACCTAGGGAGAAGATAGCGTTATAGAAATCGTTATTTGTTATGGACCAACCAGCGGATCGAAAAATTACCTAATCGCTGTAATGCCAGCGAATTGAAGCGAGGGGGGGAGACACAGCCGTTAGTTGCGAGACGGGCGGAGGTTGACGCCGCAGCTGAGGACAAGGATAGGAGGAGTACAACGCAGCGAGCCGATGGAAGGAAAGAAAAAACCGTAGCCAATAGGGCAGGTGACCACCATGTGTCTTCGCCGCCAAATCCAAAACACGGCGTCGTTTTCATTCGAGCACCAATTAAATATCCAACCAGAAGTTTTAAAGTTATGTTTGGTTGGTTGGATGAAATTTCAATTTTAAAATATTGTGTTGTATGAAGCAATTGAATTTCTAAGAAAACAGTTACTAAGTTTAGATGTTGATTGTTTTTATATTTTTTATTTTTATTGAAATTCGTATTAAATTATAATTTAAAAATAAATACAGATAAAATTTAATATTAATTTTAAAAATAATAAGTACAATATAAACTCATTCTAATTGAATGATATTATGATAATATACATTCGAAAACTATTTTCAAATTAAACCTATCTTATATAGCATTAAAAATACAATAATTTGTTTTAAACGTCTAACATAACAAATCAAAAACATTATAAAAAAAAAATCAATAGGATACATTGAATTTAAAAGCATTAACTGCAACACAATATTTTTGCATAATTCAATCATATATAACTGATTTGCGTAATCCCATTACGTGCTTCCCTCATCTAGTCATCTTCACCATCAAAATAATTTCTGTGCCTTCTTTTTCATGATGTATAAATAATTCATCATGTAACATTCACTCTCCTATAAAATTATGAAAAGTAAAACAAGTAATGACCTCATTTTTTATGACATTTAGATCAAATTCAATCATTCATTTCAATATATTACACTTACTTTTTAAAATTCCAAAAGAACACTATAATAATTTTGTGTTTCACATGTGAATGGTTATATTTCTCCTCTTTCATTCATTGATGCACGCCTATGTTGAAGATATCTTAATCAGCACTGCACTTGCAACATAAACCCGTAGTGTGACGATATATGGCATCACAAAAGTGATATTTACCAATTAGAAAAGACAATTAATAATCAATGGCAAATTATATAAAATCACATACGCGGATGAGGAGTTTAACCTGGTTGGTATAGAAAAAGTGTGAACAATGAAGCAAGTGGGGAAATAGATGGAATTGCAGTTTTTTAGTGTTTGGGAGACTGGAAAAAAAGCTACAGTGAAGATGTAAAACGATACGCGTAACATATAGTTTTTGTTGACATTCAAAATGTTATAATATGTTGCGAAAATATATACGATATACACATTTAAACCCTACAATTGAATCAAAAATAGTGAAAAAAAAAACACTTCACCCCTTAAAGTGAATTGACAATTTAAAATTTAATTTCAATTTTGTCCTTGTTTCTTTCCTTTTCTTCTAACCCAAGCTTTTATTTTATTGAATTAAATCATCCAAACTTATAAAGAAATTAAAATTTTAGATAAAAAGGGGTTTGATCGTGTTCTAGTTGTATGAACAATTGGACAGTAGGATGATAGGAATATATAACAATTGCGAATGAATACATATTCGAGTCGTGTTCTATTTATATTTCATTTCCGCCAAAACTCATTCATCATATCAAATATAAATGAATAAGTGTTTCCTTGTACGGCTCTTCTTAGTGTGTATTCAAGTGAGTTTGATAAACTTCAATTATCAAATTGCAAAACCATAACAAACATCTTGTACCATATATATATATATGTGTGTGTGTGTGACTAATAAATATAAAAGGAATTAAACAGAATATTTTATTTTTATTTTTTTTACCTTTGATCTCATTTAAACATATGTTCAAATTCAAGTGTGATCACAGACGTTTGATTATAATCAAACGGTTTTGATTGTACATTCATTTAATTATATCTACATATAAGACATAAAATATTACTATATTTAAATATTTCAATAATATTATATTATACATTTAGTTTCATTAACAAGTTTCTAAGCTTGTTATAACATACAAATAAATAAAAAATTACCCCTTAATTTGACTGAGAACATGAAATAACACAACTTAAATAGTCATACTTGTTTCTCAATTATTTTTCTTAATTTTATAAATTTTAAATATTTTTTATTTTCTTATATAAATATACACAACAATAAATTTTCATGTTGAGGAAGTCCTTGCATGGATTGAGCTGCTTATGACTAGTGGCTTTGTACCTGATTTTGACAGTTTTTTGTGTGTTCTATGTGAGAAAGAGAATACTATTGCTGCTCTAAAGCTGTTGGATTTTGGCCTAAAGAGGGATTGTCCCATAGAATCTTCAAGCTATGATAAGGTGCTAGATGCATTCTTAATTGCTTTGGGAAGACACTGAATGCTTATTCAATATCATGTAAGATAATGAAGAAAGGAGGCTTCACTGATCAAAGCGAGTTGTAAGGATCTTATTAAGAGCCTAAATGAGGAGGGAAACACAAGGCAAGCAGATATCTTCACAAGACTGTTGAAAGGGGATACAGGGTTTAAGAACAATAAAGGCAAAAAACAAGCTCCTACCGTAGGTTGATAATTTCTATCTCCATTCTTCCCTCATTTTATGAGTTGAGTATTTATGATTCATGTGTAGTTTGAGAATAACATGGACTGGTTCTATTTTGTTGGGAAATACCCGGGATACATTGTTGGCCTTTCTATTATGAGATTTGAATCTAAAACATTGACCCTTTTAATGCAAAGTTGAAGTTTAATGTTCACTTTCTTCACGAATATCAATTATGATAGCATTGGTAATCTATACGAGTGTAAAGGTTAATTAATAGGTTCATTTTTTTTCTTGCACTCTCTTTTTCGGCTTAATTCATCCTTTTGTAGGCAATGTTTTTTTTTTTGTCTCTACATGTTTGTATGCTTTTAACATCAATCATTTGTTAATTTATTTATATAACATTTGTGTGATTTTTTACAAATTCATTCAACTGGGAAAGAGATACAAAAACATTAATGAGTTTGGGCGGTAAAATGTTGACTTTATATCATTCGAAACATTTCTCGTAAAATATGGAACAACTTATCTCATTTTGTTTGTTGTGTTTTGGTGACTTTTATTATGGCATTGAAATATTGATTTTGTTATTAAATTTTTATTTAATTTATGGGTTTTAATTTAATAATTTATTAAATTAATATATTTTTATAATAATTTTAAATTTTAATTATTTACTATTTATTCACTTTTATAGATTTAATATTAATTTTGATAGTTTTTAATATTAAATTGATTATTTTAATTTTAATATTATTTTTTTGGGCTTAATTGGTAATTAAACTAAGTGATTTTTAGGTTAATTAAATTATAGTTTTTAATTAATTGTTAATATGTAAAGGTGACCTAGAAGAATTAAAAGAGGAAAAGAGTTTGAAATGGAAGGAAAGCATGGCTACATGTAGAGAGAAATTTAATGGAAAGGAAGTGGGGCTAATTGTTTTTTTTTTTTTTTTGAGAGAAGAGATTACATGGCTTTATAAGTGAAGTTTGAAGGAAATAGAAATAAGAATTAATAGAGTGGGAGCAACATGTTAATATAATGAGAGAAAAAAAAACAGACAATTAGTTTCCCTGTAAAAAGCATGCAACATGAAGAGAAGGAGAGGAGGTGGTTCCATATACTATTCACGCACAAGGCTATTCGATAATTCACGCCCAACACAGTATTGCCCGCAGCAATTCTCACATTAGGAAAAGTAGAGCATAGCGGAAGAGATAACATGGCATGACACTGCAGGATTACTCATATATTATATGAATTAATTTTCTCGTATTTGATTTAACTTTAAACTTCAATTGTTATTTTGAATATTAATTTCTTATTTTAGTAATTTATTTAAGTGCTATAATTTGCAATTCATTCATCTAAATTCTTAATTTGCAATTCGTTCATCTAAATTCTTTGTAATTAATTTACTATTACAGTTAATCGTGAATTATTTAAAATATAATTTTTAATTATGATTAATTTACAGTTATAATTAATTAATTTAAAGATGTAAAAATTATTATTCGTAAGATTTAATTTAATTTTCTGAATATAAAATATAATTATTTTTAAAATTAATGAGTTAAATTAGATTAATTATATTTTTAAAATTAATATAAAGTCTTAAATATGTTTGAATTCATAATTTAATTATAATCATAGCATCACAATTTAATTAGATTATAAAGACTTAAATATGTTATTATATTTTTAAAAGATAATAATAAATAATAATTAAAATAAAAAATTAAATTAATTATATCTTTAATTAATTAATTTTATTTACATATTTAATTATATTATATTATATTTTTTTAGTTTATTAACTGTCTTTGCATCTTAAAAAATTAATTTTTAATTTTCTATTTTATAGGGTATGGCTTGCGATGTAAAACGAGCCGGAGGTCACTAGCTCCCATGTTTACTGCACTGCTATTTTCTCTAGAAGTGGTGGCAAGATGTTTTCAGAAAATAAATTGTGGCATCTTTTCGATTATGGAGATAGAAATTACACTAGCTAGGAAAAAAAGTGGTGTTTACTTTCATACTTGAATATTTTTCATTGTCTGCTGCTCCCTTGTGAAGTTTTTTTTTTAGTTTTTCTTTCTTCCAATATTTCGATAAGAGTTTTTTTTTTTTAAATAAACTGTACATAAATATTGATAATGTTAGATGCCCCTAAAAAAAGGGAAAGCATTAAGTAGGCGTGCTAGTATGTAACTAATTTCAAGTTCAAAAAAAAAAGAAGAGATTAAATGATCGATTACTTCTAATAAAAATATATATACACTTTTTTATCACATCATAAATGAATAGGACTACTTTGGCCGTTGTCATTTGAGGATCCATATTTCAAGCAATACTTTTCCACTGTGATTTGAAGGCAATCAAAACATATCAAAATCCGAAAAAAAAAAATTAGTACTAAATTATAAGGTTTGTTCTTTGAAAAATAAATGACAAAAGACAACCAAAAGAAGCTTACCTCTAACATTAAAATGAAACTATATTCCAGTATTACCCTTGCCCTCACATAACCAAAATCACCATCACCCCACGAAGGTCTATAAGAATTCAAAAACTCAAAATACCATTCGGCATCAACTTTATGACGTCGAAACCCAATCAATACAATCATACGATATTCTTTCTCAATCTCATTCACGCCAAAGGATATTTTTGAAATACAAATTCCTGAAAACTTAATTTCATTGCCAACCTATATTATAGAGGAAAAAGAGAAAGAAAGTAAATAACAATTTAATAAAAAGGAAAGGGAGGAGGTAAAATTAATTTGATCAATCATTTACCATTAGTGATGAATAAAATTTATCCAATTGAAATCCATGACGGACGAACCAACCTAAGTTAAACACAATGGATGACACATAATGTTTCAAAGTGTAATGATGATAATCAAGATAATACGAGACGAATAATGAAAAAAAGTAAGAAATAATGATGACTCGTATTTTAGCTTCCACATGAGATGATAGCATGACCTATGCAAGTTGCTAATAAATGTAACAAAAATTAACATCATACCAAATAATAAATCTATTTAAACCATACAAAGAAAATAAATAAATACATGTTCCTCCTTGGTCGAATATTTTTCTTGAAAGAATACAAATGCCATTGAGTGTAATGGCTTTCCACGAAAAAATCTAATTCCATCAAAGTTTATCTGACAAGTCAAAAAAGAAATCATTCAAATACAAGTTAGCACCTATCATTCAAACATATAAGCTATGGAAACTGTAAGTTTCACCTATCATTTATGAAAAGGTATGTCAAATATAAGTTTCAAATCATTCAAAGTAGACACCTATCAATCTATCTTATATTTGAAATCATTCAAACATATAAGCTATGGAAATTGTTGAAGTTGGTATCTAAGTAGACATCCTGTGAGTGACATGGGATTCAAAATCAAATGACCACTTGAAATGATTTTTCAAGACGCAAGGAAAAAAATCGTGAAAAGAAAATTGCATATCAGCTAGTTTTCATGCTGTGGAACCCCACGTTTATCCACAACAGTCAACAGTTTTGAGAGAAAAAGCAACCAAATCAGAACTAGTCTGTACTGTTAAGCCGAGAAGAAAAATTAGTTCTAATATCATCATCTACTTCTCATCTTTCGTCCTATATTTCTAAAAACACAATAATAAAAATTGCATATCAAATACTAGTCAAAGGACTTCCCACCAGGAACACATGAAACTCACAGAGTTTTGTGAGCCGGGAACATAGATTTGATACTTGTTGCTGGGAGCACTCAAACCCTAAAGCTTTGCATCAGCTTACTCCAAAATATTATTGGGGAAATCGAAAGGGGGGGAGAGAGGACTTACCAACAGATCAGGCAGAGAGACAGAGAGAGAGACATAGTGTGATGGAAGAACTGCGAAAACGAACGATGCAGGGGCGACACGCTCGGACAAAAGGGCGAAATGCTCGCGAAAACGAAGTGCTAGGGTTTGGAGCTCGATCCCGTCATTAAGTAGAGCGAAAACTAACGACCGCTTGGACTGAAATACCTTGGTGGGTTTCGGAACGTGACAAAATTAAAATAGACACGTTCCCAAATATTAACCAATGAAAATATTGACCAAACAATATTAAAGTATTTTTTACCAAGCCAGTGTCTGGTTTACGCATTTCGTCGAACACTTGGGCGGAACACACTGCACACACAGACTCCCTCTCTCTCCCTCTCCTCTGTCTCTTTGCGTCAACCATCTTGTTAGTCTCCGCTCTTCGTCGGATTCGGAGGACCTCTAAGCGAATGCGTAACGATCTACAGAGCTTGAGCCGTCGTCGCATCTCCGTCCCATGAAGTCCTAGGCTCGTTAGCTCATGAGGAATGCGTTTTCAACTCTGTGTCGCCATAGCCGTCGAACCTCTACGGTAGCGCGAGGTTGTTGCCTTCACCATGGGTTCTGCTTTTCAACTTATAGTTTCAGTCGGGTCTAGTTCGTTCCATTACTCCATTCAATGCACAGTTGTTACCAAATGCTTGTTTGTGGAAATTCCCAATGTATTGTTTTCTTTGGTGCCTCGAATTTGATGAATGATTTTCATCCTTCGTAAAATTTTCAATCCTCTTTGAAACGCAGTAGTGGGGGCGAGCAGTAATTTAGGTCCGATTTGGTTGTGTCCTCCAAAGATTGTTTTCGTGTTTTCAAAGCAATTCGAAAACAAAATGGGGAATGTTTTACGCCGTTAATTTTAAATGAGTTTTCAGTTTCTTCTAAAATTTTCTGGAAACAATAACATTTTTTGAGAACAATACCAAATAAGCTATGAGTTGCTTTTAATTTGGAAATGTTATAATTGTTGTTCTTCACTTTGATCGATCTGGGTTTGTTTCTGTAGCAGTTATAGGCCACGAGAGTAATGTTGAATCCGCATCGTCAAAATGCTCACCTTCCGGAGGCTGGGGAAATGCTAAAAGGCCTGGAGGAAGAAGACACGATATGTTGTTTCCATTACACATGGTTTGCCGTCATTTGTAAGCATTTTGATCATTATTTGTCAAAGTTTGAATCATTGGGCACTCGTTTGTGGCTAATCAGTTATATTCTAGCATCATACTGTAGTTGATGTTCTTCAACATGGGAATTTGGTGCAGATCTTCGAGTGGCTTCACTAACGTGCACGGTGAAAGCCCATCCGCAGAGTATGCAAAATTGAGGAAGGAATCACTGGAAAGTGAATTTGGACATGCCCTAGGGGCTTATAGCTCTGAAAAAGTTTCTATTATCTACCGTTTTGGTCCTTTCTTGGCCCTGTACAGAGCGACAATTGTCTCATTCCATGTGCTGAAGTTAGCCGTATGGAGATTATTTGTTCATGACATGACAAAGCGTTCCATAAAGGTATTCCATTTGTTACTTTGCTCGCAATATTTAATTACAACCTATTTTATTAACATCGCAAATAGATTGTGCTAAAATTGAAATGAATCTAGTAATGTGATACATACAAAATATAGCATTACGTGAAGAATGACAAAAATAAATAATTAACAGAAAAGGAAATTCACTCAGGAAGCTTTAAAGTTCAAATGAGATGTAAAACTGCATTAATGAACAGATTGATACCATTGTTTACAAAGTTTTGATAATCGAAGAATAGGTGACACTTAATTATATAGAAACTCTGTTCCTCGCTCCATTTTGATTTGTTAGGTTGTACTACTACGAAGAAATTTTCTAGGATGGTATAATTAGCAATATGATAGAACTAAACCTATCCAATAGACATTTGCATATTGTAGTTAATGGGCTACATATTTCGATCTTAGGTTGTTCCTTTGTGATAGCGTGCAAACCATTCCAACATTCTGACAATCTGAATATTACCATATCTGACAGAAGACTGTTTTCTGATAGATTAGACTATGTACTCGGCGTGACAAATAGGGTCACAGCAGACCTTTGCTTAAAAATTCATGAAAGCAAAACTTCAAAAACAATGCATGAAAGATTAAAGATGATTCCATGTGGGAACAGTCCGTTTTGAGCATATTTCATGTAAAAAGAACAATTTAAGTGTTAGGGAAACTCAATTGACATTAATTATTCAGTGTCCAATTTTTTTGGGATATTATTTATGATGATGTAAATCTTTTGTTAGGGTTAATCGGAATCATGGGTTTGTAGACAGCTGCATCATTGTGAGGGCGGTGGATAGCATTTATTCTCCTTGATTCATAGTGGTTTTCCAATTTCTCTTGTAGTTTCCATGTTAAATCATTTGCTTTTGATTAATTATCTTTTCATCACAATTTGCTCCCAGTTGCTAGTGGCTAATGCTACTGTTAAAGAATTACTCTCTTCAAGCAAGTGGCAATGGGAAATAAAGCTTGCAATTGTTGATATTGTGTGTTGGATCACTCAAGTAGAATCACATGTGACACCAGACAGTACTGGAGCTAATGTCATGCTCATATGTGATATCAAGTGCAATGTTGTTTTGCTTTTAATTAAGACTGAATGGGGTGGTGTAACCATGTTGAAAGAGTGATTTCGATTGAGCGCAGGAGTTTTGAGTTTGTTGTAAAGGGTGGGTACGTAGATATTTTTTGGATATCCCAATGGGGTTGTGGCTATATGTATTTTGAATGTAGATTTGGGGTGGTTTGTCAAAGCATGGGTGGTGCTGTGGTCGAGTTGCATACGACTTTGGATGTTTCAGCAATGGGCAGGGGTTGGGATGCTTGTTCTAACTTCTAAGTCTCAAGAAGAACTATTTTGGGAGATTTGTGTCATTGCATTTGTTGGATCTAGGTGACCCAAGACTATTATCTTACTGGACAGATGTTTATCAGGTTGGTGGAAGGTCTCTGATGCGGCTTTTGAGCTTGTACATGGTTTCCTTCAGTGGGTAAGGGATCAATCCCACCTCCCCCACTGTTGATGAAGGGGTTTCAGCTGGAGATCTTCCCTTCACCCCCCTTGACAATTAGATTGGGGCTAGCATTGGAGCTGGTTCCTGTGATGGCGATAGAGTGCCCACCACTGCTGGCAAAGGGGTTCTAGACGGAAAACACCCCCCCTCGTCCTGCTCAGCAATCAGATTGACTTCAAATGTGGATGCTAACACTTTTCTGTTGGGTACCATGACAACAGCATGTTTCTTGAGCTGTGTTTGTGGACTTCGAGTCAAGCAATCCAATGGTAGCATCGCAAGTGCTGGAAACTATAGCATGGTAGGGAGGATGGTGGCTAATGCTGAGATACATACAACTTATGTGATTGGGGAAGGAGAAAATAATTTGGATAATGGGCTTGTTCTTCAAGGTGCACCAAGAATTTTAGACTTATAGGTAGGAATGGTCTTGTTCCCCCCCATTACTCTAGCAAGCCACTTGAAGGCCCTCCATATGTGTTTTAATACAAGTGTCGAAAGTCGTAGATTGTTTGGGTTGTCTGTAACAATGCTAGTGGAATGCCACGAGTTGGGTTGCTTGCCTTGGTTTTTTTTGCATGAGAATGTTTTGGTCAGAGTGATAGATCCTCTGGCTTCTGAGCTAAGCCTCCTTCGGATTGATTAACTTTGACAGGGACACTGCAGTCTTAGTGGATGATGATGGATTTGGTGGGGAGGATAAAGTGAATGATGAGATGGACTCTGATGGGGAGCATGGAGGCATCGTTTCTTCTTCTGCTCTGGTTCTTTTTCCGTAGGAGGATTTTTTGGTGGAACCCTTGGATTCTCGCTTTGACAATGAGAGCTCCAGTCGCACTTGGGATCACCCTACTACATATAGTCAAGTGTCAGATTGGGTGCTTCACAAGGTCAAACATTAATGAGATATTTGGGGTTTGTTTTTAGGGTTTTGAAGATCGGGCTATGTAACTCTTTGAAGATATTGAGCTCACACATGGTCTTATTGAGAGCTTCGCTGAAAAAGGGGACCGAGCCAGGGGTGTGGCAGTTAAAGCTGCTGTGAAGTTCTATTAACTATGATTGTAAGGGGAAAGGGGTTGAGAATGGGGTGCTACAGGTAGTAGGGGCCTTGACGTTTATTTAATGGTGTTAATGTTCATTTTGTGGAATGTAAGGGGTCTCAATGGCAGGCGGTATTGATTTTTTTTTAAATGAATGAAACAAAGTTGATGTAATTTTGTAGTGAAAACTCTTTGTTTGTTTGGTGTTATTGATTGTGCTATCCTATGTAGGTTTAACAGAATATTAGTTTTTTTTTTTAGCAGGAGATTGATATAGCTCTTAAATCTTCCAAAATTATGTTGCCTGCATTTCAGTGTTTGTGATTCTGACAATTTTCAGACCTCTTATATATGAAGTTGTTTGTCAGCCAAAATTTCATAATTATTATTACTGCTGAAGCAAATTGTGTAACAACTATATTGCATTTATTGCAGTTCCGTGAAACTCTAATCAGCTTGGGGCCTTTCTATGTCAAGGCAAGTGACTCTTACCTGCGAAATTGTTGTTTTATTTTTCATCGACAATGTTGGGAGTTTAACACGCTGTTCAATATATTCTTAACACTCTGTTGCACTTCTTTTGGGGTAGCTTGCATGCATGCTTACTTGTTGGATGATATATAGGCATGAATTGTGTTCTTAGAACATTAAGCTTTCATTTTATGTGATTTTAGAGGTTGCTACGTGTTCATATGCATCCTCAATAGCTTATGGGCCTTTTGTAGGCTCATAAACAAGAGAATGCAGCCTGTTGCTGTTGCTGTGCGAATAGAAATGAGGGTTTGTGAGGGTATATTAGGAAAAATAGGTTTAAGCCAAAAAATTAAAGGTATATATAGCAAGCTTTAGCTAATCAAATTTACCTAAAATCATTAGATTTGCTCTTACATATGCGTTCTATTTTTCAATATTGTATCACAATTTACAATACCTGGTAACAAGTCTTTTGCTATCATTTTAGGGTGTATGTGAAATTGGGCTTTTACACAAGATACTAGACGAGCGAGTTTCCCTTCTTGATTCACTATGCAACATTCCTGAGTTTGTGTATGCTTGGATTTGCAAGGCATATGCTGAGTTTGTTATGTGGTAGTAGTCTGTGCATTCATTATTTTCTCGATGACTGAAACGCTGGCCCAACTAAGCACTTCAGTTTAAACATTGAGCTGTATTTTATTTTGGGCTGACATCATTCCCTTGCTAATCCCCAATGGGAACACTCAACTTCCTCATAATAAGTTTTGTGTATAAAAAGTTATACAGGAGGGAATATTCTGTAATCTTGTGTGTCAGCAAAAAAATATTCTTGGCAGCTTTCGTGGAGACACATGCGTCTGATTTTTAACCTTGACTATTTTTTTGACCCAATTGAACATTTCTGTTTTTATTGATTTTGAGGAGAAACTTCTCTTACCTTCTAACTCTGATGACTCCCATGGAAACAAACAGCTCTTAACAGATGTTTGTATAAAAACAATGTTATACAGGAATTCTGTGTAATCTCCACTTTATTTTAATTTACAGCTAGGGCAAGCTTTGAGCACCAGACCGGATATATTACCAACTGTATATTGCCAGGAGCTTGCCAAGTTACAAGTATGTTGTCTTTCCTTATTCTGCCGGCCACTTTATTGCATGACCTTGATTATGAGTTCAAAAGTTTAATTTATTTTCATTTCAAAATGGTTTTATTTTGTCTTTATTTATGTTCCTTTGGGTATGGCTTTTGTATTTGATGTTAGGATCAAATACCCCCATTCTCAAATCGTGTTGCAATTAAATCTATTGAAACCCATTTGGGTGCTCCTATATCACAATTATTTGCTGACATCAGCCCAGATCCCATTGCAGCCGCATCCTTAGGACAGGTGTATAAAGGTTAGAGTTCTACCTTGGAAGACAAATGTGTTTATGTTTTAGATTAGAAGTAATTGTTTTTCTCTACTTCTCCTCATCTTCCATTTACAGATCTAGACAACAGTATATATACCTAGGTGAAAACTTAAGCTAAATTTACATTTTGTTGCTCTAAGTCTTGCAGCTCATCTGCATTCTGGAGAGCTGGTAGCTGTTAAAGTTCAGAGGCCTGGGATGTCACTTTTGTTGACCCTGGATGCCTTGTTGTTCAATATGATTGGGGGGGCAACTTAAGCGGTTTGCCAAGGCTCGTAAGGATCTGATAGTTGCTGTGAATGAGATGGTGAGTTCCTGTACATGCAGTTAGATTATCAATATTATTTTATGATTATACCTATTGCCATTCATATATTTTTCTGTGGGTTAATGTTTGAATTTGATTTATTTATGTACCATTTTTATGTGATGCCTCAATTGTTTATAATCTTTTGGATCATATTTATTCCAGTTGGGTCTATAATGATTGCAGTGATAAAAAATCTTGGGCTTACCCTCAATGATTGATTGACTGGTAAATATATGATGATAAATGACTAAATAATATAATTGTTAATACAGCTAGTATTACAACCAAGATACTAATAAATAAATTAGTAAATATATAATTAGACATCTACATCCGGGCTGCGCATTAATTCGAGTAAATCAATGTTGGCTCCTGTTGGGGTGGTGCATGGCGTGGTGGTGCTTGCTGAGATTTTAGGAGGTGAGGTGTCGCAGCTGCCCCTTAAATATTTGGGGCTTCTTTTGGTGACCAAGTTCAAATCCTCCTCCTTATGGAATCCAATCATTGAGACTATGGAGCACCGTTTGACGGGTTGGAAACAAGTTTATCTTTCAAAGGGAGGGAGACTTAACCTTGATTAAAAGTATTCTCTCTAATCCCCAGACCTTTTTTTTTATTTCTTTTTTCTATTCCAGTTGCTGTGGCTTCTAATATTGAGAGGATTCAGTGGGCTTTCTTTTGAGATTCTTCAGGGGGGAGGGAGGCACTTTTATTTGGTCAATTAGGATTTGGTCTGTTGGCCTCTTTCCTAAGGAGGGCTTGCTATAAGGAAGGTGTGGAGATTCAAGCAAACTCTTATTAGGAAGTGATTGTGGCGTTTCTAAGAGAGGGATTCCTTCTGGCAAAAGGTTATTGCCTTAGAGGGTCTCACGACGTGGGATTATGGTTGTATATTTGGCGGGGCTGGACTTCAGAGAATGGTGATGGATCCACGGTTTGGCTTTGGGTGGATGTGTGATGTGGCGAGATTCCCTTGGAGTAGGCTTACTCGGATTTGTTCCGTCTTGCCTGTTTAACAGATACTATGGTGGCACATCTCGTTTATGTTTAGAATAAATAAGTGCATTGGGATTACTGACACAAGTAGGTGAATTTTTCTAGAGTGGCTCAGGATTGGGAGTTTGAGGATTTCTCTTTATTTTTTATTAGTTATATTCTGTCACTCCATGTCTCTCTACACCCGTCAGGATGTGTTGGTACTCAGATCACTCCAAAGGATTTTAGGTGTAGTTCTTCTATTTTACTCTCATCCCAGCCTGCCGGGTCTGGCTGTTTCCCTTGGCATAATATTTGGAAGGTGTAGATTCCTCCGAGGGTAGCTTTCTTCTCTTAGTATGTTGTGTTGGAAAAGATTTTAATCACTGATAATGTCTATTGTCGTGGGTTGGTAGTTATCAGTTGGTGTTATTTGTGTAAGGCGATGTGATAATGGATCACATCCTTCTTCACTATCCGGTGGCTCGGATACTATGGGTTTTTCTTTTGAATTTGTTTGAGGTGCACTGGGTGATGCCTTCAACCCTTGGCCTTTCTTCGATGGTTTGGTTTGATGGGTAAGCGCTCTTTGGTTTGGCGTGTGATTCCTCATTTATTATTTGATGCCTTTGGCGTAAGCACAATGCACATCTTTTTAAGAATTGAAAGAGGAGTATGGAAAAGCTTAAATTATCTTTCTTTGGATTCTTCTTGGATTGGATGTCTGCTTCAAAAGAGTGTCGTTTTTCTAATATTTTGGATGTAATTGCGAGATGTTCGTTTTGATGTTTTTTATTTTATTATTTTTTCTCTCGTTGTTGTTTGTTGTTCCTCCTAATGTACTTCTTTTGTGCTCTCTCTTTTAAATAAAAGTATTTTATTATCCATAAAAAAATTAGATAGCTAATAGTTGACCAAATTTTCAACACTAGTCCTTAAGTTGGTGCATAAATATCACATATGGTCAACTTGGTTACTAGAGGAGAAAAAGCATCACTATTGATTGAGCTCTTTGGTTGAAATATCGGCTTATTGGTTCGGTTTTATAAGACATCTCAATGATGCTATATTCTAATTTTTTTCTTAAGTGGTGTTCAATATGTGATCATGTTGTAATTGATCTAAAGGAAGCTAATAGCAAATTTGTTGTCATTATAAAATATCAGGAGTTCCTTCAAACTTGCTGTTTTAACTATAAAAGTTCACTAATTTTTGAGGATTAGAGCTTGGAGCAAGATGAGGAATCGCACCTGTTAGATAGTCATCCTTGCTTCGTCCTCTTATGAACATCATCATGGATTGGGACCGCTAGAGATAGTTGTTGCCATTGAATTTGTGACCAGTTATGGGAATGCGATTGTTTGTCCAAGAAACATTAAGAGAATTTTGAGAAGAGTTTGTTGTCGATGAGTTTTTGGATGTCTACTTAGATTTGGCTAGTAGCAATAGACAGCAGTGACCGTGGCCTAACCTAGGCATGTGATAGAAGGAAAGGTGACTGATCTGATCAAGCGATTTGATGATCTGGGGCAAAGTTTGGCAATGATGGTGGTGGCAACAATAGCAATAACTGACGGTGGACCATTATTTTGGTCATCACTATAGGCACATGACCTCTTATCCTTTCCTTCCTCTCCTTCCTTTTGTTTTGTTTTTGTTTTAAAATCTATTATTGACCTTTCACTAGGGTTGGCTCTAATACCGTAAGAGAATACAAAGAATTTTATTTATTCTCTTTTCTACTTAATACAAGTAGTGACTCGCTTATATAGAGAAGAGTCCTAACGATAATAGTTTACTAGGTATACAAGGAATCAGGCCTAATTTATTCTAATTGATAGATAGCTGATTACAATTAAAGAACAAATATATTATCTCAAAATAGAATATTTTCCAACACTTCATGCTATTTTGAAAGCACGGAAATCACGCTCGATGAGAGCATTCTCTCTGTGCTTCTTCCTCATATCAGTTTATCATCACCAAGGATGATGTAGTTATCATCCCTTGAACGTGGAGATGAGACAATGCATGTTTGTTGTCTGATATTCAGGATGAATATTCTGATATTCTACATAATTGTATGTAGCTCTGCTGTACTTTTAAATGATGTGTGGTTCATCATACTTTGTCAGGATAGGCACAACCTCAATTTCACTGAATAACATCAATTCATTAATTTCAAGTCTTCGATTATCAATATCTCCAGGTCTCTCTTCTATGGACAGGTGAGACATATGTTTGAAGAAATTGATTACATTTCAGAGGGGCAAAATGCTGAGCGGTTTGCTTCTCTTTATGATTCTAGCTCCTGTAAGTTCTTTTTATTTTTTATTGATTAAAAATGTATTTGGTTGTAATTTATATGCATTCTTCTACTTTCAGCATCCCTAATAAAATTTTCTCCGCAGATGAATTCATTCTTTTTTTTCACTAAAACTCAGATTGACCATAATTTGTTTTATTATCAGATTATGATAAAAAAAAATTAAGAGGCAGAATTGGGAACACTATTGAGCGAAGTAAAACAACCTTTATTAAAGTTCCAAGAATATATTGGAAGTTTACATGCAAGGAAGTGCTCACAATGGAGTGGATAGATGCAATTAAGCTAACAGATGAAGCTGGTCTAAAGAAGGCCCATCTGCAAAGGAAGAAACTGATTGATCAGGTATTCGTGGGAAATTGTTGTTGCTTTCTGAAGCAAATGATCTAAATTGATATTCGTGGGAAATTGTTGTCTTTCTGAAGGAAATGATCTAGATTGATTCCCTACGCCTCCTGTTTCTTATTGAGTACATCACAATTATTTAAGTGTATTTTAGATAATCAGATTGCAACCAAATTGTATAGATTTCTTTTTTTCGTTTGTTCCCAGGGATTATATTGCTCTTTGAGGCAGTTGCTTGAGGTAGGATTTTTCCATGCCGACCCACATCCAGGAAACCTTGTAGCCACTCGTGATGGATCTCTTGTTTATTTTGACTTTGGAATGATGGGGGACATTCCCCGCCATTTTCGCATAGGACTCATTCAGATGGTAAGAACCGCTAAAATGATAAGCTTAAAATTTGATCCATGAGAGTATTTTTTTTATGTGTGTGTGCATTGCTAGTATGATGGTAATCACATATCATTGCCTAGGCCATTTTGGGTTGTCTTGCCACTCAATTTGTTAGGTTCTGCTCTGAGCTTTCTAAGTTGTGTATGAGCCGATTAATTAACAATGTATGCATGCCAAATCAATTAGTTGGATGTTGTTGTTTTTTGATAAATAAGTAATTTTATTAAGAGATACTTATGTGCCTCCTGAGATGAACCCCAAAGGAATTGCCGTTGAATCCGCTCGATGCGAGTAGCAATGGCAGCATGGACGGAAAAGAGGGATATGAAGTACGTGGGCAAGTTGGACAGAGTACTTTTAAGCAAAGTACGTCTGCTGCCGGAGAAAGATATAACCTCTTTCACCCAGCTAAATGCCACTCCAAAGAAGCAATCACCGGGGCCCAAATAGCAGGAGAACCGAGCGCCCAACGGAAGACCCAAATAAGTCAAAGGCAAAGTAGAGAGCCCTGCAACCAAGAATCCCTACCAACGCCACCGCATTAGGGACTTCGCCCACCGGAATCAAGGCAGATTTACCCAAATTAATCCTCAATCCAGACACGGCCTCAAACCACACCAAAACAACCTGCAAGTGAAACAAATGCAAGGGATCGGCTTTACAAAAAATAAGAGTGTCGACCGCAAAGAGCAAGTGAGAGAGAACCATGGGATCATGCCCAACGGTGCCAATCGAGAAACTCGAGAGCAGACCACAAGCTAGTGCCCGATCAAGTAAGCCGCTAAGAGCCTCCATCACAATAACAAACAAGGGAGAAAGAGGATTCCCTTGACGGATCCCGCGAGGACTAGAAAAGAAACCACTCGAGCAGCTGTTCACCAACACCGAGTACCAAGCCGACGACACACAAAAAGCAATCCACCGCCGCCATGTAAGGGAAAACCCCACTTGCTCAAGAAGATACAACGAAAGCCCCAATTAACATGGTCGTAAGCCTTTTCAAGGTCGAGCTTACACAAAACCCCGGGGGTGGAAGTGTGAAGCTGGGAATCAATTCATTCGTTGGCAATAAAGACCGAGTCCAAAATCTACCGCCCACGAATAAAAGCACTCTGCGAAGGAGAAATAATTTTCCCTAACACACCTTTCAATCGACAGCCAATACCTTCGCAATAATTTTATACATGCTACCAACCAGGCTAATAGGACGAAAATCCTTTACCTACTCCGCCCTAGGCTTCTTGGGGATGAGGGCAATAAAAGTAGCATTAAGGCTCCGTGCAAAATGACCATACGTGAAGGATTCCCGGCAAACGGCCATGACATCATCTTGCAAGTAACCCCAGCCACCCTGAAAGAAAGCCATAGGAAACCCATCCAGGCCAGGGGCTGTATCCCCCCGGATGTTGTTGATTATTATTTTTTTGATGTTACCCCATGTCATGCTCCCATTTTAGGCTGTCTTCCACCTAATTGTCAGCCCTAGTTTCTAGAGTTATAAGGATGCCTATGATTATCTTGAATTTTGAGATCTTCAGGTGCGATGTGTTATTAATGATATATTTACGATGAACAATAATCATAAACTATATCGTCATTATCATGAGCTCTTCTATTTTATGATGTTTTCCCTATCCAGTATATGTTGTTTGCTGTTTTTAAACTTCTAGGAAATTGTGCTTGTGTTTTTGCTGATAAGCTTCTCTCTTTCAGCTAGTCCACTATGTTAATCGTGACTCTATGGGCTTGGCAAATGACTTTCTTTCTTTGGGATTTAGTCCTGAAGGGATTGATATACAATTGGTTTCAAATGCTTTGCGGAGGTCCTTTGGTGATGAGAGTAGACAATCCCAAGATTTCCAGGTTTGTGCTTCCTTCCCCTGCCCTCATACAAGATACACAGGCTTTTTATGATACCCTTTTTAACTTAGTTACTTCAACCATAAAGTTTTTCCTGAAGTAATTAGTAGCTAGATGGAGTTATTATGCTTATTATGTTTACAAACTTGTGACATAAGAAGTTTGTAAAAATGAAAAATTTTGGACTGAGAAAATAAAAAAAGAAAAAATTTTAGCCTCACCTTTCTTTAAAAATAGTTTCAGAAATGGGTATAAGATATTGGTAATATGATCAGGGGAAGCTTTTTTTTTCTGGTTCCACTTCAATTTTCAAATATTTGGGAACCCTGCTTTTTGTCTTTTAAGATTTGCTAAAGATAATTATATACATTTGCAATTTAATATTTAAAACTGGAACTATGTTTTCTTGCCTAACAAATACTGCCACAACAACAATGTTGTTCTCATTTGGCTGTAATTGGTTCTTATTGTAATCAACAGTGTGGGCTAGCAATTATAGAGGTTGAGATTTACGTATTCGAATAACTTTATAGAGTGATTTCATTTGAGTGAGCTTGTAGGAGTTTAAATATGCGGTTAAAGATAAGCCTCAGATGTTGCAGCTTAGATTGCTTTTGTATTGATGTTTACTATAGTTAACTTTAGAATAAGATTGACCAAAGTCAATAAAAGTCAATGATGGTTAACCCTAAAAAGTTGGTGGTCAATAGAAGTTAACATATGTCCCTGAAATTAGTTTTCAATTCAAACTTGATTTGAGTTGTATGTCAAATTCAAACACTAAATTGTGAGATAAACTTGAACAACTAAGCGAGTTCAAACTGAACATGCAAGCAATTTTGAACAAGAAGTGTCCATTCAAGTAGAAATCAAGATGGTTCGAGTAGATGCTCCCGATTCAAATAAGGGTTGTTGATTTGAACGAAGGTGGAGATGGTTCAAACAAGATTTTGATGTTTCCAATAAGATGTGTTGCTTCGAATAAATGTGGAGATGGTTCAAACAGATATGCTAGTTTGAACAAGATATGCTAGCTTGATCAGAGTTGAAGTTTCCAACTAGAGATGCTTGATCGAACAAGAAACACTGGTACAACTAGAGATACTGTTTTGAACAAGAGATGTCAATACGAACAACTCTAATAATCTGAACAGAAGTAGATTTGAACAAGTGTGATTTCAGATGACGTAGATTTGAACAGTAGACTACTCAGTTAAGTGCGACAACGGCATATCAAATCTTCATATTATTCTAGATTTAAGCATTTTATAAGCAGGCTTTTCAACTAGCATACAAATCGAAGAGTGGTAAAAAAATGCAGGGTTGGAAAAGATGAACAGTGATTTTCAGATCAGATTTGGACAGAACAACTGACCTTAATTTGGACAGAGAAAAACCTAGAGAAACCCAGATTTCTTCTAAAAGATATTGCAACTACATAAAGACCGTGTAGAACAACTGACCTTAATTTGTATTGTATCAGTTCTGTAATTGTGAAAGAATTGAAAGTGGAGGAGAGACACATCACATTGATCTCCATATATAGTGGATTGACTCAATGTAAGTTACATTTCATCATCGTGGAATAGATCACATTGATCAAATGGCATAAATCCTTTGTGTTATTTTATTCTTGCATATTAGATTTTGTTGGTTGATAAATTTGGCTTATCAAACTTTAAAAAAACAGTAAACTATTAACCCAATAATGTAAAAGGATGCCTAAAGAAGACTTGCTAATTGAAATTAGGAAAGATGTTTGAAAAGTAATGTTGGAGATTGTTGTGTTTTAATAGGTAGGAGTAAATCTATTATTGTAAGGGTAATGTGTTGAAGAACCACAACCAACATGAAAGTCAAACCCTAGATTACAATTCACAAACAAGGTTTTGAATATTTGGGTTCTTTTTAAAAGAAAATTTACAAAGGTGGTAATACTAATTCACCCCCCCCCCCCCCCCTCCCTCCCTCATATCAAACAGTGTCTTGACTATCTTGGGAACTTCAAACAACAATAAAACATATGAAGTGTCAAATACCATTAGTTCGGGTTAGCTACACAAAAAGTAAAATAATAGAGAAATCATATCTAGTTAATAATATTGATCATTCTATGCCATAACCAAAGTGGCTGATATTCTCTTGTAGGTGTCCTGTATCCACACATTGTCTAGCTAACAAATATAGTAATAATTGGCCAATTATTACTATATTTATCTATTTGCTTAATCTTACGGTTGAGATATTTTAATCTTCCATGGATTATTTATACAGCTTTTTGGTGGTGTATTCTTAAATTCATGGATCATTAAGAAATGAAAAGTTGTTCAGAACTTGTGGTTATATTATACTTCCTTAAAATCCTTCTGCTGCAGAGAAAGTTTTGACCACTTCTGATTTGTTTTATGCATTGGATTGCAGGGCATAATGAGCCAACTATATGATATCATGTATGAATTTAATTTTTCTCTCCCTCCGGATTATGCTCTTGTGATGAGAGCACTGGGATCACTTGAAGGGACTGCCAAAGCTTTGGATCCTGATTTCAAAGTTGTCGAGAGTGCATATCCTTTTGTCATTGGGAGGCTTTTGACAGACCCACATCCTGATATGAGGAAAATATTAAGGGAACTTCTTATTCGCGCTGATGGCTCCATAAGGTGGACTCGGCTAGAACGTTTGGTGGGTTGTTTTTGTCCATTTTTGCTATTATTTATCTTGCAATGTAGGCTATTATACCTCTCATAGCATACTTCTGCAGGTAGAGATTTTCCCCTTGTTCACTCGTGTATTTGGTTTGTAGTTCAGATCAAAGAACATACGCAGAGAGTAATCAATTTGTTTTGTATGGCCAGCAATTAGTTTAATACATGACTTATTTTAAGCTTGGTTTTAAAAACATTGGCACACTTTGAGATGAGACAAGGCCCTTTTAGTGACTGTGTACGTCAAAGCCCAAACAACAAAAATTCCCTTGTGTTTAAAATTATTGGTTGGTAATGGTTGTTACAGTTAACTCAAAGACAAACTTCTCCACCTCTTAAATGCACTAGTAATTACCGTGTTCCCCAGAGTCCAAAATGTTCTCAATTGCCTTACTCTATCTTTTCTTTCTTGGGGACCATTATTATACTCCTGCCAAGGTCCTTATACACAAACATGCATCACACATGCAACATATATATACACACGTTTGTGTGTGTGTACTGTTCTTTGTTGCAAACTAATTTTTTGGCTTGAATGATCTGTATATTTTGTGTCTGTTTCAGATTGCTGCAATATCTGAACAAACGCCTGAGACAGCTGGGGAGTACCCTAGTTCTCAAGAACAAAATGCAGATCCTTTGGGTTGGAAATCCTTTGACATGCAAGCTGTTGTTGCTGCCACTGAGGATCTTTTTAATTTTGTTTTATCTAGTAAGGGTAAATTGGTGCGTGTTTTCATCATCCTCGACATAATTACTGCTGCTGATGTATTTCTACGAGATGAAGTTGTTTCTTGTTTTTTAAACGAGAAGAACAACGCAGAAACAACATTAAGCTCTGAGGTTTGTTTCCATTATTTTAAGTTTGCATCCTTGTGCAGTTACACTTCTTATCTGAACCCCTAATTTACTGTTATAATGGGCATATCTTATGGTAACTTTAAAGACCTATATTGCAAAGTTGAGTTGTTGCAATTTTGAATAATTTGCAAATTTGATGGCAACACGACTTTATTCCTGGAAAACTGTTCTCTTTTCAGGTTATCAGTATCATTTGGTTGACCTTTGTGCATGTGATTTTACCTTTAGAAAATAACTTCCCGGTGCTTAATTGGTTTCAATGATTTTATGTGTTAAGTGTAGGGTGTTCTATACATGTTAACATCCATTCAGACTCACCGTAGTGAAAACAGTAAATTACAGTGGTTGGATAAAGATGATGAATTCAATATTTTAATACTTGTTCAATACATCGGCTATAATTGTCAGATTTTATAAGTACTTACATTGTTGTATTGTTTAATTATGAATGAGAAATAATTATTATTTTCATCAATTCTTTTCTAATTAGCATCATAGCAAAATAAAAAATTTACCTAATCCTAATTAGGAGATTTCCTAACTGCCACACCCTTGCAAGTAACTATCCTATTTGATTTTCCTTGCATGGATGAATATCTCTTCTCCTTTCAGTATCGCATTTGCATCCTTAAACTCTCGCCTCAATTGCAATTGGTGCAAAATCTCCATAGACCATCATGCATTCCAATTGCGACCACGGTAGAATTGGCATAGCGTCATAATCCTTGCGACCACGGTAGAATTGCAATTGGCACTATCATGTGCCAAAGCAGTCATAGTCCTCGATTGTGGTTGAGTCATTGCCGTTGTAGAGCTGCTACCACAAGTTGTCATCAATCATGCGCCTCAATTGTGATGCTGGCTGCAAATCACGATCCATCACCACCTGACGCAAGATTGTGACTACTATTGTTTCTCTACGACCCATCACTCCCAGATTGTGACTAATGCAATGACTGTAAAATTCAATGAGCCATCTTCATTAGTTGCTACACTCTCAACGATAGAGACGAACAACAACTATCTAGGTTTGGTCGATGGCTTTAACGACAACCAGTACCATGAAGTGTGGCCAACAACTACTCTCTTTCCTTCATTGTCCCTCCAAAATTCATTCTTTTTTTGTCGATTCCTTCATTGAGTGTGGTCGATACAGTAAGTAGGTTGACGACGTTCCTTGGCTAAATCTTTTTTGCACAATATTGGATGCAAGCCAAATGTTCTTTGTTCACATGTGATTTGGCTTACGATTGGTCTTTGCGAATATGAAGAAACCGAGAAGGTTCGAAATGGCTACACCAAGAAGCTAAGCAGAGAAGAGTTAGAGTTGTTCTTTTTGTTGAAGGGCAAGGTAGCAAACAACGTTAATTACTTTGGTTTCACTTTCATTCATGCAAGGAAAGGGCATTAATTACTTTCGTTCTTTAGAGTTGTTTAAAATCTTTTGCTTCTCATGAGGCTCAAGTGTCCTAGGGTGATTCTTAAATAATTTATCAGTCACTAATCATATGATTAGTAATTTCTCTCTAATTACTTCTCTTCAATTTTTATCAATTAATGGTACTTCTATGCTAATTACCGAGGCTGAAAATGTCTTTTTCTCACCTAATTTTTTCATGTTTTCGGTCTTACTTACTCCTCACTTACCTAATATGCAAAGATGGAAATGATATACGTAAAGTTGACATCCAAAATGTTGTAATTTGCTACAAAAAATGCATAGTAGTTGCTATTTGACACATCTACCCTCATGCTCTTTTCAAAATGTTACGGAAAATCATGTATTTAGATCTAAAATACAGCAGGTCCGCGACACAACCTTTATGAGTCATCCAGCTGCCCCCATGCCCCTTGCCATTGTCACGTCTTCTATGTTTGTTCTGAATTATATTCTTTTACATGATAAAGGATAACATTGATATTTCATCTCATCTTATTTGTTTTATTTTTTATTTTTATTCCAATTAAATTTTACAACACTTGACTCTCATGTACTCAAATATGTCATTGGGTTACTTAAATTCTCGAAAAGGGCCATAGTTGTTTCTCTTACGGATTAATATTATGTGTTTGTGGATGTTCGTTTTGTGAGGTATCCTATTTTTTTGAGATATGTCCTTTTGTTTCTTTTTAGGATGAGCCTAATAGTAAGAAAGATGAACGACTATGGTTGGATTAAAAAAATGTATGAATTTTAGGTGAGGGAGAGTTTTTAGATGAAAGGGAGGATTCAACTATTATAGTTGAGGTGAAGTTTTTATATGCTTCTAATCCTATGCATGCTGGATCAAGTGAGAATCAAATGCCTGCTCGTGTGATTAAAAAATACCGTACAAAATAGAAACATGCTACTCTTACTTCGATCCTCCTTTAGATTATAATACTATGCCATTAGAAGATTCTTTTGCGATTGACCATACAACACTAATTCCTACTAAGGTACTTATTTTTTTTACTATCCCTAAAGGTTTAGATAGTCCCATGGCTGAAATATCCTCTTTGTGAGCATAAATAGCCTGGTATGTTGGGTTTTTTAAAATCATTTTATTGTTCTATTTCTATCTTTGTCTCTTATCATCAGATGTCTAAGTCTTGATCTTGCTCTTTAGTTGTTTTTTATGTCTATTCCTAGTCATATTCAAGAAGCTTTTGAAAATTCAAATAGAAGTTTGCTATGATATAGAAAAAAGTAGGCCGTTTAGATGAACTTTACTCGGTTGGGTTACTCCTAAATAAGAAGACAAGTAAGATGAAATTGCTTGTTTATGGTCAAACACAAGTGAAATGGAATAGTTGAAAGATATAATGCTAGATTATTTGCTAAAGGTTATATTTAGACGTATAGAATTGACTACTAAGAAATATTTGCTCATGTGGTTAAGATGAGTATTATTAGAGTTATTCTTGCTCTTGCAACTAACTTAGGCTAGCTATTATGACAGTTTGATGGGAAAGATTACTTCTTCTTTTTTTATGGTAATTTGATGGGAGAAGTATATATGAATATTCCAGGTTTTACACCAAACGAAATAGACATATACAAGCTGAAAAAAGCATTATATGATTTGAAACAATCACTGAGAGCTTGGTTTTGTTGATTTTGCCACTTAATGTAGACATGGTTTCAAGCAGGCTTAAAGATATGGGAAAGATATTACCTTGCGGATTATTTATGTTGATGACATGATTATTACGAGATAATAATAAAAATAAGACGGAAAAATTTCAGTGTTAATTAAAAGAATTTGAGATGAAGTATTTGGGGGCTTTGAAATATTTTCTCGGCGTTGAAGTATCTTGATCCAAGCATAGAATTTCTCTCTAAATGGAAGTATGTTTTTTGACCTCATAGCTGAAACTGGTACTTTGTTCTACGAACATGCAAGTTCTGGTATTGATGTTGCCACCATAAGCAGATCCCCTTATTTCTTTTAAAGAATTTCCTAATTGTTCCAGAACAACTAGAAATATATTTTTGAATCATAAAGAATTCGAGTTCGGATGTAGGATATATATCTAGAAGTTTTTGCAACTCAATCATGTATGATGGAATCATCAAAGATTTAATCCTTTCAAACTATGTCTCGTAACTCACTAGAGGCTCGGGAAACAAAGAAAAAATGTGTACGAATGAGATATCTAACAATAACAAGAAGAAAAAGGATTAAATAGAGGAACTCTCGAATATTGATAATCTCGGATGTATTGATATCAAAGGTGACTCATGATTTCGATGAATCGTGTCTTCGGACGAAGAAAATTGTGTAAACACTTACTCGAAATCTCACTTATTAGATTTTATTTTTTCAGAAGAATTTGTCATAATATATCTGATCCATGCCTAATATCATGAAAAGTAGATACAAAATTTTGACTTCTACTTAATATCAGCAATAAGCCGAAAAAGTATCTAAAAATAGAAAATTTAAATATTTGTACCTTGTCAAAGTAAGTAACCATGACATATATATTTGGAATAGATTTCATTTTGAGAAAGTTAAAAAAGCACTAAAGACTCAACGCATTTTTTTAGATAAAGACTATGTTTTTTCTTCTTCGTATTCATATCGTAAATATTTCTCGAATGTGGAGTGTGAATCAAACCCATGTTTAAATTGAGATACTGATGCAAGTTATTCCCTTTTGAATCTGATAGATTCATATCTAAAAGAGGTTGACAATAAGTTCTTTCAAAACTGACTATTTGTTCTTATGTTAGATGTGTTCCAGAAATGATTGCAATCAAGTCAATAGCTCTACGAACGAATGGGTCAGTACGAATTGAAAATAGGAAAATTTGTATAAGTGATACGTTTCGTTATCACTATGTGGAAAATCGTTTGGTATGAATGTGTTAGATACCGTGACTCGATTGGAAAAATAGTATCTCTCTCCAAAAAAGCATGTTTTTTTATCGACACACAAAGAAAATATTCCGATTAGGTTTCAACGAACAAGGAAAGAATCAAAATATATCAAAGATTAGTGTGAAAATTGATTTAACTCATGTCATACCTCATCGTTCGAAAATACGTAGCAATGTGCTGCCTCACTGTCGGTACGCCCACCTCACAATCGGTACAGGCAAAGGCGGCTTTTTAAAAGAAAAAAATAACATATAAAATCCGTAACTTGATATTCTCACGTAGCCGCTACTCGTCACGGCCGCTACCTTTGCCATTGATCCCTGTGATCGTCATCGAGGATCTGTTGCCTTGCTTGATGCCTCAATTGATGACTCTTGCCTGACAATGACGCTCCTTCTCTGTTGCCTCGCCCGACACCTCGCCTTATCTTTGCCGGGGCGGCTGTCGCTCCATCTCGCCCAACTCCTCGCCTCGCCCAAAGCTTTCCCTGTCGCTTATCTATTTGTGAGTATATAAATATGTAATTATATATTTTATTTAATTATTTTTCTTAAATTAATATTACATTATATATTTGCTTTTATTTTTAATTATTCAAATTGTTTTGTTGTCCATTATTGTTGATCATTGAGCATATTTTTGTTTGTGGTGTGATAACAAGCAATAAAAGGAAAAATTCAACTTGAAAATATAGGATTGAAATTGAAAAAAAATAAAAAATAAGATATAAATATATGTAATGCAAATTTTGTGAAAAGGAAATAAGAGGGGGTGTATTTAGATTGAAGGAACATCTTCGATCTAAGGTAAAATTTTTATTTTTAGTATGATAAGATTTTTAACATAAATTTTATTATGTAAGGTTGAGGCATCCGCCTTGACCGCATTGAGGCGCATGTATATCTCATGACCCTTTGGTCATATAATTCCCGCATCATATTTTTTGAATTTTGTTATACCTGACATATCATATACATATAGTATTGTAAGTTAATTTATACATAATCTAAATAATCAATACATGAGTGTTGAGAACCATATTCTAGAATATCTAAAGTCATCTCTAAGCAAAATGAATTGTGTTCTTCAAGTATGAATACTTAGATATCGTGGGATATGATGATTCTAATTCTGTTGGATCAAAATTGAATAAAAAGTCTACTTCAAAGTATGTCATTTGTAGGTAGTAATTTAGTAACTTGGAAGCTCGTGATGATCTTTTATTATAATATACAATTACCATTGAAATAACTAATAATTCAATATAACATCATTGAATTAAACATATTAAATTTGACATGAAATACATCAAGGTTAATCTAAATTTCAGTATAATATTCAAATTATGATGTAATAGAGGTTTATCGTTTCCTATATTAAAAGAGTAAATCAACTAGCTGATATGATAGACTTATAGAATTGCTAATATTTTTTTTTTATATATATTTTTGTCTAAGTTAAATATGTGTGATATCTTTGTACTAACTTGAGAAAAAGAATTTGAATGAGTTGTAAATAAGTTGTGTTCGTATTGAATTATTAGTTATATTTTTACATAAATTAGTTTTTCCTGAATTAGGTTTTTTTTTCATCTTATATATAAATACTTGTTATCATTTACGAATGAGAAAAAATTATTATTTTCCACAATTCTTTCCTATGGTTTATTTTTCCAGGGATATGCAATGCTTACAAGAGTGGTGAATGCATTCCGGTCTGTACGGCAGGCAATAAATATGGCCCCAGAAATATGGTCATCTATGCTCATTCGCATGGCTTTGAAGCCTGAGGTTCAGATGTTCACCCTGGATATCATTTCAGCCTTGTTCATTCATTGTAGGCACACAATTTCTGATTCTTTCTGGGTATGTATTTCAAGACTGCTTCACAAATTAGTCAGAAGGTCCAAATCTGATGGTGTTTAAGCTTGAGTCGTTTCTTGAGAAATTTTGTCACTACAGATTCTTACTTGATTCTCTGTGACTTTCTATGATTTATTAAGTAAATGTGCAGTCTTTTAACCATTCGGAGAGGACCTACCTGTATTGGTTTTTGAAAATCTAACCAATAGACCAAATATATTGAAATATATTCTTTTCACAGAAGTCTGATGCAGAAAAAAGCATTACATTGACACGAAGACGTTAAAATTGTATTCTACTTCATCAATTTATCCAGTCAGTCTTTTTACAAGTGTTGTTTGCGGTAATGCTCATGATTCCCAGTTGTTTTAAACCTCCAATGTTGTAACTTTTCAGCTTATTTCTATGCCATGTTTGGTTTGTAGGATAAAATTGTGGGGTAAATATTTTTCGTGATTAATGTCATTAAATTTCTTTATCTGTAAAAATAAGGAATTGAAAGTCCTTTTTTAAAGGTAGTGTAAAAAGAAATGTCATTAGCTCAATCTTTTCACTTATTAAATAATATTTTAGCGTTAGTTAGTAAATTTTAAATCTAATTATTTAGAACACTAATATAAATATTTTGTAATTATATCCTATACCTGACACTATCAGAAATGAAAATGTGACTAAGGATTAAAATAATTCCTTGTACTCAATCGTTTTCTTTCCCTTTTTTATGTGTTACTTCTGCAAGTTCAAACTGAATTGTAAAGTATAATTGATTTTAAAGATAAAAATGAAAGTATCATTATATTTAAATTTGATTAATGAAAGCAATTGTGAAGGAACCACAGAGTTAACGCACGTTTGTTTTATCAATTGTTATTGTAAAAATGTAACTGAGCATAAAAGATTAATTTTTTTTTGAAGTGTAAAAAATGAGTGTTTTTATTTTTTAATAAATAACTACTATATTTTTAAAATAAAAATATGAAATATGAAAAATAAATATGCCCTGAATCTCAATTGAAACCTCAGCGAAGAGGCGCAGGTCTTTAATTAGAAACTCCGATCTGCCTCTAAACCTTTTCCCACCGTTTCTTATGTCACAGTCACAGAACAACGCGCGCCACATTTTTGTGTTTTCTTTTATGTTTGTTATTTGTTTTAATTTTTGTGTTATATTTTATGAATTGGTTTGTATTAAATTATAATTTAAAAATAATTTTATTTGGTAAGAGAGAAAATATATTTTTAATATATATATATTTTTTAAAATTAAGTTTTAAAAAAATTTAAAAAAAAATTTGATGAATTCAAATTATAAAATGGAACGAAATTAAAAAATTAAAATAACTATGTAGAAAAGAGAGCAGCCAGAGTAGCGGTTTTCTCTTCAACTCGGAAAAGGCCACCAATAGCCCCAGGAGATGGCATTCCTATCTGCTGCAGCCAGAGTGCCCACTTGTCAGTTGGTTTAATAATGTTGTTCACGTTCGTAGATCCATCCCCTAACTCCTAAAAAGTAAAGAAGTGGATTTTCGATCGCATAGCTGCTCTCTTTCTCTCTATAAAGTCGTTTTCTCTCCGTTCGCGTTGCTCCATTCTCTCGTATACGGTTCTCTTGTGTCTAACAAAGAATCGGGAGTGTTTCGTATTTCTTGTTGGGCTCTCTAGTAACATAGAAAAGTCGGGTACGTACCTAATCGTATTGTGTTTTTCTATTATTTTTAAAAATTATTTTTAAGTTTAAATTATTATTAAATCAAACAAAATTATATTGTATTTGTCATTTTTAAAAACAATTCGTAATTCTATCTTGAACCAATAGAGAGGTAGGAGAATCGACCCTAGGCTGTGCTTGGTTGCTAATGAAAAGCTATGGAAAATTGTTGAGCCTAGAGAAAAAGTAATCGATTTTTTTTTTCCCTGCCCGGATGCTATGGAAACTTAACAGGGAAAGGAAATTTTGCATTGATAACCGTGAAAAATTTTCCTTAGGCAAGGGGTGGGAAAACGTATGAAAAGTCTGCAATTTCAATATTGTCCTTATAAATAGCCATTGATAATGAAATAAATGCGTAAAATAATAAAATTAATAATAAATATAAATTTATTTATTTGTTTTCCACCCTTTTTCTATCCTAACCAACTACCCTATAGAAAATTACAATTCCATATAAGTTCTTTCCACCCTTTTTCTTTCTATATCTTTTTCACATGTTTTTCTTCCCTATCTTTTCCATATTGTGCAAAGCAAAGGGTTAGTGTTAAAAGGACGCTTCCAACTCACGCTTCCAATTAGTTCCATTATGCAATATCTTTGGACAAGGTAGAATATATGGGGATTACGAGGATACTAGGGGTATAAAATGAACCGGTCCGTGACGGAGTGGGCCTAAACGGGTTTAGGCCAAGACTTTTAATAGATCGAATTTTTTTAGTCCGGTCCGCATGTGGACGCGAACAAACCGGTCCATATTTATTTAAAAACTTATTATAAATTAATTTTGTTAAAAATAATTTAAATTTAAAATTTTAAAATTATATTTAATAGTTTACATTTCTAAATTTTAATTTTAAAATTAATAGGTTTAAACTATATGTAATAATATACTAAGTAGAATATATAATAGTTTTAAAAAAAATTATTTAAAAAAAAAATAAAAAAGCCGGTCAATGGACCGGTCCAGGTCTCTGCACGAATTTGGTCGCATGGACCGGGCCTAAACGGACCGGTCCGTTTAGGTCTGCGATTGAAATGGACCAGAATATTTCTGGTCCAATCCGCTCCGGTCTGCACTGGACCACGAGACTAGTCTGCAGATCGGCGATCCATTTTACACCCCTAGGGGATACCCATATATAACGTCTCGAGAGGAGAACACAATACCTATGAGTACGTCGGAATCCTTGGTGACATGAGCCTATCTTTAATCCATATCCAAGACACTCATTTTTTTATACGGTTGGAATATTTATGTATATTCGCATACGAATAAAATCAAATATGTATTTCTCTCTAATAGTCCGCGTTCATGCAATGGAGTAACGAGAAATCAATGATCACCTACCTGGATTTAAACTCAAGAAATCGGTAAAACATGACGGCTTCAAATCCATTGTTCCTTCTTCACCAAGCTCTGCGTACATCACACAACGAATGGAACGTAAGATTTCTACCCTAGGTTCCTTCTTTTTATACTATCTTGTTATTATTAAATTTAATAATAATAATTATAATAGCCTCAATAATTATATCAATAATAATAATAGTAATAATATTATTTATTATAATAATAATAATAACTCAAAATACTTAAATAATTATATTAATACTACAAATATAATAACAACATTAATAATAATAAACAATAATACTTTGATTTGAGTTACTTTGAGATATAATACTTTGAGATAAAAATCATTGGCTCGAACTTCTTCAGGTTGAGCTATTTCGGTTTTAGACATACTTTTATGTATATACCTGTATTTGGATTGATTTATGAGATAGTCTGTCACGCCCGGTTTTCTAACCCGAGGAGACCGGAACGTGACCCTCCCTTTACCCGGGTTTGGATAAAGGGGTAGAACACAACATACACTTCAGAAACCAAAATCACACAATTATTTAATTGAAACCATATGCCTTTATTATCTTTCAAACTTCATTACAATATCTCCCAGCTGGGGTTACAATGCCTCAATAAAATTACATAACGCAAATAACATAAAACAAAGCCACAAATTAGAACTCTTCCACCTTGGTGTTCCCACCTAACGCCTGTAGGTTCCTGCAAGAAAACACACCATAGTAGGAGGGGTGAGCATCCAAGCTCGTAGGGATCATGTCTCCCTAACCCATCCCATGCTCCTAGCATCTACATGTCATGTGTACAAGTGCGGTGTCGTGTTATAATATTTCCAACAAACAATAACAAACCACATCAGCAGTCACAATTATCCACTACACAAACCACAAGTGATTTAACCGCCTCTTCAGGCCAATGCTTTAACCGCCTCTCAGGCATAGCTTCCCACAATCGGTCTCAGCGACATTAATTCAGCCTCTCGGGCTCCACAATCGATCTTATCGACATCAACTCAACCTCTCAGGCTCCACAGTACACAAGCATTGCCTCGGCCTCTCAGGCTTCTTAGGCTCCACAGACAATAACAAACATTTAACACATACTCCGATTATTCAGGCATAACAACAAACATTTAACATGCATGTCCACCCTAGTATAACATCAAACACCTAGCATGCATATCCTCACGGACATTGCATCAAACACCATTCAGGCATAACCACGCAGGCATAACATCAATCGCATAACATGCATGGCCTCACCAGGCATAATATCAAACACTTAGTGTGCGGTGCCACACAGGCCTAATCTCAACCATACTTGCCATTGAAGGCCAACATTCATATAGGAGGTCACACCTATATGAATTTACATATATATAGTATAATAATAAGTAGAAGCTCTATAAATCCTCTACACAGGGCCTAACCCCGCAAACGGATCATGTGAGACAAAACCCCTACCTTAAAGCGAGATCTTCCTTGCTCCCGTGCTAAACGCCGTCCTCCCCACGCAAGATGCTCCCAGCAAGAACCAAGAACTCCCCTTCCTTCTCTCACTCTAGCTCTCTCTCTCTCTCTCTGCGACGGCTGCAGCGATTGAAGAGAACCCTAAACCTAAAACAGAGGGCTTCTCCTCCTTATATAGACAACACAACATCAAAACGACGTAGTTTTGATTTAAGTGAATCCCAACATCAAAACGACGTAGTTTTAATGGAACAAGCTATGACCTTCCCACATCCATACACACCAAAATATTCACAATTCCAACATGGTCCTTTGGGAAAAGATGATTAGAACGACAAAACCAAGGTAACCATGCAAAAACATGCTTGCACGCCAATTTGAACGCCAATTCCCCAATTGGCGTGCAGCTTCAAATGCACTCAAACTTCACCCCAAGCCTCCTAGCATCTTGTAGAGGTCTGAGAAGCAAAAATATGCTTACACGTGAAATGGGTGAATTCACGTGCAGCTCCAAATGCTCTGCAATTTCGTGGTAGGTAGAGGACCTCATTCTAAGAAACTTTTGTTCTTGCATGCCAATTGTTTGAGGCCATCTACCCTATCAAAAGTGAGCTCCAAGATCAGCCAAAACAATTTAAAACCGCCTGTATATGCATAGCATCTTCCTAGGGCATAAAGGTACGTTACCATTTGTCACATGCACCTCCCAAAAGTCCCCTCTTGGGCTCATCTCTTACCTCAAACTTGTACACCAACTTCCAAGGTGTTTGTGGTTAACTTCTTACACACGGGTCATTACATAGTCTTTATTTAGTAATAAAAATATCTATTTCGTATTGTACTCGTCGATACGTGCATTTTGATTGTAATTGAGTCCAATTTGGAGTTCAGGATCCCGAAAAGTTAGTTATATAATTTTGGGTGTTTATTAATTAAAGAAATTAGCAAAAAAAAATATAAATATGAGGAGAGAGAGAGAGAGAGAGAGGCAGAGAGAAACTCCCAACGTGCGTCATTTGCGTTTCCCGACCTTGGTGAAGGGGAGATCATAGAGAGAACTTGGAAGAGGAACTTGCCAAATTGGAGTTTGGAGCTTAGGTTTTGGGATTGATTCATTCATGAATCCTTACCAAATAGGTATTCTTGAACTTTATATTTTGATTTTGTCCTTGATATGCATGACTTTGTCATTATTTATGAGATTTAGCATGAACCCTAAGTTTTATGGGAAATTCAAGTTGGGGTTGAATCTGGTGGTTTAGTATATAATTTGTGGTTAAGATTTAATATGGATAGTTTTGGTTATATGTTTCTATGATCTCGAGGTTTTATAACTGTGTATTGCATGAGAATTGTGAGAGCAACCATGAGAATTTGTATCTACATCTAGATGAACATAATCTGTAAATATATGTGTATTCTTGTTGTCATCATGCGATTTAGAAGTCCGTGGTTATTGTACAGATTGACTCATGATATGTATGCTACGTTGTGATGATATTACATTCAATTGCATACTTTTGGGAGTATATAAGAACACCATTGTGTATGATTGTACAAGTATATTCTAGACAACACCCGCAATGTTCCTTTCAAGACTAATCACCAACCCTTTACCTTCGGGTGCAAGTAGAGGGTAATTACGTGCCTAGTTCTGGGTTTCCTAGAGTTGGGGGTATGACACTTCTAGTTAAACATCACCTCTTGAATTGAACTTTTCATATGGTGAAAGTTTTTAATATGAACAACTTTAAGATATCGAAGTCTCGTCTCGAACCAAACTCTCTAATTAGTATTACATTAGCATTAAGCTCTTTAATATATACTTCTTGTCTCGAACTCTCTTGTGATATAAAATAAACTAATTCTTGAATTAAAGTTTCCCGTATCGAATCAAAGTCGTTTACCTTAAGTTCAAATTCTTCTATAATATTTTGAGATATGCTCCATTACTTCAAAATATAAGTTCTCATTTCAAATTGAAGTAAACCGAACCGATATAATGATATCAAACTCGAACCAAATATCTAACATTTATAGATCTCATTGAAAGCATGTGCTTTTCGAATAAGTTTTATCAGGTATTTATTTGGTTTCATCAAACCTAAAAATCCAACATAGTCTACTAATGAAAATGACAAAAACATACGAAATGATATTGAAAAATGTGTGTCGCATGATTTTAGATATGGAAAGGAGTAATTAAAGAGAGTTCATAGAGATTATTTCTAAGACATGTTTTCCAAATTCATTTTAAAAATATCTACAAAATTTTAAATGTTTTATTTTAAATCCATTTTTTTTATGAACTAATTTTTTACTAAAAAATTCAAATACATAGATCGTGGAAAACAAAATTTTCATGTTCACAAAATTTTATATTTTTTGAAATTTTGTCAGACTGAATTATGATGTTACTTTGATGGGATTTTATTTGCCCATATAAATAAAAGATTATATAAAATTTCAAAAGCAATGAAATTTTATAAACATGTAAAATTTACATACTCCTTTAATTTATGTATTTGAAAATTCCGAATTTAATATTTTTAGCAAAAAAAAGTTGATGTAACTAAAAAATGTAACATATATATATATATATATATATTACCTACCCTCTACATGGTAATTAGTATAGAAAAGCTATGAAAAATTGGGAAGGAGATAGAAAAGAAATCATCTCATGCTTGGTTCCTAACAATTTTCCACATGAAAAACTGTGACAATACTGAATATTATATGCCAATGGAAAAATAATTCCACGAAAAACTGGAAGAAAATCCATGAAAAATAAATGGTTACTAATTTTATTAGTGAAATCACCCTTTTATACCTTTTTTTTTCACTTCTTTTGTATCCCAACCAACCAATTCAGTGGAAAATTTGCTTCTACTTTTTTTTTTTCCAGCCCTTATTTGGGTTACAAAGAAGTAACCCAAATAAACTATTTCCATTTGCTTTTCTACCGCGGGGTCCATAGATAGAATTTAATGCGCGGTCGCCACGTTTGTGGCTTGAGCGCAGACGTCAGTAGTCCAGACTTGTAATTTTGTACTGTTGCTTTCGAAAAAGTTGCCACCCTTTGACTCATTCTCTTACCGCTCCCTGAACTAATGTCACAAGTTGCTATGATGAAATGTTTCACAATTTGACTATCTTTGCTTTGCCCTATTTTCAAACACAAATCGGTAAGCCTAAATTATTTTTTTTAAATTACAGATTCAAATGAATTTCTAGAGTACTTTTAAATTTATCATATTATTATTTTTGAAAATAATTTTATTTTTTAAAAATAATATCATATGTTTTGATCAAAATTAGAATAATTATATCACAAATCATGAAACATCCACATATGAGGAAAACTTACTTTTCACGCATACACGTACATGTATTATGGAAAAACAAAAACAAAAAAAACTTACCGTTGAAATGATGAGTAGGTGCTCCTCTTCTTAAGAATTCGTCGACCCATATATTATATTATTATGTAAGAAGCAATACGTACGGATGGGGAGGGAGGGAGGGAGGGAGATAAAAGTAGATAATTAGGAATCTGGATAAACAAAATATAGGTTTGACGCGTTATTAATACAACATTTAACCCATGGCTGTTCCTCTCCGCGCATGATACCGGTGCCTCTCTCGCCACCAACAAACCAAAACCACACCCAACTGTAATCAACAACAAAACTCTCTCTCTCTCTCTCTCTCTCTCTCTCTCTCTCTCTCTCCTCGGTATTGTCGTTTTTAGGTTCTCATCGCCCCCATGACATTTCTCCCTCCTCCGCCAGGTTCGCTTTCTCCCTCTCTCTCTCTCTCTCTCTCTGCGATTCATTCACGGTTCAATCCCTAATCAGAACCGCTTCACGCTCCTGTTGCTGGTTTCTCTCTCGATTCCCTGGACACGGCCGCGAGATCTGGCACAGCACTCGCATTCGACCGTGATTCGATCTCCTCCCGGTTTCTTGATTGGTGTCTGTTTCGCAGGTTTCGCGTGAACTAGAGCTTCGCTGATCGTGTATCGGAGGGATTGGCTGTTTCTTTCTCGTATATGATTTCGATTCCGTCGTTGTTGCTTTTGCTGTCGGTGGTTGTTCAATCTCGTGCTGGTTTGATCACCGGTGGCGATAATAACATGGGATACCTCAATTCGGTTCTGTCCTCGTCTAGCCAGGTCCATGCCGATGATGGTCCCGTCAGCGGGGGTGGCCTCAGGTGCGTGAATTCTTGGTCTATGATTATCGTCAACCCTTGGGCTATACGTAGGTAATCGATGGCTATGTGTGACCGCGTGTTTACCAGGAGAAGTTTTTTTTTTTTTTTTAAATGCTGTTCTCCGTATTCCTGATCAAAACATTGAGTTTATCGTATTAAATTCCTGGTCAATAATGCTTTTATTACGGTAATGGGAATGGATGAATGAATTTTCATTACTTTGTAATCAGTGAGTAATGTTTTTTTCCCCCTACCTTATCTTCCAATGTCGACAACTTACAAAAGGATAATCGGATAAGAAATAGAAAAAAGGTCGCATTGAAAGAGTTTCTGATATGGTATGACTATCGTGGCTGATCATGGAGCTTTTAATTTGACCTCATCACAATTAATGATATTGTCATTCCATTACATTTGTATTTGTTGTTACATTGTGCTTCTAAAGTTGGTTATAGGCAATTATAATGGTTCGTATTGTGGTTTAGGGTGTCACTCGATTTTGGAATTTACTACCTCAATCTGACTTTGGGAGCCACACACCAATTCAAAAAATGATGCTTCTATATTGAAAGCTGGTTCATGTCCTATAATGGCTCATATAAAATACTTTTAAAGTGGGATGTTTGTGGGTAGATGAAATACAAATACCTTCTAAAGTAAATGAAATTATGAATTAACAAAAAGCTTTATTTTGTGTCTCCATAGTCGTTTCCTTGCACTTTAACCATTTAAAAAGTGTGTCATGTAGTTTGGTGTTGCATCAATGATCAATTTTGAGTTTTTTTCTCTTTGCAATAGTAATAAATGAAATAACAAAAAATAAACGAGAAAATATACTGTGGTATATGGTATATATTGTTCGCTGTCGCTAATAATATTATTTTGATCGATGAGATCAAAGAAATAATTAATCAAAAATTAGAGTTGTGAAAACAAACTCCGGAAGCTCGGGAATTTATATTAAGAAGATTGAAGACATATATAAAGTGTAAGCTTAAAAAACGAAGGAATAATAGTGTTATTATATGATGGTCAATAGATACTTGTCACATAATGTTTTAAGTATCTAAGATTACTAATTCAGCAAAATAGAGAGGGTTGATAATGATGTCAACCATGAAATTAAAGTTGGGTGGCTTAAGTGTAAAAGTCGGATGAAAGTTTTGTTTGAAAGGAAAATTTTATAAGACGGCTATTAGACCTTTTCTTTTTATATGAAACAAAGTATTGAGCTAATAATATACACAAGAACTTAGTGTTGCTTAAATATGAATGCTAAAATGAATTTGTGATAAGACTAGGATGGACAAGATTAGAAATAAGTATATTTATCGTGTCGTTGACATAATTTCGATTGAAGATAAAATGAAAGAGAATTATCTACATTGATTTGATCTTTACGACGTAGGCCAATAGATATACATGTTAGGAAGCCAGAATTTTCTGTTGTACAACAGGGATGGTGTATAGCAAAATGATGTTTTAATTTTTTTTGTTTTAATACAACGTCGTTTTAGGGTAAAATGATGTTTTGTTGTACAACATCCTTGCTGTTACAACAAAGGATCCTAATTTCCTATTAGGAAGGTAGAAAAGGTTGATATTAAATACATTAAAAAAAAGTAGTCCAACAATAACTTAGATTTGAAATAAAGAATAGTGGTGGATAGAAATATTTCAAAGAGAAGGATTCATGTGTTAGATCAAATATAAAATTTGTTTTTGTCTTGATTTATATAGTCGATCTCATATTATTGGGGTTAAAAATGGTTGTTTTTTTAATTAATGACCACCTCCTACCTTTATCCCTTGTTTTTAATCCAAGTTTAGTGCACTGCTTGAGTTGTGGGAATGAAGCGGCATTATAGCTTTGTCATATTATACACTGTTCATCTGATAGTGTGTCTTTCATAGAAGAAATTCTTGTTATACATCATATAGTTTCAATTTATATATATTTATATTAATATGCTTGAATGATGAAATTGAAAATCTCATGCATGCAATGTTAAATAGTTATACCTTGAGCGATCTTTCTATTTTTTTGTCATATTATTAAGTTATCATTCGTATCAATTAAATACTCCATATTTTTTTCCTTTTTGTTTTTTCTCCCTTGTGCACTGCACTTCTTGTGTGCTTGGTGTTCTAATAAATTATTATATATCAAAAAACAAATCGTTTATATCAATTAAAAAGGCATTCAAGTTATTGCTTAATGCTATGGGTAATTTGATGCATAGGGTATAGTTCCAGTCTTATCTTCACTTGCCATTTAGTATTATTGGACTTGTCCAAATCTGCCATGCTTATTTGTCTTCAGTGTAAAGGTTTAAGTACATGTTCCTCTTGTTGTTTGTCTTCATGCAATAACTCTCTCTCTCTCTCTCTCTCATACACACACACACAAGCAAACATGTACATACATGTCTGAGCAGCAGTCAAATTCCTTTGGCAGCCTCCTTGCCAAATTGACTGATCTCTGTTCTTCCGCCGGCAATTCGAGTCTCATTTCAGGTTTTACTCCCCATTTTTGATATAAAATCAGATCTGGGTTGATTATAAAATTTCAGTGTCTCCTTCAAATCTCTCTCTTCTTTTCTCTCTTCAAGGAATGTGAAGTGGTGTTGAATTATCCCAAATCCCTTTTTTATTTTATTCAACATCCTGAACCAATATGATGCCATTTTAATATCAGGAACTATTTTTTACTGATATTAGATATTCTTTTTGAAGCCTGTTGCTGTCCACTTATTTTTAAGGAATTGAAAACTTGCAGTATTTTCTAATTAATAAAAAATGACTCATGACACTATTATTGTTCATCTTCAATGCTAATTATTTTTTCTTCTCTGGCAATAGTCGAAATGGAAAGTTCAGTTATGGATATGCAAGTTCTCCTGGGAAACGGTCTTCCATGGAGGATTTTTATGAAACAAGAATTGATGGTGTTGATGGAGAGATAGTTGGCCTTTTTGGGGTCTTCGATGGTATCTACCTCTCTCTCCTTCTACCTTCTGCCATGCACCAAAATACTTCTGTTGTTTTCCTATGGATTTTAAATAGTCATTCTTCATAAATATTGTTTTCAAAATTAAATGCAAATGCAAATTACACCATTAATGCATAGCCTTAAATAAAATGGTGTACAACCCTGACTACAAGTTTAATTACAGCCAGCTATAAGTATAATTTTTAAGATATTCCTGATTCATCTCTAATGTGCTGCTTTTCTGTTCTTAACACAGATTTTATTACCAATTTAGTTAAGTGTTTCAATGGAAGTTGATGCCTTAGTTTCATGGCCAGTTTTGTCATTTTTCTATGATGACCTTCCGCACCTTCTTCTTTTTTTATTTATTTTATTTTAAAATTTTTATCATCAAACTTATTCTCCTTAACACTATTACACTGTGGCTGTTTCCAACTATGCTCACACTTTATATTGCTCACTGTCTAGATGTTATGTTTGTTTTAATGGTTTTAGGTCATGGGGGTGCTCGAGCTGCAGAGTATGTCAAGAAAAATCTTTTCAGTAATTTGATCAGTCATCCAAAGTTCATCTCAGATACAAAATCAGCTATAGGTGACACTTGTCTGTTATACATTTCTAGTTGCACATTGGGATTTTATAAAAAAATTAATTAATTTTTTGAATTTTGAATTTTGCAGCTGATGCATACAGCCACACTGACTCTGAGTTTCTGAAATCAGAGAATAATCAGAATAGAGATGCTGGATCAACTGCTTCCACTGCCATCCTTGTTGGGGATCGTTTGCTGGTTGCAAATGTCGGGGATTCAAGAGCTGTTATTTGCAGGGGTGGTACTGGTAAGACTGAACCTTTTATTTTCTATGATGTTTTGTACTATATTGCAATCAATGATTATGGAGATTTGGTACTTGGTCTGATTATTTTATATTCGTTCATCAAACTTCCTCTCTCTTTTTTTAAGGCCTGAAAAATTATAGATTTATAAGTGAGAAAGGGTCAAATTTGCCCTTGAATTGTTACACGATTTTCAATGCTACTCCTAAAGCAAAAAGCATGTCGATCGTAAACAGGACCATTGGAAATGGGTCAATCTGTTTCTATCATGTCATCCACGTGGCAAATTTAGCTGATATGGCTAATTATATGGCAGAAATAAATATAAAAACAAATAAAAATAATAAACAATCAAAAGAAAAAGAAGATATTGCTCCGTACCTGCAGCTCCCCCCACAACTCCACTGCAGCAGAGGTAATAATAGTTCCTTGTTGAAGACCTGCAGTGGTGGTTTTGTGCTTCCACCCTTGTTATCAACTTCCTCAGCTTTCTGATCACCCTCAGCAAGTCATCGGCTCGTGCGGTGCCTGCTCCAAGTCTCCCATCATCTCTGTCCTTAAAACTCCTGCAGTCCCTCCCATCGCCCAGTCCTGCATGAATGTGGTGAGATCACTTACTGGATTTAATATACCATGGAAGGTTCCCTGTTCCGTAATTGTTTTGGATTTTGGGTTTATCTTAAAGATCCCTATTGCTTTTGGCTTCTCCGAAGCCCAAATCGCAGCAAATGGTGGTTTCAGATGTGTGTTCAAGTGAAGCCTTTAATGGATGAATTCTGGACCTTTTGATGAATGTGGTGTGAAGTCAGGGGAAGTTGCAGAAAGTGGATAGGAATCAAGGTAGAAAGAAGAATAGTAGTGTTGTAGGATGGATTTTGGGGATTAGGAGCCCAACAGTAGTTTGTTTGTTTGTTTGTTTTTCAATTTTATTTTTCTGAGAGTTATTTTAAAAGAAATTTCCAGCAAGGCTGCTCTATTAGAGTGAGGGGAATAAAATAGCCAGCATCTGCATTAGGTAAGTTGAGCCACTCCCAAAGTTTATGGTTTTTATGACACTTTACTTTTGTGGTATCAATGGCAATCAGGTCATACTTCAGGGGGAAATTTTACTTACTTTTCACTTTTCCACAGCAAATAATAATAATATTATACAATTTGTGTGTTTTGGTATAAATTATACTTGTTAAAGAATGTTTTATTGAAGAAAATTTTTGTTTATTTTATCTTGAATTTTAAGTTAGCTATGTTGCGTAAGATTAGATGCCTGTGTTGGTAATAAGGTATTATTTCAGTTTTTTTAAGAGGAAAAATATCCTCGAAAATATGCTCTGGCTTAATTGGAGAAGCCAAGAAAGGAAAACAGGAAATATGATAATAATGCGGAATTTCTCACATGATTTATGGTCTAATAGTAACCTTGGGCAGCCATTGCTGTTTCTCGGGATCACAAACCAGACCAGAAAGATGAGCGCCAGAGGATTGAGGATGCTGGAGGCTTTGTGATGTGGGCTGGTAAGGACTATGCGTGATCATCTTTGATTATGCTCTTCGTGCATTTTTTCTGTGCAATTTTTTTCTAATCAAATTTGTTTTACTTATATATAAAAAAACTTTGACCTTGTTCTACACCTATGTTTTCATTGCTGGCTTTTTTGATGTTGATGAGTCTACAGGAACTTGGAGAGTAGGAGGCGTTCTCGCAGTATCTCGTGCATTTGGTGATAGACTTTTGAAGCAGTATGTGGTTGCTGATCCAGAAATTCAGGTCTGAATTAGATTTATTAGGATAGAGAGCAGTAAGATTTAAGTTATGGTGTAGCATCATTAAAGGTAATGACAGTTTTCACCAGTAGAACACATGGACGTCGCCCTATGAACATGGATTCATGAAAAGCTCGACACTCGTGGTCATTTGCTGCATTATTTTATTAAAAGTAGAAACAGTGTTAATTCCTCAAAATTTATGGAAGAATTCAATTTCAGAATACTCATGCATACCTATGTCTCGTCTTCCTAGTTTAGTTGTGTTTGATTCATGTTTGGTCCATTTAAGTCTAGGTCATCTGTCCAGTTCTTGTGAGTCCATTGTTCTTGTGCTTGATATCATACTTCATAAGATATCAATCCAAGGACATGGGCTGTAATGGCATTGATAAATTCATCTTTGGGCTCCTTTCCATCCCACTCTAATTCATGAGCGCAAGTGCCTTTTTACTGTGGTTGTCTAGGTGCTGATTGCAAGTCCCAAATGAGAGCAGTTTCTCTGGAGTGCCTCTGTTTCTTTCTGTTGTCTGACCTTGTCAAATCTTTTATCATCTATCAGTTGTAACACTTTTATGAAATTTGCAGGAGGAGAAGGTGGACAGTTCCCTCGAGTTTCTTATTCTTGCAAGTGATGGGTTGTGGGATGTTGTCTCAAATGAGGTTAGCCACAATTTTGTTCTTTTAGTTATCTTTCATGCAGTTAAATGAAAAAAAGAAGAAAACAAACAAACAAAACAAAGGCGGGCTGCTAACACAAGTAAAGAATTGAAATTCAAGGCTATGTTTCCTATGATTATTTTTAAAAATATAATTATTTAAAAAAACTATAGGCTCAAATGAATTTACAAACATACATAAATAGTTTTAAAAGATCTGAGCCTATTATTTTTAAAAATAATTTTACTTTAAAAATTGTATCATCCTATCAAATGTGCATTGAAATTTTATCCTATTTTTTCAAAAGGCGAAAAAATTTTCAACGAAACAAAACAACAAAAATATACATAAGAAATTACCCCAAAAAAAAAAAAGAAAAGAAGAAATTGTTAATATAAATTTGTATCCCCAAGCTCGTGTTGTAACTTTATTTTCTTATATGTTGCTGTTGTTTTACTTCATTGCATTAATGGTGATACAGAAATTTAAAAAACTGCATTATGTCACTTCCATTTGTTCCTTAATATGCTGCTTTGTGCAGGAAGCGGTTGCTATGACCCAGCCAATTGAGGATCCAGAAGAGGCTGCGAGGAGGCTGATGCAGGAAGCATATCAGAGAGGCAGTGCAGATAACATCACCTGTGTTGTCGTGCGGTTCCTAGCTGACCAAGGCGGTTCCTCTTTTAGTGGTTCCGGGTAAGCAGCTGATTTCTGCAATCAAGACAAATTAAGTGCCAACCTTGATGGAAAATTGGCCCAGAAATATAATGGGGCCATTTTATAGTTTACAGGAAAACTACAGTAGGTACATATATAAGAGTAAAGACGCCTCTCAGACCTCCCAATTTGCATTACATAAATGCCGCCTCTAGACTAATAGGATACCTTGTTTAGCTTTCCTTGTCTGGCTAGATATATATTTATATGTATATGCAAGCTTATTGCTGTAAAGTTTGGGAGCTATCATTTGACATGTAACATAAGTGATGCTGAGGTTTAAACTTTATTTTCTCTGCGCTTCCTCTGAATTTTTACATGGATTAGATGGACCTGTCATAAAGTAGAGTTGTGTTATGATGCCAAAATTTTCATTTTCGGGGTTTCTAGTTTCTACGCAGCATTATACAAAAATAATAATAATAATAATTAATGAGTGTGGTTGTGGTTTAGCATGTGCTGGTAAGATCTGCATATGTGTATGGTTACATGAGAGGAATAACCAACTTTTGTTATCAGCATTGACCTCATCATTGAGATCACCCGCGCGTTTATTAAGTGCTTGCTTCTAGAAATATTAATGGAAAAAATGGGTAAATGTAATTGAGTTGATGAAGGAATCCGGAAAGAACAATGTAATATCGACCGAGATTTTGTTCGTACTGTTGATACATTTAGCATTCAATACGCAGGTCCAGCCAACCTTCATCAATCAAACCACTCATAAGTTTAATGCACTTGTAGAAATAATTAATTGTGAGAAGGCATGAAAAAGGATAACATGTAAAAGTTACTCCCAAGGCAATTATGCCATTATGCCCAAGCGAACTAAATCGTTGTCATTATTGCCAGCATAAATGATTATTATAGAATTACTGCAAAACCAAAAGATGAAACTCAACGATAAATAGATTCATCATTTGTAAATTTCCATAAGCACTATTAAAAAGAATCAATTATTAAAGGCAATAGTGTCATTAAGACACGCCATTATTGTCATAAATATCCTCATCATATATACAGGGAGAGACAGAGAGAGGACTAAGGATATTCTAAATATAAAAAAAACAGTCCAAAAGAGAGCTGAGAAAATTAAGAATTTATTGATAAGTATACTTTAAATTTATAATAATTTATTTATAAATATATAATGCTAAATTGCTAATTGTTTCATTAAGGCGAAGAAAAACAAATTATCTTATAAATAAATGCACATAACAAACAAAGCAAAATTAAATCAAACAATAAAAACAAAACTCTGAAATAAATAAAATTACGATTCATAAGTTTAATAAACAGTTACATAAAAAGAATAACATTAAAATAAATAGAAAACTAATATTATGATTCATAATATTATTAATGGTGTCATCGCCATTATGCATTAGAAAACTAAATTATTGTCATTGTTCTCATTTTATATATAAATGCTCATACAAAATTACAACAAAACAAAATCAAATGGAACAATGAAAGACAAAAGCCAAAAATAAATAAACACATCAACAATAAATTTCATAAACACTTATAATATACATAATTAATTGTAAAAAGGGTAACATGTAAATGAATATAATGAATAAATGAAGTACTCAACATTGTTAATGGTGACAATAAGCCAGCCATACCATTATGCATAAGAAAATCAAATACTAAAAAAATTGGAAAAAAAAAACCTCATGAGATAAAAATATCTCACTCATAAGTTTAATACTTTATAAATAATCAATTGTGAAAAGTAATAACATATAAATGAACATGAAGGACTCAACATTACTAGTGATGTCATTAAGGCAACATGCCATTATGAACGAGAGAACCAAATTATTATCATCATTGTCCTTATTATATATATAAATGTCAAAAAATATTAAAAAAACTCAATAAAAATACTCATAATAAAAAAAGTTAAATTAATACTTATATAAATAATCAATTGGAAAAAAAGTCAATATGCAAATGAAGGTGAAGGACTCAACAATCAACATTGCTAGTGGTGTCATCAAGGCAACATGCCATCATGAACAAAAGAAACTAAATTATTATCGATCACCATTGCCCTTATCATATTTTTAAATGGTAACAAGAAGAACAAAGCATATCAAAATTTTAAAAAATAATAATACAAAACTAAACAAGAAATAAACTCATTGTCTAAAAGTTTAATTAACTCTTATATAAATAACCAGCTGTAAAAGGAAATAATAAGCAAATGAAGATAAGGACTCAGCATCACTATATCATCAAGGCATCATGCCATTATGAACGAGAGGTAAAACCAAATTACGGTCATCATTGTCCTTATCATATATATAAATGCTAAAAAAAAGAAAAAAATACTTATCACCCAAAAGTTTAATTAACACTTATATAAATAATCAACTATGAAAAAGAATAATATGCAAATAAAAATAAAAGACTCAATCTTGCTATATATAGTGGTGTCATCAAGACAACATGCCATTATGAACCAAAGAAACAAATTATTGTTATCGTTGCCCTTATCATATATTTAAAAATGCTAAAGAGAAGAACAAAAAAAAAAAATACAAAACTCTTCGTCGCTCAAAAGTTTGATTAACATTTATATAAATAATCAACCGTGAAAAGAAGTAATATGTAAATGAAGATAAAAGACTCAACATTATTAGTGGTGCATGTCATCAAGGCAACATGTCATATTATGAACGAGAGAAACAAAGTTTTGTCATCATTGTCTTTATGGTATATTTAAATTCTAAAAGATCAAGAAAACAAATTTTAAAAATGCAAAACTTAACCTGAAATAAATTCATGGCCAATAAATTTAATTAACACTTACATATATAAATGCTCACTAAAAAAATAGAATAAAACAAAACAAAATCAAACAAGAAATACAAAACTTCACAAGAAATTAATAAACTCTATCACCCAAAAATTTAATAATCATTTATATAAGTAATCAATCGTAAAAACAGGTAACATGCAAATGAACATACGAAAAACTCAACATTACCAATAGTGTGATTAAGGCGGTCATGTAATTATGCTTGTCATCATTATATATATAAATAAATAAATTGAACAATGATGAGTACAAAACTCAACAAGAAATAAACCTTTAAATAAGCACTTACATTAATAATCACTCATCCCATTATATTTAATTTAAAGCTACTGTAAAAACAATAGCCAAAACAGAATTGAAACGCAAAATTTATTTTGGTAGAAATTTTCGTTGGACGGTCATTCAATCGAATAATAATAATATGCTTCTTCTTCTTTTTTTTCCTTGTCTTCTTAATTTACGTTTAAAAAATTGATAGTATATAAAATTCAAACATGCGTCGAACATGCCTTTGGTCTGCTAGTCCTTTTCCTTAGTTTTGGGAGGGGGTCGCTGTTGAATCCGTGGAAGTTGAGTACCTGATTAAAAACAAATGAATTATGAATATCAGAGATGAAAAAAAAAGTGAATTTAATATTTAATTTTGTCCAATGTCCTCATCGCCTGCACTAATGTTACCAAGATCCTCCTCGCACTTTTTCTTGTTACCACTCCCATTGATATTTTACTTGAAACAGGAGGAAAGAGATACAACCCTGTTGTTTCCAATTTATATTAAATTTAATAATTAAATTTTAATTAATTTAGATATAATCTTTTAATTACATGCCGATCATTAATAAATCTTTTTAATTACATGAGCAACATAATAAATTATTAAAAACAAAATAATAATCTAACACCATAGTCACACATAAAAAAAAGTTCTTATGCCTAATTAATGAAAATTAAGCTTTTTTGAAAAAAAAAACCAAAAAGGTTACATACACGAGAAGATGAGTAGAATTCAGGCCCCAAAACAAACACAAGCAATACGGATGGTTACAAAATATAAAAAGAACGAATTAGCCAAAGGTTGCCACAGAACGAGGAAGACAACCTTGTATTACGTTACGTATGAATCGTAGGCATATATATAATAGTGTTACACAACACAATCTTGAAACAAAAGCATATATGTGAAAACCATACCGGAATACATTCGAAAATTCCCAGTGCAAACTTCGCGCGGGGGTCTTTACATCTATTGGGGGGCAGGGCAGAATAATTTGTGTTAGCAAATCAGAGCATACACACGTACAATACATACATACATACATATAAATACGTATAGGCAGCAACATCCGAATACAAACACCTCACCACGTACGCCCCCGTTTTCTTGAGGTTTTTTCCTCCAGTGTTTTGTAGTTGATCTGGTTCCATGGCTTCCCTACTACATTAATAAATGAAATCTAAATAATTTGAAGTGAAACACAAAACCAAGATAACAAAAGCAACAACCTTTAAGCGAATCTGTTTATCCAAAAAAAAAAAAAAGGAAAAAAAAGAGGCCACGCATTAACACATTAGATGAGTAGAAGAGATTGTGGGTTTGTGACCTGAAAACCAGCAAAGACGTGACCTGAAAACCAGCAAAGACGGGCGGTTGCCACCTTCCACCTCGTCCATATGTCGTCCGGCAGGGCAACTGATATCTGGCAGTTGGATCGATGGAAAAACCGATTCGGCCAAGAACAGCAAGAGGCGAATGTGTTACAACAACTAATAAAGCCACGACCTTTAGCCACGGAATGGCCATATGGGTAGTATTGCAACAACAAATCAGTCAGTAGTCATACGCAACACCAACCAAACACATAGATTTCCACAGATTCGTTGTCATAGACGAAGACGAACCTCAAAAATTTTGCTGTACGTAATGACAGGACAGGAGATTAAAAACACAGGCACACAGATTAATTTGCAGGGTATACTCCCAACAATCAAACAGATTAACACACAATCTAAGGTCCTGGGAGACGAGTCTACACATTAAACTGAACAATCGGTACGTGAAAACCATGGGAGAGCATGAAAAAGAAAAAACGAAAAAAACCACCTCAGCGCGAGAATGGAGCATATACATGTGACGATCGAACATCGAATCGGACAATGTCTTGGACGCCATGGAAGGCGCCGCCATGGTGCCACTGAGGGTGTCATGGGTCTCTCTGCCAAAAGCCTTTGAGCCTTGAGGCGTGCGCCGCCGAATCAGAGTCTGGGTAGTGAATAAGAAGAAGAGTCAAGAGGGACATTTAAATCGTTTGGCCACTTTGCTTAGTCAGTACAAATATTTTGTCCGCATTAATTACTGTCCAGTGTCCACGCAACCAATATAAGAGGATAGTTGTTATTTACGGATTTCAAATTTACCCATTTATTACTTTTTTCTAAAATATCTAAAATAGTAATCATATGGTTATAAAATATATATTTTAACTAAAAATTTTAATAAATTATAATTTTTACTTTTCTAAATTTAAAAAACAACTAAAATAAACATCATAATTACCTAAAAATTTTAGTTAAAATACAAAACTAAGGAACTCATAATAGGAAGCCACAGTAGATTAAAAGAACTTACCTGAGTTTAAAATATGAGCCGTGAGTTCTGTAAAGAATTTTGGGACCTGAATCAAACCTTAATTACATAGAGTTGGGTTTACAAAGGTATGGAAAAAAAACACAAAACATAATAAATAAATAACAAAAAAAATGACATCCGACCCGAATGGTAATCATAGTCTAATAATTATTTAATCTGTAGATTAGTTAACCAACAAAGATCATAATTTGTCTTCCGCCCCGGAATCTGACCACACGACGACCACATGAGATTCCAACATAGTAAATTAATTAACAAAATAAATCTGTAGATTAGTTAATCAAATCCCCCTATAATAAATCTATACATTAACTAACCACGCGACCCTCGAGAAAATTCAGTTGTACCTGTAGCAAGAATTGTTCTTTTTCTATTTACAAGCACCTTTTATACATACATACATACATATATATATATATACATACATACATATATATATATATATATGATAATTTGCTTTGACAGTAACTTGGTCGGTACGTACACGTGACGTAGGTAGGTTTTAAAAACAAAAAAAAAAAAAAAAAAACTTGATGGGTACGTGCCTTGGTAATTAAGCAATGAACTGTTTGCACATAAATTTATTTTCATATTTTGTCCGCATTAATTACTGTCCGTGGAGACCACGCAAGAAATCCTAAGAATGACAAGAGGTTATATTTACGTGCAAGAGTGCTACCGGATGCCATCAGAGTTGAGATTTCGGTAAACAAGCTTGATATATTTACGGGTTTTAAATTTACACGTGTATTACTTTTCTAAAATATCGAAAACTAGTCATGACTTAACCTTAAAAATTGAGTTTAAAATATGGGCCGTATGTTCTGAATTTTTTTTATATGACAACGGTGCGTATTATGTCGGGTATTCCCGATTTTTTCTGATTTCATTTTATTGTTATAGGTTTGTGATCAACATAATCGGGGACGAATTTAAAATGAGTTTCTCTGGCTCATTAAACAAAAGTAATCTATTCCAAACCTGTCTCATAATATATATAAATGATAATATTGTGGGTTAAACTATATATCCATCCTATCATGTGATGCGAATTACCCGTGACGTGCAACACGTGCACGTGTCGTGTTGCGCAAGACATCTACTATTGCTAGAACTCTTATTATATTTACTTTTCTTATCGTATTAAAAGTCTTTTCCTTTTATTACTTTCTTTTATTTAATTCGTATTAGAGTATTTTATTATTTTACTTTAGTTTCCTAATTGTAATAGGTTTTCAATTCCTAATTATTAGCTTGTCTATAAATAGGCCTTGTCTATGACAATTTATGTATTCAGATTATTGACTATTAGCAATTATAAACTCTCATATTAGAGGTTTATACTTATTTTCGGCTTTTTCAGTTAATTACTTGAATTGTTTGGGTTAGAGTTTGGGTATTCGATTATCTTTATCTACATTATTGTTGGATCCTAATTAAGGTCCTCAACATCATGTTTCTATTGAAACGGGTTTCAAGTCAATGTAAACGAGTTTAGAATTATGATCATCCGTTCCAAACCCGTCTCATTGTTATTCCTACTTGAATTAAACCTTATTTATGTAGCATTAATAAATAAAAAAGAAATCATGATCATAGAAAATATGTTGTTGTTTAATAGGAACTGTAAGACCCGCAAAAATTTAAGCTCTTCCTTAAATAGTAATAATAATAATGTCATTACTAAAAATAATTAGAAAGAATATTTTAGATATTATCACAATAAAAATAAGTACCCAATATAGTCATTTAAGTAGCATGTGACTAGTAAGTAGCCGTTAGAATAGTAACTAGCAGTTAGAATAGTAACTAACCATTGGAATAAGTAACTAACCGTTATGAATAGTATCCGTTTGAATTGTTATAAATAGGTATGAGTATGTAATAATATTTTATAATATTATACTTTATAGGTTTATAAAGTAAGAAGTCATGGAATATAATGTTATCTTACTTTATTGTTTATTGATTACGTAATTATATTATTTTATCCGCGTTAATATTAAATACGTTATAAAAAAAATAAAAAATAAAAAATAAAATAATTTCTTATACGTCATAAAAAGTTTAGATGCTATATATTATGTCATTTAGTTTCTTAAACCAAATTACTATGGGTAAGTAAGTATTACAAGCCTTAACTTTACCAAAAGTATAAAACATAGGTAAGGCCCAAAAATTTGAATGAGGCAGATTCTGGAGGTCCCATTCAAAAATCCATAACTTGAGTTATACAGATCCAATTGACATGAAACCAAAGCCCATTTGTTCATTTATGACTTAGCTAAAACGTGTAGAAATTTCAGAATTTAATATGAAGCCAATCAATTCCAGAAGTTAAAATACTACACATAGGTTCAGTATGAACGGGTAAACATTTAGTATGACTTCAAAATTCAATAACTTTTGTTATACATATGTAGAAATTATAAAATTGGTACCCATTTCTAGATATTTGAGTTAGTAATGCAATACAATTGGCCGTTTGTCAAAAACTACAAAATTAAAAAAGTTATAATTGAATTAGTAGGGAGTACACTAATGTGGACTTTTAATGCCAAAGGAACCTTCTAGGTTTAAAAGTCTTAAAACATTTTTAAATGGTAGGAGGAGATAACCACGTTTTTAATAAGAGATAATATGAGGAAAATAAAGTATTATATATATTTTAAATAATTTAATTTAATGCCAAAGTCAAATTCGTACACTATTTTTCACACTATTACACCTACCACCTTACCTATAAATAGCACGCCTCACTTCCCTTCTCAAGCACTCTTTTCATTCAAATAAGCCACAAAACTCTCCTCCAAATACTCTCCAAAAAGTTCTATTAACACCCCAATAGTCCTCTAAGCCTTCTCTTCTTTCAATCTTCCTCTCACCCGTTGGAAGTTCCAAAAGGTAAATATTTCAAGCATATATTAATCATCTTCTTGGAAGGCTAATCCTCCTCATACATATATATTATGGATGGCCTTGCCCCTCAATATATATATGTATATTTATTAAATAATATGTATATGTGTATATATATTATTATTATTCCATGGAAGGCTAAGCCTCCTCATACATATATATATTATGGATGGCTTTGCCCCTCAATATATATATGTATATGATACGTATATGTGTATATATAGATTATTATTATTCCATGGAAGACTAAGTCTCCTCATGCATATATATATTATGGATGGCTTTGCCCCTCAATATATATACGTATATTATATATGTATATGTATACATATAGATTATTATTATTATCATGAAAAGTTTTTCCACCATAATATACTTATATATGTCTCTCAATATATTACTTATGAATATACTATTATTATTAAAACTAAAATATTAACTTTTAAATTTTGTTTCAAGGTTTATAAACGCGGAAGACAAAAAGATTGTAAGTATCCACTCTCCCTTTCCTTACCACACTCTCGACGTGGAAATTCATTTCCTATTTCTTCTCTATATTTCTATCTCGATATTTAATAATTAACTTTCTTTGACACTTCTTGGAAAGTTGGTAATCTAATTTATTGAATGGTGAATAACCCTTTTACTTATCGGGGCTATTATTATAAGACCTTCCTTTACGTTGAAATTTACCATTGATGTGGTTGTTTGAAATTTTGTGAAGATATGTTTTATGTTTGGCAATATGTTTATGAGTGGTTCCAGAAAGACCTCCAATGCATTGGGTAAAGAACATCACTGGAGAGTGTCAATCCAGTTGATAACAGGTTATGCATGACATCTAGGTGGTGAACCTAGATGAGTAAATATTCTTATTCTTTCATGAGCTGATTATTCCCCATATATTATTCGTTACTTTTAACCTTACTGGGCTATTTGAGCTCATTTCCTTTATGTTTTCTTTAAACCCCAGGGAACTAGGAGAAAGCAAGGATGCTATGATAATGGTGTCAAGAATGCTTGGAATAAAATCATAAGAAGATTATGCATGTAGTATTTATATGTCATGTAAACTATAATGGGTTATCAACACCTAGTCTCTAAACACTAAACCTTAAAAATCTTGTGATGAGTCTTGATGTAATAAATAAACCATCGAATTTATGTTGAGTAATAGATTACTATTCATTATAATTGTAATATCTTATTTATCCAACGCACCCGGTCTGGAAGTCCAGATTTGGGGGCGTTACAGGAACACTATTTCTTAAATAAGTAATAAAAGAATCATACATAATATAAAAAATCAAAATCTTTAACGAAACAAAAAAAGAACTTTTCGGCTATTATTTGTAGGTCCTTAATGGTGAGGTAGAAAAAGAAAAGCAGATGTGAATAGCTAAATAGAAAAATATAAATAAAAAAATTATGCAAAAACTAAACACAAACAGTAAGTCACATTGTTATAGTGCTTAAGAGTGAATATTTTCTACTTTACTTCTTTTCTACAAAAAGTAAAAGATTCTATTAGATACTATCGTACATAATAATTTCATGAGTTCATTAAAAACTTAATCATATCAACTTTCAAACAAACTACAATGTTTAATACTTTGTACAAGAAACTGAATCACTACAGAGAATCCTTATCTAAACAAAGTAAATACGAATATAAAAGAGATAATGTTTTGCAAGACGTAATTAAAAAACAGAGAAAACGAAAATCTTAATGATCGTGTTGCAAATATTTTATAGAAGTTTGAAAAGATTCTATTATATCTCTATGCGCTTAATCTTGTTTTGCTTACTTAGTTTAACTCTAATGAGTCATGTATTTGTTACTCTTATTATTAATATTCCCTATATATATCCATCATCTTCAGGGTTTTCAACTCTATATAAAGCTTATTCCAATGATTGTCCTTTATAAATTATAACAATCTAAAATTAAAACTTGAGCACATTGATCTTAATGAGTTGTTACAATTTAGATTTTTAAGATATGTAATAGTTAAACATTGATAAACATTTCTTTGACATCAAATCCTTTAACGGTCTTCTAGAGTTAAAATTCAGTTTGTCACAAGATGATGGACAACTTGTGGTTCCCATCAAAAAGTTAAGACGAAGTTGGTTTAGGTTTATGAAGTATATGTTTGAATTCCATAGATTAAGAGCTTCAGAATGGGGTAGGTATGTCTTTTGATAGTTTGATGATGGTAGCATGGCCTTCTTGATATATTAGCCACTAGCACAAGAGTGTCATTAATTCAAGTGGTATTGTCTTATGCCATCCCGTAATACTTGTGCATCATCCAAGTGCACTTGGCATGTCATCTATTTGAATGTTGCTTTGCTATGTTATCTAGCAATGCTTGTGCATTATCCTGACTTGCTTGGTGCATCATCTATTTGAGTGTTGTTTTGCTATATTATCCCACAATGCTTATACACTATCCAAGCTTTTTTGGTGTGTAATTTTCCTAAGCAATGTTGTCTTACAACATTATTGATGTTGTCTTGCGTCAACAATGGCACTGTCATGTGTCATCAAGTAACAAAACGTCATTGTCATTCTCAAAGTATTGAACTCTTAACTTCTTCATGTCAAGACGATGTTGTTTTAGAACTTGATATGGTCATGCTAACGTATAACAAGTTTTCTTATTGCTTTAAACAATGTTGTTCAATTTAGTGCATCATTTTATTTTCTTCATTAAGGGCATGTTTGGTACGCGAGAAAGGAAAGGAAAGGAATCAAATTGCATTCTCTTCCCACGTTTGGTATGAAAATAAGGAAGGTAATAAAATTACCATGGTAATTTTATAGTTTCACATAGGGAGAAATTGATTCCCCCCACCCCCCTAGTTTAAAGGTTCCTATTTTATGGTAATTGGCAGTTGGTATGCACACGTGATGGAACTGGAGGGCTCGTGCCGGCAGACCTCCGAGGGCACAACAGCTGCTACCACGGGTGATGAGAGAAGCACTTGGCCACCGTCGGAGTCGAAGGGGATGACAATGAAGCATCGTGCACCGCATCTGAAAAATTCTCTGTTTAGGAATTAGGATAATGAAACTCAATTTCACCCGTAAATAATTATTACGTAAAAAGTTTAAAATATTATTTACATACAAAAACCAAAATAAAACAGGCCATAATAAAGCCACAATACCAGAACTACCACCTTTTCAAATCTCAATTGAGACATAATACGACTCCTATCCTGTTAAGGTTGGTATAGTAGTAACACCGGCACATACTTGTGCGGCCACCGAGAGACCTATAATATATACTCTAAAGCCGATTTGCATGGGTCCTCCTCCCATATTTAAAGTGTTGCAGGGGCTGGAGGGGGTCCAAGTTCACGCATCAGTTTTATATTATGCATATATATATATAGTAAGAACAAAGCCCAACCGATACTACAACGTTACCTTATCACTAGTCAACCGTACGTCAACCAGCGCCCACTTACATTGCAGCCTCCCAAAGTACGTACGTAGTTGTATATATACAACATATTACATATGTGCATACACCAAAACATGCCACACCCGAACGAAAGAAAGTTAATATGAAAGCGCAACACGGATACCACCGCTACTACTTGGTACTTGCTGCTACAACGTAACGCGGCGCGGCCACTTAAAACGATGGAACGACGCCGTATCCAGCGTCGGCCGACAGCACATCGGGGGAGCCGTACATGCGGTCCACGTCAGCCTCCATCTCCACGCGCTTGGCGAACCTCCCCTTGATCCGCGGCCTGGTCTCGGCGTAAGCCTTCCTGGAGGCGTACCGGATGGTCTTCTCGAACCTCCGCGTCTTGCGCTTCTCCCTGTACCGCAGAACCCTGGCCTCACGATCCACCCCCGTGATCTGCACCACCGTCCGATTAGCCGACGACACACACCCAACGCCGCCGCTGCTACCGCCAATGGCGGTAGTAGTAGTAGTAGTGCTGTCTGGCACCAACCCAGACTCCACCGACGAAGAACAAGGCACCTGAGTGGGTGAGGGTGACACAGCAAACATCATAAACAAACCAACATCAAAGCTCACAGATTGAATAACGAATGACATCCAACAAACATCGACTTCGTCGAGATTTAAGGTTATTGGTTCATATAGGCATTTACAGTGTAGGCGTTGTACTTGGATCCGCCAAAATCGAACTCCACGCGGCTTTCCGGGATCGCTGAGGACATTACGACAGCCGCCGCCGCCGCTTCAGTCTTGCTCTGCACGGGCACCACACAGTCGGTGGCGGCGGCGGCGGCGGGAGCGTTGAATTTCGGGTCCATCGGAGGGTAGTCCAGGTCCAGATAAGGATCCGTCTCGAAGCTGTAGCGTGTCAACTCCATTTCCGGGCTACCAGCGGGCTTCAGGTCCGGCAAGATCCAAGTAGCAGCCTCGGCTTCGGCCGCGTCCTCTGAGGCGGAGACGGAGTCGAGACGGTCGGAGGGAGGAGGGTGGAGGGGGCTCGTGATGGGGACGCGCTCATGGCGGCTGGCGAGGGGGTTGGCGGAGTGGATGTCGCGGTCGCAGGCGACGCAGAGGGCGGCGTCGTCAGCCTTGCAGGTAACGTGTGCGGGTGCGCGCTCGCAGACGTCGCAGAGGAGGAAGGCTGAGTCAGAGCGGCGGTAGTAACTCTCCGCCGGTGAGTCGCACGAGTCGCAAGGTCCTCCCCTGCCTCCGCCACTTCCGCCCATACCCCAGCCCAACGTCAGGCCACCACCTCCTCCTGCTGCCTTCACTTCTTCTCCGCTCATCTCGCTCACACCACGCTTTTCTCTCTCTAGGATGATGAGAGGCAGGTGCCAGTGGGAGGCTTGTTTCTCTCTCTCTCTCTCTCTCTCTCTAGGGTTTTCGATCTACAATTGGCTTCTCAGTCAGTCTTGTCTCTCAGTCTCACGTCACCGGCACTTCACCGGGTGTGGGTGTGGGAATGCAATTGGGGATAGGTTGGTCTTGTGGAGTGGGGCGATCGTGCTTCAACCAATCGGGTGTGGACGCGTGGGCGAACCTTAGCCATATGAAGGTGACGTCGTCGGAGTGTTTGATGCTGCGTTGCACGTGATGCTCACGTGATCACACTGCTGAACTCAAGTGCGCTCAGAAAGGAGTTCGGATTCCGCTGCAATAAAGAGGCAATGGTCATTGATTAGATTTATAAAATAACGAATTTATAAGATCATTTAAACGTATACTTTAACCAATATATATTAAATTCATAGAATGTTTATTTAAGTTATTCCTTAAATTTATAAAATTACTTTCACATTCATTAAATTTTTATTTCAATGTTTTATTTTTACTCTTTTTTCTTTCTTTCTTTCTTTCCTCTCTTTTTTTTACATTATATTATTATTTTTAGGAATTCAATGACTAATTCATTTCAATGTGAACATCTACACTAGTCCACTTAAAATACATTTTTAAAAAAAGTAAGAAAAAAAAAGTTTATATGCAAATTACTCTAAATATGCATATTTTAAATATTAATGATAAAGTTTTTATAGTAAATCTATGTATTTGAATATTTTACATTTATTTGTATATTAAAATAATTATTTTAAATAAAAAATGTAAATACAAGAGAAAATTAATAATGAATCATGATTTAATAAAAACTATTTTATTATATAGTGATAAAGATCGAGGATGAAATAAATAATTTTTTTAAGATTTTTAAATATTATACTATTATAGAAAAGTTATGATTTTCATTTAATTTTGAAGATAATAATAGTTAATCTAATATCAATGCTTTGAGTTGATTATTACTTTTAAACGTTATAGAGTTTGTAATATTAATAATAAAATATTTATAATTTATACGAGAATGGAATTAATATAAACTCAAAGTTTTATAGTATTTTTAAGAATATTATTTTATTTTATTTTATTTTATATGTTACAAATATTTTTCACACTCGTCACTTATAACTTATTACTTGTGAATTAATTTGAACTTATAAAAATAATCAAAGCTATAAATAACTTACTAACTACTTAAAAAAACGACTAAATATGTTATAAGAGCATTAATAAAATGAAATAGCTAAATATCACAAGTTATATTTAAAATATATATTTTAATAGAAACTTCGTTAAAATTTCAAATTTCATGATATTAACTAATCAAATTTGACTAACTAATGGGTCCGTATTTTAAATTTAAAAAAGTATTTAATTAAGATATAAATTTTAAGTCAAATTTATAATTAATATTATTTTATATTGTTAAATTTATTAAAATATTTAATTATTTCATATTTTTGGTACTACATGAAATATGAATCTTTTTTGAGGCTTAACCTATTTAATTATGGGTCCATAAAAGTATGGGTGTGTCAATCAATTTGGATGGATTATATGGTTTGTCAAAATTAAATTGCAGTCATCGGTGACGGTGGGATTGGTTAGATTGGACAACTCGTTCAACCAATTAATTAATCCAAATTAAACCAATCAAATGGTTTTAATTGATATTTTCTGTCGGTTCAATCCGACTAACCCGCTGGAATAGGACTTTACTGCAATTCAAATGAATACAGCGTGTTTGAGTATAGTCCCATTAATGACTTTTTTCGTTCTATAACGATTTTACAATCAGAAAAATACAATTAATACTTTTGGAACATGATTAAAATTCAGATGGTTTTAATGTTCCTACCCCATCGATAAAATATATATATATATATATATATATATATATATATATATATATATATATATATATATATATATTTTGGAGCCTTACCACCAGCATGCCAGCAACTAAATAAACGACGAAATATTGATTTAAGAAAAATGGTTCCCAAAAAATAAAAAATAGAAAATACAGTGAGAAGACCCGTCCTGTTTGGAGTTTGAATTAGTGAGTAAGGTCACCATGATAATCTAATTTATTTTGAATTCTGTTTATATTTATTTTAAAAATTAATTGTTATATTAAATATTTACTGTATTATAATTATAAATTTTTATGATACTTTTTATTTAAATTTAATTAAAATTTTTGAAATTTTAATAAATTAAATTTATTTATTTATCTTTAAATTTTTTAAAGATAAAAGATTCACCCTGACTTGTGTGACTTGTGTACTTGAGCGAAGCACTTGCGAACGTTTTTGGCCATTTTGTGTTTATGTGAATTTAAACAGCACACTTTAATGTTTATATATATAAGGTAATGCTAAGATGAGCAACTAACTTAATATAAGTAAAATTAATATGAATTGTCATATTTCGTTAATTTTGATATAATAGTTCAAAATAATTATAATTAATTAGTTTTTACAAATATCATCCATTGTAATTATAATTGATTAGAGATGTGACACATTTACATAGAGTAGAATTTGTATTTACAATGAATGGTATTTTTAAAAGCTAATCAATTATAATTATTTTGAACCATTAGATCAAAATTAAATGAAATCTGACGGTTCATATATATATATATATATATATATATATATATATATATATATATTGTAAATACAAATCCTACCATACGCAGATGTGCCATATCTTTGTTCTGTCCAAATCAAGAAGCGTTTCACCGGATGTTATTTTTAAAAACTAATCAATTATAATTATTTTGAACCATTATATTAATTATTTTAAGATAGTTACTTATTTAGTATTACCCTGTATATATATAGATATTATTTAAAAAACCTCAAATAATTTTGTTTAAACACCTTAAATAATTTCATAGCTACCATAATAACTTGCTTTCATTTCTTATACACAAAATTTATTGTTTGAGATTGTTATATTAAAATTAACTTGTAATAACTTGTTTCTATTTTTTCCTTAGTCTGAAAAAGCAAAAGTTTACAATTGATGCTTTGTCCTGTAAAATCATCACGCGAAACATTTTTATTCATCCTAGAAAGATAACAAGACGTAAAGTTATCAATTAATTATGATAATATAAGGCGTATTGGTCAAAATTTATTTTTATTATTGAGACGTAAAGTGAATGGCTTGAAGAAGTCATTTTGACATCGGTATAATAACATTTGTAAGTAGGCGGCCCATATCTTGGTAAACATGAGTGGTTGTTAGAGCATCAACTCTTATAATTTAACTTTTTTTTATAATTTAAAAAAAAATTATCAAAAACTATTTACAGCAGGTTTCCTAAAATAGGATATAGGGATAAAAAATAAATATTAAATTATTATATTTAAGGATTCACTATTTATCCCTAAATACTTTCTCAATAATTTTTTAATATATATTATTAAACTTGTAACTTTTTTATTGGTCATAATAAATGAAAAGATGATAGAGAAACAATATAAAATAAATTAAATAATAAATATAGATATAAATGGGGAATAAGATGTTTGAAATTTTTGAAAAATAAGCAAATTATTTACTATTTATCCCCAAAATAAGGATAAAAATACCAAAATTATTGTAGATGCTCTTAGAGTATTGTCGGCTTTAGTTATGTCACATTGTGACATTGAGGTATTATATTTTATGTTATATAATATAAAATATAATTTTTAAGGTACTAAGAGTATTCATTATAGTCTCTTTACATTTGACTTTTCAAAATAATTAAAAGTATATATTTTCTATTTTAACGATCCAATCACACTTTTTAGATTCTCTATTTTAACCCTTTATTAATTAAAATATTATTTTTTAAATATTTATTTATTCTTTTAAATGGAAAAGTAAATATAGAAATAGAAAAGTAAATGTGGTGAGATAAAATATAATATTTTAATAAATTTAGAGTGAATAGTATTTAGTTAAATTTAAAGAGTTACTATTTATTTTATTAAAATTTTAATTATATAGAGAGCTTGAAAAATATAACTTTAAGGCATTTTTGTTAAGGTGATCTGAACGTTGATGTAAGACCCATAAAATTTTTAGCTATTTAAGTTCTTTTTTAAATAGTAATAATAATAAAATAATAATAATATCATTGTTAACAATAGTTAGAAAGGATATTTTAGATATTATCACGATAAAAATAAGCACCCAATATAGTCATTCAAATAGCATGTGACTAGTAAGTAGCTGATAGAATAGTAACTAGCCGTTATGAATAGTATCCGTTTGGACTTCCATAAATAGGTATGAGTATGAGATTTTATTTATAGAAGTAAGAAGAATAATAATAAGAGTTATGACATCAAGTTCTCAAGTACTGTCATCCGAGAATAGTGTACGAGATGAAGATCGGCGAGCAATACGACTTGAAGTTACAAAGCTATGCTTTGCTGTAGATGAGCTAAATGCTCGTGTCCAATGGCTGCAATATAATGCGACGAGACACAGGAAGAAGTTTGAGGTTATTCGTGCGACAACCACGACAATGTTAGCCGAAGGGTTGTGCAGCTCTACTACCGAAGCACAACATGTCCTACGCACATATGCTAATACAATTCAAGAAATTTTACGAAGGCCATAGAATATGATATTAATGTTTATGTTTAGGTTTATAATATTTTATGCTATAATGTTATCTTACTTTATTGTTTATTGATTATGCAATTATATTATTTTATCCGCGTAAATATTAAATATGTTATAAAAATAAAATAATTTCTTATACGTCATAAAAAGTTTAGATGCTATATATTATGTCATTTAGTTTCTTAAACCAAATTACTATGGGTAAGTAAGTATTACAAGCCTTAACTTTACCAAAAGTATAAAACATATGTAAGGCCCAAAAATTTGAATGAGGCAGATTCTAGAGGTCCCATTCAAAAATCCATAACTTGAATTATACAGATCTAATTGACATGAAACCAAAGCCCATTTGTTCATTTATTACTTAGCTAAAACATGTAGAAATTTTAGAATTTAATATGAAGTCAATCAATTCCAGAAGTTAAAATACTACACATAGGTTCAGTATGAACGGGTAAACATTTTAGTATGACTTTAAAATTCAATAACTTTTGTTATACATATGTAAAAATTATAAAATTGATACCATTTGTAGATATTTGAGTCAGTAATGCAATACAATTGGCCGTTTGTCAAAAACTATAAAATTAAAAATGTTATAATTGAATTAGTAGGGAATACACCAATGTGGACTTTTGATGCCAAAGGGACCTTCTAGGTTGAAAAGTCTTAAAACATTTTTAAAATGGTAGGAGGAGATACCCACATTTTAAGAATGGATAATAGGAGGAAAATAAAGTATTATATATATTTTACATAATTTAATTTAATGCCAAAGTCAAATTCATATACTACTTTCACACTATACACCTACCACCATCCTTACCTATATAAGGAGTGTCTTGCCTCTCCTCTTAATACACAAATCCCTCAAGCCACACCACGAAATTCCTCCTAAAAACACTCCCTTAAGCCCTCTTAACACCCCAAATACTCTACTCAAACCCTCTTTTCTTTTTGGAACTTACCGAGCGTCGAAGTTCTACAAAAGATAGCGGAGGATCGTAATGAACGACTTCCAAAATGAATTCCCCCGACAATCGTCCTTCTTCTTCCACAACCCCAATTTCTAATGTTTTAACCTCATGGCTACCCCCATCATTATCCCCTCTATGTTTTTCCTTTTCACCCATGGTTAATAACCCATCATGGTTAAGATGGAAGACACGTAGGAAAAATAGGCTTATCAAACGTCTTTTCCGTTCACCCAATGCAGAAAATAAATCTTATTCAAAAACTCTTAAGGAATATAACCTAATTATTGCACAACTCAAGGCTTACGATGAATAGGATCGAAATAGGAGATGGAACCACAATACAGGACGGAACCCAAATTAATATCCTACCTTACAAGCACGGTTTAGAATGTGGAGAACGACAAGTGAATAGTAAGGGTTTTTCTTTTCTTTATTCTCACTTTTCTCTTCCTCTTTATCTTGTTTTATTTGGAATTATTATTGTAAGAGTTTTATGTTTCTTATTCTTCTAATTCCATTTTATTGTTGAGAAGATTAGATTAGTCTCTTTTTAATCTCTCTTGGTAATTTATGCTATTGATTGGGGTAGATAACCATTTCGATATTCGTGGTTATCCTTGTTAACCTTGAATGTTTTATTGGAATTTTATAATATGTCTCATGTTATGTATGTTAAAGTTGTTATAATCTCTTATGTTTGGACAAAGTAAGTTTATGATGGGTGGTTCCAGAAAGACCTCCAATGCATTGGGTAAAGTACATCACTGGAGAGTGTCAATCCAGCTGATAATATGTTATGTTATGTTATGGTATCTGGGTAGTTAACCTAGATCATGATGTTATGATGCGATGACCAAACATAAATCTTATATGCTATGATTCCCTTATGAACTGTTAATCATGTATGATGTGCATACGTTATGCTACCCTTTACGGAAATTCCTATGTTCGATATCTTCATGAATTTTCCTTACTCACTTATGTTTATCCTTACTGGCTATTTGAGCTCACCCCTTTTTGTGATTTCTTTTCCAACCCCAGGTAATTAAAGGAATGGAGAAACTAGGATAAGGAGTTGAGAAGTGCTTGGAAATAAAGTTGTGTGAAATTTTAAAGATTTATTAAGTTTGTTTGCTCGTGTGCTTTGTTATGTAATAATGGGTTATGAACACTTAGTCTCTAAACCCCTAAACCTTAAAGATCTTGGATTAAAATTTGTAATAATGAATGGTTTGTTTGATTAAATAAGTAATAGTTTGAAATCGATATAAAATTTATATATTTAATTTCCGCTAACGCACCCGATTTGGAGGTCCCGAATTTGGGGGCGTTATAGTTGAGGATTCATGTCAGGTGAATATCACTTAAACAACACTTAAACAATCAAGACGTTTATATATATTTTATATAAAGATTTGTATAACAATTATGAACATTAAAGTATAAAGATATAGAGAAAAAAATAAAAACAATCAAAATTTATATATAATTTAAGAAATTTATCTTCAATGTCACAAAAATAATAATATTTGCTAAGAGTACTTCACAACCATGCTGGATAAATTTAACATATTTTATAATGTTTAATATGTATAGTTTTAAAATAAATAAATGTTTAAATTATTTATATTTAATATTTTAAATACGGAATTACAACTTACTCATTGTCTATGAGAGTCGAGAGTACAAGTGACTTGGAGTAGTGGAGCAATCGAACATTAATTGCTGCAAGGGAGAGAGAGCAGCGATCGGCAATGGCGATGTTGACAGTGATGGATAGACAAAAATAACAATGAAGGAAGAAAATAGAGATAGTAATCATCAAGAGGGAATGTCGAGATGGGATGATGGTGATTGTCTTCGTCGAGACTTGAGGCTTTCTCATGTAAAGTCAAACCCTAGCAAGAGATGCGGGAGACTTCACTTCATTCGTGCTAGCATGGACGATTGGTAGGCATTAAAAAGATACAAAATGTTATCGTTTTATGCCTTGTATTTGTAAGAATTTATTACAGGATCAATTTAAGCATAGAATTATTTAATACAATTATGATTCTTAATCGGAAGCGTACCTGCATCCATGAGCGAATTAAGGGAATCAATTTTATCACCTTTCTATTTCTCTTTAATGACGTTCTTTAATGGATAAGAACTACCGCCATATGCACGTTCTGTGTTGCATTAAACCCTACATAAAGTGAAAGTGAAGGGACACATGTATATATATGTTAAGGGGTTATTTGAAGCATAATTTGATGTCAAATTAAGGGGAATTATATGAAAATGATCATGATTTTACCTTTATTTTGAAGTAATTGATTGATTAATGAACTAAACCCCTAACATAGCAATTATAGATCATATTGTATTGTTTGTGTTGTTTTTGAATGAAAAACAGGCTATGTACAATGTTCAAATAAAGAAGGAAGGAGTGAAGAACAATCTGCAGGTTGTTCGATTAAAATTTAGAATGACTATGAAGATTTTTGACGACTAATCAATCAACCACACTCTCGGGAACTTTGGTCATGTGAAAAAGTGAAGATAGTCGACTGAATTTCAAACGACCAAATCAGTCGACCATGTTCAGTTTCTGTACGAAGTGCACTGCAAATCAATGAAACTCCCAAGGTTGCCACCTGTACGGCCCATAGCTCTTCATTAAAGGATCTGACGACTCTTCTTCAACCATTTTGAGAGGGAAACGAGTTCTAATTATTGGAGGAAACGATTTTTGATGGTTAGGAGCGGTTACCAATGGGATGGAAAATAAAAGGAGGAAACTTTGTAATTGATGGGTATCATTCATTTGGGAGAGAGAGAGAGAGAGAGAGGAGTACTTTGAGTTCTTAATGGCAGGAATGCTTGTATTGTTTGATATAATGATAGTCTAAACCTCCATGGGAGGAGGATGGATGTTGATGTAAACTTGTGATTTTCATTTCTTTTGGTATGTTAATTTAAATTTTCTTCTTTATTTATCAAATTTCTTGAATATGCATGTTTGAATTAGATTTGGTCATCTTAATTCTTGTTTAAGGTTCATCAATTATGGATTGAAAGAAGACGTTGATAACCGGATCGTAAATAGATTTGACTTGAAAATAATATAATTTGCGAAAACTAATATTCTTTCTTGTAACCTAGCTAAGATTGATGTGATGCCAATCTACACTCAAACAACTTGAGCACTTAATGGGCTGTCCATCCCCCAAGCTAGGACTTATACACGGTTAGATCACTCGAAAGAGGCTAGTTCATGCAAAAGTGTTGGTTTATAAATAAAAAGGAAAAGTTTGAATTAGCATGCTTAAAGAACTTGAAATGAATAAACTATATCAATTGAAATCTGAATCCCTATTTCTCCAATAAGATCATTTACAGTAGTTTTGTTAATTTCATTTACAAACTTGAAACTTTCAATTTTTACAAAACTAAAATTCAACTTGAATCATGAAATTACAAAATGAACTTTACACTTAACCACCTTTCTTGTGGGTTCGACATCCGGACTTTAAGTCCACTTTATTACTTATAGCGATCCGTACACTTACGGAAGTCTTAACAATATATAACCCTACTATTTTCAATTTCTATTAAGTATAACAACCATCATATTGGACCTTCATTAATTTAGAAACAGTCTTTTAATTACATGCAGTCTATTAATAGCATGTATGCCATGGGCCACATAATAGATTATTAAAAACACAAAAAAATAATCTAACAATATTTATTTAAAAAATAAGATTATATGGCCCAATAAAATCACGTTCCAAGAATTTGATTTTGGTATCCTCTTAGGACAATTTTGACTTGAGAAACTATTACATGGCCAATACATTGATCGAGTTTGAACTTTTTTCATTTTGAGGTCACTTTTTGGTTTTGATACTTGAGTATCAACATTAATGTTCCCACAAAACCAAATGATAAAAAAAAAGATTATAAGTGGTAGGACCAATTTATTTCATGGAAAAACACAAACATAGAATGAGCTACTAGCTAATGTGCCAGAATGGAATTAAACATAAAAGATGTTGAGGTTGAACATCAATAATACTACTTACTTTTTAATTAATTATAAAAGAAACATAAAATCAAATTAACATATCTACAGAGGCAAAGTCTACAAAAATACTAGGAAATGGAAGGAAAATAGCCTAGATATTTAAGATTTGTCCTATCGACCTTCTTCAATAGTGATTGTGAGCATACGGTTGGAATTTGAATCTTGTTTACTGGTTGAGGACGTTGTGCCACTTGGCTGACCTCTCTTTCCTATGAAAGCCGGTTCTTTTGGGGCCACAAGAGACATAGTGTCTCCAGAGAGTATAGTAACCACTGTTGACATGGTGGGTCGATCGTTTGGATTTTCTTGCACACACAAGAGCCCAACCTGTATACACTTGAGAACCTCATCAACATTACATGATTTCTCAAGTGATTGATCCATAAAATCCAATGCATTCTCTTCTCTCCATAAGCTCCAAGCCTTTTGGTACATGCAAACAATAGTTGGAATTATATATATCAATTACATTTATTAAAAAGATTGCAGGACTCAAAACTTTTTATATTCATGTCATCAACTATTTCACCTTGTTAGTACTCAACAAATCATCGCTTTATCTCACAAGATAAAGATCTTACCCAGTGCACAAAATTCTTACTTTTTTAGTAAGGCTAGAGAGAGCATGTTTGCAAGTTCACTTCTAAAGGAACAAGGCATTTGCCACTGCAGCAAATGGGAAATCTATCTCAACCGTATAATCTAAGTGGGTCTTTCCATAATCATGGACTTTTTATTGGATGACTAAATTTGAAATTAAAAACAAAAGCAAAAACAAACGAAAACAAACAAAGAAAAGTAATACTCACATGGCCTAACAAGTTTAGTGCACCTTTGGATTGATAGAAGTCAATGTTCCTCTTCCCGCTTATGATCTCAAGTAGAATAACCCCAAAGCTGAAGACATCAGACTTCACTGAAAAAAAACCATCTATCGCATATTCTGGAGACATATACCCACTGCATATTGTAACCAGGGTTAGTTTTTGTAGGTGATTTTAGATTCAGCATACCCAATCAAAAAGCTACACTTCATAACAACAAATGTACTGAGCATACTTACTATGTACCAACTACTCTGTTGGTGGCTCCCTCTGTTTGCTTGCCCCCAAAGATCTTGGCCAAACCAAAGTCTGAAATCTTAGGGTTCATTTCCTCGTCTAGCAAAATATTACTAGTTTTCAAGTCCCTATGAATAATCCTTAGTCTAGAATCCTGGTGAAGGTAAAGTAGCCCTCGAGCAATCCCAAGCACAATGTCGAAACGCTTCTTCCATTCCAACGCTAAACGCAGTGATGGGTCTTCAGTTGGGTGGTTGGTATGTTAGTTTTAAAATTTTCTCTATAATATATATATATATATAGAGAGAGAGAGAGAGTGTGTGTGAGTATAATTACCAAAAATGAAGGCATCTAAGCTCTTGTTGGGCATATACTCGTATATTAGAACCTTTTCTTCTCCTTCAATGCAGTAGCCCAAAAGCCTAACCAGGTTGCGATGTTGGAGTTTTGCTATTAATACGACCTCGTTTTTAAATTCCTCCAGGCCCTGTCCCGAAGCGCTTGAAAGCCTCTTCACTGCAATTTGTTGCCCATCTTGGAGCGTACCCTGGAATCAGACCATGCAATTAATTGCTTCATCTTTTGAACCGCTAATACAAGCAGAGTAGGCGTGAAAGATGAGATACCAAAAGTGGAAAGAAGGGTGTACATAAATAAATTACCTTGTAAACTGGACCAAACCCACCTTTGCCTAGTTTATTAGCATCTGAGAAATCATCCGTTGCAGCCAATATGCTTTCAAAACCGAAAAATGGTACATCTACACCTTCACTGCTTTCATGCGTCCATTTGAGTTTGGAGCCCATCAATTCTTTAACACGTGTGTCACTCTGATGTAAGAATTGTGCAGTATTTCCCTGGATTCCTTCTCTTCTACCTGAAGTTCCAAAGCCACCCCCACCCCCAAACACATAAATAAGATGCATGCGCAAGATAATTATTTCTTACAACTTTGAAAACTATTATTAATTACCGTTTCTCCTTCTCGCCCTTCTACTGTGAAAATAAACTACACCCCCAATGAAGGACAGAACAACAATAACAATTGCACAAACCACAGCATATAATGTAGATGTGGCTGAACTAGAACCCGCAGAACCAGGATGAGAACGGGAACCGGAATCCGTACCAGAACCTGAAGACATGACTTTAAGTATGCAATTTTGGCCTACTTATTCAAGGAGAAGGAGTTGACCGCACAAGAAAACTAGCCAAAAGCAGAATTAACAAGAACACACATGGGTTAAACAATTCAAGGACTTGGCCACATGAGAAAGGTAACGGAAAGTATAGTCAAATTTTAAGTCGAAAAAATAGCCATTCTATAATCTGTACGTAATCCTTAACTACCATGGGAAAGCTATTACGTTACATACTTGATAAATTATATCAGAGTAATTTAGTCCTATGCATTGCTAGTAGCACCGCCTCAGTCCAGCAAAGCATACTTGTAAATCATATGGACATATAACTAACCAGCAGAATGGAAATGGGATCCACCCCCAAATCCAAATCCATACTGATCGTATGGACTATTAAAAGCACGTTCCGGGTATGAGAGTCGGTGTGCCATCATGCCATGCTGATCTAGACCACACTCTAGTTTAGAGGGTTAATTTTTCACTCTCTTACATCAATTAGTTTGCACTTTGGACACTAATTTCACATTTACTCAGATCCCAATTTGGAGGGATAACACCTTTATATGATCTTCCAGCGATCACTGTCTTTTCCGCAGGGAGAAACCTACCTGGAGAAGGGTAGGGAACCCCGCCGCCAGACCCGCGGCGGACATGTAGACGACCTGATACTCTGTCAGATTGTTCCATGTCAGTGAGTTCGTTGTACCATAACCAGCAGGAGATTTTGCTGTCCTGGCCTCTCGACGGATTCCACTTAGCGTAGTAGGCTTGGCATTGGCAATTGCTTTGGGACAGGCATTTCGTTTCGCATTCTGTTTCATTACGAGCACCTGTAGCAAGATCTTCTTTCCCAATCCTGCTCACGTCTAGTGCCTCAAATGTGGAGTTGCAGTAACTGAGCCCGCGCTCAGTCCGGCAGCCGTCAGAGAAAATACCGCGATCCCAACTTTCCAGCGACTCCGGAGTGTACCCAGGTAAGCAATTGCACGTTGAACTATCGCCGCTAAGTGTGCACAGTGAAAATTTCCCGCAGGCGCAACTGCTGGACGGCCATTGCACAAACAACACCCACTGAAATTTGCTGTTTTTCGTTTCGTTTTCGGAGAAGTAAAGTTGTAGCCTTCCGCTGGAATTCATCAAAAGCCTCCAATCAAAGCGATCAACATTTTTCGGAAGTTCTAAGAAATTAATTTCCCCTGTAGTATTCGATTTAGATTGGCCGGGGGGCTGTTGCCGTAGCACGTCGCTTATGGAGTAATCCTTGGCGCGGCCGAGGGTGGTCGTTGTGGTCAATTTCTGGGTTGTCCAGTACAAATCCTGATTTTTATAGATCACGTACTGACCACCAGGCTCTTCACTCTGTGGTTTGAAGCGGTAAGTTCCATTTGACGGATCATCAGGACTCCTCCACGAAACCAGCTCTTCTAGGCGGTCGATTTCCATGCCCGGAAGGATGGTGTCCGTCGGGTGCTCAAAGCTTTGCCATACAATGTTCCCGCCGGCGTTGTGCAGAATCAGGTTGCCCGAATCATTGAGGGTCGCGCTGGTCACCGATGGGACGAAATCTGATACGTTGAAGTGGGATTCGTTTTGAGCATCCCTCACTTGGAGACGCCCCCCGTCTTCCGAAATGCACAAGGTTCCGCCAAAACCGCTGAGTGGTTTGCCCCTGTTGGCCACCCACACGATGGTTGCCGGGGAATAGCGATACCAGATTCCGATGTATCTCGTGGTATTGGCCTGGCGACTTGACGTAGGTGGAGGGCCACTGAAAAACCCAAGCACGAATCTTTCACCGGCGGAAACCAACTGATCTGGAGCGACGCGGCGGTCGTGGATGGGATCGACAGCCGTTATGGTGTCTCTCGCCTCAGCGGAGGAGGAGAGAGACAGAAACAAAGAAAAACAGAACAACAAGGGACACAGATCAGCGCTGCTAGTTAGTGAAAAAATTCGATAACTGTTCATCATTCATGGTACTGATTCTTCTCCTCTTGATTGCATATCATCACCCTGTCGTCCAAACAAGTACGATAGAAATCATTTTTGGTGCGAGATGCATTTTGTGTTACAGCGGGCCGGGTGGTCGAAATTGTTCGACTATCACTGTCACCTATCGCTGCTTCCTCACTTTCTGGAGTCAGTCAACTCCACTTGTGTGTGTGCGCGCGCGCGGGCAACTGTAATTGTGTGTGTGTGGTTTAACTATTTTATTTAATTTGCTTTTGAAATTCAAAAGATTAGATTAATCCAAAGCCACCCAACCTAAGATTTAAAAGGTTCGGGACCACATGAAACAATCAATCAATTAAAGGAGATGGTCCTGCTACTGCTACCCCTCATCTTTAAGTGTGAAGTGTATTCTTTTTATATCAGGGAGAAGGAGCGGAATGGCCATGCAGTTGTAGCATCCACACAATAGATTTTTTATAATTTAATTTTTTATTATTTAAAAAAAATAAAATCTATCAGTAAATTTTCTAAAATAAAATATAAAAATAAAAAATAAATAATAAATTCTTATATTTATATTTATAGATTTACTATTTATCCTTAAATATTTTTTTTAAATTTTTTAATATATATTATTAAATTTATAACTTTTTGATTGATTATAAAAAATAAAAATTAATATAAAATAAATTAAATAATAAATATATATAAAAATGAGAAATGAGATGTTTAATATTTTTGAAAAATAAGTAAATTTTTTACTATTTATTCTCAAAATAGGGATGAAAATGCCTCTTAGGATCGGGCCAAGGCGCAAGCCCACCCACATGTCATAATATTGTCCGCTTTGGACTCACTACATCGGCCCGCATGGCTTTAAAACGCATTGTGACATTTCTAGGCTTGCTCCACCTTATAAACCCCTTGGCTTTCCCCAAATCTTTCCATGTGGGACAACACTTCCCAACAATCAATTGTTGGAGTATGTAGCTCATATATGGTGTATGAGAGATATCAGTAGAAGGCCAGCCAAGCGAGTGGAGCGTCGCGGAGTGAGGGAGCGGAGCGACCGAACGGAGCTGCGTGGAACGGAGAATAATAAACCGCCTCTCTCTCGTGGACGTACCCGATTTTAGGGAACCACGTAAATCATGTGTTCTTGTGCAATCGTATGTGCGCATGTGTATCGATCTTAATTTTACAATGCCAAAATTGATGTGAATGTCCTTAGTGAGTAAACTATTACATTGCTGTTAAATTTATACATAAACCATTACATTGCTATTAAATTTATATGCACAGATAATACAACATTTAATCTAACAATAAATTTTTAAAATAAATATTAATAAGCATTGAAATATTAACAATTAATGTAATATTAATAAAGTAAATATTAATACTGAATCCCCGTGATAGTCACACCGACGCAAGTAATTAATTATGAATAATTATATACAGTAGTGCAAGTCGCCTATACTGCTATAATGAGCAACATATAATTAAAATTTAAGTGGCGACATATAATTGAAGCGTACAATACGCTGCATCATTCAATGCAATAGCTTTGGTGTCAGATTAATTAATAAAGGGCATGTTTGGTTGGGTTTCAAAATGTTCAATGCAACATTTTCTGTTGCAAAATCATTCAATGCAACATTTTCAATTAATGTTCAATGTTTCAAAATCATTCAATGCAACATTTTCTGTTTTCGTTTTCAAAATGTAATAGCTGTTTTCAGATACAAAAAATTAAAAATCGAAAACAACAAAAACTTATTTTCATTTTTTATGTCCTAAAGAATGAAAACAACATTTTATTGTTTTCAGTTTTATATTTTTTATACTCGAAAACAGCTATCACATTTTGAAAACGAAAACAGAAAACAGGTAAAACAACATGCCCTAATGTTTTTCAGATGTGCTTTATAAGATTGAAGTTTATTGGTCATTATCGGATTTGTGGAATCTGAAATTCATTTTTTCGGTGCATGCATTAAGTGTTATTTTGAGAATTGCCATAATTAGTTACGGCGTTTTTCAATTTTAGTTGTCGCCCTCCAAGCTGTTTTTTTTAAATTAGATTTAATTATGTTTATTTGTTGTTTGGCTGGTTGTTCAGTAGTTCTAAATTAATTGTATTTTGGCATTTATATACATGGCTTATGCTCTAATTAATTGTATTTTGGCAATTATTTTAGCTTGTGTTCTTTTTCCACTACCGCGCGTGTTTATATTCTAAATTAAGATAGCAAACCTCTGGTATCAAAGTCAAGTTATTTGCTTTAGTGTCGAGCGTATAAATGACTTCCAATGTGGTGCAATCAAAAGTTTTACAATTGAAGAAGAATACTTATGGCAAGTCGTGTATGCAATTTGAAATATTGTTTGTGTTAGGATCTGGTCAAGGCGCAGGCCCATCCGCATGTCACAATATTGTCCGCTTTGGGCTCGCCAAATCGGCCCGCACGGCTTTAAAACGCGTTGTGACTTTTTTGGGCTTGCTTCACCATATAAGCTTCTTGACTTTTCCTTATTCTTCCAATATGGGACACAATTTCCCAACAATCTCCCCCTTGTCACATATCGAACTACAGCATAGGCTAGAGACGCACCTATGAAACTGATGAGCTGTCACCATGTGGGCCGTCATGGGAGCTCCCCCTCAATGTATATTCTGATTGAGAGCAGACAGATTCGATCACCTGAAGACAAGAATTTGTATTCCAATCCGATACCGCCGCACACTACGGGACACGCCGCTCGGCCACAGACTACACCGAGAAGACTTTCGATATAATGGAACACCAGATGGAGACAACTAGGCTCTGATACCAGTTTGTTAGGATCTGGTCAAGGCGCAGGCCCATCCGCATGTCACAATATTGTCCGCTTTGGGCTCGCCAAATCGGCCCGCACGGCTTTAAAACGCGTTGTGACTTTTTTGGGCTTGCTTCACCATATAAGCTTCTTGACTTTTCCTTTTTCTTCCGATATGGGACACAATTTCCCAACAGTTTGGACCACAAAATTTGTGAAAAATAGTCAAGAATAGATTCACCGACTCCACTCTAGAGTAGGAAACTACCTACACGACACATTAAGGATTTAACAATGCAACAGTCAATAGTCGAAAAGGTTCCAAAAGCGTCATCGAGCAAGACTACATGGGATACCTTGCAAAGATTCTACAGGCGTGTGAAGAAAATTCATCTCCAATCATTGAGGTTAATTTTTTAAAGGATCTCATATAAAGGTGTAGGTCCCAAAGTGAAACTAGGAAGGAGGGGGGATGGGGGGTAAATAGACATTTTTTGGGGGAAACTTAATGTTAGAGAAAGATATTTAGTTGTTATGACTATGATTTGTTGATTAATGAGAAGCAGACGAAAAAATATAGTTGTAGTAATGAGCTAGCAAACATATTTGAGATGATTCAATAAACTTGACATTAAAGGCTTTAGATTAAATAAGGATATTCCAACATAACTTAATGCTAAGGAATAATTATTATGGAGCCATTATGAGAGAGACTAAATAGTTTGAGGAATATTCTCCTGTGATGTCGTTGATTGTGGATGATCAACGTAGAAATTAACAAGATGATTGTGCTGGTTCTTTGAATTAGGATTGATGAATGATTCTTCAAAGCATTATCTAGTTCTTGGTTGCACGGAGGCCCGAGTAGAGCGCCAGAGCCGCAAAGGAGGAGAGGCGACGCAGCGAGGCGAGGCGCAATGGCTGGCAGAAGTGTGACGGGCGACAGTAAAGAGGCGCGACGCAAGAGATGAGGCGAGATGGAGCCTGGAGGCGTGCGGCGTTGATTTCCTTTCGCGGCCTGGAAAATTTTGGGGCCCCAAAAAATTGGGGGCCTCAATCGGCCGCCTTAGGCTGCAAAAGCCTAGGGCTGGCCCCGCATGAATAGAATACAAAAAATAAAACTTGTACTAACATACCCTAATTCTCCAATTTTTAAAAACTTGTAATCAAGTCCTTAAAGTTTATAGTAATTATAATATGCTCCTCAAAGTTTATAGTTTAAAAATCAAAATTACGTTTGACTATTACCATATAGCCCCAAAAGCTAGCACCTATGCCCCTTATTTTGGTTCCAAGAATTCGATTTTGGTGTTCTTTTAGGAGAATTTTGACTTGAGAAACTGTTACATGGCCAATACATTGACTAAGTTTGAACCTTTTTCATTTTGAGGTCACATTTTGGTTTTAATACTTGACTATCAACATTAATGTTCCCACAAAACCAAATGATAAAAAAAATTATAAGTGGTAGGACCAATTTATTTCATGGAAAAACACAAACATAGAATGAGCTACGATCTAATGTGTCAGAATGAAATTAAACATAAAAGATGTTGAGGTTGAACATCGATAATTCCACTTACTTTTTAATTAATTATAAAAGAAACACAAAATAAAATTAACATATCTACCAAGGCAAAGTCTATAGAAATGCTAGGAAATGAAGGGAAAAGAGCCTAGATATTTAAGATTTGTCCTATCGACCTTCTTCAACAGTAATTGTGAGCATACGGTTGGAATTTGAATCTTGTTTACTAGTTGAGGATGTTGTGCCACTTGGCTGACCTCTCTTTCCTATGAAAGCCGGTTCTTTTGGGGCCACAAGAGACATAGTGTCTCCAGAGAGTATAGTAACCACTGTTGACATGGTGGGTCGATCGTTTGGATTTTCTTGCAGGCACAAGAGCCCAACCTGTATACACTTGAGAACCTCATCAACATTACATGATTTCTCAAGTGATTGATCCATAAAATCCAATGCAATCTCTTCTCTCCATAAGCTCCAAGCCTTTTGGTACATGCAAACAATAGTTGGAATTATATATATCAATTACATTTATTAAAAAGATTGCAGGACTCATAACTTTTACATTCATGTCATCAACCATTTCACCTTGTTAGTACTAAACAAATCATCGCTTTATCTCACAAGATAAAGATCATACCCAGTGCACAAAATTCTTACTTTTTTAGTAAGGCTAGAGAGAGCATGTTTGCAAGTTCACTTCTAAGGGAACAAGGCATTTGCCACTGAAGCAAATGGGAAATCTATCTCAAACATGTAATCTAAGTGGGTCTTCCCATAATCATGGATTTTTTATTGGATGACTAAATTTGAAATTAAAAACAAAAGCAAAAACAAACCAAAAAAAACAAAGAAAAGTAGTACTCACATGGCCTAACAAGTTTAGTGCACCTTTGGATTGATAAAAGTCAATGTTCCTCTTCCCACTTATGATCTCAAGTAGAATAACCCCAAAGCTGAAGACATCAGACTTCACTGAGAAAAAACCATCTATCGCATACTCTGGAGACATATACCCACTGCATATTGTAACCAGGGTTAATTTTTGTAGGTGATTTTAGATTCAGCATACCCAATCAAATAGGCTACACTTCATAACAACAAATGTACTAAGCATACTTACTATGTACCAACTACTCTGTTGGTGGCTCCCTCTGTTTGCTTGCCCCCAAAGATCTTGGCCAAACCAAAGTCTGAAATCTTAGGGTTCATTTCCTCGTCTAGCAAAATATTACTTATTCTAGAATAATCCTTAGTCTAGAATCCTGGTGAAGGTAAAGTAGCCCTCGAGCAATCCCAAGCACAATGTCGAAACGCTTCTTCCATTCCAACGCTAAACGCAGTGATGGGTCTTCAGTTGAGTGGTTGGTATGTTAGTTTTAAAATTTTCTCTATATAATATATATATATATATATATATATATATATATATAGAGAGAGAGAGAGAGAGAGAGTATAATTACCAAAAATGAAGGCATCTAAGCTCTTGTTGGGCATATACTCGTATATTAGAACCTTTTCTTCTCCTTCAATGCAGTAGCCCAAAAGCCTAACCAGGTTGCGATGTTGGAGTTTTGCTATTAATACGACCTCGTTTTTAAATTCCTCCAGGCCCTGTCCCGAAGCGCTTGAAAGCCTCTTCACTGCAATTTGTTGCCCATCTTGAAGCGTACCCTGGAATCAGACCATGCAATTAATTGCTTCATCTTTTGAACCGCTAATACAAGCAGAGTACGCGTGAAAGAAGAGATACCAAAAGTGGAAAGAAGGGTGTACATAAATAAATTACCTTGTAAACTGGACCAAACCCACCTTTGCCTAGTTTATTAGCATCTTAGAAATCACCCGTTGCAGCCAATACGCTTTCAAAACCGAAAAATGGTACATCTACACCTTCACTGCTTTCATGCGTCCATTTGAGTTTGGAGCCCATCAATTCTTTAACACGTGTCACTCTGATGCAAGAATTGTCCAGTATTTCCCTGGATTCCTTCTCTTCTACCTGAAGTTCCAAAGACACCCCCACCCCCAAACACATAAATAAGATGCATGCGCAAGAGAATTATTTCTTACAACTTTGAAAACTATTATTAATTACCGTTTCTCCTTCTCGCCCTTCTACTGTGAAAATAAACTACACCCCCAATGAAGGACAGAACAACAATAACAATTGCACAAACCACAGCATATAATGTAGGTGTGGCTGAACTAGAACCCGCAGAACCAGGATGAGAACGGGAACCGGAACCCGTACCAGAACCTGAAGACATGACGACGATGCAAAATTCTATGAGCTTACTTATTCAAGGAGTTGACCGCACAAGAAAACTAGCCAAAAGCAGAATTAACAAGAACACACATGGGTTTAACAATTCAAGGACTTGGCCACACGAGAAAGGTAACGGAAAGTATATTCAAATTTTAAGTCGAAAAAATAGCCATTCTATAATCTTTACGTAATCCTTAGCTACCATGGGAAAGCTATTACGTTACATACTTGATAAATTCGCTATATCAGGGAATCACTTTTCCACAGAACAAATTATATCAGAGTAATTTAGTCCTATGCATTGCTAGTAGCACCGCCTCAGTCCAGCAAAGCATACTTGTAAATCATATGGACATATAACTAACCAGCAGAATGGAAATCAGAATGGAAATGGGATCCACCCCCAAATCCAAATCCATACTGATCCTATGGACTATTAAAAGCACGTTCCGGGTATGAGAGTCGGTGTGCCATCATGCCATGCTGATCTAGACCACACTCTAGTTTAGAGGGTTAATTTTTCACTCTCTTACATCAATTAGTTTGCACTTTGGACACTAATTTCACATTTACTCAGATCCCAATTTGGAGGGATAACACCTTTATATGATCTTCCAGCGATCACTGTCTTTTCCGCAGGGAGAAACCTACCTGAAGAAGGGTAGGGAACCCCGCCGCCAGACCCGCGGCGGACATGTAGACGACCTGATACTCTGTCAGATTGTTCCATGTCAGTGAGTTCGTTGTACCATAACCAGCAGGAGATGTTGCTGTCCTGGCCTCTCGACGGATTCCACTTAGCGTAGTAGGCTTGGCATTGGCAATTGCTTTGGGACAGGCATTTCGTTTCGCATTCTGTTTCATTACGAGCACCTGTAGCAAGATCTTCTTTGCCAATCCTGCTCACGTCTAGTGCCTCAAATGTGTGGTTGCATTTATTGACCCCGCGTTCAGTCCGGCAGCCGTCAGAGAAAATACCGCGATTCCAACTTTCCAGCGACTCCGGAGTGTACCCAGGTAAGCAATTGCACGTTGGACTATCACCGTTAAGCGTGCACAGTGAAAATTTCCCGCAGCCGGCGCCGCAAGCGCAACTGCTGGACGGCCATTGCACAAACAACACCCACTGAAATTTCCTATTTTTGCTGCTTTTCGTTTCGTTTTTGGAGAAGTAAAGTTGTAGCCTTCCGCTGGAATTCATCAAAAGCCTCCAATCAGAGCGATCAACATTTTTGGGAAGTTCTAAGAAATTAATTTCCTTGGCTGTAGTATACGATTTAGATTGGCTGGGGGCATGTTGCCGTAGCACGTCGCTTATGGAGTAATCCTTGGCGCGGCCGAGAGTGGTCGTCGTGTTGAATTTCTGGGTTGTCCAGCAGGAATCCTGGTTTTTATAGATCATGTACTGACCAGGCTCTTCAACCTGTGCTTTGAAGCCGTAAATTCCAATTGACGGATCATCAGGACTCCTCCACGAAACCAGCTCTTTTAGGCGGTCGATTTCCATGCCCGGAAGGATGGTGTCCGTCGGGTGCTTAAAGCTTTGCCATACAATGTCCCCGCCGGCGTTGCGCAGAATCAGGTTGCCCGAATCATTGAGGGTCGCGCTGGTTACCGATGGGACCAAATCTGCTACGTTGAAGTGGGAAATGTTTTGAGCATCCCTCAATTGGAGACCCCCGACTTCCGAAATGAACAAGGTTCCGCCAAAATCGAGGAGTGGGTTACCCCTGTTGGCCACCCACACGATGGTTGCGGGGGAATGGCGATACCAGATTCCGATGTATCTCCTGGTATTGTTCTGGTCACTTGACGTAGGTGGAGGGCGAGTGAAAAACCCAAGCACGAATCTTTCACGTGCGGAAACCAACTGATCTGGAGCTAAGGGGCGGGGGCGGTCGTGGATGGGATCGACAGCCGTTATGGTGTCTCTCGCCTCCGCGGAGGAGGAGAGAGACAGAAACAAAGAAAAACAGAACAACAAGGGACACAGAGCAGCGCTGCTAGTTAGCGAAAAAATTCGAAAACTGTTCATCATTCATGGTACTGATTCTTCTCCTCTGATTGCATATCATCACCCTGTCGTCCAAACAAGTGCGAGAGAAACCTCGAAGCCTTTCTAGAATTCATTTTTGGTGTGAAATGCATTTTGTGTTACGGCGGGTGGTCGAAATTGTTCGATTATCACTGTCACTTTCTAGAGTCAGTCAACTCCTCTTGTGAGTCAGTGTGTGTGCGCGCAACCGTAATTAGCAGCTGGTTTAATTATTTTATTTAATTTGCTTTTGAAATTCAAAGGATTAGATTAATCCAAAGCCACTCAACCGTAAGATTTTAAAAGGTTCGGGGCCACATGAAACAATCAATCAATTAGAGGAGATGGTCCCTGCTACCCCTCATAATCAATTAAAGGAGTGGTCGTCGCGTTACCGTACGTCCCCATATTCACACGGTGGCTTGTCGTAGAATTGGACCCAAAGCTTCCCCGTGTCTATAACTATAACTATTCCAGAGGAGTACGTCTGGGGATGGGCACTGCGACGCCGCAGCCAGGTAGGTGGCGTTGCTGCCGAGAGGCTGCGAGCGAGCTTCTGGGCAAGCTCATCCTAGAACTGCCCTCTTCCTGATTGTTGAAAATGCAAATAAAAAGCTATAATAGATAATAAATGAAGTTCTTTGATCCCACTCATACTTTGGTGAATGGTGTCAGATTAATTAATAAAGAGCTTGGTTCTCGGAATGTAATGTTTTTCAGATGTGCTTTATAGGATTCAAGTTTATCGGTCATTATCGGATTTGTGGAATCTGAAATTCTTTTTTCGGTGCATGCATTAATTGTTATTTTGAGAATTACCATAATTAGTTAAGGCGTTTTTCCATTTTAGTTGTCGCCCTCCTGGGGGGGGATCATCGCAGCGTGCAGGGAGGGCTGGGGGAGTCGTCGTCATCGCAGCATGTAGGGATCGGAAACAACAGGGGGTGAGGGAGAAAGGGTTGTCGTCTCACAGCATCGTTGGCCCCACGGGAGGGAGTGGTGTGTACACGTTGACTGAAAGCAGGGAAGAACAAACCAAAAATATCTTTGCTGTTTTCGTTTTTTTTTTGTTTTCGAAAACGCACAACAAAAACGGTAACCAAATAAAAAATTAAAATCGCTTTTTATATTTAAATACAGAAAATCATTTTTCGAAACACTTACCAAATACGCTTTTATATTCTAAATTAAGATAGTAAACCTCTACTTCTATGACTTGGTATCAAAGTCAAGTTATTTGCTTTAGTGTCGAGTGTATAAATGACTTCAAATGTGATGCAATCAAAAGTTTTACAATTGAAGAAGAATACTTATGGCAAGTGGTGTATGCAATTCAAAATATTGTTTGGATCACAGAATTTGTCAAAAATAGTCGAGGATTTAACAATACAACAGTCCAGAAGATTCCTAAAGCGTCATTGAGCAAGACTACATGTGATACCTTGCAAAGATTCTACTCAGGTGTAGATCATGTGAAAAAAATTTGTCTTCATGAGGTCAATTTTTTAAAGGATCTCATATGAAGGTGTAGGTCCCAAAGTGAGACTAGAGAAGGGAGAAAGTAATATACTTTTCGGAGAAGCTTAAGGTTAGAGAAAGATCTTTGGTTGTTATGACTACGATTCATTGATTAATGAGAAGCAGACGAAAAAAATATAGTTGTAGCAATGAGCTAGCAAACAGATCTGAGATGATTCAATGAACTTGACATTAAAAGCCTCATATCAGATAAGAATATTCCAACAGAAGTTAATGTTAAGAAATAACTATTGTGAAACCATTATTAGAGAGACTAAACAATTTGGGGAATATTCTTCTGTCGTTAATTGTGGATGATTAATGTAGAGATTAATAAGATGGTTGTGTTGGTTCTTTAAACTAGAATTGATGAATGATTCTTCAAAGCATGAACAAGTTCTTGGTTTCACACGCGCACAGTGCTTGAAAAGTATTGTCTCGCATTCTCCGTTAATGTTAAAACTCTCGAATTGATTCTAAAAAAAGTTAAGTGTCATGAGAATTGATTATATTTATTACTTGGAGTTCTAAGTCCTCGCTTTTTGTGAGCTATATTAATTTAATGTTTAAGTGAATTTGTACGCACCTTCTCATCCTGACAGACTGACTTTTTGCCATTAAATTGCGACAAGTACAGAGGATGAGTGGATTTGCTCATATCCTGCAGATCCGCTGCCCATACTTCATATTGCATGCTCATACTGGATTCTTTAATCTTTACCGTCCATCTTCTGATGGTGATTGACAATTATTAATGCGACATTAATTACAACAATAAATGCGCTTGACTGTCGAGAACGGCGCGGTCAAACCACACAAACCCTACCCGATGATTTTGCTAAGTGTCTATTATATGTGTAGTGTGTGCCTCAAAGATGTGGTTTGACTCGAAGGTCAATAACTCGAAGATTTGGGTCAAACCTTACAGTTTGATGGAGAGATGCTTTTGGCTTCGACAGTGTTTGATCATACGAGTCTCTTCGATTCTTCGAGTCTAGATAATAGCATGTGTTTATTTGGGTTAAGTCTTCTAGTACACTCTTAAATATTTAAAACAATTTTATAACTACCACCTGGTAACATACAAGGTATTGGCGTCTGAATATCGCCTTCGAGAACCTTAAGAGAATCCTTGAACGATTTTCGCATGGAAGCTATATACATCTCTCCCAAGATAACCCAAATAAAAGAAGCAATTTAAACTAACAAATTAAAGTCAACTTGGAGAGCTAAAAGTCCTAGTAAAGTCAAATCCTGGAACTGTTGACATTACTACGTTCTTTCTAACCGCCCGAAACAAGTTTGGGCACCAAAAGTGTAAGTTGTTGTCTTTTAAGAGCATCTCTAGAATGGGAGGCATCTCTAGAAACTGCCTTATCGCTTAGGCCACAACTTTTAAAACTATGATATATAGATTTTTTCTATTTTTTCAAATAATTTTCAATAGTAGCAAAAACTTTAATTTCTAAAAAGAATACTAATTTTGGAAACGGCCATTACGATATAATTATATTTGTAATTAAGCCGACAACCAATAAATACAATTAAGATAGTAACGCAATAAATACAACAATAAAGTAAAATAAATACAATTAAGATAGTAACGCAATAAAGCTCGAACACAACAATATAGTAAAATAAAATATACACCAAGGATATTACAAAAGTTTTTTTGGAAAGAGTTAGAGTAAATTATATTAAATATTTTTTAAAACCACGGATATTACAAGTTATATTCTAAATCAATCTATTTGTAACATGTGAAAGGAAACTAAAATAAAAGCATATTTATTTTACCTATTTTTTTGTTTTTATTTAAAAAAATTATAATTATTTTCGATTATAAAAAACTGAATGCAAGATTTTTTACTTGCATCAAGCATAAGCCTATGTGCAATTAACAGTGAGAAATTAGTACTCGCAACCGAATAACCATATAATCATTCGTAGTGCCCATTAAGTACAATAATTATTTTCTGACCTAATATAATTGAATAAATTGTTAACAATGTATTGGCAACTCCGATGATTAGTGTATGTTTATATATTTATTATTATTAAAATACAACAACATTAATGTGATTACACCACCCCACCATTGCAAATAATAATAATAATAAAATGCTTCAAGAGCTAAAGCAACAAAAAATAAGTCACTTTTTATTTGAAAATTCTATAACTACAGGTATGGTGAATCACTATTTTTCTGTATCCCCATGCACATCAGCACATGTATGGATTGAAATCACTATTCATAAATCGAATAGATAAGAAGAGGAAACACTGCACTAATAATACAACTAATTCACTCGATTTAAAAATCAATCTTATGGCCATTATAATTCTCACTTTTCAATTCAGTTTTCTTTTCTAATAAAGTTGGTAAAAATTTCTATTTTTTTTCAAACATACGATGAAGTCATTCTGAAAAATGTGTGTTGTACTACTGTATATGGTGCTTAAAGTGGCAAACACATTTCAGATGATGAATCTCAACTTCAGCTTAAGTCTGAAGCCACAGGCCCACTGTGGATAACACAATACCGTGCTCGATCGTTGAGTCATTTCTTCAAAGTCAGGGTATACAAATATTTTAAGGATGCAGTTTGGATGGTAAAAATTATCCAACACATTCGTCAATGTTTAAATACTATACAACTGTAGTAATCATAGGTGATGGAAATTTTGCATTGCGCCATCGTGAAGCAATTCATAGAATAAAAGGGCAAGGCTAATTAATGTGTAAATAGAATTTTTACGCATTAAATTAAAATAGATTAGCAGGTGATTTAAGATCTAAAATGGTGAAAACATTTGCCGCTTAGGAATCAGTGAAATGGTCGGCGTCAGAAACACAGGGTGAGGGCAAGCTTGAGGGTGGAGGCAGGGCCGTGCAGCTGGGGAGAAGCAGCAAGGGAGACGGCAGAGGAGAAGAGGAATGTGGAGAGGTTGAACACGAGTAAGGATAAGAAGGATTGGAGTAAGGGGGGTGATAGGAGGCAACAGCCAACAGTCGGAGGCGGAGAAAAGGAGAGAAGCGAGGAGGAAGATCGAAGGAGTTGAGTAAGGTCGTGGAGTGTGATTAGCAATTTAGCATTCATCGCGACTAATATTATGGATGTCATGTGGGTATTTTTAAAATTTTAAAGAGTTTTGATATCATTTTAAGGTGCTAACTTACGCACAATGAAAAGCTTATAAATTCACGGGGTGTCAATATCAACACCCATATATGTGTGTGTAGGCCTGTAGGGGTTGGGGGTTACAATATCAACATCAAAATTGACAACTTCTCATTGTGCAAAAGCTCTTCGGTATGACTTCAAAAACTGGGCATCTCTCTGCTGCAAACAATTCCTACCTTTCCAACAAGTCAGGGTAGTATGGTCATATCTTTACTCTGAAAGTTTAGAAAAGAGAACATATTTTCATAAATGCAAACTGCAACATTGAAAGGCAAAGTGGTTTTATCCGTGAACATTAAATGCTATAAGTATGTAATTTTAATGAATCAATAATTGTCCATATAGTCTGTGTGCGGATCCATCAACTTTTCATTGAATTATTAATTAATTTAACGAAATAAGTAATTTATCATTAGAGCATCTTTAACTTTTCCAAAATAAGTAGTCTCTATAGTATACTTTTGTTGCTTCATTCATCTCCATACATACTCCATAAATTAAATAACTCCTTAAAGTACTCTATATATATAGGAAAGCATAGCTACTCCCTAAATTAGTGTTATTAATATTTTAATACAATAAAGCATTAATTAGTTAAAAAATTAATTATTTAAATTAAAAGTTTAAAAATTAATAAAAAATTATATAATTAGCTAAAATAGAAAGTACTATGGTTGGAATATATCATTGGAAATAACTAGCTAAAATAGCTTTTACATCAAATAAAGATTAAAATTTAGATAACATGATTGAAGATGCTCTTATAATTTATAATAGAAAACTCTAAAAAAGAAAATCAAACACAAGTTATATTTTTCCGTAATATTTGTCAATATATTACAATTATAACTAAATTCTAATGCAAAACAAAATACAAATAACACAACAATTATAAGTTGTCATAGGCCCAAATGATGTAAACTTCAACTCATTTATCAAAGAATTAGCTGCATATATGATGGAGTACTTGTAGAAGACTACTTCAACCTAACCAAAAACATAGAGTAGAAAATAAGCAAAAAACAGGCAGAAGAACGAAAAAAATGTAAAGAACAAAATAGCATAAAACATAGATAGAAAACAACGGACCGCAACACAAAAAAACACAATCAATTTATAACCTCTACTGCGAGTTTATGGTTTGAAGTACCAGACAAATTTGAGATGTCTCGAACGAGTTGTCATACTATCGGAGTTTCTCGATACGAGATCTAGGTCCAATACGAACTTTTCCCATTTTCCTTGTATCTTGTCGATCTTGGCCAAGACACACCGAGTTAGTTGAGAAATCGATGATCCATCTTCTCCCAAATGAGATCTCGTTTGAAATCACAAGAATATTGACGTACATCGTGTAGTCTTCTTTTCTTCTTTCTTCACTTTTTTTCCTTCATAGTCTTCTTAGTTGACTGCTCTCACACTCCACGCTGCCGATCGTGTCTGCATCGTACGTTGATGCGCTCGTCAGCGTTGCTATGTCTGCTTCATTTATCTTTTCCAATTTTTCTTCTCTTCTCCACACTCTGTGTACTTTTTAAAACCAGCTACGCTCGCAAAAATGAAAAAATAAATAAATATTGTACCTATGTTGATGTTTTTTTTTTGCTATATTTTTCCTAAAAATATGACACTAATTTGATAAAAACTATAATAAACATGGAAATTAATTTTATCAATAATTATAGGTTTTTTATCATTAAAATTTTATTTTAATAAATTATAAATCATATAATATATAATAATATATTTATTTTAATGTTATAGTAATATTTCGGCATCCTTTTTTATTTGAAGTCATATCATGCAATCTAAACTATTTATTTTGTTTGCTTAATCCTTCTAATGGGATGATAATTTGTTTTTTCCTGATTTTTTTCTGATTTTATTTTTTAAATTAACTGAGTAATCCATTGCGACCGCAACGCTCACGAAACAGTAGGGATGGCAACGGGGCGAATCAGGACCGGGTAGTGAGTGACCCAATCCCGCCCCGAACATGTATAATAAATACCCAAACCCGCCCCACCCTGATGCCAGGGCAGGTTACCGTTTCCCGAGCCCGCCCCGCCCTGAAATTATACAGATCTATGTTGTTGCAGGCAGTGGGAGACTGGGACTCAGGGAGTACCTGAAGATGGCAACCGGAAAGAGCAGCTACGGGTGGCGCCGGCGAGAGTCCTCTGGAATCCGACTGTTGATGCCTAGAGTCTTGTACGGCGGGAGCAGTTACGGCCTTTGGGAGAACACGACGTCTGGAGAAAATTGAGGGCTTCAATCGGCCGCCTTAGGCTGCAAATGTAAGACCCGCAAAATTTTTAGCTATTTAAGTTCTTCCTTAAAGAGTAATAATAATAAAATAATAATAATGTCATTGTTAACAATAGTTAGAAAGGATATTTTAGATATTATCACGATATTTTAGAATAGTAATGGCCATTATGAATAGTATCCATTTGGACTTCCATAAATAGATATAAGTATGAGATTTTATTTATAAGAGAGTATAGAAGTAAGAAGAAGAATAATAAGAGTTATGGCATCAAGTTCTCAAGTACCGCCATCCGAGAATAGTGTACGAGATGAAGATCGGCGAGCAATACGACTTGAAGTTACAAAGCTATGCTTTCTTGTAGATGAGCTAAATGCTCGTGTCCAATGCCTGCAATATAATGCGATGAGACACAGGGAGAAGTTTGAGGTTATTCGTGCGACAACCACGACAATGTTAGCCGAAGGGTTGTGCAGCTCTACTGCCGAAGCACAACACGTCCTACGCACATACGCTAATATAATTCAAGAAATTTTACGAAGGCCATAGAATATGATATTAATGTTTATGTTTAGGTTTATAATATTTTATGCTATAATGTTATCTTACTTTATTGTTTATTGATTATGCAATTATATTATTTTATCCGCGTAAATATTAAATACGTTATAAAAAATAAAATAATTTCTTATATGTCATAAAAAGTTTAGATGCTATATATTATGTCATTTAGTTTTTTAAGCCAAATTACTATGGGTAAGTAAGTATTACAAGCCTTAACTTTACCAAAAGTATAAAAACATAGGTAAGGCCCAAAAATTTGAATGAGGCAGATTCTGGAGGTCCCATTCAAAAATCCATAACTTGAATTATACAGATCCAATTGACATGAAAGCAAAGCCCATTTGTTCATTTATGACTTAGCTAAAACTTGTAGAAATTTCAGAATTTAATATGAAGCCAATCAATTCCAGAATTTAAAATACTACACATAGGTTCAGTATGAACGGGTAAACATTTTAGTATGACTTTAAAATTCAATAACTTTTGTTATACATATTTAAAAATTATAAAATTGATACCCATTTGTAGATATTTGAGTCAGTAATGCAATACAATTGGCCGGTTGTCAAAACCTATAAAATTAAAAATATTATAATTGAATTAGTAGGGAGTACACCAATGTGGACTTTTGATGCCAAAGGAACCTTCTAGGTTGAAAAGTCTTAAAACAATTTTAAAATGGTAGGAGAAGATACCCACGTTTTAAGAGAGGATAATAGGAGAAAAATAAAGTATTATATATTTTTTACATAATTTAATTTAATGCCAAAGTCAAATTCATACACTATTTTTTCACACTATTACACCTACCATCCTTGCCTATATAAGGAGTGTCTTGCTTCTCCTCTTAAGTACAAATCCCTCAAGCCACACCACGAAATTCCCTCTAAAAACACTCCCTTAAGCCCTCTTAACACCCCAAATACTCTACTCAAATCCTCTTTTGCTTTTGGTACTTACCAAGCGTCGAAGTTCTACGAAAGGTAATACTTAAGATTTTGAAATTTTGAAGTCGCTTCTTATTTATTATGTAGATCTATATGGTTGGTTTTATCACCTCATATATACTATATTCATGGTTGGTTTTACCACCTTACATATGTTATTTATATGATTGGTTGTACCACCTCGTATATACATACATGGTTGGCCTTGTCACCTCATATACATACCTGTGTAATTATTTTAAATTATAATATTTTATCATAGCGTTGTCATTCTATAATTCAAGTGAAAAGATGAGAATATTAACTTATGTTTTTATTTTTATTTTTAAGGTTCTAGATAACGGAAGATCGTAAGGAACGACTTCCAAAATGAATTCCCCGCAATCGCCCTTCTTCTTCTCGCAACCCCAATTGTTAATGCTTAACCTCACAGCTATCCTCATCCTTATCTCCTCCTGATATTCCCTTTAGACCCGTGTCTAATATCCCCTCATGGTTAAGGTGGAAGACACGTAGGAAAAATAAGCTTATCGAATGTCTTTTCCGTTCACCCAATACAAGAAGTAAATCTTATTCAAAAACTCTCAAAGCATATAACCTAGTTAGTGCACAACTCAAGGCTTACGATGCATGGGATCGAAATAGGAGATGGAACAGCAATAGAAGTGGGAACCCAAATTAATATTCAACCCCACAAGCACGGTATGCCTATTAAAAGATATAAGTTAAAGTATGATATATATATATATATATATATATATATATAAGGAGATATGTGTGATATTGAACTTTTCAAGCATTAATGCTAATTTAGTGTTTTGATATTTTTTTAAGGTTTAGAACGCGGAGAACGACAAGCGATTGTAAGGGTTTTTCTCATCTCTTTTTTCTTTTTCATTATAATCTATATTTCATTATTATTGTAAGGGACCTTTCTCTTCCTCTTTATCTTGTTTGGAATTATTATTGTAAGAGTTTTATGTTTCTTATTCTTCTAATTCCATTTTATTGCTGAGAAGATTAGATTAGTCTCTTTTTAATCTCTCTCTTGGTAATCTATGCTATTGATTGGGGTAGATAACCATTTTGATATTCGTGGTTATCCTTGTTAACTTTGAATGTTTTATTGAAATTCTATGTGATGTCTCATGTTATGTATGTTAAAGTTGTTATAACCTTTTATGTTTGGACAAAGTAAGTTTATGATGGGTGGTTCCAGAAAGACCTCCAATGCATTGGGTAAAGAACATCATTGGAGAGTGTCAATCCAGCTGATAATGTGTTATGTTATGATACATGATTCTGGGTAGTTAACCTAGATCATGATGTTATGATACGATGTCTAAACATAATCTTCCATGTTATGATTTCCTTGTGAAATGTTGATCATGTATGATGTGTAAATATTATATGGTATTTCCTATGTTCGATATCTTCATGATTTTCCTTACCCACTTATGTTTACCCTTACTGGGCTATTTGAGCTCATCCTTTTTATGATTTCTTTTCCAACCCCAGGTAATTAAGGGATGGATAAACTAGGATAAGGAGTCGAGAAGTGCTTGTAAATAAAGTTGTGTGAAATTTTAAAGATTTATTAAGTTGTTTGCTCGTATGCTTTGTTATGTAATAATGGGTTATGGACACTTAGTCTCTAAACCCCTAAACCTTAAAGATCTTGGATTGAAGTTTGTAATAATGAATGGTTTGTTTGATTAAATAAGTAATAGTTTGAAATTGATAAAAAATTTATATATTTAATTTCCGCTAATGCACCCGGTTTGGAGGTTCAAATTTGGGGGCGTTACAGCAAAAGCCTAGGGCTGGCCCTACATGAGCGGTTGTTAGAGTATTATCGACTTTAGTTATGTCACATTGTGACATTGAGGTATTATATTTCACATTATATAATATAAAATATAAATTTTAAGGTACTAAAGTGATCCGAGCGTTTGAGGATTCAGATTAGGCGAATATCACTTAAACAACACTTAGACAATCAAGGCGTTTCTAATATATACATATTTTATATACAAATTTGTATAATAATTATGAACATTAGAATATAGAGATATAGAGAAACAAAGTAAAAACGATCAAACTTAATATATAATTTAGGAAATTTACCTTCATTGTCACAAAAATAACAATATTTGCTGACAGTCCTTCACAACCATGCTGGATAAATTTAATATATTTTATAATATTTAATATGTATAGATTTAAAATAAGTAAATGTTTAAATTATTTATATTTAATATTTTAAATACGGAATTACAACTTACTCACTGTCTATCAGAGTCGAGAGTACAAGTGACTTGGAGTAGTGGAGCAATCGAACATTGATTGCTGCAAGGGAGAGAGAGTAGTGGTCGGCGATGGCAATGTTGACAATGGCGGATAGACATAAATAACAATGAAGGAAGAAAATAAAGATAGTGATCGTCTAGAGGGAATATCGGGATGGGATGATGGCGATCGTCTTCATCGAGGCTTCGTCGTGTAAAGTCAAACCCTAGCAAGAGATACGGGAGACTTCACTTCATTCGTGCTAGCATGGACGATTGGTAGGCATTCGTGCTAGCATGGACTTCACTCCATGAGCGAATTAAGGGAATCGATTTTATCACCTTTCTGCTTCTCTTTTATTACGTTCTTTGACGAAGAAGAACTACCGCCACACACACGTTCTGTTGCATTAAACACTACGTGAAGCGAAAGTGAAGAGATACATGTATATATATAATCCTACTGTTTTCAATTTTTATTAAGTCCAACAACCATCATGTTGGACCTTCATTAATTTAGAAATAGTCTTTTAATTACATGCAGTCCATTAATAACATGTAAGTCTTTTAATTATATGAGCCACATAATAAATTATTAAAAACACAAAAAATAATCTAACAATCTCCTACTTGGCTCATGTCATGACTTAGTGATTCAACAACTTTAAGTAAGCACCTTTGATTGAATATATCAAGACATCTGTAATTAAATTGAAATAGTTGGATCACGGCGGTCACAAAGTCTTCAAACGACATGATTCCTTCTATGTATCAAAATAGCGCGAAAGTCTAATAGAAAATAGGAGAAAAAGAATAACAACTGGATCTCCAAAAATAGTTTGCCAAAAGTTGCAAACCCTAGTTGTAATTCTACTTGATGAAATTGTATCAAAATTGTGTGTCATTACAATAGATCTAGTAGTCTATTTATAAATTAATTAGGGTTATAATAGTAATTTTAGAATTAATAACTAATTGGAAACTTTGACAACCAATTGGAGATTCTAATTAAACTAATTGAAAACTAAGTAATTTATTGTAAACTATAATTAGTAAAATTATTAAATAGAAATAAAAGTTAACTCTATTAAAAAGAACTTCATAGCTGAATTTCATTTAAAATGTGTGTTTGATTTATAAGGAAAAAATTATGTTTTATTTTATAAAAGAAAGTTCAATGCTTGGTATAAAATAAGATTTTAATTATAAAATAATATTTTAAATATAATCATTAATTATTAAATAAAAATAAATATTTTATTTTATTTAAATATAATATGTAAAAAATAAAATAAATGTTGAAAATTTTAAAATAAATTATTTATAAATACCACTACAATATCATAATATATTAATATTTAATTTCAAAATAAAAAATTAAATTCATATTATCATTCAATGGTAATCCACTAGATGATAAACAAAATTCACATAGCAAATAGTATTCATTTAATGAAACTTCTTTTTCGCCCAAAGTTAAGTGATTACTATATTTCGGTAATTGATGATACAATGTGTCACCTAGTGGCAGCCAATTTTCCAAATAACACCCGTTTTTCACCTAGTGGTTTTATTCATTAAGTGATAACTGTCGAGTGAAAACTTATTTTCTTGTAGTGAATGAATATTTTGGATACAAATAATATTACATCTGTATCTGTGTCTGAATAGTAACGGATATGGATACAAATATATCTCGTGCAAGTAGTAGTCACACCTCACTTGCATGTTTCCTTTTCCACTAATAGTTGTAGTTTTATAACTAAACCTTGATATTTGTAATTAATAGTGGTATGTTTGATACCAATCAGATTAGGAATTTTTAAAAAAATAATGTAATAGACTTATTTTTTTTCTCTATTTTATTACTTAAACACACAAAATATTATTTAAAAAAATTAGACTTAATTTTAAAAAATATACTATTCTTAAAATAGATTTTTCTCATTTCAAAACAAATTTTTTTTCAAATTATAATATAACAAGAATAAAATACAAAAAACAAAACTTGTACTAACATACCCTAATTCTCCAATTTTTAAAAACTTGTAATCAAGTCCTTAAAGTTTATAGTAATTATAATATGCTCCTCAAAGTTTATAGTTTAAAAATCAAAATTACGTTTGACTATTACCATATAGCCCCAAAAGCTAGCAGCTATGCCCCTTATTTTGGTTCCAAGAATTCGATTTTGGTGTCTTTTAGGACAATTTTGACTTGAGAAACTATTACATGGCCAATACATTGACTAAGTTTGAACCTTTTTCATTTTGAGGTCACATTTTGGTTTTGATACTTGACTATCAACATTAATGTTCCCACAAAACCAAATGATAAAAAAAATTGTAAGTGGTAGGACCAATTTATTTAATGGAAAAACACAAATATAGAATGAGCTACGATCTAATGTGTCAGAATGAAATTAAACATAAAAGATGTTGAGCTTGAACATCAATAATTCCACTTACTTTTTAATTAATTATAAAAGAAACACAAATTAAAATTAACATATCTACCAAGGCAAAGTCTATAGAAATGCTAGGAAATGAAGGGAAAAGAGCCTAGATATTTAAGATTTGTCCTATCGACCTTCTTCAATAGTAATTGTGAGCATACGGTTGGAATTTGAATCTTCTTTACTAGTTGAGGATGTTGTGCCACTTGGCTGACCTCTCTTTCCTATGAAAGCCGGTTCTTTTGGGGCCACAAGAGACATAGTGTCTCCAGAGAGCATAGTAACCACTGTTGACATGGTAGGTCGATCATTTGGATTTTCTTGCACGCACAAGAGCCCAACCTGTATACACTTGAGAACCTCATCAATATTACATGATTTCTCAAGGGATTGATCCATAAAATCCAATGCAATCTCTTCTCTCCATAAGCTCCAAGCCTTTTGGTACATGCAAACAATAGTTGGAATTATATGTATCCATTACATTTATTAAAAAGATTGCAGGACTCAAAACTTTTACATTCATGTCATCAACTATTTCACCTTGTTAGTACTAAACAAATCATCGCTTTATCTCACAAGATAAAGATTATACCCAGTGCACAAAATTCTTACTTTTTTAGTAAGGCCAGAGAGAGCATGTTTGCAAGTTCACTTCTAAGAGAACAAGGCATTTGCCACTGAAGCAAATGGGAAATCTATCTCAAACATGTAATCTAAGTGGGTCTTCCCATAATCATGGATTTTTTATTGGATGACTAAATTTGAAATTGAAAACAAAAGCAAAAACAAACCAAAAAAAACAAAGAAAAGTAGTACTCACATGGCCTAACAAGTTTAGTGCACCTTTGGATTGATAAAAGTCAATGTTCCTCTTCCCACTTATGATCTCAAGTAGAATAACCCCAAAGCTGAAGACATCAGACTTCACTGAGAAAAAACCATCTATCGCATACTCTGGAGACATATACCCACTGCATATTGTAACCAGGGTTAATTTTTGTAGGTGATTTTAGATTCAACATACCCAATCAAATAGGCTACACTTCATAACAACAAATGTACTGAGCATACTTACTATGTACCAACTACTCTACTGGTGGCTCCCTCTGTTTGCTTGCCCCCAAAGATCTTGGCCAAACCAAAGTCTGAAATCTTAGGGTTCATTTCCTCGTCTAGCAAAATATTACTAGTTTTCAAGTCCCTATGAATAATCCTTAGTCTAGAATCCTGGTGAAGGTAAAGTAGCCCTCGAGCAATCCCAAGCACAATGTCGAAACGCTTCTTCCATTCCAACGCTAAACGCAGTGATGGGTCTTCAGTTGGGTGGTTGGTATGTTAGTTTTAAAATTTTCTCTATATAATATATATATATATATATATATATATATAGAGAGAGAGAGAGAGAGAGAGAGAGAGAGTATAATTACCAAAAATGAAGGCATCTAAGCTCTTGTTGGGCATATACTCGTATATTAGAACCTTTTCTTCTCCTTCAATGCAGTAGCCCAAAAGCCTAACCAGGTTGCGATGTTGGAGTTTTGCTATTAATACGACCTCGTTTTTAAATTCCTCCAGGCCCTGTCCCGAAGCGCTTGAAAGCCTCTTCACTGCAATTTGTTGCCCATCTTGAAGCGTACCCTGGAATCAGACCATGCAATTAATTGCTTCATCTTTTGAACCGCTAATACAAGCAGAGTACGCGTGAAAGAAGAGATACCAAAAGTGGAAAGAAGGGTGCACATAAATAAATTACCTTGTAAACTGGACCAAACCCACCTTTGCCCAGTTTATTAGCATCTGAGAAACCATCCGTTGCAGCCAATATGCTTTCAAAACCGAAAAATGGTACATCTACACCTTCACTGCTTTCATGCGTCCATTTGAGTTTGGAGCCCATCAATTCTTTAACACGTGTGTCACTCTGATGTAAGAATTGTGCAGTATTTCCCTGGATTCCTTCTCTTCTACCTGAAGTTCCAAAGCCACCCCCATCCCCAAACACATAAATAAGATGCGCAAGATAATTATTTCTTACAACTTTGAAAACTATTATTAATTACCGTTTCTCCTTCTCGCCCTTCTACTGTGAAAATAAACTACACCCCCAATGAAGGACAGAACAACAATAACAATTGCACAAACCACAGCATATAATGTAGATGTGGCTGAACTAGAACCCGCAGAACCAGGATGAGAAAGGGAACCGGAACCCGTACCAGAACCTGAAGACATGACGACGATGCAAAATTCTATGAGCTTACTTATTCAAGGAGTTGACCGCACAAGAAAACTAGCCAAAAGCAGAATTAACAAGAACACACATGGGTTTAACAATTCAAGGACTTGGCCACACGAGAAAGGTAACGGAAAGTATAGTCAAATTTTAAGTCGAAAAAATAGCCATTCTATAATCTGTACGTAATCCTTAACTACCATGGGAAAGCTATTACGTTACATACCTGATAAATTCGCTATATCAGGGAATCACTTTTCCACAGAACAAATTATATCAGAGTAATTTAGTCCTATGCATTGCTAGTAGCACCGCCTCAGTCCAGCAAAGCATACTTGTAAATCATATGGACATATAACTAACCAGCAGAATGGAAATGGGATCCACCCCCAAATCCAAATCCATACTGATCGTATGGACTATTAAAAGCACGTTCCAGGTATGAGAGTCGGTGTGCCATCATGCCATGCTGATCTAGACCACACTCTAGTTTAGAGGGTTAATTTTTCACTCTCTTACATCAATTAGTTTGCACTTTGGACACTAATTTCACATTTACTCAGATCCCAATTTGGAGGGATAACACCTTTATATGATCTTCCAGCGATCACTGTGTTTTCCGCAGGGAGAAACCTACCTGAAGAAGGGTAGGGAACCCCGCCGCCAGACCCGCGGCGGACATGTAGACGACCTGATACTCTGTCAGATTGTTCCATGTCAGTGAGTTCGTTGTACCATAACCAGCAGGAGATGTTGCTGTCCTGGCCTCTCGACGGATTCCACTTAGCGTAGTAGGCTTGGCATTGGCAATTGCTTTGGGACAGGCATTTCGTTTCGCATTCTGTTTCATTACGAGCACCTGTAGCAAGATCTTCTTTGCCAATCCTGCTCACGTCTAGTGCCTCAAATGTGTGGTTGCATTTATTGACCCCGCGTTCAGTCCGGCAGCCGTCAGAGAAAATACCGCGATTCCAACTTTCCAGCGACTCCGGAGTGTACCCAGGTAAGCAATTGCACGTTGGACTATCACCGTTAAGCGTGCACAGTGAAAATTTCCCGCAGCCGGCGCCGCAAGCGCAACTGCTGGACGGCCATTGCACAAACAACACCCACTGAAATTTCCTATTTTTGCTGCTTTTCGTTTCGTTTGTGGAGAAGTAAAGTTGTAGCCTTCCGCTGGAATTCATCAAAAGCCTCCAATCAGAGCGATCAACATTTTTGGGAAGTTCTGAGAAATTAATTTGCTTGGCTTTAGTATACGATTTAGATTGGCTGGGGGCTTGTTGCCGTAGCACGTCGCTTATGGAGTAATCCTTGGCGCGGCCGAGGGTGGTCGTCGTGTCCAATTTCTGGGTTTTCCAGCAGAAATCCTGGTTTTTATAGATCACGTACTGACCATGCTCTTCACTCTGTGGTTTGAAGCTGTAAGTTCCATTTGACGGATCATCAGGACTCCTCCACGAAACCAGCTCTTCTTGGCGGTCGATTTCCATGCCCGGAAGGATGGTGTCCGTCGGGTGCTCAAAGCTTTGCCATACAATGTTCCCGCCGGCGTTGCGCAGAATCAGGTTGCCCGAATCATTGAGGGTCGCGCTGGTCACCGATGAGACGAAATCTGCTACGTTGAAGTGGGATTTGTTTTGAGCATCCCTCACTTGGAGCCCGTCTTCCGAAATGCACAAGGTTCCGCCAAAACCGCTGAGTGGTTTGCCCCTGTTGGCCACCCACACGATGGTTGCGGGGGAATGGCGATACCAGATTCCGATGTATCTCGTGATATTGGCCTGGCCACTTGACGTAGGTGGAGGGCGAGTGAAAAACCCAAGCACGAATCTTTCACGGGCGGAAACCAATTGATCTGGAGCGGAGCTGCGGTCGTGGATGGGATCGACAGCCGTTATGGTGTCTCTCGCCTCCGCGGAGGAGGAGAGAGACAGAAACAAAGAAAAACAGAACAACAAGGGACACAGAGCAGCGCTGCTAGTTAGTGAAAAAATTCGATAACTGTTCATCATGGTTCTGATTCTTCTCCTCTGATTGCATATCATCACCCTGTCGTCCAAACAAGTGCGAGAGAAACCTCGTACCTTTCTAGAATTCATTTTTGGTGCGAATTGAAATGCATTTTGGGTTACAGCGGGTGGTCGAAATTGTTCGACTATCACTGTCACTTATCGCTGCTTCCTCACTTTCTGGAGTCAGTCAACTCCTTTTGTGTGTGTGTAACCGTAATTAGTTAGCAGCTGGTTTAATTATTTTATTTAATTTGCTTTTGAAATTCAAAGGATTAGATTAATCCAAAGCCACCCAACCGCAAGATTTTAAAAGGTTTCACATGAAACAATCAATCAATTAAAGGAGATGGTCCCTGCTACGCCTCATAAATAATTAAGTGTCAAGTGTATCCTTTCCATAATTAAAGGAGATGGAGCGGAATGGCCACGCGATGGAGTTAGACCATCTCCAACCGCTGCGCTAACGGTGTTATTTTGAGAATTGCCAGCATGTTTGGTTGGGGTATTTTGTTTTCGTTTTCAAAATGTAATAGCAGTTTTTGGGTACAAAAAATTGAAAATTGAAAACAACAAAAACTTATTTTCATTTTTTATGTCCTAAACAACATTTCATTGTTTTTAATTTTATGTCTTTTATACTCGAAAACAGCTATCACATTTTGAAAACGAAAACAGAAAACAGGTGAAACAAACATGCCCTAATTATGGCAATTCTCAAAATAACATGCCCTAGTTACGGCGTTTTTCCATTTTAGTTGTCGCCCTCCAAGCTGTTTTTTTTTTAATTAGATTTATTAATTATGTTTATTTGTTGTTTAGCTAGTTGGTCATTAGTTCTAAATTAATTGTATTTTGGCATTTATATACATGGCTTATGCTCTAATTAATTGTATTTTGGCAATTATTTTAGTTTGTGTTCTTTTTCCACTCCCGCGTGTGTTTATATTTTAAATTAAGATGACTTGGTATCAAAGTCAAGTTATTTGCTTTAGTGTCGAGCGTATAAAAGACTTCCAATGTGGTGCAATCAAAAGTTTTACAATTGAAGAAGAATACTTATGACAAGTCGTGTATGCAATTTGAAATATTGCTTGGACTACAGAATTTGTGAAAAATAGTCAATAATAGATTCATTGACTCCACTCCAAAGTAGGAAACTACCTACACGAACACATCAAGGATTTAACAATGTAACAGTCAACAGTCGAAAAGGTTCCAAAAGCGTCATCGAGCAAGACTACATGGGATGCCTTGCAAAGATTCTACTCAGGTGTAGATCATATGAAGAAAATTTGTCTTCAAATTTTTCGGGGAAAACTTAATGTTAGAGAAAGATCTTTAGTTGTTATGACTATGATTCGTTGATTAATGAGGAGCGGACGAAAAAATATAGTTGTAGTAATGAGCTAGCAAACATATTTAAGATGATTCAATAAACTTAATTGACATTAAAGGATCAAACAAGAATATTCTAACATAACTTAAATGCTAAGGAATAACTATTGGGGAACCATTATTAGAGAGACTAAATAGTTTGATGAATATTCTCCTGTGATGCCGTTGATTGTGGATGATCAACGTAGATATTAATAAGATGGTTGTGCTGGTTCTTTGAATTAGGATTGATGAATGATTCTTCAAAGCATGATCTAGTTCTTAGTTTCACACACGCAAAGTGCTTGGAAAGTATTTTCTTACGTTCTCTCTTAACGTTGGAACTCTCGAATTGATTCTAAAAAACGTTAAGTATCATGCATGTAAGAATTGTTTGTATCTATTACTTGGAGTTTTAAGTCCTCATTTTTTGTGAGCTATATCAATTTAATGTTTAAGTGAATGTGTGTGCGCCTTTTCATCCCGATAGACTGACTTCCCGCCATTAAATTGCAGCAAGTGCAGAGGATGAGTGGATTTTCTCGTATCCTACAAATCCGCTGCCCATACTTCATATTGCATGCCCATACTAGATTCTTTAATCTTCACCGTTCATCTTCTGATGGTGGATGACAATTATTAATGCGACATTAATTGCAGCAATAAATGTGCTTGACTGTTGAGAACAGCGCAGTCAAACCACACAAATCCTAGCTGATGATTTTGCTAAGTATCTATTCTATGTGTAGTGAGTCTGCCTCGAAGATGTGGTTTGACTCGAAGGTTGGTGACTTGAAGATTTGGGTCAAGCCCTGCAGTTTGATGCAGAGATGCTTTTGACTTCGACAATGTTTAATCATGCGAGTCTTCGACTCTTCGGTTCTTCAAGTCTAGATAATAGCATGTGTTTATTTGAATTAAGTCATCTAGTACACTTTGATATTTAAAACTATTGTACAACTGACACCCCGGTAGACATCAAGTTGGAAACTTACTTATCGCCTAGGCAACAACTTTAAAAATTATGATATATAGATTTTTCTATTGTTTTCAAATAATTTTCAGTAGTAGCACAAAAACTTTAATTTTAAAAAAGAATACTAATTTTGGAAACTGCCATTACAATATAATTATAATTGTAATTAAGGCGACAACCAATAAATACAATTAAGATAGTAACGCAATAAAGCTCGAACACAACAATATAGTAAAATTAAATATACACCAAGGATATTACAAAAGTTTTTTTTGGAAAGAGTTAAGAGTAAATTATGTTAAATATTTTTTAAAACCACGGATATTACAAGTTATATTCTAAATCAATCTATTTGTAACATGTGAAAGGAAACTAAAATCAAAGCATCTTTATTTTACCTATTTTTTTTGTTTTTATTTTAAAAAATTATAATCATTTTCGATTATAAAAAACTGAATGCAAGATTGTTTACTTGCATCAAGCATAAGCCTATGTGAAATTAACAGTGAGAAATTAGAACTCGCAACCGAATAACCATATAATCAGTCGTAGTGCCCATTAAGTACTATAATTATTTTCTGACCTAATATAATTAAATAAATTGTTAACAAAGTATTGGCAACTCCGATGACTAGTCTATGTTTATATATTTATTACTATTAAAATACAACAACATTAATGTGATTACACCACCCCACCATTGCAAACAATAATAATAATAAGATAAGAAGAGGGGTTCAAACTCATCAGGTGATGGAATTATTAATATATTTATTATTATTAAAATACGACATTACCGTGCTCGTTGAGTCATTTCTTCAAACTCATGGTATGCAAATATTTTAAGGATGCAGTTTTGATGGTAAAAAATATCCAACACATTCGTCAATGTTTAAATACTATACAAAATGTAGTAATCATAGGTGATGGAAATTTTGCATTGCGCCATCGTGAAACAATTCATAGAATAACAGGGCAAGACTAGTTAATGTGTAAATAGAATTTTTTTTAAAAAAAAAAAAAAACAAGGAACCCTAATGTGTAAATTCATCAAAAATAGAGTAGCAGGTGTGATTTAAGATCTAAAATGGTGAAAACATTTGCCGTTTAGGAATCAGTGAAATTAATGTCGGCGTCAGAAACACAGGGTGAGGGCAAGCTTGAGGGTGGAGGCAGGGCCGTGCAGCTGGGGAGAAGCAGCAAGGGAGACCGGCAGCGGAGAAGAGGAAGGTGGAGAGCTGGAGAGGTTGAAGACGAGTAAGGATAAGAGAGATTGGAGTAAGGGGAGTGATAGGAGGAGGTAGAGGCGGCAACAGTCGGAGGCGGACAAAAGGAGAGAAGCGAGGAGGAAGATCAAAAGAGTAGCGACTAATATTATGGATGTCACGTCTAAAGTTATATCTCGTCCAAAATATGACGACGATGACGACGACCACTCTTCTAGCTAGCCATGTGAGCTAGCACATACATAAACAGTAAAACCACAGTGAAGAGAAGCAGAAAAGCACTACAAGAAGCAAAAATTGGAATTTGCATTAATTTGATACAATACAGAGAACGTAAGGGGGCTGGTAGGACAATAATAGTATATATTTATGCTATTGTTTTAAAAAAATAACGGAAATGCAGTATCAAATAGAAATTTGAAAGACAGTTTTTTTTTTTTTTTTTATGCTATTGTTTCCGTCGTGGACGTTAAACATTGAACAAGACTTCTATTCTCACCAAATCAAACAATACGTACGGTTCTATCGGTTTCCTTTTGTTTTTTTAATGAGACACACAAAAGACATATTATGATATAGACATCTCAGTATTCAAATAAGAACATACTTAATCCCAAAATAATCCAACAACTTTGATTAACAGTAAGACACAAGAGATACAGAGATTAACAAATACAGTACCCAGTAATTTGGCTTACCACACTAGCTAGTTACGTTAACAGCCTCCAACCCAGCGACAGTACGTCCGACGGCATAGCGTATTGGAGCGTGCGAGTTCCAGCAACGACTTAAGGATTTCCGACGTCGAGTTCCTACGTGAGACAAGGAGGGAGAGGTACGGCGTCGTGAGATAGGGAGAGAGAGTTCCGATCTGGTGTCGTGAAACAGACAGCAACAGCGAAACCAGTGGCCAAATCCGAACCTCCGCTGCTGGGGTGAGACAAGGAGACAACAGACAGCCGAGAACGAGAGAGGGGAAGAAGACCGTCGTGCCGACTGCTGCGCCTGCGACTGCACTGCGTGCCAAGATGGAATATAATGGTCATGCGATGCGAATTGAATTTGGAAATTAGGGTAAGGTAAGCATACAAATTGTAATAGTATAATAATAAAATAATGATTTAAAAAAATATATATTCAGTCCGTGCATGTCTGCGCAGGCTCTGTCGTCCGTCAAGACCAATCCGTGAAGGCCTGCACTTCAAATGAACATATATTTATTTGATCCAGTTCATCAAAATCCAAGGCTGATCTGCATGATTCGTGAATCGATAGTACATTGTACATCCCTATTCACTAGAGCCAACACCACTTTCATGAAATGCAAATGTTTTCATAGCCATATCAATCAACAATAATTGCTCAGGTAATATATTAGTAAACAGATGATTGACAATTTTCACTTTAAAAAGTTTAAACAAATACCATACTAAATGACAGCCAAGATAAAAATGCATCAGCAAAACATTGTGAATTCAAATGCATTGAACCAAGGAGGTAGTGTTGAAAGCACATTCCTTGGATGGCCACATAAGATTACCTGCAAGACTAGGAAAGAAAAGAAGCATATCAAGATGAGCTATAAATTATCATTGTACATGCTTTTATGTACAGCTTCCCCAGCTATAAGCTGCTTAAGAGTCTTAGACCACCAATAATCAGTTAACAACTACTGCTACCATATTGGGTACCACATTCATATCATCTACATGCTACCATTGCTTATTAGTTTTGCTTATCTAAAGTTATGTTTATTTTCCAAAGACATGTTGGGCCCATAGCTCGTCGCATGGTACAAGCCTCTACCACGTACGCCCTTTGAGTTCTTTGTTGTGGGTCCAAGCCTTCACGGGATAGATATATTATAACCTCAAATATATATAAACATGGTCAGAAGAGAAGGAAAACACGAAACAGGGGACCTGACAGAAGCAACACGAAACAAAAACACAAAAAGAACATGAGTAAGAAACACCAAAACAAATCATGACTAAAAAAACAACCGCAGCACGCAATAAAACATGACCAAATCATGGCTCAAAACAAGACTTAAAAGGTTGAAACGAAACAATATTCAACACACACAATACAGTTCGTTATTTAGTGATAAACACCTCTGTGGATTGCTGGCGTGGCCACGTGGGTCTCGACGGCGATAGCTATCAGGGACGGAGTCGGTAGGCGGGGGAGTGCAATAGTATGGTGTTGCAGCAGTGTGGCAGCGGCGAGGGAGGCCTCGTGGTCAGCGGCATTGGGGACATAGCAACAAGCCTCGTGGTTGGAGCAGTAGGCGCCGGCTGATTGGTGTGGCAGCGCCGGGGATCGATGCTTAGCAAGCTGTCGCGGTGGAAGGGAAGACCGTGTAGGATGGAGGGAGGGTTTTTTTCAGGGTGGGGATTTTGTGAGGGGATGAGGGATTAAGATAGGAGAGGGTCGTGGTGTCCAGCAGCGACGGTGACCGGTGAAGGCTATTCCGGCCAGGGGGGAGCTAGCCCTCTCTGGGTTTGAAGAAGAAGATGAAGGATTTGTTAGATGATTAAATCTAATCCAGAGAGCCCTCCTGGAGACTGGATCTTGTATGGCTTTTGTAGGATGAGGATGGAGAGGGCTGAGGTTCGACCATGGTTGGTCGTGGAGTATGGCGAGACGGTGGTCATGGCTCGGTTTTGGCTTGGTGAGGGCTCGGTTAGGCCATCGTTGGGCTTGGGTTGGCTTCGTCCGGGAGAGAGAGAGAGAGAGAGAGAGAGAGAGAGAGAGAGAGAAAGAGAGAGGATAGATGTAGTGGTCCGCCGGTGGTGATGGCTGGCCATGGTGGGCTTCGGCCGGTAGCGGGGAAGGCGACAGAGGGATGGGGGAGGAGGAAGAAGACGAAAGGGTTTGGTGAGATCTGTTTTTTTTTTTGTGTGTGTTTTTTGTTTTGTTTTTATATTTATTAATCAACCGCTAACAAAATGCCATATGGACTCGAGAGAGAGGCGGGAAAAAGAAAGCGTCGGCTTTTGTGCCTTATTTGGCTAGTTTAAATGTTTTGAGTTTTTGGGACCATTTGGCCTTAAAAAAAAAAATCACTCGGAGTATTCCGACCATAAATGATACGTTTTTTGTGTTGAGTTACGCTGCCTTAAACTTTTATTTAAAAGAAAATTAAAATTTTTATTTCCTACTAGATAAGTTTTTGTTAGAGCACTCACTCATTAAAAGCTAAATTTTAGCTAAAAAATAATTAAAAAATAAATATTAAATGACCGGTCAAATTTAGCCAAGCAACCATTATATGGAGCTTTAGTGATGAAGGTGACTTCAAATATGTGGGTGACAATGTAGAGGGGGGAGAGCTTGTGGGCAGCATTGGCAGCGTCAAAGATATCACACTAGACCTTGTCAGCGTTTCATGAGGGACGGGGGGGTAAGATTTTGGCATTGTGCTCGTGATACAGACGATGCAGGAATGAATAATATAAGAATATAAAAATATTTGATGAGGCGTTGAGACTAATTATATTTAGCTAGGAAAGTATTATAAAGTTAAATTTACTATAACAATAAAGAGACTGTTGTGGGTTATATTTAAAGTTTTAGCTTTTTTTTATCTAAATTTCAAATTAAGCTAGCATCAAGTGAATGCTCTTATATATATATACACGCACCAAAATTTTAAGAATAATAAGAGTATTATGAAAATGAGGTCTATCATTTTAAGCACTTGTTGTCATTTGATTACTATTGACGAGCCACACAATTTTAGCTATGATTTTTTCATTTAATATTAAAATTAAACAAGATTGAAGATGTTGATTCTAATTTAATTTTCTATCGAGATTAGCTTTTTAACATATATTAAGGTCTTTTGAAAAGGTCATTAAAGTTATGCACTTTTCATTTAACAATTACTGCTCTTTATTCACTCCTACAATGCATACAACAAACAAATAAAATGACATATAAAAAAAAGTATTTAATCTGAACAAAATTAGATCCAACGGTCATTCTTTTAATCATTCTCATATCTTTATTAACAACATTAATTACTTAACCTCTCTTGGGTACACCATCTTGCTCTGGCTTGGTATCCTCGATAACTAGCTCAGTAACCAACCATAGGTCATCAACATGGCTGTATCGTCCATTAAATCTAATATTGTATGACGTCATTGCTAATGAGTTTTAGTAAAATCTATCATTTGATAAATAATTATATTTTATAAAATAAAATATTTTCAACGAGGTTTATTTGGATGGTTAGACGCTAATTAAGCCCTTGAAATTGAAAGTCCAGAATTCAAATGCGTTCTCACAACATGAGGTTAGGATTCAAATTTTGTTGCCAGGATGTGGAATGGAGTAATGGAGTGGGGAATAAAAAAGTAAAAGTTTAAAATAAAATATATAATAAAGTAATAAAAACTTAATTTTGAATTCTTACTTTCTGTTTCATGCTATATTAAATGGGAATAATTAGTATGCTAGCTATGACATCAAAAGTACGTTATTTTTAATATGTTATTATTTTTATTTTACAAAATATAATCATATATGACAATAATGTGACTTCCAAGTAATTATGGTTCAAAATTAAGTTTTGAATACTTATGTTTTGTTTAAAATGTGTCTTTAATTTAAAAGTAGTCAAAATTAACTATAGTTTGGTAGATATGAATGCAGCCTTGCGAAGTTAAATTTTGAATTTCTTTAAAAAAAACAAACAAATTAGCCCAAATACATAGAATTATACCTTTTTTTACCGCCAACATAACATATTTTATTGATCGATTATGTATTAATTATTTAATTTTCCAAAGCATTTAGTCTTTTTAAAAACAAAACTACCTTTCGAGGTTTTGTCGGCTTCCTAACAAACATAGCGTGTAGTGTACACGTTCTTTTGTGGATTATCATCACAAAAAGTGGAGATTATTATTATTATTTTGAAATGAAAAGAAAAACGGCCTTGCAAGAAAATTAGTGAGGCAAAAAAAAATCTCAAAAAATAAATGAAGATCTGTAATAAATTAGGACAGCAAAATTAAAGCATTAGTCATTTAAAACATCGACGTCGAGTCGCCTCGTCGCATATAAAGCCATAACATAACGCCACACAAAGCGCGCGCGGCATCGAGTCGTCACATGAGTCATAACGTAAAACAGCTGTCAAGTAGCTGCGCGCCTTGTGCAACACGTCGCCTCGTGGCAGCCACAATCAACCGCACCAAGCCACGTGGCCTCCCCTCTCTTGGTTGGGTTGAGTGTGTGCCCTACGTCATCCTCGATCCTAATCGTAGGCCAGCCCTCAGAACGTCTCCAACCTTCTCACCGGATTTTAATTTCCTCCGGCACCGGCACCGACATCCCCAACAGAAAAAAAAAGGTTGTTTTTTTTCTTTTTCCATTCCTTCTTACGTATGCAAGACAGCAAGAAGAAGAAAAAAAGAGTGCCATCAAAAACTCTTTGTTCCATATAGTCTATCAATGCGATCTGGAAACCAAAATCTTATTCCAACAAAATGATCAATATTGGGCAACACTAGCCGAACCAATCTCATATCAGTGATATCACAGTTTTAAAGCTCATAAAGATGAGGTCCAATAGGATGCTTTCCCTATAAAATATTATCTGAAGAGGCCAAACAGTCCTCTAACTCACTCCCATATGACTACTCGATCTTATAATATGGTCTCTTACTATTGAAATGTGAATTAGTTTGGGAGACCATTTTAGGTTGAGTTAATTTGTACCTTTTTTTCCTGGTTGTTGCTAGCTAGCTAATGCTATCTATGAGGAATTAACCACGTAGAGAATGTGAGAAACCTATCCGGCCCCTTTAGAAGGCGTTACCAAATATTATTATTGTTCTCTTGAAATTGCTAAACGCGCATATATAGATGATCTTTACTGGAGTGATTAATTTGACGGATATTTATATAAGGGGGCGGCTCATCCACTAACCAAGTCCTTAACAGTTGGCTGATTATGTAAAAATCGTAACTCAATAAATGACATTGATTAGGGGAAAGGAAAAGACTCATATGATGTTTTACCTCCAATTCTTCTCATCAAAATTGTTTTACAAACACAAATTACAAAGGATAGAACCGAAAAAAAGAAAAAAAAACAAATTAACATATGTAGCATCAATTATAAGATACGGAAGAAACGGTCGCATGGGTCACTGATTTTCAGGGTTTATATTTATTGTCGTTTGGCCATCGTGATCTGAAAAACCCGTCTCCTGTTTGGGCTTCCGAAGATCGATGGACTCTACCTTCTCTCTCCCCCTACAGCTCTCACAGATCGGCACCGGCGTGGCCAGGAACGTGGGGGTGTGGTTTCCGGCCATTATGACCAGAAAGTTGCCCCTTCCGGGTGACGAGGCGACGGCCGGCATGCGCTTCACGTCGTCGGCGGGGTCGATGCGGTGGGAGAGGCGCCAGTAGGAGCAGAGGAGGATTAGAAGGGCGAAGGTGATGAGGCCCAGCATGGACGACAAGCCCACGAAGAGGTACGGCACCGACGAGTGCCACTGCGATTGCTGCGCCGTTGATGCCGTCGCCGGAGACGGCGAAGGCGGCGGCGAGAGTGAGGAAGGCTTTGCTGTTGGCGTCATTGAATCTAATGAAGCCGTGCTTCTCATTTTTTATTTTTTTAGTTTTTGTATTTTCTTTTTCTCTTGAGCTTTTGGAAATGAAATTAGTTGTAAGGCGATACGGGTACTTATAAGGAGAGAAAGTACGAGAGAGAGAGAGCGAGAGAGAGAGAGAGAGATGGAGGCAGGCTGGCAGCTTTATTTGTTTATTTGTTTATTTGTTTATTTATTTATTTATTTCAGAAAAAAAAAAAAAACTAACGATTCGGAAATTTTTGTAAGGTAAAAATAATATGAAGATATTCATTTCTTATAATAATTTAGTCTCTGACTAATCAGATATGAACGTATTTACAGTTTTTTTGATAAGAACGTGTGCGCAGATAGTTGCATTTAATTTATTAGTCACATTCACACACCTAAAGCCGAACATTATATGCGGCGAAAACCGAACATTATATTATATGCGGCGAGAAGTGAACTACACTCAATTTTACTGTTTAGTCAGAAATATGTTAGTTATGATTTTTTCAAATAAAAAGTTGTGATTTTTTATATAAATAAAACAAAAGTGCTTGAATATTAAGTATCCATGGCTTGAATAAAGATTTCTCATACCATGAATATATAATTAATAGAATGGGTAACCAAATACTGATGCGTATAATTTTATTAAAAATTAGAATATTATTTTTGATTTACATCTTGATAGCATCCGATTATTTCATCCCATCAAAAATCATTCAAATTGTCATGACTTATATATAAATGAATAATTATTTTAAGTTTTATATTTGTTTTAAGGGTATGATATATTTTTATTGAATTAAAAATAACTTATTAAATAAGCATAAACAATAAATCTAATCATATAAGATCGACCAATCCAACAAGAAAGGCAGATTAATTTCCCCTTGAATGAAAAGAGGATGTTTGGGCTATGTTTGTCTTACTTGTATTATTTTTTAAAATATAATTATTTTTAAAAACTATGGGCTCAGATTAATTTATATTCTTTATAAATACTAAAAAATTATTGAGCCCACCGTTTTCAAAAATAATTATATTTTCAAAAATAATACACCTAAACAAAATGACCTATGCTTTTTTTTTTGGACTGGTTGCTTTTATCTTTGGTTTACGGATTGAGTTGCATATGTAATAATAATAATAAGAGAGGAACGTTGGTATAAATTAATGAGACGCTGAAACGTCCCATATTAAGTCACTATGTAGGCTTTTACATATAAAAAACAATTTGTTTAATCGTGTCATATATGAAAAAAATTAAAATATTATATAGCCAACACGCCAGCATAGCATTAGAGACTACTGATCCAATGAACTCATCAACTTCAAACGGGTTCGAAAAGTGTCTCTAGTTGAGCGAGGTTTAGTGCAGCTCAGGACCCATGGTGGGTCCAACATTTTTTTAGTTGTGGTCCATTTTATTCTAATGGTATGCGCCTTTAATGCTAATTAGTAATGGCCCTTTTGAATATTTTATTTAATTATATACTTCATATATGATTAGAGCATTCGTATTGAGAACTTCAAATTTTAAAATTTAAAAAAAAAATTAAATTTTAGAAAAAAATATTCAGTCTAAAGGTTAGAAAATACAAATAAAGATTGAAGAGAGAATCTGAAGGATTACTATTTATTTTCTAAATATTTTTTAAATATATTTTTATTTTATGTGTATTTTTAATTGATTGTAATAAATAGATGAGATTAAAAAAATATTAAATACAAAATAATAAATTATAATTCATTATATAGAGATAGAGATGGAGTACCTGATCCATATAATTTTTTAAATATTTTTAACTTTATATTGTATATCCATCAAAATAGGGATAGAAAAGATGGAGCTGATGTGGATGCTCTTATATCAGTATAACTATTGGGGAAGAAAAATAAAACTTTTAAAAATTGGGTATATTTGATTGAAGTACTTTTTTAATATAATAATTATTTTTGGCTACAAAAAATAAAAAATTATTGAAGAATATTCTAATTTTAGAAATTATCTAAATTGAAAAATAGTTTTTTTTTGTTATTTTAAAATTTTAATTTTGTATATCTAAAAGCAGTTATCACTTTATAAAAAACAAAAATAATTATTTCAACCTGCTAACATATTATTAGGAAATTAATTTCAGTTCCACGCTATTTCTTTAATTTAAATACTATTCATTTACTTTGTTGTAGTAAAAAAAATGATGAGTTTATGTAAAAAAGGAAAAAATAAAAAAAATATTTTAAATGTCTCGTTAAAATAAATTAAAATTTAAAAATATAAAATAATACTTTTTTAAAAAAACATTTATTTTATTTATTCAATAAACAGATATAATAAATGAATTTTGAATTTTAAATTCTGTTTCTTTCTGAAAATAAAACACAAACACATGATACCAAACAGGTCATAATTAAATCATAATTTAGACAATTTTCAAAAACATTTTAAAACTTTTATCGTAACTTTAATAAATGGCTTTTGAGCGATGCAACAGAGATTGACTCAGCTATTGAGACAAATGGGGGTGCACCCACTAATTTTTGAGGTGGACTTCCATGTGCTTGTTACGTGGGTGCGCAAGAAGAGCCCCCATCTTTACTTGAGAGGGTCTTCCTTTATTCCATATGATTGATGGCTTCTTACATTGAAATTGGATTGTTCCTGTGCAGCCCGTGTGGCAAATAAGGCAACACATATAAGTAGGGCTCTACAGTGGCAAACAATATCGCAAAGAAACCAATATGGCTTTACAGTAGCAAACAATTGCTCTCTTTATCCCCACTGACAACGAAATGAAGGCTCTTTGACATTATTCTTGAGAGATTATATAAGCTTTGTTAGAGTGTTCTTTGGTATCGAATTTTATAAGTAGGGTATGTTTGGTTAGAGTGCTTTTTGTTTTTGTTTTTAAAATATGATAAGTATTTTAAGTAAAAAAAAAGTTTATTTTTAGTTTTTAGGTCTTAAAAAATAATATTTTTATATTTTTTATACTCAAAAATATCTATTATATTTTAAAAATGAAAATAAAAAATAGAAAAAACAAATATGATCACTTATTTCTTTTTATTTTATAAGTAAAAGTATCAAAATTTATTCGGCAAATTTTAAAAACCACACATATAAAAAAAGTTTTTTATGATAACAAACAGAATCAATTTAAGAGTTATTTTTCAAATTTATTTTTCCATGCAACAACTTTAAAATTTATAAAATATTAATATTAATATTATTTAAAATAAAAAGAAATTGATGTAGATTTAAAAGTTAAAAATTAAAGATATTTTTATCTTTTAAAATATTCACTATAATTTTCTTCTTAATTTATTAAATACTTATTATCTATTTTTAGAATTTACAATACTTAAAATTATAATTTTTTAAATAATTATATGTTATTTTTACATTAGTTTTTTTAACCGAAATAGTTTCTTTTAACAATACAATATTATCAAATTAAATATTTTCCTGACAGCTGAAATTGTCCATTGCATTAACACAAACACAACCCTTTTTTATGTACACACACAAAAATAAATAAATAAACTAGCTTGCGTCTTTTACCACAACTTCAATTTTCATGCACTGTGATTTGTTGGCACAGACAGATACAGATGAGAAATGTTGTCAATGTAGTCAAATAATGAACGAGATGTGGTGGCCGAGGGAGGCCTTTCGTGCGTTGGACTATTTTAAACACTTGGTAGTCAGTCATTAGTAGTTCTAAGGTGGAAGTTGAGGGAGGCGGCATCCAGTCTATCGGGGACGCCTCTGGTGATCTTTTATTTATTTATTTATCATTATTAATTTAATCATTAAGATGTGATTAATTATGATGAGCTCATGATGAGTTTTGTCAATGGCCTTAATTATGTCCAAAGATGTTTTATTATTCTTTAAGTTCGGTTATCATTAATTATACTTGAAAATGCATAGCATATATATATATATATAATAAGTTCAATGTTATATATGACATAAAAAAAATCAAATTTATTTATTTTATTAACGTAGAAGTTTCTAAGTATAGTTTTAAACTCGAATATAATATAAAAAAAATGTATTGGATTTTTTTCCCCTCCACCCTCGTTAGTCGTTACGACGTGGAATAATTATTGTGAGATGGTGGCACCAACTCATTTTTTTCGTGAAATGTTGAAGGAATTGATTGACTCATTAATTATTTAAAATTTTATTTTCAAAAAACACCAATAATAAATAATAGATTTGGGAAATCCAAAAAACTTATATAAAGAAAAACGTGCAGACATGAAGAATATAATTAACTCAATAAAGCGAATTTAAAATCACGCTCGAATCGAAATATCGAATCAGACTCTCTCTCTCTCTCTTTTTTTTTTTTTTTTTTTTTTTGGGTTGCTTCCATTATAAATCACGATCCGCATTGGATAGTTCTAGAATCCAAACATCATCATCGCCTCTTTTTTTTTTTCACGTACATTTTTGGGATGTTGATGGTGACGAAACCTGGGACAGGTGGCAAAACATACACTCAGCCTCTTCGGTGGGCATCTTAAATGGAGCTTTTACTTTACCATAAAGCACTCCTAGTACAGGATCTGATCGCCGCATTTTCTCAACTCACCATATATAAAGCATATATAGGTATTTATAAAATAAAATAAAACAAAAGGCTGGCTTTTTAAAACACACGCACACACACACATATATATATTATATACTAAAATATAGACGAAAAACAAAAATTTGGTTTAATATGCACCAGAAAAACAAATTATATATTATAATTTTAATAGACCTATTTATTAAGATAAAAACAAATTTTGGTTTCCATGCATCGATGTATTTAGTTAGCACCAGAAAATTATAATTTGGTTGTGTGTGTTTTAAAAAGCTTTTGGTTTCCAAAGCTTTGGCCATGCTAATTTGAATGTGTGCCAAACCAACGGCGCATCACACCACGTGTGTTGGATAATATTAAAAAGGGAATTTTTTTTATTTGTTATTAATATGAAATATACATTTTTATTTTATTTTTTTTTCTTTTTTCATATTCTATTATAATTTTATCAGAGGTTGTTTAGTGTGGTTGCTTCATAGTTATAGCATGTTTGATACGCGAAAATCAAAATGGAAAGAATTGAATCAACATAGAATGTAATTAATGCGGGAATCAGAATGAAATGGTTCATTACCCACGCCCCCTCCCACTTAGTCGAGCACGCAGCAGCCCACGATCACGACTCAAGCAGCGTGGTGCTGGCGAGACGTTTTTCAGTGGTACGATTCAGGAATGTATTCGTGCTACGTGAAGGAGAGGGGTTGGTTGAAAGCGTAGATGGTGCGCAGCGGAAGGTTCTAGGCAGTTCGTGGAGGAAAACGGATGGAACCCCTTCGGAGTTCAGACGTGCCGACCCGGTTGAATGCGGGGAACATGCCGCTAGTCGAGGACTTGACGTTGAAGAAGGGATTTGGCCATCCTCACACAAACTGGTCGGGAACTGGAGCCGTTCTCCTGATAAGCCCAATGGCAGGGCGAAACCAGTCTACGTGCGCTTCAACCCTCAAAGGCTAAACTTAGCGGACCGTGGATAGAGAAGCTAAGTGCCGTAATGGGTTGAGAGGCGTAGGAAACCTGTCCCCGTGACAAGTGGTATTAGAGCCGAACCGGCCCGTATCCTGAAGACTCACCGAGCACTCTCGCGAGTAGCGTGATCCCAAGGTGGGAGCTCACAGAGGTGAGCCGACCAATAGTGTCTTGCACGCCTTGCGTCTATAGAGTTGGAGTATCCTAGAGTGTGATACAGAGTTGGCAAGGGAGTACAAAGGAGTGCATTGGAGCGATCTTGGAGGCCTCCTATCCTCTGGACATTGGGCGAGTGGAGAGCATCTTGGTAAAGGTGTTGCAACATGCGGGGAAGCGATGTCCAACCTGTTGACATTGGGCAAGTGGGAGGGCGTCGAGGTAACGATGCCATCGCCTGCGGGGAAGCGATGTCGACAAGCGCAACGAGGACGTTGCGAGGATTGAGTGGAGGAGAATGTCACGACCCGAGCAGTGTGGTGCTAGCGGGACGTTTCTCAGTGGCACGATTCAGGAATGTATTCGTGCTACGTGAAGGAGAGGGGTTGGTTGAAAGCGTAGATGGTACGCAGCGGAATGTTCTAGGCAGTTTGTGGAGGAAAACAGATGGAACCCCTTCGGAGTTCAGACGTGCCGACCCGGTTGAATGTGTGGAGCACGCCGCTAGTCGAGGACTTGACGTTGAAGAAGGGATTTGGCCATCCTTACAAAAACTGGTCGGGAAGCCGGAGCCGTTCTCCTGATGAGCCCAGTGGCAAGGCGAAACCAGTCTACGTGCGCTTCAACCCTCAAAGGCTAAACTTAGCGGACCGTGGATAGAGAAGCTAAGTGCCGCAGTGGGTTGAGAGGCGTAGGAAACCTGACCCCGTGACACCACGCCCCCTCTCACCCGGCCAATGCAAAGAACCCAGCCCGCCCACCCTAACCCCTCTAAAATGCTAAAAATTCCTTTGCAAATTATGCTATTAATACAACTTGAACCCTAAACCTCCTACAAGATATGAATAACATTCAACCATTAGGCTATAGGATACTTGTTAAATTTATTTACGTAATTAATATATGTAATAGTAATAATAATAATAATAATATATTAAAAAGTATTAATAATAAAATATTATTTATTATTATTATTATAAAGGCCTGGCCTACATGCCTGTAAAGACTCGTATTTGGGTAGTCTTGAGATAGTCATTCTATGGGAATGTAACTATCTGGACAGTATTGTAGCCGTCGATGCGAGCATTTTGACTGTACTTGGGCCCGATTCCGAGTCGGGGACCCGTTTGACCCAATTGTTGACTTTTTGAGGTTTATTGGTTGACTTTGCGTTTGAGCGGTCATTTGAGTGTAATAATATCTGTGTAGTATTGTGCTCGTCATTTCGAGCGTTTTGACTGTAATTTGACTCAATTTGGAGTTCGGGACCTTGGAGATTAATTATTGACTGGGTAAATGGTTGACTAGGTCAGTTGACTGGCAAAAATATAAATAGGGGGAAAGAGAGCTTCCATGTTACGTTTTAGCGTTTGTGCGTTTGAGAGAGAGAGCTTGAGAGAGCTTGGAGGCCTTGGCGATTTGGGGCGTTTTGAGCTCGTTCGAACATCAAGAATCATTCCAGGTAGGTGTTCCATTGATTCTTCACCTTTTTCTTCGTTGTTTTTTGGATTAACATGTAAGAATTTGATGAAATCATGCAAATTCGTGTTGAACCCTAGAATTTGGGGAAAAACCAATTTTGGGTTGAATCTTGTATTTAAAATGCGTTTGAGGGGTAAGACGTGATTTAAAACCTAATATATAGTATTAGGTATGAGTTTTATGAGATTCGAAAGGTCTGGAGGTTTCGGGTTGAATCCAGACGAGAAACAGGTGAAAAACGATGATGAACAAGAATCGTCGTGAACCGGGTAGAGAACAACCGATGAGATCGACTGGAAATTGAAAATTTCGAATATGCGATTCGAAGGTTCGAAGGTAGGTTCGATGTAGTGTAATTTCGAGTGTCGAATGTGCAATTTTCGAGTATCGTTTCGAAGGTTCGAAGGTACTTGAAGGGAGTTTCGAAGCCGTTCATGGGTACTTCGAAGGTAGTTCGAGTGTAGGTTCGAGGGTCAAAGGCGTCCGAAAAGAGATTCGAAAATACGATTCGAAAGACGATAAAGGCGATTCGAAAATGTAGTTTCACCGCGCGATTCGAAATACGATTTGATTGGTGGACCTATTTACATTGCAACCTATACCCATCTACACATTTAAGTTAAGTTACAATGTAAATAACGAAATACCCCCCATTTGGATTCAAAGAAAAATACTAGAAAAATTAATTCCACTATTTCAAAATGTGAAAATTGAGATTTAGTGTAAAATCTCGGAAAAACCCAAAAGTTCGTAGTGGTGAATTTTTGGAAAGTGGGGTTAGACATCTCAGAAAAATCCCCAAAAATCAGATTATCTTATTTATGCTATGGGAACCCAATGCCGGGACTTTTGATTTCAAGAAAATAGGCTGCTATGGGTACTTCCTTCATAAATCAAGGATTAAAGACTTACTTGTGAATACCTGGCTACAGTTCTAAAGGAAATATTGAAAATGACATGCCATACTAATGTTAGTATGTTGGTGTGAGGTATTGGGGCATGGATTCCGTGACTTGTTTGGGTTCTCACCGTGATGCACTGATGGTATTATGTGGTTGACGTGGCAGACATATGCACCGATGGCAGGCCTGTGTGGCGACTGTGGCTGGGCATATTGCGCTATGGACAGGCTAAGGCCTGAGTTGAGCCGTGGAGCTCGTGGAGCTAGGGCTGAGTGCCCTGAGCTAGGATCCCATGGAGGATCGTGGACAAGTTGTCCTATGTGAGCAGGCTGAGTCCTGATGTTTGTTTGTAGGCGGAGCGCTGAGGATTGTGCACACTACACGGTGCACGAGTACACAAAGCATGTAGTATAGACTTGTATGTCCGCATGATGTGGAGTGTTGGGGTCACCCTGCGAGCTTGTCGCTCACCCCTACTTGTGGTTTACTTTTTTTCAGGTGTGACCCGAGACTAGTGGAGGACTTTCTTCCAAGAGGACGTGCCCACTACTCTGATGTATGATACAATACTGTATTCTGTATTTTGTATTGTGTATTGTATTATGTTTGTATCCCGGACATGGGTCCGTGGACAGTTGTATTTGCATACTATTTGTGATGTGATGTCAGTATGACTGTTTGACTTAATGTATGCATGATGATGTATGGGAAAGTACAAGATTACCCTTGATGTATGACTGTACAGGGTTGCATATTTGAGACAGCACCCGCGGTGTAGTCTCCATTGGTGCTAGTCACCAACCCCTTGACCTTTCGGGTGCGGGCAAGGGGAAGTCATGTACCCGATTCCGGGTTCCCTGAAATTCGGGGACGTGACAATGCCGGCCCGCCCCACAAGCAGGCTGAACCGGGCCAGACTTTTCTGGCCCGTTTAAAAATGGCCCGGCCCGGCCGTTTAACACCCATATTATTATTATTATTATTATTATTATTATTAAAATTTATTAAATATTTTTTCTCATTCCTTTTTCAGATATGGCCGTCTTGTGTATGGGGAGAGACACTTCGGTGGAGAAGGGTGTAGGCGGCGAGGGAGAGAGGTGGCAGGGATGAGAGAGTGAGCGACAGGGGGAGGGGGTGGGGAGAGAGAGGGAAAAAGAAAGAATGAATAAATATAAAAATTAGGAGTACAAAAATAAAAAGGTTCCCTTATGAAATGGAACCTTAGTAAACCATGAGTGAGGGAAATCATTTTTTCTCTATATGAGTGTATAAGATTCTCACGAGAATCTTAATTCATTCACTATTTTTGTACCAAACGCGAAAAAGGAGTACAATATGATTCCTTTCATTTCCTTTTCCGCGTACCAAACATGTCATTACTGTTTAGTTTGTCATTTTATCTATTTAATAAAAAAAATGGTGAACCAACTTTGGTCTGGAGTGGTGCTTCAACAGCCACATCTATCAAAACTATTCCGTTAATATCAGTAAGCTCCTGAATAAAATTTTCCAATCCAGTAGCGAAAATTATGAAAATCAACTGAATTTGTTTTGAATTTTTTTAGTTGGAATTATTTACAAGAATAATAGAGGTATAGAAATATAATAACAATTTTTTTTTAGTTTTCTCCTGGGAATTGGTAAGAATAAGGGGCAATTAGGAGTAATAAAGATTTTTTTTTGGTTTTTTTTTTTTTGGAAAATCAAAAGTTGTGAGGGGATTGATATATAAGGAAAAAAAAGGGTGATGAGAATGGTTTTCCAAGTGATTATAGGGAAAAAAAAAGGCATCAATGTTTATGGTTTTTTTAAACGTAGGAGGTGGAAAAGAAAATAATATGGATTGATGGGAATGTTTTTTGAATTAATGAATTTTTTTGAGAATTGATAGGGATTAATAGGGCTTATTGATGGGTGCGTTAGAGAGAGTAATGTTTGAAAAATGAGAAATCGTGAGAGATCACAAAAAAAAAAAAAGAGGTCATAATAGCAAATTATTGAGTGAGCATTAATTATTAGTCTGTTTTTTCAACCCCCCATATGGAGCCAAAGTGTATCCTTTTTATTCCCTTAATTGCATTATTTTTAAGTGAAGCGGTGATGCCCCACATTCTTCATTGTCACTTACTCACTTGTACCTGAAAATGCCAACATGATAGGCACTTGGCGTCCATGCATTAATGTGCCTTTAATGAATGCAGCGTGTAAAATTCACATGGGCGATAGGGTGACGATGGCATTATTGATTTGCATAAACTAATGCAGGCAACACGTAGGTTTATAAAATAATTTGAATTAAACATGTATGTCTAATCCGAATAAAATGAGGTCTAATAACCTATATGAATTTACACACACACACACACACACACACACACATATATATATATATATATATATTCTCTTTGACCTATAATGAGTCTCTAATCACATGAACAACAACCAAGGGGTAAGAGAGTGGAACAGAATCCTTACCTCGACCACATATCGATCATACTAAGCTAGGTCGACCACCCTTCGAGAAAACTCTATGGAAACTCTTATTGATTGATATCGACTGCTTTCATGCCACATTGACAACATCGATCTCATGTTGAAAATCATCCTCATATCGACCAAACACTCCCCTCTTGAAAATCTTCATTAGTTGACATTGACCACTACCAGGCCAGGTCGATCATGTCGACCATAATATCTCACGCCGACTAAAGTTCGTCAATCAGGATTTCAAACAACAATCTAGTTTAGCTTCTCTCAAAATAAATTGGCTTCCAGGGCGCTGACTCCTTGAACCTTGCTCGTTGATTGGGAAGCAAGACCCCCACCGAGGTGCTACGCTCTCGAATTCCCGCTAACCGAATGGTTAAGTATCCTTGCCCATGCCCAAACACGCAAATGACTAACTTTTTAAATCCCTAAACACAAGTCATTACGCGACCGCAATGAAAAGGATAGTATAGGATACACTTTAAGTCGTCACGACTTGGAAGTCAGCTCGGGAAAACTACATTAATGGACTAGGTCAAATGGGTAATGCATAGTTTGTGAAGCAAGACGAGTGTGCACATGCACATGATATAATCCATACTATTAGATGATGATGATTTGTTTAACCACTTCAAGATGGCTGTCAATGGAGGCTTAGAATTGTCAAAGCAAACAATTATGTTTGAGTATATAAAAAATGGCCAACAATTGATCTTACCGGGAACTCTTGGATAACACTAAGAGAAGGTGGTAGGTACGACATTAATGCAATCTTATAGGCTCGATATTGGAAGTGTTGTGAGCTTTGGTATTATGAGATAAAGCAAGTCGTATTAATGACTACACAAGATTTTGATGTAAAAAGACACAAATGCATTGCCAAGGAATGCAAATGTTGTAGTCATGGCTGCCTACAAGTCTCTAAAGTGGTACATGCTTGAGGGGCAATCAACTGAAGGAAAAGTACGTTTGGAGATGTGATTATGGGAACCTTTATATCAATGTTATAATTCAACTATGACATTTAGGATTTTGGTATATTGAACACTAAAATCACGAGTGTTAATGATAATGCATGACTACAGTTAAATACGCACCACACGATTAAGACCTGACATTCAAGACCACACTATGCGAACAAAGACAAATAACGAAGTAATGATGTAAAAAAATAAACAAAACTACAATAAATGTAAACTAAATTTAAATATAAATTAATATAATACAAAAACTAAATAAACATAATTAAAATAAATAAATAAATAAAGTAAACTAAATAAAAATAAAAAGTAAGTAATATACCTAATCAAGCTAGAAATAAACTAAAAATAAGACAAATAAAATAAAAAATAATCTAAAACTAAACTAAATGTATAAAGATAAATAAATAAAGTAATTTAAAACATCAAATAAATAAAAACCTAAACCTAAAGTAAAAAATAAACTAATTAAACTAAAAAAAATTAAACTAAACTAAACTAAAATTAACACATAAAAATAAAAAAACTATAAAAAAGCTAAACTAAATATAAAATAACAAAACAAATAAACTCAATAACCTAAAGTAAAAAAAACTATACTAAACGAAAAAAAACCTATAAAAAGAGTAACAAAAAAAAACCAAACTAAAAAAACAAAACAAAAAAAACTAAGACAAAAAATAAACTGAACTAAAATAAAGCAAGAAAAATAAACAAACTAATTAAAACAAATAAGAATAAACTAAAAATTCAATATATAAAATAAACTAAATAAACTAAGCTAAAAATTTAAAATAAATAAATAATATAATATAATATAAATTAAGCATAAAACTAAACTAAAAAATAAAAATAAAATAAAATTTAACAAACTAAACTAAAATAAAATAAACAAATAAATTTTTTGAAGAAAACTATATAATCTAAAATAAAATTTAGAAGGTGAGTTGAACCAAACTAAACCCAAACTTAAAGAAAAATGATAAAATAATGAACCGTAAATTTTAAAAATAAAAACTAAACTAAAATAAAACTAAACTAAAAAAATAAGAAAAAAAATAAGAAAACTAAATAAACTAAACTACATTAAAAACTAGACATAAACTTTAAAAAGCAAACTAAATAAAGCCAAAACCAAAATAAATAAATAAGTAAACTAGTCCCCAACTAAATGATAAACTAAACTAAAAAAAACCAAACTAAATAAACAAAACAATAGTTTAAAAACTAAACTAAATAAACTAAGTTACCTTAATAAACTAAAATAAAAAATAAAAATTTTTAAATAAAAACTAAATAAAGTAAACTAAAATAAAAAAAATAAGTAAGTAAATAAATAAATAAACAAACAAACAAATAAACTAAGATAATCTAAACTAAACTAAACAGAAATAAAAACTAGACTAAAATAAAGTAAAAAGTAAACTACACAAGTAAATAAAACTAAAAATGCTAAAACTAAATAAAATAAAATAAACAAAAATAAAATAACTAAAAATAAAAAATAAACTAAAACTAAAGCTAAATAAACAAACTAAAATAAAAAATAAACTAAAAAGTAAGAAAAGAAAATCAGAAAAACTAAATAAACTAAACTAAATTTAAAACTAAATCTAAACTTAAAAAACAAAGTAAATAAATCCAAAACCAAAATAAATAAACAAGTAAACTAGATCTAAACTAAATAAAAAATAAAAAACTAAACTAATCATACCAAATAAAATAAATAAAAAGTAAGTAAAATAAATAAATTAAAAAAAGCTAAAAAAAACAAAACTAAATAAAATAAACAAAAACTAAATAAACTAAAATAAAAAAGTAAAAAACAAAAAACAAAACAAAGCAAAAACTAAATAAGTAAATAAATAAACAGACAAACAAACAAATAAATAAACAAATAAAATAAATAATAAATAATAATAATAATAATAATAATAATAATAATAATAAATAAATAAATAATAAATAATAAATAAATAATAAATAATAAATAAATAATAAATAATAAATAAATAATAAATAAATAATAAATTGATGGTCCCTTTGAGCCTAAGGGGGGGGGGGGGTGAATAGGCTCTTATTTGAACTCTTTCTTTTCTCTCAAGACACAAAGACTTATCTAGTTTAAGTGATAGAATCATGCGGAAGATGACAGAGATAGTGGAAGTATTTTGTTTTATTATCACAAGGTGATTACAACAAAATAGAAGCAAACACTCTCTTACACTCTGTTTACAAAAATGAACTCACACACTAGCCAAGTTCTTTTTTTCTTGAGATGATAGTGCTCCTAATTTCCTTTTCTATTTTTTTTACCCGCCTGAGCACTTCTCTGTCTATTTTTTACATGAAGTATAAGTATGAATATTTATACAAAACATTCCTAAGAGACACCCTTGGAACTTGAAGTTCCGGAATGCGTTCCGCACTAACTATCCCTCGGTAATCTGTCTGCCTTGACTGCTGCGGATTGTGTAGCTCAAGATCTTGGATTTGAAGAGTATAAGTGTCTTTGTGAGTTCCGAGATACAATTAAGGTTGTGTCCACATATCCGGATGATCCACGTGTAAGATTCTTCAGGTTCTCAATACATTCGTCTTACATCGGGACAAAGACGAGCCGATAACATTAAATGCGGTTTAGTTGGAGCAGTGTCTTCTTGGTCCGGTGTAATTTTCCTTACTCCGTAGTTAATGAAGCTCGGAACCTTACTCGGTGTCGGTGGTTGCTTACTCCGTATCTATTCGATCTTGGAATCCTTAGTCCGTGTCGCCGCTTCCTTACTCCGCATGTAAGTTCCTTACTCCGCATGTAAGTTCCTTACTCCGTATGTAAGTTCCTTAAGCCGGGCGAGTAATAAATCCGGATTCCTTACTCCGCATCTAGTTTCCTTACTCCGCATCTATTTTCCTTACTCCGCACTTATTTTCCTTACTCCGCACTTATCCTTTAAGTTCTTAGTCCGTAGGATTGTTCCTTATTCCGTATGTATTTGTTACTTGGTTATTTACCAAGTGTTTGACGACACTCACTCTTGTCCGGATCAGGATTATGTATCCCGTCCTTAGCTTTGCTCTCACGAGTGCATCTTTGGATTAGTAACATACCTTCTGCAATGATCAAATAAACACAAAAGATCTCAGATCAAATTACATAAGGCTTTATCAGCATTATCCAAATTCTGGGTTTGATCCAACATAAATAAATAATAAATAAATAATAAATAAATAATAAATAATAAATAATAAATAAATAATAAATAAACAAATAAACAAACAAATAAATAATAAATAAACAGATAATAAGTAAGTAAATAAATAAACTAAGTTATCAAAACCAAACTAAAAAAACTAAAAAGTAGACTAAATAAAAACAAAAAACTAAAATAAAATAAAAGTAAACTAAATAAATAAATAAATAAACTAAAAAAATGATAAAACTAAAAAAGCTAAACTAAATCTAAATAAACTAAAAAAGCTAAACTAAAACTAACAAACTACAAATAAGTGAAAACGAAATTAAAATAATAAAATAATAAATAAAATACAATAAAAAATAAACAAAAACTAAACTAAACTAAATAAGTTAAACTAAAAAACCTAAATAAATAAAAATTTATAGTGTAAACTAAATATTCTAAATATAAAAAATGAAACTGGATAAAAAATAAACTAAAAAAAATAAAATAAAACTAAAAAAATGAACCAAACAATAAAAATAAAACTTTAACAATTTAAATTAAATAAAATTAAAACTAAACTAAAAAAAAAATACTGGAGTCTTTGTTTTAATTTGTCTATCAAGACCATCTTTGTTATCTTTTACCCAATACTTTAATGTTTATCTGGTAGGATGCCTCAACTACATATTTTTTTTTCAAAACTGTTTAGACAGACTTATTTGTTAGTGTAATTGACTAGTAGGGCCAAGATTTTAGTACAAGGTGATATACCATCAACATCCTAAAGGTTATATATTTTTCTTATATTTTCCCACGTCTTATTACAGTGTTATGAGTGTATTAAACATTTTCAATATTAGCAAGCTAAATTAATTAGCTAAAGTCATATTTAACTTACCAGTTAAAACAAAAATAAAAGTCATATTTAACTTTTATTTTTACTTTTGTTAATAATTTACCTAAATCATTAGAGAATAAATTTAAGCATATTTTGTTATAGTTTTTACCGTGGCGAGGGAAATACGAATTTATTTGGACTTCTCTTGGGTATTTTTTTTTTTATAGTTACCCCATAAAACAAACAAAAAAAAAACACGTTCGAAAACGCTAATTAAATAGACTTTAATTGTTTTTAAAAATATTTAATGTCAATTTAATGCATTATTTACCTGCAGGTACGAACGGAAAAAAGTAGCCGCATACCTTTCCCGAAACTTGTCTTCACAAAACCCCGCCACGTGTACTTCTCTCCGGCCCAAAACCCTCCCAGGCAAACCTTAATAAAATGTAAAACAAAATCCAAAATCCAAAAACCAAAAACAGGGCGAGTTCGATTCGTTGGCGGATACACGACCGTTCGAGGGCGCGATAATGTCTGGTTTCATCAGTTCAAGATCATCGCTTTCCAGAGCCTAGTAAGTTGTTGGTTTCCCTCTTCGCTTTGTGTTTATTTTCCTGCAATATATAGTTGTCGATTCCCAAGATTTTTGTTTTGTTTTGGTTTTTTCATTTGCTTTGTGCGTTTATTCGAACATGGTGTCTGTCATTTTATTCCAAGGCCTAGTCTTTATGTGATGGGTACATTCGTGTAGGATTGTTTTGCGGAGTTCAGTGAGCTTGTTGCGTTTGGTGCGACTTTTGGGGGTGTTGGAATTTGCGAGTTATTTGCAATCAAGTAATGTCACTTGAAATCAGGAGTATGATAGATTGTAAGGTTAAGCTGGAACATGGCTTCATCCGATGTCTTTAGCACACTTGATTGATACTAAGAGTATCCACGTCAGATTCTTCTGTAATGATGTTTTTTTTCTAATTTAGGGATGAGTTATAGAGTTTTGATAAAAATAAGTTTACATTAGGTTATTCAAAGCAGAGTTTAAGAATAGAAATTTGAGACAGAATCACTATAATTAATAAATAATTTTTAATATATTTCTTGACTTATGTGTATTTTTATTGATCATAATAAATGGAAGATATAAAAAATAGTAAATATAAAAAAATTGTGATAAAGATTGAGAAAGAAATATAGAAAGATAAACAAAATATATGAAATAATGTATTATTTATATCCTAAAATAGAGATGAATAATATAAACCTGATGTGGTTGCTCAAATACATTGGATTTAAAATGCAGGAGGCCAAGTTCTTACCAAGAACCCACTACTAACTGTCTCATGTTAGTAGCATTTTGGGTTGATACATATAATATTCTATACACGATATGAACACTTTAAATCCTAATGATCTTCACATTGTTGTTTTAAAAATAATACAACACAAGAGGTCAATAAAAGTACATAACTAGCACACATTTCAGAAAATATATGGTTGACATAACATAAGTATTTAACATCAATGATCCTCACCTTCATCATGCATGTCACCTACGACCTCAAAGACCCTTATACTAGTTTAAGTTTTTATTTTTGCTTTTTTTATTTAACTAAAAGAAACAATGGTACTGGGAAAATGTTATGTGGCCATTTTTTTTTATTCATTTACAAAATCAGTTCGGTTAGGGCCTGTTTTTGCCTAGGCATCCGCCTGGGCCTATCCTTTAGAACATTGCATTCAATATTCAATACATGTGCACTATTGTCCACCTCCTCTAACAATATAGATGTTCTACCCCCAAATATAATGACATCTTTTCTATTTTTATGAGTACTAGATAGAAAAACACGTGTCTCATATAACTCTTTATTTTAAAAATGTTTTTATTATAAATATGAAGTCTTTTTTCATGTCTATTTTTAGGCTTTGTATTAGGCCCATGGTTTTCTTGTAATTTTTGTGTGGGTTTTTTATTGGGTAGGCTATTTCTTGTCCAATTCGCTTGTATCTTTTTCTTTCGTTAATTTAAACTTTTTTTACTTATAAAAATAAATAAATAGAAGATACCTAATTAATAAATATTGGATTTAATTTTTTTAGTGCAGTGCATAACTAAAGTTAATTTAAGATTTCTTCAATTTAAACTCAAAGTTTGATTTTAATATTTCATAATATAATCATTTTAAAATTAATTTTATTTGCTTATTATTAATCGGGACCATCAATAAATAAATATTGAATTTAGGTAATGATAACTAATTAATAAATATTGAATTTAGTTAACATTAAGCCTTTAATAAATATGAGACTAGACAATCCATATCTAAATTCAACAATTTTAAAATTTACCTAATATTAATATTAAGTCTAGCCTTTTACTTATAATTCATTCCGAGATCAGGGAATTAGCCATTATATATAGTTGATGATTACTAATTAATAAATATTGAGTTTAACTTATCCACTGACTCATTAATCATGATGAGGTTAGGCATCTCATAATTAAATTGAAGAGTTCGACTTAAGCATTTTAAGTTATTAATATTTTAAAATTAATTTCATATGATTTAAAACTATTAATTAATAAAACTTGATCACATGTCACTCATTAGCCATTACAAAATATGAGGTTGGATGACCCATAACTATATAGTATAGAGGTCAAGTATATGATATGAGGTTGATTTTATCATATAGTGACAAGCCTTGAGTTTTTTTTTTCAATGTGAGATTGTATCAAATCCAAATTGAAATAGAGTATAAAATTTTTAAAATGTTAGAATATTATAATTTAATTTTTAAAATAAAAAATAATGATGAATGATAAAATCATAAAAAGTTAAAATAATATTAATTAGATAAAATGTTTTTAAAAGTAAAATTTGAGGGCAAAATAAAGTGAACATTTTTTGGTTCCTTCATAGATTCTTTATATATAAAGAAATTTATATGGTTTTTTAACTTTAAAAATAATATAACAATTATAAAATTATCAAAATTTAAACTAATATTAATTAGGTAAATTATTTTTAAAAATTAAAATTTGAGGACAAAATAGAGCAAACACAATTTTGTCTCCATTCATAGACTCTTTTATATATAGAAGTTGTAACTAATTTAGATTTGCGTAATTTCCTGTTAAAATTGGATATTCCATGAATTCCTTCTTCGATAATCTATTATTTACTTGAGGACATCATTGTCTCTTATAATTCATTGTTTTTATGCACTGAGACTCTGATAGTCTCCTAATATCTTGTGTTGGGGAACTCTTTGATGATGTGAAGGTCCTAGAAGATGATGTTTTGATATGTTGTTCTCTTTTTATACAGGGACCATAAGATAAAAATTATTGCTTCCTTAATTATTTGTGCAATCTAGATACCTCTAATTTTGCTTTCTTTTTATTATCAACATATAGCACATTGGCAACATCTAGAAAAGGGAGATTTTTATCTTCAGATTCTGGGAAGGTTCAAAGTGAAGCTGAAGTTCCGGAGGCAGAGCCTGTGAAGGCTCCCCCACCCCCAACAGAGAAGGTAATTAACACGGTAGTATCATATCTGTTTTTCATTGATTATACTTTTGTATATTTTTTGATATATTGAGTTAATTTGGTGTGTTTATCTTCAGTTACTTGTGCTGGGTGGAAATGGATTTGTTGGTTCACATATATGCAGAGAAGCTTTAAATCGTGGTTTGAATGTCGCTAGTCTTAGCAGGTATTTCTGTTTTATTTTCTAATCTGTAATCTATAGATGCTGCTGTGTGGGTTAAGCTCATGTGAATCTGAGTCTACCTTGAATGCATAATTTTTTGAATACTCTGCTATATTGGTTCTCCCTCCTCTTGGTTTCAAAACAAGCAGAAATGAAAGGGCAGAGACTGATATATTGTTTCCTCGTCCATATGCATCCTCAACATCATGAAATGCTACCAGAGTGTTTTAAAAAAGCATGGTTTTGAAGTCTCATATTGTAATAATTTTCAATGAGGTTTCAACTCCCTCCTAACCCCCACAACTCTCTCTCTCTCTCTCTCTCTCTCTCTCTCTCTCTCTCTACAAATTCTAACTCAATGAATGATAAGCCTTGTAATCCACTGGATCAACAAGAATTTAGAGGAATATATTTCATTTTAGCCTAATGCTCCATATAGTCACTTATATATATATATATATATGAAACTTCTACTACCTGTGCCAAAATTAGTAACAATAACTCAGTGATTGAATCATTGCTGTTGATATTATAAAGCTTGTTCAGAGCTCTCCAACAATACCTCATATATCTCATAACATAGAGGGATTCAAAAGCTATCACTGTCTAAAGATGAGGTTGCTTCTGTATTCTCTTGCTCTTGCCTTTGACTCCGTTTTTCTCAATTTACCTACTCCCTGAACATCTCTGCTAACCTCTTTGTGTTAGAACCTTTCAGGCAATCTTAAAGGAAACTTAATCCTAGGGAAAATTAGTCTAATTAAAATGGAGTCTGTAGTTAACCGGCTCTTATCTTTTTTCTTTTGTTTTCAAATAACTTTGTAAGAAGTGAGCAAGGTGCCTATAATTTTCACTCCATTTGGTTTAGCTCATTTCAACAAGGCTCAACATAGTTGGCCGTTAATGCAGCGATTTAATTGAATACTTTTAATTGGATTGGACTAAAAATAAGCTCTTTTTTTGCCATTTAAGATTTGTTTTTGTAACCTTGGATCAATATATTTGTAACTATGAATTCTGTGGCATAAGAGGATTCACATCGACAATTAATACCAATTGATACCAAATTCTTGTATGACTGTGTTGTGTTGCAATGTCAGAGTTGTGTCATGGTCTGTTGAGGTTCATGAAAAGTTAATCTAGAAGGCCAAAGAACTATACACGTGTGTATTGTTTTATCAAAAAAGGTTTGGTTTAAACTGTAGTCTGGCTTGAACTTTTAAGTTTATTTTAGTGAAAAATTCCAAAGAATTAGGAAATTTCTAAGAGTATGTTGCGTTCTTTATTAAAATTTTAGGGAAACTGTATATCATTTTAATTTTTCTATTGAGGTCGTTGAAAGATTGTATGATACATCAATAATCTTAAGGTTGTTGCCTTAGGTTTGAGCCTGAGGTATAAATTTTCTCCTTTTTCTTTGGCACTGTTAAGTTTTTATGGATCGGCAAGCAATTTTTATATTATATCTTTTGCCTGAAGCACATATTTTGTCATCCTAATCTTCGTCCAACCCCTGAACTTTAGTCTTATGAATTTGAACTTCAAACATGAACCCATTTTGCAGTTCTTAAACCCTGAGTTCTTAATATACATGTTGTGCCATACTAGGGCATGGAGATAAGCATTGCTTGGTTTAGAATTGTGTCCACCTATAGTGGGCAACATTGCTTGAATAAGATCTATGCTCAAACAAATTTTATTTATTATTTATCTTCTATTTCAATAATTTTGTGAAAATTATTTCAAACTTCAAAATTTGGCAGCTTATCACAAGGTGATTGTTTGATATTAGTAATTTATCGATTTGCACTGGCTTTGTATTTATATTTAAGCATATGTGTACAAATGTATTGTAGTTAATCTAAAATATTAAAGAATAATTTTGTTATAGTACTTGAGATCCAACATTAAATCTAAAATCGTATTATCATGAAAAAGTTGATTTGAATTTTGAACTACTTATTGAAACTTTCAGCTGTGATACTAGATGTTAGTATAGAAAATGGTGTTGTGGGTTTTTCTTGTGGTCAAGGAATTGGATTTCATTGGGCCTTTTCCATTAATTATATTTGATGTGGAGTTGTGGACTTGGGTTGTAGTCCTTGCTTTTATCTTACAGCTTATTGCCTTTTGTTGCAGATCTGGTAAATCTAAAATGCATGAATCGTGGGCCAACAATGTTATCTGGAATCAAGGTATTTCATTCTGGTAAAACTATTTGATTGTTGAATGACTTTTTAATTTATTGTTTCTGAGTTTCTGGTCTGCATTTGGTTCAAGTTTCTCACCATTATTGTTTCGAACTACCTGTTATTATATTTTCTAGAAAGGAATAATTACTAATGTAAATCTACACACATTGCTTGTCCATAAAAATAATGAATTGGGAACAAAAAACAAGAAAGAGAAATGTTACCAACTTGGCCATAGTCTCTGAAAATTTACTGTATTTTAAATTCTGGCAGGAAACCTTCTCGTGCCTGAATCCTTGAAGGAAGCACTTAGTGACGTGACCTCTGTGGTATGTTTTGTTGTTTCTTTGTTTCACTCAAATTATAGCGTAAAATTTCAAGATGGGAGAATTTTGCTGATGGTTATTGTTGTTTCATTCATCAAAGTTGGTGTTACTTGCTTTATATGATTAATATAATTTAACCAAACTGTCTTGAAGTTTTATATGGAGATGTGGTGCTGGACCACTGGCTTTGTCTTCACACAGGAAACAAATCTTGCTAGCCTTATCCTGATTTCTTTCTAAAGATCACAAGACAACAGATAGCCCAATTTCGAGTTATTGGATTTCAGGTTAGGGCAATCTACATTGACCAAATGGGTATAAAATTTTAACTAGATGGATTAACTACAAACACATCTTTAGTTTTGAAGAGTCAGTGATATTTGGGCTTGATTAAGGATTAAATCAAGATTGTAAGGGTTTTCGTGATGGAGGTGAGTGTCCTTGCTATTGGATTTGTTATTAGGAAATTGTTTAGAACTTCTGGTTAGATGTATTTGACATATAAGGAAACTGAAAGAGACGGATTATGCTTGAGTTCCTTTGCTTATTTTTATTTCTCTGGATTCCTGGAAAAGGAAGGAACCATGAAGCTTGTTGGCAGTGAAAGCCATAATAGAGATTTATTTATAAGGGTGTGCCAGATTCCTAAAATTCAATAAAAATTATAGGTGCCAAAAAGGCACCCACTAAAGAATCTTTGAGGATTAATGTTTTTTTTTCAGCATCTTCAATTGTCGCACAATCTTCTTCCAAATGCTTTGTACAGTAATAAGGGTTGGAGTTTGTTTTGTTATGTTTTAATCGAGGAAAATTTAGTTTGAGTTATAGAAGCTAAACACCCAATTTCTAAATGAAATATATCGCGGCCTTTCCCTGAACGAATTTAATGTATTGTTAATTTTTTGTGCTTTAGTCACTGCATTCATTTATGTAAGTTGAAAATTTCAAAGAGTAGGAAAATTGTTCACTTCTAATGAACTTCTGTAGATATCTTGCGTTGGTGGTTTTGGCTCCAACTCACATATGTATAAGATCAATGGTACTGCAAATATCAATGCAATAAGAGCTGCTGCAGAACAAGGTACTAAGCTCTGGTGTTAAAAGCCTTCTGTTGTTTGCAAAGTTTACTCTCTTTACTTTTCTATTAGAAATGACTTGGTAACTTGTGGCATGTTGACTTCTGAATGTATAATTGATTATTGGAGAGGAGTGAAAGATATTAGTCCTCTAAATGATTATTATTGTTTGACAACTGAAGCATTGGATGCATATATTTGAGTTATATATAATCTTCAATGTTGCATCTGCACCCACTTTTGACGTGGGTGAAAAGGGTTTGTTCCATTTGAAGTTTTTCCTTGTCAAACTCTAAAGGTTGTCTGCCTGGCTCTATGCTGCACATTACATTTAAAGCTGTTACAAACCCTTTTCATTTGCTTCTGTGTCTTCTCTAAAGTGTATCCAACCTTGACTTTTCATATCCTATCCCAGATTGATCATTGCATTCCTAATCAACATGCCTATAGGTCCACCTCACGCATGGCCATATGAAGCCACCCTTAATTCTCGAGACGCAGTTCTTCTCTTTAATGTTTTGGAAAGTGACCGAGTCATATTATTTAACTTGAAATGGTAAAAAATCATTTTATAGGGATAGTGGACAAATAAGAATTAATTTATTTTGAAAATAGAATGCTCATATTAATATTTAATTATTTTAATGAAAGTAGATGGAAATAAAGTTTTGTTTGTTCTTGTTTTTAAGAAGATGTCATTGTTGTAGGGACTAGCTTTTTAGTTCTTGATATAAAAAAACCTCTTCTTCTTAACCCTTGAACCTTTTTCAGAGTTTGGGATTAAACAGCTTTATCTAGTAGGGGCCATCTTACGTTCATAATTGTTCGCATAAAATGTTAGCAACACAGTTATTGCCTTAGTTTTTGTTCTTAATAATTAGGGAAGACTTATTTCCATGACATGTGCTCGAAGTTTTGCACTCAATAGCTTCAACCAGGAGGCCGGGAGACAATGTTATCTTGTTCAGAAGTTTCTAAGTGTCAAATTTTGTCTGCTAACGTTTTGATAATACAAATAAGAAACTTCATTGAAGAAAAAATTAGAGTAATGGAAGAAAAAGAAAAGAAAGAAAGAATAAAAGGAGGCAGAGTTGCAATAAAATGAATTGAAATCCTAGTGAATGTATGGAAGTTTATTATAAACTTTTAGTAAAACTACAAACAACTTAGTAAATCCTGATCAAATTAAATACTTACTTAGACACCCCATTTTTTTTTTAAATTATTATCCTTGTCAGTTTTTTTTCATACTGTTTAGCCATTTATTCCTATCTGCAGGTGTAAAAAGATTTGTCTATATATCTGCTGCTGATTTGGGTTTGGCCAATTATTTACTGCAAGGATACTATGAGGGAAAGGTAATAGTCTTTGCACTTAGTTAAACAAAACAAAAGAAAACCCAATTATTGATGTGGAAATACTATTTAATTCTGTGTTCATAAGGGATGAAAGTACAAATTTGATACACGCACACATATTTATAAGCATAGTTGTTAAGGATGTGAAATAAGTGAGCTGACATGGGTTCTCGGAACCTGAGTACTAGGTGTGAGTTGAGGCATGATGGAGATAGGCTCATTCATTAGAACATGGTCTGAGTATTTTGACTATTTTATTATTTTTAATAGAAATTTAAATGGGTTATATCCTTATTTGCATGGATGATAATTAATGTCACCACTTTTATTTGAATGAATTTACATGTAAATATTTGGCTCTAATCCATGTTGATGGATCCATCGGAAGCCTATCTGCATGAGTCGAGCATGAGGCTAGTGCCTTTCCAGAGCCATGCCACCTCATGTAGAGGCAACTTGAGGAGTCTGTCGCCTAGGCATGCTTTTGACAACGTAGTATTCAATGGAGAGTTTGATCACCCCTCATTTTTGGGTCACACTTGACTGCCAAAATCAATTTTTAATAATATAACCAGAAGAAAAAACTTGCAACTAGAAAAATGTTCGTCTAATCTATAAATTCTCACTTTCTATTTTATAGTATTTGTATATTAAGTGAAGATTTACTTTTGAAGCCACACGTAAGTCTTTTGAAGCCATACATAGTCTTTTGGGGGCACCCCTTATAGAATTAGTAGTTTTTGCCGATTTCTTTCGCACATATGTTTGTTATTAGAATTATGTGGGTTTTTAATTCATTGCTTAGCTATAGAGATTGTTCCTTTTCATTTCATCACATTATGATTCAATTGTACTTGAAGATTGCCATTTCTTTTCATGTCTTTTAATATATATATATATATATATATATATTTTGTCTGTCTTATTTATTTTGTAGAGGGCTACTGAAACAGAGTTATCAATTAAATTCCCATATGGAGGTGAGAACTCGCTTTACAACCGCTTGTGTAATTTATAATTATTGTCTAGTTTTTGTTTTTATTTAATTTTGGCTGCGACAAAAATCAACTGGCCTTTATATATTTAACCTGAATGCTAAATGAAGTTTGTGGAAACAGGAATGTGGAGTTGCGTTTAAGTTGGCCTTTAAAATATATGAATTTTCAACGTTCAATGTCCGTCTGTGTTTGGTTGTCTGAAATCAAATTATGATGCTGGAGTATTGCAAAATGCATTTTCCAGGTGTAATTTTGAGGCCAGGGTTTATTTATGGGACTCGAAGTGTTGGTAGCATGAAGATACCTCTAGGTGTAATTGGTTCTCCTTTGGAAATGGTAAATTGCCTCATCTCTGTTTGTAACGAAGAAGGTGTTATTGGAAAATGCTTTTTTTGGTTGGTAACCTTGCCAATTGGGTGATCTGCTAGTGAATAGTACTTACAATGCCCAAATTTTTATGGAACATTATTAAATCCCCTGCCACTTGGTGAGTGTTGAAAATGCAGGAGTTTTTATTTTCAGGCACATAGTCTCTCTCTGGGAGGACACCCCATAATCTCCAAAGTGGGAGGAATGGTTCTTTAAATTCTAGTGACCGACTGATTAGACTTTTGCCTTCTGCTATTGCTAATTGCGATTTAAATTATACAGGTTCTCCGTAACGCAAAACCACTTAGCCAACTCCCACTTGTTGGGCCACTGTTTGTCCCCCCTGTTAATGTCACTTCAGTGGCAAGGGTTGCTGTCCGAGCGGCGACTGATCCTGTCTTTCCTCCTGGAATCATAGATGTACATGGAATATTGCGTCATTCCGAGCAAAGGGTGAAGTAGGTTTTCTTTTTTAGTCACTGGTACACAGATTTCTTAGAGCTGTCTAAATGCCCATCTTGAGTTGTTGGACCTTTCCTCTGATTACACATCATTCATTGGGATTCTGTATTTAAAAGACGAATTCCCATGTTTTTGGTCGACATCTTTGATGCAATAAAGGAGAGGACACATGAGTGCTTGTTATCCTGGGATTGGAGTTGCCCCATGAAGTCAAATGCAAATCATGGTTTTTCTGGTTTGTTCGGTTTTAAAGTGGAAAAGCAAATAGTTATTTCCACTAATTAGTACAATGATTGTAGTTTAGTTCTTTTGGTTGAAGCAGCAGACAAGACATTCAGGAGCAAGTTCGATAAAACTCATTAATAGGCACTTTTTGTTAACACATTTTTTTCATGAACGAGCTATGATTGATATTGTATGCCAAACAAATGCCAAATCAAAGCTGGTATGGTGAGTTGGTATCCAAAAGATGGATTTGGGGTGGGGAGTTTGATGTAGGTGGATGGGTGAAGGGTTGAAGGTGGGGAGGTGAGACAACAGTTAATTGTGTGAGCGGTAGGGGGACTTCATGAATAACTCGTGTATTTTTAAAAAATTATTTTTATTTTACATAGTTGGCCTCAAATCCCATCCGTCCAATCTTACCTCTTAACCCCCCACGTGCCTACTGATAACAAATAATATAATAAATAAAAATAAGTCATCAAATACTGTTGAAAGCATGTTCTTAAAGAGTGCGAGTTAGCTGCTGTGTGAAAAAAAAGTCGCATCGTCCAACAAACAACAACAAGATAACTGATAAAATTTTACCGTTATAAAATTTTAATAAATTATATGAATATAATATCTAACGGTTGATTTTTAAAACAAACAACAATAAGATAACTAAAAATAAAAAAACTGCACTGTATGACTTTTTTCCCTCACAGTCAACTCACGTGCATGCTTAAATAGCAAAAATGAATATAGAAATAGTTAAACTTAAATGCTCTAATAGAAGTTATTGATTAGTAACACTAACAATAATGAGTTATTATATGAAAAAAAACTCTTGTGATAGTTAAAATTTTTTAGCAGATTTAAAATGAAAACTAAAATTAATTTTGTCAATTTCAATCTCAGATGAACTTTTTGTTTAATGACTAGTTTAATTAAAATGATTTGAAATATGACTATTTAGAATTTTTTTTATTGTAACTATAATAAATATCAATTTAGAATTAGAATTAGTTCAAATAATAAACAACTCAAAATTTAAAATCAGAGTCTATTTTCTCATAAAATTGCTTCGACCGATGACATATAGCAGGCAACTTTTTTTTTTCTCACTCCTAAATACTGGCCTACTATATGCCTCCCACAACCAATCACAATCATGATCCGCCACCATTCCAAGCCACCATTTAACATTTTCGTCCATACACGCGACCACCATCGAACCCAATGTTATGCCATTGCTTGTGTCCCTCCATCACATTGATGCCATCTGACACCCCCGGCCATCTCCCATCACTCCCTCCACGCTGAGGCTGCCTCCTGGAGCCACCACCACCATTGCTGTTGCCGCAACGATCCCCACAGCCTTTGTCCGTATCCATACAACTTACTGTCACCTCCAATCCAAATCCTCCATTGACCAGGGGGGAAAAAAGAACAATAAAACAACAGACTCTTGTCACGAAATTTTGGGTTCTGGGATAAATTTTAAATAAACCCTTTTTGATTTTAGAAATAGTAATTTTCTAAAATATAATTATTCAGGTGTAGTGTAATCAAACACTTTCAAACATCTACCATAACTCTATCTTTATATTAAATATGTAACATAACTAATAAGATTTTCACTGAAGTAAAATAAATGAAACCTAAAAAAGAGAAGAAGACTTTAACTATTATAAATTAAATATAGAAACTTTCTTTTTTCTCGTCTATTTATATCACTGGCAACAAATTTTTTATATACTTTTATTTTTTAATTAGGAAAAAATAAAAAAAATCATAAAATTATCATAAGTTTAGATATTTTTAAATATATTCAAAAAGATTATTAAATTATATAATTTTTATTTCTCTTACTCCTCTATTTCTCATAATTTTTACTTTTTCTTGGAAGTTAAAAAAATTAACATTAAATAAAAATAAAAATGTAAAATATTATTTTAATGATATAAAGAGTGATTAAAAAATTATTGTGATATATATTTGTATATAGAATTAAAAATTAATCACATTTTTAAACTTAAAGAAAATAATTCGTTAGTATCCTTAAATTTTTGTCTTATTCCTATCTCAGAAGAAAAGGTAAAAAAATGAAAAGAAAGAAAGAGTGTATTTATTACACACTAACTAAATTGTGAAAATAAAATAAATAGTAAAATATATCAAATTTATTACACAATATTACAATAATAGTGTATTACATTGTTCATGATACTGCAATGCAATAATATCCAAATTTTCAAAAGTCTCGATTATAATTCTTTTTGGCAGTACTAATTAAATTTAAAATGGAAATTACATCATTAATCTTTTTAACTTCATATTAGAGCCGTAAAAGCCTTAATAGGTGACTTAAGGTATGTTTAAAAAACGACATCCAAAAAAAAAGCTCCACAAATTGATAATAGCGATTAAAAAAATATGGAGAAAACAAATTATATATATATATATATTTTTGTATGTAGGATGTGAATTCAAAAATAACACCTCTTTTCAAAATCATATATGACCGATGAATTATTTTTCTTCGATGAGTCATAAATAAATTGAGAAATTAATTTGTTGTCATTTATGTAAAGAGGATTTGGCAACGCCCTTAATTAGGGATGGCAACAGGGTCGGGCCCGGATACTGCCCGACCCAAACCCAAACCAATTTTTTATTACGACCCGAACCCGACCCGACCCGACTCGGGAGTTTGGACAATTTGGGGCGAATTGGGTCGGGTGGGGCGGGACGGGTCATTGTTTTTTACCTTAACCTTATTCAAAAATCTCGGGTCGAGGTGGATCGTGCAAGACCCGGGCCCGACCCGATGCTAGTCGGGACGGGTTATTTCGAGTCGAGACGGGACGGAGCGGGGCGGGGCAGGACGATTTTGCCATCCCTACCCTTAATTCTCCAATCTCCCTAATTAAAAATATATTTAAAACTTAAAAAAGTAACCAATACATTTGGCGACTCATCTTCACCGTACACCTGGTCGCCAGGTAATCTTTGTGGTGATATCATGTGTGCTTCTCTCCAAAGTAACCAATTTTGATTTCTTGTTGTTGTTCATAGGAATTATAAATAAGAGAAATCAGAATAAAATAAAATAAAATAATATATATACACACACACAATGACACAACTGAGCATTGAGAGAGAGGTACCTACTAGAACATTGTTGAAGGAAATAAAAGAAACCAAACCCTAGGATCGAGCGATGATCACAGGGGAGGTGGCGTAGATGCATGTCTCTGGAGTGTCGCTCGACCTCAATTGGATTCTTCAATTCGTGTTGACAGCGTTCCTCGTCGTCGTCGGACTGCTCCGGATAGTGCGGAACACGGCGTCGAGGTACTTCGAGGTCGACGCCAATTTCGAGCCCGTCGCCGCCGACACGACATCCTCTGCCGTTGTATCCGGCTGTCGCCCCACCCCGATGCCGGGCATCGCCGGGATCGCCCATGTTTGCGCCCTGTGTCGCGAACCTGCCAGAAGCTTATGTTCCGGCTGCAAAGATGTTCGATACTGGTAATGCAAAACGACAGCAAAAACAAAAAAAAAGTTTTTTTTTCTAGAATTCTTGGTTCCATATTAGTGCCTGTGTTTATGTTGTCGCGAATTTATCTAATTATTGGTATTTAGGATCAATTCTTTTTAGTATTCTACAGTTCTTGTCGCTGGGGCTTCATGTTGCTTGCTTTATTTATTCATCTTTTTTTTTTTGTGTGGGTTTATATGGTTTGAATTTTATTTGGGATCTGTGTCTCAGTTTCTGTGCTGCTTTTTATGCTAATTTTATTACCCTTTCAGCGGTTCTTTTGGTGCTGTGGTTACAATGGGTCCATAGTTTTTGTGAATTCCATGAAAATAAATTTTAAAGATCAGTGAACGAGTTCTTCTCAACATATAGTAAGGACTAGGAGATAGAAAAGGATGAAGATTTTTGTAATGTACTTTTCCTATATACCTATATACTAGCTAATTTGCTTTACCAAAAGGTCCAAAACCAAATGCTGTTGTATCTGATCCACCGCTTGGGTTTATAATATCTTAGCCACCTTTTTTTGTTTCTTTTGCAGCTCTCAAGCTTGTCAGAAAACACACTGGACGTCTGGGCACAAGAAGAAGTGCCTTGAATTGCGGTCAACTGGGAAAGAAATAGAGGGGTCTGCAGCTGCTATTAGTGGGAGATCTTTTGGACATGGTGGCATTGCACTGATACCTGTTGGTGGAATTTCAAAGACTCATAGTGGAATTTCAAAAACTCATAAACAGCCACAAAAGGTTTTTTTTTTTTAACTACCTTTCACTTTTCTCGTGATTCATATCTCTGGCTAAAGTATAATGTGGCTAATGCACATTCATCCTTCCAGTTTCTTTTCCCCTATGATGAATTTGTCAAACTTTTCAACTGGGACAAACCTGGATTCCTGCCTTGCGGCCTTTTAAATTGTGGAAACAGGTTACCAACTTACTTGCCACATCTCTTCTTTGTATTAATATCACTCCATCCATCCCACTTTACTTGACCACTTTGCATTTTCCCCAACTTAAGAGAAGAATGTTTCCCCAAATCATCATTCAAAAATTTCAATGTTTTTGTTGCTATCTTCCATATGTATGCATACTTCCAGATGTGTAGCACATTAGCCATTGCATCTTTGGACTTGTGTATTAATTAATATTTATGTTTTTGTGCAGCTGCTTTGCTAATGTGGTGTTACAGTGTCTTGCATTCACCCGGCCACTTGTTGCCTACTTGTTAGAGAAAGGCCATCGGAAAGAATGTAAATACATAGATGAAAACTAAAGATCCACAGTTTCTTTATCTGGTAGTGAGCATGCTTTTCACATTTTAGTTGTTCTTCAGGCAGGCGAAATGATTGGTGCTTCCTATGTGAATTCCAAACATATGTTGAAACAGCAAGGCAAAGTCCACAGCCTTTTTCGCCACTCAGTATTCTCTCTCGGCTACCTAATATTGGGGGTAATTTTGGATATGGAAAACAAGAGGATGCTCATGAATTTATGAGGTTCGTTTTACCATTTGTTTAGTTTTTGGTAACTGTCTGATTCAACAATTCATTTAGTATTGTGCATGCTGTAGTGCTGGACTAGGATATGATAAACTGGATAAAATTTTGTCTGTATATTTAAAGGTTTGCCATTGACAAGATGCAATCAGCATGCCTTGATGAATTTGGAGGAGAAAAAGCCATCCATTTCAGTGCTCAAGAGACCACCCTAATTCAGCATATATTTGGTGGGCACCTTCAGTCTCAGGTTGGTTTTTACAATACAATGTGCGCAAATAATTTAACCTTATATGTAAGGTTATATTTAACATTTAATGCCTGTTATGTGGGTTTTTATGTGCTGTAGTCTGTAGACTCTATCCCACAGGCATTATACTGTTTGCAACCTTCTTATGTTTCCTGCTTCCTTTTGAGTCTTTACAGTATTTTTTTTTGTTCTCATTTGTAATGAACAAAAAGTGCATTGCAATGTGATATCGAACTTTGCACTCTGATTTTTAGTTGTGTAAGGAATGCCTAGTGTTCATAGTTTTGTCTCTTTCGAGACCATGACCGCTCTATGTGAGTTTATCTCCCAAATGGACCCATGGTTTCCATATCTAGTTAAGTTGGATTGACAATCTTTGCCTTGTTCTATCTTGAGCTTAGCGTTCTCTCAAGTTTGTCCAGTTTTAGTCCGTTGTTCTATATTAGGCCCATGGCTATGATATTTCCTCTAGAACTCAAACTCTCTTAAGCCCTTTTTTTGTTGCTTGAGATTGATGTTAGTAGATTTGATTATATTAGATACATAACCTCATCTTACCCATCTTACCCGGTCTTCTCAATGCCCTTGCTACTCATTTGTTTTTTGTAGACCTCCATTTCCTGATGTAGAGTATCACATTTCAGTCACTTCACATTTTAAAATAGCTCACTTTAGTTCTAAATTCCCCTGAAAGTGCTCGAAGTGCTTTGCCTAAGTGTGGATATTTATTTATTTTTTTTCCTTCTTTTACTATGCCTATTACTGGCATGATGATCTGAAAGCTTGGTTGTTTGCTAATGTCTGTTTAGTCTTCTTGTGCTCATGAGCTATAAATCCGATTTAATTATTCTCATGTTTTGAACAGTTGTTATAGGTTCTAGTGAATGCATGTGTATGGCTGCCTCTCATAATTTTAGTCACTGGCATGCTGGTCATGCCATTTTTCCAGGTTATATGCTCAGAATGCAATAATATCTCAAATCAGTATGAAAATATGATGGATTTGACTGTTGAAATTCAAGGAGATGCTGCATCTTTGGAAGAATGTTTGGATCAGTTTACAGTCAGAGAAACCCTCCATGGAGAAAACAAGTACAAGTGTGATGGGTACTGGTTCTTTTTAGCCTCGATATTGAATATTGCATGATTTTAATGTTGTACAGTATGTTAATTCTCTTGTATACGATGGTATCAACTATGCTTTTCCATTTATATTGAAAAGATCATAGACGGTATATATATTTACTTGTCTATTTTTTTATATAGGACGTAAAAGTAGAATGTTGAAAGATTTAAGGTAATGTTCTGTTAACATTTTTTTATATTAAACTCTCATGTTCTTTCAACTCTCCAGCATGCTGATTTGCAATAATAATCAGGAATACATTGTTTTGAATATAATTAATGATAATGAGAAGTCTTGGTTTATTTTTTAAAGTTTGACTATGTATGGAAAATGCTATTAATGTGATGTACTAGGAAACTCAGAATTCTGAAGATAGTTTCATAATTAGAACTTATTCATGTCTTCCTGCTCTTGGGCCCAGCTGCAGAAGAGGGGGTGACCCACACCTAGCAGTGTTAAATTGGCTTCTAGCCTACGGGCTACACTGGCTGGCCTATGTTTTAATGCTGGATGGGCCAGTAAAATCTTGCCTGCCAGAATTGGCTTTGGCCCGTAGGCCAAATGGGTTTTGACCCACAGGCCAGTCTTTTATTTATTTGCTTTATATATTTTATATTATTTGAGCTTTTGGAGAGATTTCTGGTGGGAGAAGGATAAGTGAGCCGTGGACTAGGGTTTAGAGTTTTGTGGTGGAGAGGATAAATTACAATTTATAATTTGACCTTTGGTTGAGATTGATCCTAGGGAGTGTATGAAAATCAGTTACCAGCATAAATCAACCATCGACATCACCATCCGATATCACTCAGCAGATTCACTCAGGTCTATGCTGCCTCCACTGCTTTTGCTGCTTCCGTTGACCATCCCCTTCACCACCACTCAACATAACATCTCTAGATCGACCGAGTGTTTTGTTGCCCGGCTTTGCCCTCCATTAATGTTGCCCCAAAACACTGAGATATTCGAAACCTTCAGGGGTCAAGTGCAGAGGGAGGTTGGGCTGGCCGGAGCAGATGAAGGCAGTGCCGGGGGCTTTGCTGTGGCAAGTGTAAAAGAAAAAAAATAGGGCCAGCTTGCTTTGTGGGCAGCCTGTGCCAGGCCATAAAATTTCATCTCATTTAAATGTAGGCCTAAACGGGCTTAATACTGTTGTGGGCCTGCCTCAATCATGTGGCCCCTCACCTGAATTGAGACTTACATTGGCTTTGTTGCACTTACGGCAGTTAAGGGCCAATTCCAACTACTGGCCTGTTGTGCAATGTTTTCAGCCCACTCATAAATCCCAAGTAGTTCCTACTCCCTCAATTGAGCATGAAAAAAACTGTCTTCTTGCTTCCTGCGAATTTCTGGAAATCAATAGTAAAAGAAGCACTGTACTTGGTAGAGGAAGGACCCAGACTAAGTTTTGGAAGGTAATGAACCTCAATGACTGAACAGTTTGCTTTGTGTGTTCGTAAATGGGGGCAGAGGGAGTAACATACTTTTGTTATATTTAAACAAATGTTTTTTTCCCTATTAATTACATTTAAAAAATGCTGCTTTGGAATAATTATCAGGAATACTTTGTTTGAATATAATTAATGATAACGAGTAGTATTAGTTTATATTTTTAAGTTTGACTGTGTATGGAAAATGCTATTAATGTGATGTACTAGGAAACTCAGAATTCCCAAGTTAGTAACTTAGTACTGCTCTTGGGCCCAGTTGCAGAAACACAGAGGTAGTCAAGGCCTTCAGGGTTAAGCCTCTCCAGTGAGATGTGGACTGGATCTGGAGCAAAGAGAGGCTGGGATGGCTGGAGCAGATGAAGGCAGTGTCAAGGGCTGTGACCCGTGGCAAAAAAAATAAAATAAGGGCCAGTCCACACCGTGGGCAGGCTGGGCTGAGATAGAAAATTACGACCCATTTAAATGTCGGCCTAAATGGGCTTAGTTTAAAAACCTGTTTAGGCCCTAGCCTGTGTGGGCCTGGCCCACACCTGTTGTGGGTCTGCCTCAATCATATGCCCCCCCCCCCCCCCCCCCCCCACGAATTGAGGCTTAGGTTAGCTGTGTTGCACTTACAGAAGTTTAGGGTCAGTTCCAATGACTAGCCTGTTGAGTGATGTTTTTAGCGAACCCATAAATCCCAAGTAGTTCCTACTTTCCCTTAATTGAGCATGTAAAAACTGTCTCTTGCGTCCTTTGAATTTCTAGAAATCAACAGAAAAAGAAGCTCTGTACTTGGTAGAGGAAGGACCCATTCTAAGTTTAGGAAGGTAATAAACGTCAATAACTGAACAGTTTGCTTTGTGTATAGGTAAATGGAAGCAGAGGGAGTAAAATAGTTTTGTTTTATTTCAACAAGTGTTTTGTTTCTATTCATTACATTGAAGAAGAGAAATTTAATTTTATGTAGTCAAAATTTTGGAGTCTGTAGGATCTGAAAAATTAGATTAGACTTGTTTTGGAATGTGAATTGAATGTTTTATCCTTTTCGTTTTTCTACATTGAACTCTGATTCAATTTGCATCACGTAGATTAGACTTGTTTTGGAATGTGAATCGAATGTTTTATCCTTTTCGTTTTTCTACATTGAACTCTGATTCAATTTGCATCACGTAGCTGCACTTCGGGGCTTTCTGTTCTGGCTTGCAATTTTATAATGATTATAATTTTACTTCTGCAGGTGCAATGATTATGTCAAGGCATCCAAGTGTTTAACTGTTCGATGTGCGCCAAATGTTCTTACAATTGCTCTTAAGAGATTTCAGGTACAGGCTTTGCTCTCTCACTCACTCTCTCTCTCTCTCTCTATATATATATATATATATATATATATGTATATATTCTTTTTAATCCCCCTTGTGTGAATCAATTTAATCTCAGGATATGATAGTTTGTTTCTTTGGGTAGTCACGGAAGAAGGGGCTGCTTTAGAAATCTTTTACTGAATCGTAGCAACAGATGGAAACCTTAAATAGATAATTAGGTTTTTGTTGAAGGTGATGCAGTGTCATACGTTTTGACCTCAAATGATTTTTGTTTAGGATGTAATACTCTTTTTTTTTTTTTTTTGGGTGTCGAAGGCTTAGCAATTTTCAATAGTGCTGCACACGTTAAAGCGTTTCCATTATTTTTGATGTCCTGTGCAGAGTGGGAGGTTTGGAAAACTTAATAAAAGAGTTTCTTTCCCTGAGACTTTGGATCTCACTTCTTACATGAGCGAGCTAGGAGATGGTACAGATGTGTACAAGCTTTATGCTGTTGTTGTACATTTGGACATCCTCAATGCATCATATTTTGGTCATTACATTTGCTATGTCAAGGATTTCGGGGGAACTTGGTTCAGAACTGATGATGATAAGGTCTCTCTCTCTCTCCCTCTCTCTCTACTGCGCACACACACAGACACAGCTATGTTTTTATCTGTGCAAGATAATAATTACTTTAATTATCATATGGAAGGTTTTGATATTCTGAAGTTATGAATTATCCCTATTTCTGAAACCCTCAAAATAGGTTTAAAGTTCAGTCATTTATTCTCTTGGTGAAATCTCATACTTCGATTTCATGCATTTATTCATTACCATTTTGGTGATCACATTCATCACTATCTCAGGTGCGAATTGCTGACCTGGAGGAGGTACTTACCCAGGGTGCTTATATGCTCTTATATAGCAGGTACTGTTCTTTTAATAATTTTAAGCAGTGTAACAGTATTTGACTTATGACACTTACAGCCATTTATACCATCTTGTTTCATTTTTTTCCATTAAAAAATAATTGGATAAGACTTAAGAGAATTGCAGCTGGGTTAATAATGTGTTAGTAACAGTACTGCAGCTGGGTTGTTAAATGGATAAGAAAATATGAAGGGATGTACCTCTAAGATCTAATTATAGTCAATAGATCTGTTATACTAGAAATTTTTTGTTGATTGTGAGGTTTCTAGCATTGACTTTGTCAAAGTGTCTCGTTTATGATTTTTCAGTCCTGGATTTTTTGGATTTGACTTGAAATACTAAGAGTAAGATCATTGACAACAATTGGTTGCATATGCGTGTCATGTTCTCTCTATTATTATTTTTTGTTTTCACACTTTTACACATGCAATAGTATAAAAGAACTTGAGGTTCTCATTCCTTCCTGTGTTGAGTTATTATGCTTGTCTTAAGCATGCTTTAGAGTGCTGTTGCTTTGAATTTTGTGCTAGCTGATTGTGCATGTTTGTTTGTTTGATCATTATTAAAGGCGCAAGGCGCACTCAAGGTGCAAAGGCTGCCTTGCCTAGGTTCAAGGTGTAAAAAAAATGCAGGCTTGACTTGCATCTTTTAAGCACACATTTTTATAATTTGTTTTCTAAAATACACTAATAAAATAAGCAGATCAATTTAAACATAAATAAGTAAATATAAGTTATTTAAATGTGAAATTATTATAGGTTAAAAGTTTAACACCTTAAAATTCTAAATGATAAAGTTTTACACTTAATTGTAAATACTTAGAATAAATCTAAACATCGAACTCATAAAAAAAACTTTGCCATTAGACTTGTAACCCTCAAAATCATTTTCCTCTATTCTTAAAATTTTGCTTCAACTGCCTCATATATTATATTTGGCGTTGACGTAGAATACATAGAAAAAAAGATAGCAGACGGGAAAAAGAAAAAAAAGACAGCAGCAGAGAGTCAGAGTGCAGCCCGCATGCAACAGGACAGTAGACGAAAAAAATGAGGACAGCAGCAGAGAGCAAACGACAGATAGCCATAAAAAAGGACATGCCAAAAAAGGGATAGCAGCACAGTAGAAGAGAGCACACAACTGAGAAAAAAAACACAAGATAGCAGCATAGGAGAAGGGATCAGACGGCATTTTTATCATTTTATTAATGTTTTAGTTCTATTATAAACTAATAAATTTTATGGGCATTTATAAATGTAAAAAATTATTATTAATTATAAAATAAAAGTGAGTCAAATATGTATAAACAATATATCATATGCTAGACAACAAAGAAAAAAAAGACATCGGACCGAAAAAAAATGCTGGCATCGCAGAGAAGAAAGGGCGTAAAGGAAATGACAGAAAAAATTTTTGTCGGCATCAGTTTCAGTGGCAGTTGGCGAGAACGAGGCGACCGAGAAGGGGCGATAGTTCTAAAACGAGAAAAAAAAAAAGAGAAGCGAAGATGCAGAGGAGAGAAGTGAGAAGATAGAAGAGAGAATAGAGAAGAAGAAAGAAGATGACGCACCTAGCAGGGTGGAGGGGCTTCACAATCGAATTCTTTCCTCCATTATGGCTGAAGCTGTGTCGTCTCCTCAAGGTGTGCGTTTGTGATGCCTTGCGCTTGGGGAAAAAGTGCGCTTAAACTGCGCTTTGCGGAAAACACCTTGACTGAAAGAAAACAGGGTGCAGACCTTGCACCCGCCTGCAATTTGAACCTAGGCGTGCCTTAAGCGCACCTTTAACAACTATGTGTTTGATTACTCTTTCTGTAATGGCTTTGTTTAAGCGAGTGTATCTATTGAAGTGCTGCTGTTATGGGTATTCAAAAGTTGATCCTATTTTTTTGTTTTTTTGGCAGGATGTCTGCCCGACCATCTTCTCTAGTTACCACCGAACCTTCAAAAAAGGAGAATCATATTGCTGAAATGGCCCAAGAAGTTGCACCTGGCCTGCAACAACCACTTGAGTGCGGCAAGACTGCAAAATGTGGTAATCTTAGTAGCAGATCTGGGTTATTGCCTTCAAGTGATCTAGATGTGAAGGTTTCTAGCTGTGAAGAAATGGATTCTGATGTGCTACTAAAAGAGAGAGCGGAATATATGGATGTGGATAATTTAGATTCTGGTTCATTGCATTCAAAACGTATAGAACTCGATGGTGATCCAAATTGTAGTATGGAAGAAATTGCTTCTCCTATTGATCTCGCTCCTAGGGCGGATCCAAGATCAGTTTCTTCTGAGAAGACGCCCTCTTCGGATGCTGAAAGTCTGACAGGTGAGTTGCCATTCTCTACTGCTAACCAGGGCGACTGCAGGTTGGCTGAAGGCGTGTCACTGTGTTCAACTGAGAATATTGTTCCCAATCAGGTTCTTGTTCTTAAAAATGGCGAAGCATCTCATGATGTCCCTATGGCTGCTTTAGGCTCATCAGAAAAGGAAGCATTGTTTAAAAGTTTGTCATTGCCGCCTTTGAAAAAGGTCAAGTCTGGTGAGAGAGCGGAATATATGGATCTGGATGATGCAGAATCTGGTTCGTTGCGTTCAAAACATAAAGAAGTTGATGGTGATCCAAATTTTAATATGGAAGAAATTGCTTCTCCTATTAATCATGATCATTGGGTGGATCCAGGATCAGTTCCTCTCGAGAAGATATCCTCTTCAGGTGCTGAAAATCTGACAGGTGAGTTGCCATCGCTTTCTAATGCTAACCAGGGCTGCCAATTAGAGAAAGGCGTGTCACTGTATAGTTCAACAAAGAAGTTTGTGCCCAATCAGGATCCGACTCTTGGAAATGGTAAAATATCTCACAATGCTCCTATTGTTACTGCAAGCTCATCAGAAAATGAAACGCCAGTTAAAAAAGTGCCTTTCTCATCTTTGAAAAAGGACAAATCTGGTGAAATTTTGCCAATGGCAGGCATGGGTGTTGAAGATAAAGTGAAAAGTTTTGGTGAAATTAATGCATCCTCCGGAGTAAAACTGAAACCCATATTTTCTCCTGGTTTTCTTTCAAGGCATCCACGTAACGGACTTGTAAAGAGAAATGGTAATGCCACTGTCGGTCATGATAGCTGTGTTTCTAGGCTTTTGCATCCTGACGATGTAAATTTAGAAGTTTCTAGATGTGAAGTTGATTCCGAAGACAAGAGAGAAGCCCCATATTATGCAGATGTTGATAAGCCAGGATCTGGTTCTGGTTTAGTATCTTTAGATAAGATAACCTCTCCAGGTGGCAAAGATATGATATGTGAACCTGCACCAGACGTTGGTATTGAAGATCCAGTGGAAACTTTGGGCGGAAGAAATCTGTCTGGGAAAAAGTTGAAGCCGCTACTTTCTCCTGGTTTTCTTGCAAACCACCCTCGAAAAAACGCTCTCAAGAGACGTGGGAGTGCTGCAGTTGATCTTGATGCCCGTGCTCATGTTCTCAAGGTGACTGACTGTAATGGATTTGCAAGACCTTCTTGTAATCATAAAATTAGTGATGAGAAGGAAGAGCGGAAAGAACATTCAGATTGCAAGGAGAATGAGTTGGTTGGCGTAGATTTAGTTCACTCTGCAGCAAAAGAACCCAAAAAAATCTGTTCAGATTGCAACAAGAATGACATGGCTGGTGTTAATTTCATTAAATCTGCTAACCTCTGCAATGTAGTTAATGGCTGCAATTGTGATTCACTTCGTGTGTCTTCTGATGAACATTTGATTCATAATGGTGCTTCTTCCCATGAGGCAGCGGCAGCAAACGGCAACATGACCGGAGGCAGCAATTGGAAGACTGACTGAAGGGCGCTAGTACTGTATGTATAATGACGAAAAACTCCAAGACATGAGGTCTTACATCATACACGGACACTTAATTTTTTTCAGGAATTGACATTGAGGAGCTTCTCAAACCTTGTTAGAGTAGCTCAATCTGGAGCTTCCCTCAGGTTGTTTGTCGGGTTAATCTGATGGCTGGTGGGTGCTGTAATTATGATTTTTTCTGCCAGCAGAAGAAGGAAGGGATGTTGGTGGCCGGAACTGTGTCATTTTAGGCGAACGTTAACTGTTTAGTTGAGAATGAGGGAGGTTGTAATAATTTTTCCAGTTTGGAAGGTTGTTTTGAGAAATGGACTACTTTTGGGTAATAATGACTTAGGTGCATTATTTTTCCCTTCGCATTATCTATTATTACCAGATAAAAGTGGTCTCTGGTCTTTCTATCACATCTCGTTAACCTCTCGGTTTATTATGTATTTTAGTAGAAACTGAACGTTCGATTATTCAAGGTGTTTTATTGCCAGCTTAGGTGCCTCACGGGAGAATATCAAATTATCCCCTTCCTCCATTAACAATATCAAATTATATATTTAACCTCCCTTGGACTACGGATCAGTATCTTTTATTATTAATTTTAAAGAATATTATTTCCCTCCCTACCAAGCCCGTGCAAAAAAATAATAATCATATTTTGTTTGCTGGTTTGTTTGTTTATTTTATGATATGGGCAACGAATATTTGCATCATTATCTACTTTGCCCCTGATGTGAGGTGATGTGAGGTGGTTATTCCGTGCAAAAGTGAAATGTAATTTTTAAACCTGAATTCTATTCAGCTGGGAATGAAAAGTGATAATAAGTATAGAGTATTTTGTTTTATCTTGTATTACCTAATTTTAATTATTTTTATTTATATTTTTATAATATTTTAAATATTATTATTTAATTATTTTATAATTATTGTTTATGATTTTAAATATTTTTAATGATATTTATTATTATAAAATTAAATTAATTTTAATAAAATTTTAAATTAAAAATAATACAGAAATTTAATTTAACCCAAATTTATTTATATGAACAGATCTAATAAAGAGCGATAGCATGATATGAAATTAGGGGTGAGTATCGGTCGGTTCGGTCGGTTTGTATATAATTTTTAAACTAAATCAACGACATTCGGTTTGAAAAAAATCTAAACCCAAACCAACCAATAAATGTTAAAAACCATCGGTCTTGGTTCGGTTCGGTGCATAAAAATTCAGTTCGGTTCATCAGTTTGAATCAGTTTTTGAATTTTAACATCAAATAAACAAATACATTCATTTTAATTCTTAAACATTATCACCAATCGGCTAAGTTTATGACTCTATGAGTAGATTCGACAGAGATAAGTGGAAATTGAGAAGTGGGAATATCAACCTTTGACCTTTTTACTTTGAAAAAGCGCAAAACTAAGAGATGCATGGGAATTGGGAAGCGAAAAGTGCCAACGTGCCAAAGTGATAACGTCTGTTCGGTCGCTTCGGTTAACCAAACCCCCAAAACCGTGAACCAAACCAATAGCATCGGTTTTCCCAAAATAAAAACCAAATAAACCAATATAATTTTAAAAACCAACTTTTTTCGGTTCATCGGTTTGGTGCGGTTCTGTTCATCGGTTTGGTTCGGTTCTTGATCACCCCTATATGAGACGATAAAATCTCATTCACATACCCGTTCAGAAAATAGGGTATCTTGCTTCACATACACATGGGATAAAATATGATTTTGAAATTTAACCCCCACCTAAGCAGGTGTGGGAAGCACCCCCCCCCCCCCCAAGGGTTGGAATCATCCATCAACTACTTTATGAAATCTCTAAAAGATAAGCTTATCGTAAGAGATATCAATAACGACCGATAGCGGAAAGCGAGCGGATCAATGAAACTTCCCCTTGTCAATCTCGCCATAAGATCGGGTATCCTGCCCTATCCGCTTAAGTGAGAGCAAGTGTACGATAATAAATAGATCACACTCTTATGACAGCTAGCACCTCTATATCGTGAAATAATATTACAAATTTATTCAATTAAAATTAATAGTATACATGAAGTAAAAAAAATCATATAAATAAGCAAATAAAACCTAGAATCAGATTAAGTCAAATAATTTTCAATGGAAATAGTTCAGCCAGACGATGAAGCTAATAAGGAAGTGACAATTCAGGTGATGTTGATGCGTTTTATAATATTACATTATTGATGAGGACTGATGAGTGCAGTAACATTGATGCCTTGTCGAGATTTGTCATTTTTTTCATCACAAATTAAGATTTGGTCCAATTTGTACAAACGAAAATGTGCCATTTGTTTGATTGAAAGTTCTGAAAAAAGTTTTTTTTTTTAAATTTCAAAAACAGGTCTTGTCATAATTTAATATATTTAAATTTATAATTATATTTAAAAAATATGTGAGTATCATAATTATTTTTATTTTTAAATATAAATTAAATTTAATAGAAGATTCAAATATTTTAAAAAAAACTTTTATTACTTATGAACCTATCATATTTTATTTTATTTTATTAACTCTTTCGAATTCAATTAAAAAAACACATTCTCCACTAAACAACTCTGCTAAGTAATTTTAAATTTTAAAAATATTTTTTAAATTTTAAATTTAAACCAACTCTAATAATACAAATATATATATATATATATATATATATATATATATATATAAACAAAAAATGGATAATGTTGTTGCATTAATTGTAAGTGTACGCTATCCGCCATTTATACAATTAATATTCAGATCATTAATTATTTGAAATTTAATTATAATATATTTTTATAATAAATTTATTAATTTTTAATTAAAATAACTTATTTTCGGTACAACTGAATCAAAGTATGATTTACTTTTCAGATTAAAAAATAGTGGGATTTACAATAATTGATTGTCTAGTGTGAGTTTTTGTATTTTTTTTGTAAAATTTGTGTTAAATTCTATTATGAAATAATATTTTTTTAAAATATAATATTATGGGCCCATATAATAAAATAGATAAAAAGTAAAAGAAATATTTAGATCTCATGATAAAATTGAGTTTTGATTTAAAAACAAAATACAGTTAAAACAGTTAAAACAGTTTTAAAAAATAGCTATGTGATTCACCTATTTTGAAAACTAAATTATAAAATTAAATAGTTTTAAATTCATCTCGAAATCTATTGTTTTTAAAAATAATTATGCTTTTAAAAAGAATCCAATGGTATCAAATGTATCCTTAAAATATATCTAATTATATTGTGAATTCAGTTTTGGTGAATTCTATACTTGTGTTTAAAAATTATATATAATTATTTTTTTTTCAAATTGAAACTCAATTTTAGTGAGAGATTCAATTTTTTTCTATTTTATTACCTAGACCCAAAATATTTTATTTTTTATTTTATTTTTTATGTAACCCAATTTAAAAAAATACATATTTTTAAAAATATATTCTCTCTCTTACCACCGAAATAATTTTCAGATTAAAATTAACAAGCACTCTAACAGAATACAAAAAATAAAATATAAAAATCAAAATTTATACCAAATAAATCAAGATATCAAAATTCAAATAGAAACCCAAATATCAAAATATTATTACATCACACTTCACTGGAATGTTATAATTACTCTTTATACGTAAAGAGTGTCTACTTATTCTATATATGATATAATAATAATTTTTTTCTGTGCACATTTTTTTCTCACCTCACATGTATTAATAAATGAAATGAAAATTTTAAAATAAAATAAAATAAATATTTTTAAAAAGTAAAATAAAATTAAAATGAAGAATTGTATTGAAGTTAAAGTTAAAAAAAATTAGTGAGCTCTTCATGTACGAACCGGTATCCTCACTTTTGATGTACTGCACACTACACCTCAAATTGATGGATGGCTAATTGGCTTCACATACGGTACGGTAGTAGAAGAAGACACAGGGAAAAAGTACGGCAAAAAACACTGCTGGCTTGTTTCGGCTCTAGACTGAAGTGCTAACATATGCCTAAATCCACGCACGCCCGACCGCATTTTGTGCACGACATTACAAATTTTGTTTTCGTTTTTCACTTTCCATTGTTAAACCCTGTCGGAAGAACCCTAGAATCGACAAGCGTGAAGAAATTCCCAAAGGGCTAGTTTGTTTGTCCCTCTCCTGCGGATCTGACAAATGCTTGTTTTATTTGGGTTAGTCTTCCAGGACATCATCGATCAGTGTGCGCATATTTCTTTCACCCCCCCCACCCCGGGTTTCACTATTTGGTTTTGATTGATTTTTCAGGGATTTGTTTGGATTTGACAATCTGATACACAAATTTTATTGTGAATTTCTCCAATTCGATCAGGGCTAATTTACGTGTGTTTTGATCTCACCCCCCTCAGCCATGGATAGTCACAGAGATGCTGAATCAAACCCATTGTTGAGGTGCTTCACTTTTCTTTCATCTAATTCACTCCACACTTGTTTCGTTTCTTAGGATTTGTTCTTTTTTGTAATGTAGGACACGCAGTGTGACTTCCATTTCCTCTTTTTATTTTTTATAAGCTCCTTATATATATATATATAACGTAATGAGGGTAATTTTGTTTAGAAATAGTTGCTTTGCGTCATGGAATTGGTTATTGTATCTTGTTAATTACTATATCAAGTGAAACTAAAAAATAAGTCATAAACAAACAAACGAGACATGCACTGATTTATATTACCATGACAAGTTTATCAACCAAATGAACTTGTGTTGAGGCATTGCGATGAAAAGTGTATGACATTAACCCGTTTGGAATGCCTAAGTTGTTTTCTGGAATCATTTGTTGTGTGTTTTTTTCTTTAGGTTCATTGAAGATATTTATGATCTTTTCCTGAAGTTTTATCCCATTTTATTTTCTGGGTGGGTTCTAACTTTGCTTTTATGTGCGCGTATAGCTTGTTTTCTGCCCTGTCATATGGGATTGCTTCGATGGCGATGGTTTTTATCAATAAGGCAATCCTTATGCAATATTCACACTCAATGACCCTTCTCACTCTGCAGGTTGTCATCACAGAAATACCAAAAAGCACATTTAAAGTAGTTGGTTGGTTTATTTGTGATTTCTTAGTTATTGATAACAGATGTTGTTGAATTGTCCTAGCAATTGGCAACAGCTTTGCTTATACACTTTGGACGAGAGATGGGTTACACAAAAGCTAAAGGATTAAATATGGATTGTGCAAGAAAACTTTTTCCAGTTTCGTTATTCTACAATGCGAATGTAGCGTTTGCATTGGCTAGCTTGAAAGGAGTTAATATACCCATGTATATTGCACTGAAAAGGCTTACACCTCTTGCTGTGTTAATAGCTGGATGTTTTTATGGAAAAGGAAAACCAACAACGCAGGTTTGTAATTGTCTCTTTGATCTATCATCTAGTTTGACTCTATTTTATCAATCATAGTTATATTTTGCAATGGCAGCTGTTACTTTTTCTGCATATGTACTTCCCTGTTTCTGTTTTTATTCTATGTTGTTTGTGGGATGAATATCAATACATTGCAGTACTAATCAAGGGGAAAACAGAAATGGTTGTGTGGTGGAGTCTATAGTATATGATAGATCAATTGCAATGCAACCTATTGTAAGTGTGGTTCTATGAGGACATTGATGTGAGGAAAACCAGCACCATCCCTGGAAAATAATAATAATAATAGTAGTAATAGCGTGTTTACTATTAGAGTGTGAATGCTCGTCAAAAAATCAGAGTAGAAATCCCTCTTAGTTTTGTGCAGGCACAATGTGTTGTCTCTTGCTCAGTGAAGTGAGCGTGCAATATAATCCTAGGATAATTTGATTGATCAGTTTATGGTTGATGATAAGATGTCATAATGGTGACTGAGTGGAGGGATGTGGTTTCTGAGCTTAATCAAAGGTTGTGCCTGCAGGATGTTGGTTGGGGTCATGTTAAGATCTGCCTTCTCTTATGCCATATACAGATGAGTGTTTCTGAGATAAAATGGTTTTAGAAGCTGCTAGTGGTTTTACCAGATGATAAAGCATTGTGTCCGGATGGCATCATAATGCATTTCTGATAAGAATGTTCATGAAAGAAGTTTTGAGTGACACGCTGTTAGTGATGGGATTGATTTTAGATTGACTTGTCTGGCGGGAACATGTATTAGATTAATGTAGAGCTCATATCAAGTAGTTTGAAGGAACATCTCTGTGCGACATGCTTTTGTTGTTGGGAACTGGTAAGGTGACAATAATACTTAGCTGGAGCTTTGACTCACTAGCTGTGTTACTGTTCTACGACATGCTTGTGACTTCATGCTGGTGATGGAAATAAAAAGGCATTTAAATGATATTGTTGGCTATGTTCTCTATGCAGAATTGGGATCCCAACCATTTTTTACACCTGGACCCCTTTGGACTCCCTAGATGCTGCCTGGATCGCTTTAGCATTATTCTGTTTTGAATGAATCAAATAAATTAAAACAACCAAGATGCGAAAGTGAAACAGAATGAGCCTAGCCTTTGAGATAGAAGGTGATGGTGATGTGACGATGCACATGAGTAGTGACATGAGGGGTCAATTGAGGTTTTGAGATTTAAAATCTATTATGTTAACGATATATTTGACATTTGTTGCATTTTGTGTTATTTATGTAATTTTAATGAACTATTATTTTATATTATATTTAAAACATATGTTTGTAACTTTAATTTATTGAAGTTATGTTATATTTATCATATTTTTGTGTTAGTATATCATTATTTTTTGAAAATATTTTTAAAAATATACAAAAATAGCTTTAAACCACCTAGATCAACTTAGTCCATCTAAATGCCTTCTGGATGCTAGGAAGCCCTTTTTACAATCTTGATTGTTGGAGGATGTGACAAAGGTGTAGTGTGGAAGTGGATTTATCTTTTAAGAGTGATTGATTGACTGGATTTCTATTGAAGTAATTTATCTAGTTTTCCAACTTATTAGTTGTCTTTGTTAAAAACAGTGAAAATAATGTTCTCAAATTTTGCTATCCCTTGAAGTTTGAAGATGATTTTAGCAACGTTCTTATTACTGAGGGGATGATATAGTAGCAAAAAAATGTATTTATTTAAACAACTATGGTGGGCTTATTAATATTTCTTTTTATGTTTAGGCCACCGAGCCTTTTTAAAAAATCTTTACTTGGTAAATGGTGGTGAAATTTGCAAAATAAAGGTGTTATTCCTAAAATGGTGGACATATTTGTGTTTGGTAGGCCTTGCACTACTATTTATGGAGGTCAGAGTGTAACCTTTTCTAAGAGTGGGTGGTATAGGGATATAGAAAGCGAATGACTTCCTTTTACAAGGATGTTTTGAAGTCCTTAACTCAAGTTTTTTTTCATTTTTACACCTTATATTTGAGCAAGGCAAAGTCTGTCGAGTCTGCTAGATGAACATAAGAAAAAATTGTATGGACTGCATATTGTTACTAGCAGTGCTCCATTGAAAACCATGTCTCTTTTGTTACCCCTCTACTATTTCCTCATTCATGCTTATGCTTTGAATGGTATGGAGGAGAGTTTCTTAAGATGACTTATTTTATTTATATATTTTTATTTATTCATATAAAATGATGAACATTAAGAGTGAATCTTGGTGTAACGATAGAGTTATTATCTCGTGACCTAGAAGTCATAATTCGAGTTACGGACAGACCTCTTGCAATTAATTCTGAGGAAAGGCTTCATCCATATTGATCCCTATGACCTATGACCTGATCCTTTCTTGGATTCTTTCACTCGCAAGAGCTTTGTGCATCAAGTTTATCCTTTTATGATGACCATTGATAATATTAGCAACTTTAGTCTTTTTTAGTTAATCTGTGAGGTATTTTAGTTTGATGTTATTATTATTCATTTGCTAATGCTCAGATTTTGCTTATATATGCCTAATGAGGTCAGTCTGCCTTTGGATTCCTTAGTGGTTTTTGGATTCTGTAGTGTAGCATACAAACTTGACCCTTTAAATTTTTATATGATCACAGATGGACAATTTTATACAACATCATGACTTATTTTATTTATTTTTTTGGTAAAAAAGGTTGCTTTTCCATGAGTCTGGTTTCAGAAATGATGTCATTTACTAAGCAGATTTAGATTACTCTAACTGTGACATGAGTTGTAATTGCAAAAAGGATTAAGCAGGGTATTCTTTGATATCTTCCTTACTTCATTTATCTGTTTTCTAAAGATGGGGGCATGTATGAGGCTTCCTTTGATTTATTCTTTAACATTTGTTAACCGCTGTTTCCCTTTCTATTCAGGTAGCCCTTTCAGTAATATTGACAGCTGCTGGTGTTATCATAGCGGCACTTGGAGATTTCTCTTTTGACTTTTTTGGGTATAGTATGGCCCTTGTTTCTGTTTTTTTCCAGGTTTGGCTTCCAATTCGTTTATTTTATTTTCTGTCTACAGGATGTGTGTTAAAAACTTGAACTGAAATTCCGTATGCACCATTGTTAATCGGATTATTGATATTATGCTTGCCTAATTAATCAAATTACTCATCTGGAAACACAGACCATGTATCTCGTGCTGGTGGAGAAGTCTGGTGCTGAGGATGGGCTTTCATCAATTGAGATTATGTTCTATAACAGTGTTCTTTCTCTTCCGGTTCTACTACTTCTGATCATAATAACAGGAGAGTTTCCGGCATCTTTGTCATTATTATTTGCAAAGGTGATAATTTAACGTACTTTCATGACATTAAGGTTCTAGACATTGAATCTTAATTTTGTTGTGAGTAGCGGATCCTTGAGTTTTTGATCAGTCAGCAAACCAAAGCTGTTTTAGGCATCTTGTACCATTTGTAATATTGCCATGAAATCGGCACTAGTGGTGAACAACTGAAACTGAAACTGGCAAAAAAAGGACAATTAACTGGAAAAAAATGCATTTTACAACTGAAACTGGCACTAGTGGTACCATGGAAGATCCAGTCAAAACAATTGACAATTAACCGGGAAAAATGCATTTTACAGCTGAAACTGGCACTAGTGGTGAACATGCGGCCCTGAGACAGGATACTTAATGGGTGATGATAGAAAGATTTTAGATGTCAAGATTGGTTTCATTTTTTTTTTTTTTTTGTCCAGCTTGAGATTGTAGTTCTTTTTTTGGTGGCCAGTGCTCCTATTTTGTTTTTTGTTCTTTCTATACTTTTTTTTTTCATGAGTTTAACATGAGACCTTTTTTGATTGACAGAGCGGTTCATTCTCTTTTATGTCAATCCTTGTTCTTTCCTTGGTGATGGGCATTGTTCTTAACTTCACTATGTTCCTATGTACAATAGTCAACTCTGCCCTAACTACCACCATTGTTGGGGTACTCAAGGGGGTTGGGTCAACGGTACGTAGAATGAAACCTCCTTTTCCTCTTTTCTTCGCATTATTCCGAGGTGGGGGGAGGATAGTCTATTTTTATATGAACACCTAAAGCGTTTGACCAAGTGTTTATATACGGTTTAATTTTTTATAAACTACTTTTGTTTTTGTTTTGTTGTTATTATAAATACTTGGTCTTGTTTATAAACAGAATAAACTTTCCTATAAGCACCCTCTATCACTCATGTTGCAAAATTTTGTTGGTTTCCTCTCCCTTCTTGATCCTATTTAATTTAGAACCTTCTTCAATGCCCTCCTACATTATTGTATAACAATTAAGAAGTGTTACACTAGCATTATATACTTTGTTGCTCAGACCCTGGGTTTCATCTTATTGGGTGGAGTACAAGTACATGCTCTGAATGTGAGTGGATTGGCCATAAACACAGCCGGTGGAGTGTGGTACTCCATTGCGAAATATCGACAAAAGAAGAGCAAGCTTCCAAAGTTAGTATCAGATGTGGAGGTTCATCGCAAATGAATTACTGATGTTAGCACGTAGTCATATATTACAGCCTAAGTTTCAGATCTTGTTTTGTTCTGTCCATGTGTAAGTACACATTGGGTTTATTTGTCTCACATGCAATATTGGTTTCTTAAAGATATTTGGGGTTGCCCAGAAAAGTTGTGTTAAACTAGCTGTGAGAAGTCTCATTACCGATCATGTCTTGGACTCTCATTTTTAGAGTATTGCAAATCTTTTACGTTCTTATACATGCCCCATGAGATATCATGTCTCTTTATCCGTTGTATTTCCTACTGTCCACGTAACAGGCCGATGTTATCACTTTTATTAGCAGATTCTTTTAAGGAGTTTTAAGCCCCATGAGATATGAGTTTTGTATTTTTAATGTACTGGTAAATATTATTTTTTTATGATTATTAAATTATAAAAATTAGTAAAAGAAAGAAAAATAAATGATAAAAAGAAAATTAAAAATAATATTTTAATGATATGAAGAACAATTATAGAGAATTTATCGTGGGACGTATTTATGTATATAAGAAAAGAACAAAAAAAAACATTTTCCTTCTCATGTTAATGTTATCATTCCTTTTTATATTTTGTGTTGCATCTGGTGGAGGTCATTAATTTAAAAAGAAAAAAGAGGCTTTCCTTGACAGCGATGCTCGGATCGACAATGATCTGGTTTTCCCAGCGACTTCAATAGTGCTGCAGCAAATAATTCCGTGAAGGAGCTGGTCGTGCTTGTGCTACTGAAGGTTGACGCGAAATTATTCCCAGTTTAATTCGGTTTGATAAAATAATATTTCAGTTTGAAAAATAGTACTTCCGAGAAATAAAACTTCAATTAGAAAAATAATTTTATTTTTTGAATCAAAATTTTATTTTTCAAAATGAAAATTTATTTCTCTCGATTGAATTACTATTTTCTAAATTGAAGTACTATTTCATTTAATTGAATTAATTAAAGTTCTATTTTTAGTTTATTACAATTAATTTTTTAATATTAATTGCTATTCAATTTTTATTTTTAAAGTTTTAACAAGTATGAACAAATGGTCTATGAATTACAACAATAATATGAGTACAAATATGATAAATTTACCTTAAGCCTGCGCAAATTATATTTATTTCGTATGCACTGTGTTTGTGTTTGATTCAGATTATTTGACATGGATTAATGTTGAATTGAGAGAGCAGAGTATGATAGAATACAACATTAAAAAGTTTGATAATGCACACTTTATTAAGGCAAACAAGTTGGCATATATATAGGCTGGCTTCGCGTGATACATGTGTCTGGCTTGCTCACTGGACTAGAGTCTACTAAAGTGTACAACAGAGAACCCAGGGTAAGACATTTGTGCTGGAGATCGGGTACTTTCACTTTCCAGTTTCGGGCCAGGCTCAAACCAGTGTCTGTGCTCTGTGTATACTCTACAGATAGAGTGTATCATTGATAAATGTTGTGTGCCTACTCGCTCTCCAACACATAAACTGAATTAAGAAATTGCCACTTCACATACCGTGGGAACATAGCTCCAGAATGTTGATAATTCCCTTAAACTAAAAACTTATTTTACACTTGGATTCAAACATACACCCAGTCATTTACGCATCTTTAAGAGCATATCAAATTTCAACCGTTTGGTTATAATATCTGCAACTTGCTCCTAAGAATGACAGTAAATCATCTTCACAACTCCATCTCACATGAGTTTACGAAAAAAATGAAAGCAAACATCTGTGCTTGCTACGACCATGCATCACCACATTCTTAGAGTTTGATTGTAGAGCTATTATCACAATACACTGTTGTAGCTTCATGTTGCATAAAGTTAAGTTCTTCCAATAATTTTCTTAACCATATAGCTTGATAGGCACACGAAGCTGCAACAATAAATTCAGCGTATGTGGTGAACAAAGTGACAACTGATTGTTTCTTTGAGGACCATAATACTGCTCCAGAATTCATTATAAATAAATATCCAGAAGTATTTTTTCGATTTTCTAAATCACCAGCATAGTCGCTGTCTGTATGAGCAATTAAATTTGTAGTACTCTTTATCTTATAAAACAGACCCAAATTGCTGGTACCTGTAAAAATCTCAGCACCCTCTTTGCTGCTTGCAAATGCAGTTCAGTTGGACTTCCCATATACATGCTAAGGAGACTTACAACATACATGATATCAGGCCGAGGGTTGTCAAATACATAAGACTCCCAACAATCTGTTTATAGAAATTGCTGTCTATTTTCCTTCCATCTTCATCTCTGGTAAGCTTAAAACCAGGAACAATTGGATTGTAGACTGCATTATTTCACTTTTCCAGCAACCATTAGCAGAAACCAATTTATTTGCCATGTCATATATATTAGCGCCGTAGTTATTTATACGGCCTTTCTGGGATAGTATTTTATCCAATTTATTTTCAACAATTTAAATTATATTTTCATCTAACGATACATCTGCTGTAACTCACAGAATTGCATAGATGGCCTTTCTCTTATTTATCTCGTGGAGCGTGCTCTTTTTCCAATCCAATCAAGCACAACCCCATGGTGTCCGGATCCAAAATTTGTGGGTCAATTTTGATGGCCAACCACTCCCCGCAACATACGCGGATAAGGATTCTTTCTCATAACTAAGCACTTGAGTCGTCGTTCCTCCTGTACTCTCTCTCAACCAAACCAGTATCCATTATTACTTGCTTGGAAGCTTTTGTCTTTTATAAGCCTCTCCCTTCCTTCTCCATTTCTCCGCCTACAATTAATCAGAGAGAGAGAGAGAGGTGTATCTGCAAAATTGAATAAGCCATTCTAAGCAAAAATTTACACCCATCTACCCAATCCACTTCTTCCATGTTCTCTTGTTTTAAAATAAAAGTAGTGATCCAGATGGCCATGGAGCTTGTGAGTGCTGCTCTTGGACCGATCAGATATAGATAGAACTGTGGGTGCTGTTGGGCGCCAAATTGGGTACGTGTATCGCTACGCAGAAAATATTCAGAATCTCCAACATAAAGTTGAAGAACTAAGCATTGCAATATGTAATATCCAAGGAAAGATTGAAGACGCAGGACTGTTGGATATATTGTTGGGCATGAAGCTTCTGATTGGCAAGGAAATGCAACGCGTCCAAAAGTCGATGCAAAGAAGTTTCTGAATGAGAATCTTTATGATAGACACGAGAGTTGCTTAAAAGGTTAGTATCCAAACATTTACTCACGATATGTAATTAGTAAAGAAGAAGACCACGGACGTCCTTCAGCTTGTAGAGCATGACAATATGTTCCAAACAGTTTCTCCACCTGCGCCTCTTCGACTCCAGAGCTGGGAATTCTTATTTTGAGGCCTTCGAATCTAGGAAATAAGCTTTTGAGGATATCTTGCCCTCATTTGAGGATATCATGCCCTCATTTGAGCATCATTACTCTTTTTTATAATTTCAATTCAAAATCAACTTTTCACTCCACGGTATCAACCACCGCATAAGTCGACTACAATTTTTGGGCTGTAACATAACTAAGCTTATTGTTGGTGCATGTTCCAACAAAACTCCCCGACCAAGCAAAAATAAACTAGACGCCACAAACATATTAAATCATGAACTTGGGACAGCATCACTAGTTCTAATGCTGTATTACCTTAACCATGCGATGACATTTTCTTGCCCCTTCCTCTAGAAAAACAGGAAAAACAAAATACATAACATAGCAAAAAACAATTAATCCGTCACTAAGGAAAAATCAGGTTCATCAGGCTTCTGCACCTTGAGCATCTCAATATCCTTCACCTTCTGAAGAGCTCCTCTCCTTGTGTTGGCAGCAAACCTTGAAGCCAGGATTGTGACCCCCAAGCGCAGTTGATCCCCCTGAAAACGATTTTCAACACCAGTTTTTTTTCCTTGTGTTTCATGTTCGTGATCATGATAAGGTTTAAAACTAAATGTCTCTTTACTACTGAGGGTCTTCTCAAACACCCGCTTCTTGTGCTGCCGCCAAGCAACCTGAATGAAACAGGCTGCCCATGTCCTCCACTGGTGGGAGTAGAACCGGAACGTATGCTGCAGCTTCTTGCTGTGCAAGCGCCTGAACTGGTTAGCCACGAACTTGAGATCTTCTGCACGCAATGCAAAAGCTTCCACTTCAACAAGAGCCTTCACTGTCCTTGTAGATGAAGGCAAGCTGACAGCAGACTTTGGGAGCAATGCCCATGAGAGTAGCTCCTCGCCACAGAAGTCACCTGGCCTCAAGGTGATTGAATTGAAAAACCCTGAGCGGCCTCCATTTGTTGTCGAGCTCTCAAGGCTTCCTCTAATAATGAATAGCATCTCTGAGACAGGGTCACCCTCACGTACTATGTAAGTGCCTTGGGTGCTTAGGGAGGATACCAGGCGCTCACATATGGCAATGAGCAGCTGATCATCCATTTGTGAGAAAAAGGGGACCTGCAAGGGATATAAGAGTCAAAAGGGATGTAACTTTTCTTGAAACAGCTAATGTTTTCTATAACTAAACGGGCTGTAAATGTTTCCATATTTCCAAAACAGAAAATTCTAGAAATCAGAATTGCAATACAGGGATTTTTTCCTCATGCATAGTTGACAAGTCAGAATTCATGATGCATATTCTCTAGTATATATTGCAAATTTGCAATAGCGGTGAATATGATGGGAACAACTTACCCTTCTAACAAGGTCCAAGCATAGGTGCTTTTTAATTTCTCGACGGAGATCAGTAGGTAATGCTTTGAGAACTGCCTCTTCATCAACTCCTCGAGTCGCAAGCCACTTGTATTGGACAAACTGGCGAGCACGTTTTCTTAGGTGTTCAGGGAGTTGTCGGTGTCTCATCCATTCCTCAGTGTCACGCTGCCTAAGCCTCCACTCTTCAAGTCTAACAGTGATGGATTGCAAGAATGTCTACAAGAAATAACACAGAACAGTTTCATGAAAATCTATATAAAGGGAAAGGAAAAAAAAGGAAAATATGAAAACAGACGAGTGTATCCAATGCCATTGAATGGGAGGAAAATATTGGCTGCAACTGCACAATCTGTGCTACGCAGTAGAGAATGTTTTAATTAACATGGGAGTTCAAATTCAAATATATTTCAATAGCAGAAAGTTGGCAGTATATATTCAGGCGAGCAAATATATGAAGTACAAAATCAAGCTGAAAAATATCTTCCGACACATGTATTTTGTATGATCCATAGAGAAGCTCAGGCTTTCGAAAATACTAGAGTGGAGATCTTGGAGAATTCCCTCAGAATGTAATGAAACAAAATGATTCAATAATTAAAATACTAAGCATGAACCTTACGCTCTATACACGGAGGTAATTTAACATTAATAAACTTATTATGAATCTCCAAGGTCTATGAACTGGGAACCTTTCATTATAGTAAAGAAGAGATGGAAAGGGAATCATCACGCCATTTCTACTCTGCGGTGTCCATATTTGCTACCTATGAATAGATGACATTGATCAGTATTAAAATTTGGGGTATCATATGTGAGACAGGGAGACAAAACAGAAGAGATGACAAAAGCTGGCAGATGCTGACTCTTCCCACAATGACTAGGTGAGGGAACCCCCGAGAACTGATTTATACAATAGAAAACGATATTATAAATTTATGGCCATTGGCCATGTAGACACAGGAAACTGCCATTATTAGTGTATCCTAAATTATTTTTATGTCTGGCCTCTCTAAAATCAAACACACATGAAGTCTGAAGTCTCCATTAGAAGGCAGTAAACAAGAAAATCCATTTTGAATACTACCTGCATGTTTCCAATTAAATGGGCAAACAGAACCAAACCCGAGATAGCAATAAGTATTGCAAAGGCAGTTTCCCCAATGAATGTGCTTGTAGATAGGTTCTGGCCATATGAACTGCAGAATTTTAAAAAGAGAGTTTCAGAGTAAGTAAGTTGATTTATATGGCTTCCATTTCCACGAGCCATCAACCCCCCACCCTTTTCCTCTTAAACAAAGCAAGTTTATCCAATGAAGGCCCAATTTCTCAGCCAATGAGCATAATATTTTTTATGACTTTAGTGTTATAATAGAGTGCCAAACAAACCCAAATTAGAAACCTATAATGCACTGCATACATGTAAATTAACAGTAAAACCACCCCTACCCCCACTTTTCCCTGCTACTAAGAAACTAAAAAAAACAAGAACAAAATCATAAGTGGATGAAAAGAAATGCTAACCATACCGAATAAATCATACCTCAAGTTCTGCAAGCCCCACCATAGACAGTAGAAGTACTTCTCAAGGAACTCTGATGAGACAACATCATTTTCTATTGCATTTGAAAATAGTCCATAATTGAAACCACCACCTCCAGAAGGATTACAACGATTAAACACACTAGTATTGTTTGCCCACAACTTTCGATCGTCATTGTCCAAAACATCACAGTTCAAGAACCGAGGAGAGCATTTCAGTGGGCCAAACTCCTGTTTACACACTGATTTCCAACACATGGCATGGCGTTCAATTGAGAGTAAATACCAAGATGCCCCTAAAACCTACAAGAAAACATATGAAACATATAACCAAGTAGGCAGTGTCTGCAAATATAGGAATAAATGACAATTGTCGCTATGGAAAATTGATGGAATTCAATAAAAAGTACATACATGACTGGCTAACATATAGAGGAGGAGATTATATGCAGCGCCGGCCCAAGTAGTCTTTGTAACAACTCCAGTAGCTTTGATAATCTGGGAACTTAATGGAAAGATCAAGTATAGTCTCGGAAAATACTGGAGCAGAACAATTAGTACGAGGGCATTGTTGGTGTTATCTCCATGGGAGTTCCGCATTGCCGGTAGAATGAACCATATAACAATCTTCCAAAAATGAAAGCCCATCAATGTTAGCTCTGCTTGTCATGTATGTACTAGACGCAACAAGTGTTATTATCTGCCTTTTCTTTTTTTCTTTGATGGCCAACCAAAGCTTTTCCCATTTTGTGATGTGTATTTCATGTGCATAAAAGGATAGAGATTCACCAAATCTCATCTCACTTCTCACTTTGTCTCCCTCCAGTAAAAGTACGTTCAGGATGAGTTAGATTGATGAAACATGTATCGATATTAACCAAATATATACGTCAGCATGGTACAGAAACTAAGCCCGTGTAAGTTTCTTTGAGTGTTGTAATGGAAATTGGAACAAATACACAATTGCGTGCTAATTCAACCAATATGACCACTGTAGAGAAACAAATTCATCAAAACGTACCTGAGGAAGGGGCAGTGTTGCAACAAGATCAATTAAGAAATCAGACTTCAAGTATCTCGTAGCAATCTTTTTGGGATCCAGCACAAGGTCACCCCTCCCAAACACTGTCGAGCTCGGTGCCACATAGGCAGTACGGAACTTAATTGACATATGCAACATATAGAATGCATCAGTCAGGGTCCGGAAACATGTCACACTGATGCCCAGGTTAACATCAGTGGTCATACACGACGAATCGCTGTTCTTCACCAGAGATGGCAGATAGAAAAACAAAGGGTCCACAAAGAGCCCCACTACGCATGAAAAGAGGAAAATCCGGTTCCATTGGGAAATCAGCTCACTTGCAGGATCAAGTATTTGGTGGCACCATGGCCTGTGACTCTTCTCTTTCAAAACACTCATACTCCCAAAATTGATAGCACCCATTGTTTGTGATTTCAACAGGGGGCTCCCAAAGTGTGGTTGTGGGGTGTCACTTTCCCATTGGGGAAGTTTAAAATTCTTTCTACTATCATGATAAAACCTACAAATTGCATACCCACTACTCTAAATTACCAGAAAATGGAAAAAGGAAACACAATAAAAGGGAAAAGAGGCTTACCTCAATAGTTTTTTCTTGGGCTCCATTTTTGTTTTTCTTGTCAGGCACGTACTTCCAAATAGGACACATAAGAAAAGAACAAATAAGAGCTAACAATGATTTCGACAGATATCATAGCTCTGTTTGTAGAGCAATCCTCCATGTCAGCCAGAATGCTTCCCAAGTGGACGCTGTGAAACCCTTTCAACAAGAGATTAAATTATAACCACATTCCATAACGTGGAATATGTTCCTACAATGACAATGGCAAAGGCAAAGGAAGAAGCTCATTTGCCTCAAACAAAATAAAGCCCCAAAAAACCATTCAGATGCTGAGAAAGAGAGACGAAAGTTGGGTGCAGAATTCTAGGTGTGAGAGAAAAAAGTTTTATCCATTTAGTGCTTTACCCACTTTGAGTGAGTGGAATTTAAGTCCAACTGCATAACATAAGGCGCAATGAATGTGAGATTATACTCGAATAGTCAAAGAAGAAGAACGGTGCACGTCGCAAGTGCTCTTTTATATATATATATATATATATATATATATATAAGAAAAGGAGTGCAATACAGAGTGCAAAATTAATATCTTATTTAATTTGATTAAAGGTTGTAATTAAATTTATATAATTCAAAAACAACCACCCCATCGTTGCCTCTCCTTCCCCTGCTGAGTCGTCGCGGTTCATCGTTCACCTCTCCTTCCCGTCGCCTCTCCTTCTTGCAGAGACCATCACTTGCAGTGCTGGCAGCGACCCCCTCCCATCATCCACCTCTCCTTCTTGCAAACACCAGCTCCAGCAGCAACCCCCTCCCATCGTTCACCTCTCCTTTCCGTCGCGAATAGCAGCAGGTTCTTCTTCAACGCCAATCTGGTATTGTTTGCTTCTACGATCTCTGTAATAACAACTTTTGTTATTGCAATTTGCAACACCAATCAGGAGGCTTTGACAGTAGAATATTGAATTAGTATTTCCTATAATATAATCAATTGAACTGCAGTAACAATCAAATGCCTTAATAATAAAAAAAAAATTGAAGGTTCCGTACTTCATCTCATAATCAAACAAGTACTTCATATAATCCCTATTCATCTCTCCTGTTTCCATGCCTCACCATCCATCTGCATATATGCGTTTCTCCACACTCCCTAGTCTAATTTCAAGTCGAACTGTTGTAGCCTGGGGGGAAAATAAACTCTCCTTTTATTATTACAAATGCTTTTACAAATTTTATAATATTGTTTATAATTTTATTCATAAGTCATATTGTTAAATTATTGATTATTGAAAAATCAAACTCAATGTGAGCCTCCTAATTCTTGATGTGAGTTTTTTGTTTTCTTAATTCGTGGTTTGATTACAATTCTCTTTGTGGCACTATTGGTTTCATGTTTTGATAACTAATGCTTTAGTTGGTTTGCACATGTATTATGCAGTCCTGGCAAGTATTATACATTGGATTTTCTATGGAATTTCGTGAGATTATTACAATTTTCTAACTTTACCTCACTATTTTCTTCCTCATATGAAGCACGTATAGTTAAAGCCCAAAGAAGTGCCGTCTTCGATTTATAATATTAAATCGAAGTTCATGACTTTAAACTTTTGTAAGTCACTTATGTTGATTTTTTGTAAGTCACTCATAGTTATTGTTTAATAGCTGTAGAGAGGATAATTAAATAGTCCATTTTAACTTGGCAATAGATTTTACCTGCTTCAAATGTGTGGGTGTTATTTGTAATACAAAAATGCTGTCTTATTTCTGCTTACTGAATTTGTTAATTTACTTTTTCAGGATGATTGTTGGAATTTATGGAGAGAAGGCTAAAGGAGAATGGAATAATGTGACAATTTTAAATTTTTTTGGAATAATGTGAACTGAAAATGCATCCCGCATCTATGTCAAGATCGATATATGTTTTGCATGATGGGTGTTCAATGGGAAACAATCTTCACATATTTTTTCATGGAACCACTTGAATCAAAACCCCAAAAAACAGGATCTCTGGCATCACCCAAAGCCACTTCCAAGATATCTTAGGTGCTTGTGCTTCATGGCCGATTGTTTCTACTTCATTTTTCTTGGGCATTTTGTCAAATATATTATCGTCAATAACTTCTTATACATCTCATCCTCATCAATGACCCTTGATCATGCCCTTATTAGAGTTAGTTGTCACCAAAGATGGTGGATGCTTTGTGCAACTCTTCACCTTCCCCTCTCCGCATATGAGAACAAACAATGGAAACTAAAAAAAACAAAGATCATTTTTTTAGAACAGACAACAAAACTTAAAACAACAAAACAAGAACAAAAAGAATAATCGAATGACATAAGATAGGCGATGATGAGAGAGGGTCGCTGGAGATGCAAACATACTTGATTGGCACTAGTGTTTGCAAGAAGGGGAGGTGGATGATGGGAGGGGGTCACTGCTAGCACTACAAGCGATGGTGTTTGCAAGAAGGAGAGGCGACAGGAATGCAAGGTGAACGATGAATCGACTCTCGAGAGGGAGGAGAGACAACATCAGGGGAAGAAGAGGCAACGATGGGATGGTTGTTTGAAAAATTAGATTTAGTGTAAGGGTATTGTTGTATTATATAAATTTAATTATAGCCGATCAAATTAAATAAGATTTAAGGGATTAATTTTGCATGCACTCATTTTCTTTTAAATAAGATTGGAATTTGTATTCCAAGAATTTAAAATATTTATGAGATAAGAATTTCAATTTAAATCTCACCGCACAACAGATTGGAAAAGTATTTATTAGCACTAAAATGTAAAAGAGAAAAGTCTAAATGAAACCGGTGTTACCTTCCAGTTGCATCTTCGGTTAACAAGGCAATTGTCATATCAGTAAAATTACTTAAAATTTAACGCATAACATACTATATCTGAGATAGAGATAAAGAGAGCGGGAGAGGTAGGGAGGGGCCTGGAATGGTGCATCTGGACAGGAAAATGTAGAACACGGCATAAAATCTGGATTTAGAGGCAAAAGGGGTTGTTTTTTGAAAATCCAAGAACGGAAAACCCCCTATGGGAGGGACTCGTGCGTCTCGTCAATACCTACAAAATAAAAAATGGCCTAAATTGAACCTGTGCGTAAAATTATGGTCATTTAAAGTTTTCGACGATATTGCAATTGACGAAACCCAGAAACCCATAGATTTGGCCGTGGGAGAGATGATCAAGACTTGCTCGATACTTGAGACATGCTCGAGCCTTAGGCTCAAACACGCCTTGAGCAGGGTGGCTTCAAGCGCATATGCTCGAGCTTGTGCTCGATGCCTATTTGAACTTGAGGCTTGAGCAAATGCACTCAAGCAGAGGCTCGAGCGATGTTCGAGAGCGCATCGAATCGTGGAAAAAAATACTAATGTAAGTTATTTTACGTCATCCTGAAACTCAAAGATACCGCAATACCAATTGTAACTAGCACTGTGCAAAGTAAAATACATATATTAATTCATTCCTCAAGTTTTTTTTCATATACTTATGTTTTAATGATTATGATCACGTACAGTCCTAAGATTTTTTTTTTCAATTATTATTCATTGTCTAAATTGGCGTCATATAAATGTGTTGTATGGGTTTGCCACGTTTCTTTCCTGCGTATTTGCGGTGTCACACATACACATGTACATGACGCTTGAAAACAACCAAACGATCGCAAAAGAACAAAGTCAAACGCGTACATCACGCTCGACAGAGAGTAGATATGCGTGGAGATGAAAGGAATTGAACCTTCGACCTTATGCTTGCTAAGCATGTGCTCTACCATTGAGCTACACCCCCAATCAGTAGTGTTAGTGGGAAAAAAGCTTTCTTGACTACAAAATACAGAATAATCGAAGGCACATTGCATGAAGTTCTTATAGGTCAGAATTACAATTCAAAAACTGCACCTCAGGCCCAACCGCCAGATTCTACCCACTTTCTTTACTAGTAAAATCTGAACATACATCACTGATCACTAACAAATTCTCAAGCTTGAACTTGCCATGCTCTTCAATTTTCGTATTATTTAAATTAATGCGCATGCAATGCCAAGAGTCTGAGTCAAATCTTTTTTAATAGCAACAGTTGGTCAATTTAGTAATGACTAAATAATTTAAAAGAAGTTATTTTTAGTTTCGTTGAGTAAAAAAAACTATGAAAGTAAAATAAATATATGAGTGTGTTATATTAAATGTTATAAGTGATTGGTTGTGGCTCATATATGAGAGATACCAGTAGGCCGGCCAAGCAAGTGGAGCATCGCAGAGTGAGGGACCTTTTCCCTTATTGGAGTTTTTCAGGTAGAAATAAAATAAAATTATTGTTAATGTTCAAAAAGATAAAAAATCCAATCTTACGTGTGTTTGGAGCTTTTCCCTTATTTTTTATATCTCTATGCAATTGTTATGGTTTTTGGGTATGATGTTCTGTGTTTCCATTATGGGTTTGGGAGTCTAGTTTGTGATTTCTTTGCGCTATTGATATGGTTTTTGGATTTGTGGTCTCACAATATCAGAACCATGCATTTGTGTATCAGCTAGCTACTGGAAGTTCTACTTAATAATGTAGCAGTCCTCAAACATATGGTAGTCTTTATTTCCGAGGGAACTCACGAGTTTGATAAATTGGTAAAACTTTCACTACGGTTAAAGTGTTCGACATGCTTCCGCCAGTTGTAGTTGATTTCATCTTTCCCAAGGCTGAGGCGTGTTCATAGTTCCTTTTGCCTGTCTCTCTATTTCCCCTTTTTCCATTGTGACAACTGACAATGCAGGTATTGTTTATCTGTTTAAAACATAGTTTTAGTTCAGCAATGAATGGATCTTCGTAAGCTTCTCTTTGTTTGAGTTTTATCAGCTGTCCGACATAAATTGGTCATTGCAGGAATCACTAGACATGGACAAAGGAGAGCAGCATGATTTTCATCCAACGTTGAGGATTGTGAAACCCGTCAAACAAAATCTGTAGCTGTTTTCCCAAAACAAAACAGACAAGAGCTTTGAATTGAATATGATACCAGGCACACCCAGTCTTGTCGGAGGCAACGCAATGCCACATGTTTTTGTAAATTGTTAAGACCTTGCCTCGAGTTTGTAAATGGGAGTTCTTTCTGCTGTGATATTGTGAGGACACTAATCTTTCTTCCCCACACGCAAACACCATATCTCAATCCAACCCAGCCAGGCTGTTGGTCGACCAAATTATAGGTGTGAGAGTGAGACCAAAGATGCCTTTGGAGTTTGGGGAGACAGAGTGGCACGAGAAAGGTATGTGGTGGGGCTAGTGGATCTATGAGAGTGGAAGGAAGGCCGGTGATGGCTACATGTATTGAATAGATCAACTGTGTGTGGTGCACTTTGGTGCCGTGTGCCTGCAAGTTACACATCTGGCCCGCACCCAACATGAACTTACTGCTACTGTGTCTGAGACAAGTCTTCAGTTAGGCCACTCCTTTTCTTTCTTAATATAAATGTGAATATATATCATGCAAGGGAACAATGTAACAAAAACACCTAGCTGGTTGATTTCTTTGTCCTTATTTTAGCAGGCCACTCAATAAGTGAGCCCCTTTGTCCACTGCTCACTGGCACTGTCCCCCACCTCTCTGGTCTCCTAAATGGCAACTGCACATTGCTCGACCTCTTCCTGTCGGGTTAAAATAATTTTCAGTAGGCCCTCGGTTAATCAGATCAGCCGGTGCGGGGGAGCTGTGGGAGACAGGTCTCTCGTCTATCCCTGATTTATTGCCGGGTTTTATACAGGGACAAAATGGGTGCTTCTCTCCCAGTCCATATGATATTGAATTTTAATGCCCGTTTGGTGTAACAAGCACAAAGAGTTTTAATGGTACGAAAATCCTCAGAGTTGGGAAGGTGATTAATCTTGCTTCTCCGTAAGAGATAACCGTCATCTGAGATTAAAACGGTCAAATTTTATATTATGTTATGAAATTTCTATGTTCTTCACGAGTTTTAAAATGGTACTGTTGATGACAGTTGTACGTTGTTGTACACGAAATCAAAATTTACCTTGGGGATATTTTAGTTATATTTGATGATGATATATAATTTGCCTATTAAAGATGCATCCGCCGTGGGTCTCTCATCCCGCGCCACATGGTTTGGCCATATACTATACTGTTGTTCCAGGTTGATTTGGATATATAGATGTGGTGGGTTTTGTCTCAAGTTTGGCTTTAATGAATCACGTGCTGTTTTTATTGAACTTTTTGTTGAAGATGTGATGAATTGTTTTACGGAGAAATAAGCCGTGAGATTAGTAGGCTGTAGGCATTACAAAACTACGTAACTTGAATCTCTGTGCATGCATATTGTTTGCATTAACGTTTGTCAGATATTAGAGATTAGAGAAGCACTAAATTTAAATTTAGACGGTAAAAGTCAAATTTAATTTTAACTAATTAAATTTAACCAATATTACTGAAATTCTAATGCTTTTAATTTTGTCATCAATTGACTATGTAATTTAATTAAATCGACCATTGCGTCATGAGATGATGATTGGTGTATCAAGGCTCTATCCTCAACAACTCTTGTATGCCGCATTCTTACACTATGTTTGGTATGTGTAGAAAAATCTAATAGTAACTTTCAACGATTTCTTTTTTATTACATTGGGTAAAATCTAATAGTAACTTTTTTTAACTTTCCTAATCTTTCACACATATTTTATACAAGGATAAAAACAATATTTTATATAAACAAATATTATTTTTTTAATATTTTTTTGTCTTATCAAACTATTTTTTCATATATTAATAACACAACCAAACAATCATATGAATTTTTTTCTACATATTTTATTTCCACCTCTTTTTTTATTGCCTCTTTTTTTATTGCCCTTTTTCCATCTAAATCTTTTCTGCCCTTTTTTATATAAAATACCAAACAAAAGGCTATTGTACATTTATGCATCCTTCTCTTTATCAGAAATGCTTGAGCATAGGTGTGTAGTAAGATTTTGAGTTAAGTAAATATGAATATTTTGTATGCTATTTATTATTAATGTTATTTTGATAGAAAACTATACCAACTTAGGTTTTAGAACCCAATATTTCAGTAGGTCAAAATAAATAAAAATTAGTCACCAATTTTGTTATGTCTCGAACTTTCAACCCGCAAAAATCAATTGCTAAATTCCCATGTCATCACCTGAAGGGACAAAAGATTAGTGAAAATACCTAAAAAGAAACCTTAGCACAGGTGTTGCTCCTGATCCACTCCACATATGACACACAATACAAAAATCTCATTTCAATCCAAACGGTATATACATAATTTTTCCCATGGGGTTACATCATGTTCTTACAATCCAACCAAATACAAACAAATATAATAAGGTCTCCATCTTGGGTGAACCTCCTAGCTTCCGTAGGCACCTAAAACAAACAAAGACAAATACAACAGGACAGGTGAGCAACCACAGCTCAGTAGGAATCATGTCTCCCCGATCCATCCCAACCAGGGCTACAAACAAACCGAACCAAATCGAATAGTAAGGTATTCGAACGTATTCGCTACTATTCATTAACGAATTGAACCGTACAAGAATATTCATAAAGAGTATCAAATATTTTAATTATTTTTTTTACCGATATTTAATAATAGACTAAAGATATTTGTGTATATTTGATCCAATGGAGAGCCATAGGACCAAATATTTTAAAATGAAGAATATTAGTATCGAATATTCGGTCCAATGGAAAATAATTAAAATATTCTCTTTAGACAAAGCCAATAGAGGCATAGGAGTGGATTTTAATATTATATATATTTAATATTAGCTAAGAGTACTAATTGTCAGGGTATATATATAATTAAAATATTCAATACTAATACAATGAAGATATTTGTGTATATTTCAATAGTGCGTATTCATTAAACCCTAAGAGAGAAAATAAAGAAGGAAGCATCTCATATCTTTCCATGTGTCCAGTTGTCTAGAATTCATCATTAACATTTAACATAAGTTTTCTTGTATGTCAAAAATCTTGATTAAAAATAACATGGGCTCAAGATATAATTCAATTTACATTGTGGACGGAGAAAAACTTATGAAAAATCTATACTAGACATCATAAAAGATATCAGAGATTTAATTTCTTACTTGTTTATGTGATTAGCTATAAACGAGAAAGAACATTTACTAACAAGCAAATTGGCATTACTTTTCTCTACTAAGATACCTAGCTTATTGATTCAAGAGCTACTGATCATATGACTAGTAATTACTCTCTAATTGCCTCTTTAGGACCTTTACTCGTGAAGTCGGTTCAGGTTGCTAATGAGACTCTTATGCTAATTACTAGGTTTGAGAATGTCTCACTTTCACGTATGTTTTCTATACCTTACATCTTACTTGCTCCTAAACTCTTTAATAATTTTTTCTCTATTAGTCAAATTACCAAACGTCTTAATTATTCTGTAACCTTTTATTCTACTCATTGTGTGTTTCATGACAATCTCACGAAGATTACGATTGGTACTAATAAAGAGAGAACATTAAGGTCTAAGCTTGGTTAGGGATTCCAAGTAAGGAGTGAGATACTTGACCAAGAAAAAAAAATGCTTATCCATTTCGTGTGAATAATACATTTATACTAAAAATTATTGTGTTCGATTTAAAATTAATGTCAATAAAAGTTTTATTCCTTTTTCTTGTGTCTATATTAATGTTTGGGGTCCTTTTTCTACTTTTACTTCGAGACAGGTATTTTTGTGACTTTTATTAATGATTACACTAAAGTATGTAGGTCTTAATAGTGAGCCTAGAAAGGGAGCGAATAGACTTTCTTTGCGAAGCTTGACTCTTTTATAGACTTAGAAGATTTAAGGAAAAATAAAGATTTAAGTGTTTACAATATATCCTAATACACTTCAGATCAATGAGGAATATTCTAACAATTTGACAACAAGTTAATGCACAGAGGCTTAAGACTATGAGAGACAAACTGTAAGAGAGGACAGTTTATTGAATGTTCCTCAAGCTTGCTGTTACATATCATTGGTCTTCCAATAAAGAGCTTACCGATCGATTTGGGTTGGATTTCAATGCTATTCAGATATTAGATCTTCAAAGAGATGTTTTCTGAAGTAATTGTCTCGCATGTACATAACACTAAAGTATTTTCACACTTAGTTTCTCTCATTATTTTTGGGAACACTTAGATTCAACTCTCCAAAAGTTATATTATCAATGCTCATGAGTTGTTTTTTTTATTTTCCTCGGAGTTCCCATTTATCGTTTTTTGCATGTGAGAATTAATTAATGCACAATGCATGTGCGCACACATTCCAATTCCCAACAACCTGACCTCCCACCAATAAAATACGATAGAGGTTAGGAATTATCAAATCTACCCATATCATGCAAATTAGTTGCCCATACCTTCTCTTTAAAAATTTCATCTGTTCATCTATTGTTGGTAGATAATAGTCATTAATGTGATTGACTTTAGAGAGTAGCGTGGCAAGGATGATGAAACCCTAGCCGATACTTATTGCTAAGTGAATGTGCTAATTTGGGTTTAGATCTCTGTATACCTCAAAGTTGTGGTCACACTCGAAGATAACAATAAAATTATATTTTGAGTTTTAAGTGTGATTGCCTCGACGCTCCTCCTCAAAGGTTTACTAAGGTCATTTTTCTTTCAAGTTCTTTAAAGTTCTAGCCTCGAAGATCCTTGCTTAGAAGATGTGTCTACCTTCATAATAATAACAGTCCTTTTAAGTAGGTAGCCTCAAAGCCTTAAAGCCTTGAAGTTTTTGATAGCGTTGAAGCCTTCAGACTTAATTTGACAGTTGTAGCATCGACTTTTAACTTTGATGCCTTTAAGTCTTCGGATTTTCAAGTTTATTTTCATAAACTTAGCCAGCATCCTTATAAGATTTTGACTCTTTAGCCCTTCGAGTCTTCAAGTCTTCGATATGACTTTGCTTAACTTGGGTGATCTCCTATTTGCTAAGTGTTTCAAGTCTTCAAGTTTGTGTCCATAGTTTTCCTCTTGTGATCACAAGGGTTGAGTCTAAGACTTTTGACCCTTTCAGGCTTTGACTCTTTTACTCATTTCAACTATCTTAACATTTTAAGTAGTCTTTGACCTTTCGACCTTCGAGTCTTTAATTCTTTGGTATAAGGCGATACATTTGACAACCTCCACTATCTTCAAGTACCTTCGACCCTCTGAGTCTTTGGGTCTCTAATCTAGTTCATACACAATGATCACTCTTCTTTCTCAAGGCTTTGACTCTTTAACCCTTCGAGTCTTTGGTTTTTCAGGTCTTTGGGTCTTCAACTAACAAAGTAAGTTAGATATATTTGATGAAATTTAAAAGTGATGTAATACATGTCATTCGTCAATTCTATCATATAATTGTCACACAATTTCATACCCCAATTCAAATGTTTCATTTTGAGAACGATCATGAATTTGTTAATCAACCTCTATCTGATTTTTTAAAAATGACATGGCATCCTCCATCATACAACATGAGTTCACACACCACAACAAAATGATATAACATAACACAAAAACTAACATCTCCTCGAATGCCTAATCGACTCATTGACTATCAAACTCCCTTGAGGATGTTATCACGCTTCCACCACATCTCTTTGGCTCTTAAATTTTGTCTTAAGGTTTTTAGTTGTATGTTATGTTCATGTACAACAACTCTATAAGAATAAACTTGACTTTCGTGTCCTCAAATATGTGCTTTTAAGTAAATATTATGTGTCTATAGATGTTCAGTTTTGTGAACAGGTTTTCTACTTATATGAAAAAATGTCTTTTGTTCCTCTATGGGGGGAAAACAACTATGGTTAGATGAAAAAAAATATGAATTTTAGGGAAAGGAATGATTCAACTATTATAAGTGAGGGAGTCTTTAGCTACTCCTAATATTGTAGTAGTTAAACCAAGTGAGAGTGAAAAGCTAACTCAAGTATTTGACAAATACTACTAAATACAAAATACTATATTTGACTTTGATCATCCTCTCAATGCTAACTCAAGTATTTGGGATTAATCATGTATTAGTTGGGTGAGTCAAGTGAGCTAGCTCAACCTGAATGAGTTTGAATCAAATGTCTACACCATGAAGTACTTAGATCTCAAAGTGACTAAAATCAAAGTATTATTATTAACACATGCATAAAGCGATTATCAGTTATACTTAGAAGTCATTCAATCAATATTTTGGATAGTTGTAAAGAGTAAGTAATCTAGTTGTATTAAAGGCATCTCTGATACGATAATGGAAGAAAATATTATTGCCGACATTTGTGAAGTTGATGACATGACTAGTTGATGTGTTGCGTTATATTTAAAAAGACGGTATGGAGCTTTGAAGATATTTACAATTCTAACTATGAACTAAATGCAAAGATTCACTTACATTTTGGTTCTATACCTCTTCGTCTCTTTCACTTACGCAATTTTGATAAAAACAATTAATTGATCATTGACTAATGTGAAAACCCTAGAATTGGATGTATTGATTAAAAATTAAGTACCTTGTGATTTTGCTTGAGATTAATTGATTTTGAATTAAAACTTTATGTTGTTATGGTTTTAGAATCCTGTATTTGTTGATTTTATGCCTAAAAAGATTGGTTTTGATGCTTGGATGGTTAAAATTGGGTATATTTGACAAAACTGGGTTAAAACCGGAAGTGAGAATTTTGTTGTCTCACAGCTGCGGCCATTGTATACGATGCTCCATCTAGACTATTGAGGATTTGTTTAACATGCGCTGTGACATGAAGATCAAAAAGAGATCAGCTTCCTCATGGGTTGGCAGAAGAAAGGATGTGAATGAAGATAAAAAGACTTAACGTATCTTTCACCATCAAGTTCAGGCCAGCAGTATTGTATTGATTGAAATAAATTTCGATGGGATATCATGAGGGCTCTGATCTCTTTATAATAGCACTCCTGCTTTGTCAATTTGCACAACCAACACCCAGTGAGTAGGTAACATGTCAATTAGCTTGTAATGGCATTTCAGGCCACAAACAATTTCTTCCTCTTGCATAGTCCATTTGGAGGGGATCACTCTTCTTTTGAGAACTGTTGCAAGAATGAGATTGGAATCTGGTTTGTGAAGGAAATGAGTCAAATGACACATTTTGCTACTTCCTTGACTTATATATATATATATAAGAGAGAGAGAGAGAGAGAGAGAGAGAGAGAGAGAGAGAGATTTTAAGTTCAGGCATTCTTATAAGAGAGTTATCAGACCTTAAATCCTAACTTTTTTGTGTAAATGGTTGATATTAAATCTGTTTTTAAAAAATTATATTTAATTTCAACTATTTATTAAAAAATGAACAGATTCCTGCCTAAGGACCTGACAATAATATTTCTCTCTATAGGGGCTTTAGGCCACCCATTTCATGATATTTTGAGTCAGGCCTTGATTCTGCTCTTAGTTACAACTAGTCTAGCAATGGAATGAGGGTATGCAAAATCATGTTAATATATTTAGGCATACAGCCACCCACATTTTTTTTTACTGAAAATTTACCTGTGCAAGGATATGACCTAGAACATTTGAAATTAAGAATAACCGTCTTTCTTGTCTTGCTCTTCAGCCTCCTTGTTGGCAGTTTCAACAGATCTGAAGAAGAAGAATGCCTGCACACAGCACCCAAGTTTCAAGTAATCCTATAGTACTGCTAGTGTCAGACATAAATCTTTGAAATAAAATGCAGCAACTACCAATAATGCGAATTTATATAACTAATAAAATTACTAACCTAATGCCCACGTGCATTTACATGTGCTCCATTCTCTTTTGTTATGAATTGATAGAAGTTTTTCTTCAATACAATAGCCATTGCATTTACCTTACTTTTCCCATATTCTATTGTTTGGTTGCCATAATAGTTATTTTTATTGAGGGATAGAGAGGTCTTTTCATATAAAGACTAAAGTCTTATAAATAGTGGTACATTGTAATAGTCTAATATTGGACACAACGAATAAAGATTCTTCCTTCTATTCTATACCGAAGAAAGAATAGAAGGAAGAAGACTCAGTCGTCTTTATTCGTTGGGTCCAATATTAGACTATTACAATGTACCCCTATTTATAAGACTTTAGTCTTTATATGAAAAAACCTCTCTATCCCTCAATAATTTTAAATCACTAAAATAAACAAATGTTGATTATTTCTTTTTGCAATTAGCACTTTAAATTTTATTTTTTAAATAATTTCTAATACAAGAATTTCATAGAATTTTTATTCAAATCCTACATTATGTTAATCCATTTTGTGAACCATGACCCCATAATCACATGTGGTAGTCTAATTTTTTAACAAGTGTGGCATTGAGAAACACCATTGAATCCTGTTGATTCTACCAAAACACCTCTTCGAAACATATGGTTTAAAAAAAAAAACTAAAAGGAAAAGAAGCAAAGGGATAACTCACCGCAGAGGGGATTCCAGTGAAGGCAAAAAAACCAAGCAATGGAGCATAAAAGACACTATCTGACTTCACGATCCCAAAAATGGGGTTCTGGTTCACATACTCGAAAGCAGAACCGATCTGTATGTCATAGTGGACAATTTATTAGTAGAAACTGCTAAGATAGGGAGCAAAAAAAACTGAGTTAGATCGTCTCCTGAGAGTCATTCTTCAGGAGAGAACATGTTATCCAATGGTCTTGATTATTTATCTATTTGGGTCCCTCAGAAGAGAGAAACTATTACATCAGAAACTTTGGACCATTGAATCCACATGTCATCTCTAAGGGTGGTTTGTCAAATGACTCAAATCATCATACCACCCAAGGAGGATTTGATTTGAACTTACTGCAGCAATAGCAATTACTGCCGAGGCCAGTAAATAAACATAGGATGAAATCTCAAAACTTTTCTGCGGTGCAACCTCCTTGCCTTCATCCTGGGATGCCCAAGGAGGAGGCTGATCAGAACCTGGTCTAGCCCATGATGGGGTTGTTTCTTCAGACTCACTTGGCTTCGCAGAGCCTTTGGTTTTGGCAACCACACGAAAACTTTGAGGCAGCTTCCTTGTTTTTTGACTACCACAGTTGCTGTGACTCCTTGCTAATGAGCTGGGGCTATCTGAAATGAGCTTTCTGGAGCCGTGGATCAAAATTGAAGGCAACAAAGCACAAAAAGTTGCAGCCATTACTTCTCTACTTTCCTTTCCGTTTGAAATTTGTCTTATGTTCACTTTAGATGAAATTAAGTGCCTGGAAAAGGAAATTATGAAAGGCAACAAGATTTTCAGAAGCTTTGTAGTATGCCACTAACACCTTAATCACTTTTTAAGCAGAAACTATGAACCAACTCTCTCTCTCTCTCTCTCTCTCTTCCAATTTATATTTAATCAAAGTAAAACAAACAAAGGAACATACTTCCCATGACACTAGATGCGATATCTCAACCATGGTTCGCAACATCGGCCGAGATGTCTGTATCTCGGCCGTTTCGTCCGGGTATCGGCAGCTGGCGATACGAGATTTCGGGACGATGCAGCGAATCGGTTCATCTCTCTGCCATCTCGTCCGAGTTATCGGCCGAGACGTCAAGCGACGCCGATATCGCGTCATCGACTCGCGAGCTGCCGACGCCCTCGTCCAACGGGGAGGCAGAAACTTACCGCAAACGGCACGCCGACGCTACGCGACGCAAGAAGCACCGAGTTTTTTTCTCCTTCTGCTTCTTTTTAAGCTTCCCCACTCGCGGATCTGCCTCTCCAATCGACACCTTCTTCTTTCTTCTTCACGGATCTGCGCTGCTCGCTGCCGTGGTGTTGCCGCTGCCGATCAACGCGACGAGGTATGAATTTATATATTAAATGATAACTAATAATTAATTAGTTATTTAATTGTATAAATTATTTAGTTAATTAAAATTTTAACTTTAAATTAGAATTTTAAATGAATTTAGTTAATTTAATTAAATAGATATTATTAAATTAATATTAAGAATTATTTTTATTTATAATTATACATCTCAATTAATAATTAATACAAGTTATTCTTAGTATAACTTGGTCTTTTTATTTTTAATTTGTTAAATTAATTAGTATAGCTTATTTATAAAGATAGCATTGGTTTGACTATGCCGTCCTCAACAATCAAAGTGCATTTATTGTTACATTGAATGTCGCATTAATAACTATCAACAACCATCACCAAATGAACAATGAAGATAAAAAAATCCAGTATGGGCATGCACTATACAGCATGAGCAGCGGATCTGCAGGATATGAGCAGATCCCCTCATCTTTTGTACTTCTCACAATTTAATGGCAGAAAGTAATTTTGTCAGAATGAAAAGGTGCGCACACATGCACTTAAACATTAAACTAATAAAGCTAATGAAAAACAAGAACTTGAAACTCCAAGGAAAATATATAATCAATTCTCACATAAAAAACAAAATAACTTTTGAGAACCAATCGAGAGTTCCAACGCAAGAGAGAGAAAGCGAGCAAATACCTTGCAAGTGATGTGCGCATGAAGAAAAAAGAACAAGATCATACCTAAAGAATTATTCAACAATCTTATTCAAAAATCCAGTACGACCATCTTGTTAATATCTATGTTGATCATCCACAATCAACATCATCACTGTAGAATATTCTCGTTTAGTCTTTATGTATTAACTTTAGCCGGAATATTCTGATCTAAAGTCTTTAATGTTAAAATCATTAAATCATTACATATATATCTACTAGCTCATTATTACTACTATATTCTTTTGTCCTACTCTCATTTCTAAACTCACGTTGGATTAGTATAAGAGCAGTTCTACAATTCTCTATAGAGATCCCTAATGGAAAATTCTAGTAGATCGCTCCCACTCAAGCTCTTGCTCCAGTTAAGGAACAAGAACCAAGTCTAGCTCCCGTACTGGAACCGACAGGAGAACAAAAGCAAGAACAACCTAACACCAGCGACAGCAAGAAAGAACAATAAGACTTCTTTGATGTTCTCCCTAGCTCATCATCACAAGTTTTCTTAAGCACACCAGCTCGCTTCCCAAAGTAGAAAGCTAGAATGAGAGCACACTTGGACATGCTTGACACCTTTCTGTGGGAAATTATTAGAGACAGACCTTATACTCCAAGAGAAATCCAAAGAGGTCGTCTAACTAGTAAAGTTCTAGACAGTTAGACCATGGTGGAACAGAGAAAAGTGAAGCTCGGCTACAAAGCAAAAGCCATTATTTTCTCAGCTCTCGACGATGACATGTTCACTGATGTGTAGGACCTTAACATTACAAAACAAGTATGAGATAAACTGTCTCATTTATGAAGGTGATGAGCAAATAAGGGACAACAAGATTTTTATACTCAAACAGGAGTATGAGGCCTTCAGATGTGAACCCAAAGAATCTATTAACAATATTTTCACTAGCCTCGTGCAAAGGATGAAGAGCTACAATGTAGAGATCTCTCAGAAGGATAAAAATGATAAATTTCTGAGATCTTTACCTCTAAGACTACTAATCAAGACTTCAGCCATCCACCAACTGAAAGAGTGGAAAACTTATGCATTGGAAACACTATATCGAGACCTCAAGACATTCGAAATGCAAAAAAATAACTTGAGGCCTTTGAGAATCCTTCCAAAAAGAAAGAGAAATTTGTTGCATTTTAAGCTGCTAAGCAGAAGGATAGTCCCTAGAGAGATTTTGTTTTAACAAATTGGAATAATTGGAGGAGGTGAACAAATTGGCTGATTTGGGGGATAATTTGTGGGGGAGGACTGTTTTTATTTTGTTAGTGGCCCGGGAGTTATAAATGAAGATAAAGACAAGTTTATTAATCCACCCTTTCTCCTTTTTGCAGTTAAGTAAGAACTGTAAAGCTATAGAGGATGCAGAAACTTCTCTGAAAACAAAATACACAAATGTATCTAATAAGGACATAGCGGAAGATAAACTCAATGAGTTTGTTGTTGATCTTGATGGTCTGGGTTGTGAGATGGAGAGGTAAAAGTCCTGGTAACCAAAGTTGTAGCCTTTTTTAATGCATAGATTGCATTGGTTTGGATTCATCATTCACTTGATTTATAATTAATTTTTTCTCCTTATTAAATTTTATCATTCTGTAATGTATTGAAGGTGAATAAATTTGTTTTGTTTGTTATCCCCTATTATTGTCTAATAAAAATATCTTTTCATCATTAATAGTGGTGGTAAGAAGTTTGGACCCAGAAGAAATTCTGGTTTGCACCTTATTTTAGGAAAATATTGTCTGTTTTTTCTTAAATTTTACGTGATTATTCAATAGAAAAATTCTTTCATTTGTATACTATATAGGAGTTTCATTATAAACACATAAGTTTATAAACAACAAGAGCTTCATTCTTCCACTTAGGGCCTCCCAAACTGCAGAACCGATATTTCCGGCATCCTTTCATGAAAATAAACAACTAAGAAATTTGCTAGGGAGTATTCAATAGTATACTATATCTCATTCTCCACCACTGCATACTTTATTTATTTTATGCTTATTTCTTATTTTTAATTTGTAAATTTAATTAAAACCCGATTAATGGTAATTTATTTTACAGATACATAGATTTTAATTAGGCTAGACTTATGTTGTATGTTTGACCTCTATTTCTAGTGTTTTAAGGTAATTTAATTTGTTCATCACCAACGACATGATTGGTTTTTTTACAAATATTAGTTTCAGAGCACACAACACTTCAATTTAGCTACGCTATTATTATAGATAATCGTGTTTTTATTACAAATTTTGAATGAAATTAATTGACAATTAGATTTGATTAAAAAATTATTTACAATCTTACCGGCCGTTTGAAGACTTACGAAAATAATTTAATAAAATAATGATAATTCAAATTTTAATTTACAAAATAATTTCCTTATAATTGAAAAAAAAATAATGACAAATTTATTTTAAAAAACAAAACAAAAAAAATTGAGACGCTAGTGTTTTTCTTTTAATGTGGCTTATATTTTTCTCAAAAGAAAGATTTTTACAGTCAATGTTATAGTAATTCGACATAGTCAATTAACATGACATGTGACACATCAATCAGTAACTCATTGACAGTTTACCTAGTAATCCTTAAGCTAGTGCTCAATATCTTGTATATCGAGCAATTAGAGGAATACATATCAAACAAGAGTTCAAATATTATAAGTTAGTTGCTCAATAAGCAAAGTATGCGGCATGTTGAGTACTCGATATCTTGCATATCAAACAACGAGAGCAATACGTATTGAGAAGGAGTTTAAATATTACAAATTAGTTACTCGATAAATAAAATGCTCAATATGTTGCATATTGAACAACAAAATAAATGCATATCGAGCAACGAGATAAATGTATATCGAGCAAGAGTTTAAATATTACAAGCTAGTTGCTCGATAAGAGTGTTCAAAATGATGAGTTCTGAATATCTTGCATACCGAACAACAAGACGAATAACATATTGAGCAAGAGAACAAATATCGAACAGTGCAATATCGAGTCTAACTAGCATTGTCATATCAGCTTACTATGCTGAATTGCCGTAGCAGCAAACAAATATCATTACCCTATGCAGAATTACTTTTTACAAAGCTATACAAGCTGTAAGAGGCGAGATAAATGAAAAGAAACCTAAAAATGATTATACAATTGAAAATTTTAAACTTGTTTTGAATGTAGCACATATGGTTTGAATTTATTTTTTCAACTAATATACATGCTCTCGATGGTATAAGTCATATTAATTTTGCTTGTTTTTTTTCTTTTGTTATACTTTTATTAATTAATTATTGTCATTTGGTTGATTGCAAGTTAGGGCTATAAACGAACTAAGCTAAGCCGAACAGTAAGGTATTCAAGCTTAATTTGGTACAATTCCTTAACGAACTGAACCGAATGCGAACACTACATCATCGTGTTCATATTTGTTTATTAATGTTCACAAACAATTCGTTAATGTTCGCAAACAGTGTTTATGAATACACCAACATAAGATGTTCATTTTTATTTTGTTCAAAAACTTAAGATGTTCGTTTGTTTGATTGTTCATGAACTAAAATACCTAATTATTCAAAATTTATAAACAAATTAATTTGTTCATTTGTTTATTCGCGAACTCAAAAGGTTATATGTTTGTTCGATTGTTTGTGAACTAAAATACGAATAATTTAAAATTTATAAACAAATATACTCATTTGTTCACTCAATTGTTCGTTCATTTGTTCAATTGTTCATGAATATTTGTTCGTAAAACGCTATTTGTGAATATTTATTCATGAATTAATTATTGATGTTCTTAAACATTATTCGTGAACACATATTTGCGTATATATATTTACGAACATTGTTCACGAACATAAACAAGTCAAACACAGCCTTATTCATGTTCGTTCATTTATATTGACGAATAAAAAAAATATTCACAAACATCACTTTTCTTAAACGAACGTACATAAACGAACTTTTATCGAACCGAATGCAAGGTTGTTCAAGAATATTTGATTCGTTTACAGCCCTATTACAAGTTTTTTTTATATGGATAAAGATAAGTAACAACTTTTCAGGTCCATTACCATCTTTGATTACAGGATTGTTGATCTGTGGATAGAGGTCAATGAGATAGGGACCGAGGCCGTTAATATTTGCATGTGAGCATGTGCAAATATTTCAACAGACACCTACCACCTTGCATGGAGAGGAAGCTTAAGTTAATCATGAAGAAGATAATGACAATGATAGTTATAGTAAAAATTATCACACTACAAAGACAATGAGTTAGATGAGTATTAATTGGAACGCATACAAGAGAATGGAAAACGACTCCCTTACTGCTGAGCACAATGAATTTTGAAAATGACAATATTGATGAAGATGACAAGGGGTTGCAAAGTATTAATGAATTTGACAGTGAACCAAATAAAAGTTTATAAACTCAATTTTATATAGGCATGCTGAAATATTGTCAAGTTTGGGCAGTGTTAAAGTTGCCCTGGGAGGACATAAAGTGTCTTAAGGTTATTGTCAATTTAAAATAGACATTATTATTGTTCAGCTTAAAAATCAGGTCATTGTTATTTTTCAGCTTTAAATAGACATTGTTATTGTCAAGTTGAAAGTTCTTCAAAACACTAACAATTTAAACAAACATGCAGGAATCATTGTCAAGCTCATGGTTGTGTTGAAGTTCCCCACTAAGGAAGGAGTGCGAATGTTATATGCAAAAAGATTGCTACTCATTCAAACGCTGAGTCGTAGCACAGAAGAAACTAAGTCAGCCCAACTAATCACATATGAAACACCCAACATGCCAATTTAATAATCCACATTGCACTGGTGGTTGGATGGGCAGCACCTATGTCAATAGTTTTAGGGCAAATCCAATGAGGTCCGTCTTTGACATCGTGGAGAGCTTTAGGGCTGAACTTAATGTGGCAATAACTAGGTCATAGTTGTGGAGAGCAAGGAAGTTTGCCCTAAACGAAGTTGAAGGGGCTGATAGAGAATGAAGTCATCATTCACACGGAATTAAGATACTACGGAGCAAGCCTGGATCATTTTTTACTGTTGCACTGGATATAGCAATGACTGAGGGGATGCACGTAAGAGTTAATAGGGATTCAATAAGTGGTTTCTCAGTGGTTGCAGACTGGTGATTGGCGTGGACGAGTGTTGGTTAAAAGGTGCATATAACCGTGGTGCATGCAAATCTTGAAAGTGAAGATAAGTGATTGGTCCTTGCTCTTGGCTTGCTCGCATACTGGTATAGTCTCCAGCAGCTTTTCATGTCGGATAAGGACAAATAGAAGGAAGCAGCTTATGTATGCATATAATAACTTCAGAATTACACAATACGTATCCATTTTATTAATCCAGATTATTTCTAGCAGCGAAGAAAAGAATTTGTCCAAGACATCCATAAGCTAACTTCAAGCGAGTACATTTAGGTAAAACCCTAAAAATTTAAGTCCACAAACCTAAGAGCAAGTCTCACTTCACAGCCTTTCACCAAGTGTCATCTTTTAATGACCAATCAAAGTGAGTAGTTTCGCATATGAGTCAATGATTGAAATTATAAGGGTGTTAACTTACAAAGAGATTATACCCTTGTCAGGAAGAAAGTTAAATAAAATGGTAAAACTAGGACTGTATAATGTGCAAGATACCCATCACGAATTTGTTATGGATATGGTGGCAAGCACATGCACCTGTATGAAGTGCATGTTGCCCGGTGTCCCATACAACGCAAGACCAAAGATCCTGTCAATTTGGGATTTCAGAGCAAAATCTTACTTGAAATCAGATGGTCATGCAATAAACCATATAAATGGACACCATAAAAACTGCAGTGAAGATAATAATGAAGCTCTGGAATGGAGAAATTACTTGTGGTGATAACCTAGAATGTTCAACATAGCTTAGATGCCAGTCAGGTGGTTGTTGGGTCACAGAATGTTTTAGACAAAATGATAACAGTTCCTGTCACATTATTCACGGACTATGACACTTTAAAATACAAATTTCAAAGTTAGAAACCAAGAAAGTTTCAATCTAAAAACCTCCGGTACACCAGCACAAATTACCCTTCATAAAATAAATTATTTATAAAACAAAAACAGAATTTTAACGGTAAATAAACAGTTTCAAAACTTAATCATGATCTTAGACGATTGTCAAAATAGAAGAAAAACAAAGACACCCAGTATGTTTTCAAAATTATTCTGGCATACACAGTTCTAACACGTAAGTTTTCAGCTTTTCGCTCCACAAAGAAGCATTTGAACAGAGTACGAAGTCTTTCATTAAAGCATATTACCATTCCAGGCAATTTCGACCCGTGGAGTGATGAAAACTTAGCAGAGGGAATCATCATCGCCTCGGACTACACATGCATTTACAATTATTACGGGACCCAGGTTAAAACGAGCACGGAAGATAAAATCAAGCGGTGGTATGTTCCAATGTAAAAACAATTTGTCTCGCATAGCTACTAAGAACTTGGAGAAATTACCAAAGGAAAATGAACGGAAAAAACTGAATCCATTTGTTACTTGGGGCGGGGGGCTACCAAACAAAGCATAAAATGCTCTCCCCATATGGGAGCGGAAAGGAGGTTTTCAAGAGACTAAAACAGTCGCACATGCAGAAGCATGCAACCTATCCTTTCCCACCCATCCTGTGACCTGTCAACAAATTGGGCAACCAAGCACAGCTTGTGACAACATCTCGGGTTCAACCCTTGAGAAGTTAAGACCATCGGTTCAAGGAGAAACCTCACAAATCTAACTCCTGTAGATCAGATTCAAGTACCAGCCGGAAGTGCTTGAAGCAACTCTTCAATCCATCTATGTTCTAGAAATGAAATGCCACAATATATTTTGAAGGGCGCATCACAGCAAGGGAGGTCACTAACACAGGAGCATGTAGAAGCATTTATTGATGTAGCCAACTAGGATCCACAATAAATCAAAATTGAAGACCCCATAGCAAGGCAGCAAGGAGCACAACCACAGGAAGAGTAGAAGCACAAAACCAAGGAAGCAGAAGCAGTAGAAGCACAAAACCAATGAAGCAGAAGCAGAAGCAGTAGACACCTCAACAAGGCAAAAGGAAAAAAGGAAAAAAAAAATCTTTAGCAGCATTCTTAATGTCTTCTTCAGCAATTTGTAACTACTTTAAGATCCCTTTTGTCTAGAAGGGAACTAGCAATATTCCAGAGAATAGAGAAATAAGGAACTTGATAACAAAGTCAGAAGAAAACTTATCCAAATGCAAGAGCAGAGGCAGCAGGCGTCGCCTATTTTAAAACCGTTGTAATGAGGAGACCCAAGCATGCATACTAAACACACTACATCTCAGTTTCCTCTAAAGGAAGAGACAAATTCTTTGAAAAACTCAGCTCCTACTTCTGTGACGATCCCTAGCTCCATTTCTGAAAAAAAAAACATATATTGATTTCAAAATATACCACAAATTCAAAATATGATACAAATTCAGTTATACTTTATACACTAAAAGCTATAAACTTTAAAAAATGAGATTAATCATCCAAACCCACAAAGCAAAATGTGTTCCACCTGATTGTGACAAAACAATATAGAATAGCATCTACAAGTTTCTCCTTCAATGATTCACCAGAGAGTTTTGTTGCTTCAGTTCAAGCACACAAGAATGAACAGTGACTCCTTTACAAGGATTTGCAACATGACAAATTTGCATACAGAACTATTTACCATAAACCTAAAGGCTTGATTCAGTTTTTATATCACAGATATAAATGCTTTTTTTCATACATGTCAGAGTGAAAATCATAAAAATCTCATCATAAATTACATTTAATAAAGCAATAGCAGACAGGACTTTACCCGTTGGCATAAGGAACCTCATCACGCTCGCGATAAGGAGGTGACTTGCTATAGCTCCGAGGACGTGGACTGTAGCTACGACGTCTTGGAGATCGATACCCACGAGGGCTGCAAAAGAGTAAAATACATATAATATCAAACTTGAAGGACCAGAGCACAACTAATAATAGATATATCTACCACCAGGACTGCCCATTCAATTCAGCAGTTATACAGTTATATGAGTTGCAAAAGTTTAATAATACCATCCGTAGGAACTATATAATGACCAAAAGCAGGTTTCCCTATAAAAATATCATCACCTTCGACCATAGCTAGGACTCCTTCGGTATCTAGAAGCATATGAAGGACTGGGGCTACGACGCCTCCCAGAACCAACACGCAGACGACATTCACGGGCAAAATGACCAGGCTCACCACATTCATAGCACTTCAAATCAGATCCACTAGAACGTCCACGACCCCCTCCACGGCCACCACCACCGCCACCTCCTCCTCTTGAATTGTGAGACAGCTCAACTCTCCATCCATTTTTACCTATTCCAAACACATTAAATAGATTTTATTAATGTGAGGTGCATTACAAGCAGACAAATCCTAACAAAATCCAAAATTGCAATAAAAATTAACAAAAACAATCTCTTAGCAATCCAACTACGCAATAGGTAATTGTGCTATGTGCAACACACCTCTGGCCCCATTTCCCTTAGCGAAAAACAAACCCATGTAAAACCCCACAACAAGACCCCAACTTCTTAACAAAGCAAGGCAAGGAGCATCAAGAGAGTAAACCAAAATTTCAGCACTTGCATTTGCATCACCACCGGTATCTTTGGCACAAGAATTATGAGCTTGCATCATTGAACGTAACTTGGATACTATTTATAAATAGAAGGGTGAGCATCTTTACAAGTTATGTGAAAAGTGAAAACCCAAGAACAACCAAAATGGGAAAAGAAAATAAAGAAAGAAAAAAATAGCAGGCCTGGACCTCTTTTAATGAACATGTCCCTCAATGTAAAATAACACATGCTCTGTGTTAAGTTCAAAAGTAATGAAAATGATGTAAATACAAATAAATCTAACTATAATAATAAATAAAATAAAATAACATAATCAAAATTTAAAATATATATACACACACCATCTAGCTCATGAATCGCATCTTGTGCATCTCTGCGGTCATCAAAGTCAATAAAAGCATAACCAGGTGGCCTTCGGGCAACCCAAACACTGCAAAAGAAACGGTCAGACAAAAAGCATACCTCTTTAGACAAATCATTACATTCAAAATAAAAGAACTGGCATGAAAAATATTATACATAGATTATTTGATGTTGTTCCAATTTCTGAAAATATATCTTGGTTAGGGGTTTCCATAAAAAATAAAACAAAGCAAGCTTTTCCATAAAGAAAAAAATGAAAACTCAAAGGAAAGAGGAAACGGAAATTTTTACAACCAAATTAAGTTGAAGTAGTCTGCAGGGTAAAGAAAGAAAAGTGAAAAAAAACTGAATATTACTAATGCAATGATAATCCATACAAAATATTTTGCACATATCTTCATTATATAGCACAAGGGGACACACAAAAATGCTGTGTCTTCACCTGATACATTAGGCCTCCATAATTGATGATAGTTTAATTATCACTTTATACAAAACATTGAAACTACCATATTATGACTACAGCCCACAAAATTTTATTCAGTCATACTAAACAGTGAAAATGGACATTTGTTTAGCATCTATCATAATTACACATAAGATCACAATGGTTTGTCCACGAAGCAAAGTTGTGATTAAAACATAATAATAAATATTAAGGGAAGAAGTAGTACAGTTGACACTGGAAGTAATGGGTCCCAGTAGATACCGAAAATATGCAACTTTGATATGCATTTCTCTTTTCCAATTGAAAAACAAATCAAATAAGCTAATTATCACAATACAATAATTTACACCGCTACTGGAGCACATTAGCTCCCGCAATACCGTTAAGGCTAAAACAAATTTCTAATAGTGAATGCTCCTAAACTTGTGAAGTCCCGCTAAAGAAGTACAATAAAAAAAATCATCTTCCTGCGTGAATGATCTTATATAAGTACTTATTACCTTCGGATAACTCCATACTGACGAAACTCATCTTCAAGCTCTCTCTCAGTCACCCTTGGATCTAGACTCCCCACATACACACGCGACATTTTGTATAAATCTATAAAATAGGCAGAGATTAACCTCAGAGCAAGCTCAAAACATATAATAACAAAGTAAACAGAGACAAGTGGAACGCATGAACAACCCAAAGTCGACAACATACACAGTTCACAAAAACAAAATTAAATTAAACCCACCACCGCTAAGTGCCAAAAATGCACATGAACGATCAAAGAATTACTGAATACCAATCACACATGATTATATACAGTTCCGCGTATATCATACAAAAATTTATCAAAATTCGACACAGATTTTAAGATCAAACGAGTACGAGGAAATCGAAAGCAGGTTCAGAAAGAACGAACATCAGAGTAGAGGGATTCAACAACGGAAGGAGAGAGAGAAACCCTCGATAGGGTTGTTGGTTCTATTGCAGGAACTGAAACCCTAGCAGACGTGTCGCCACAACCTTGCCTATTCCTCGTCGAGTGTTGTTGTTTCGGTGCTTGGAGAGAGAAGCAAGTGTCTTTAGCGTTTTATAATTAATTATATGTATTGTTTACACGAAGCCGATAATTTCCCGCGAGGGGCCTATAAAGTAGCCAAATTCGAGATTTGATACCTTTTGTTTTTCAAATTTTCAGCGTTTAAAGGGATTCGTGAGGGTACAGTGAAACCGAGACCATGTTTTATATTATTTTTAGTTTCTTTAAAAAAAGTATTGTTACATAACATTGTAATGTAAATAGGATTTTAAGTGTTTGATAGTTATTTTTTCACTTATATTTCAACATTCATCTCTAAATTATTATTTGTATTTTTATTAAAATATTTTTTTCTTTTTATATTTTCTTATCTTTCACATGTTCTTCGGGACGGGCCGCCATCTCTTCCTCTAAAATCGCCTATGTGATGAAGGAGGTTGACGTCGATTGTAACGGTTTTATTAGCCTCAACGAGTTTGCTGCTTTCTACACCATTGGGGAGGCTAGCACTGATGCCCCCGAGCTTCGAGACGCCAAGCTCTACCAAATCCTCACCCGACTTGGTGAGAAGTTCAGCTTCAACGACTGCTCCAAGATGATTAAGTCCTTCGATTCCGACGCTGACAGCAACATTTGCTTCACAAAGTTCTATAAGATGATGCCAAGCCTGCTGAGAAATTGATCGATTCTTGTTCGTCGACCATGTCAAACTCTAGCCCCTGCAGGGACGAGCTAAGGTAGTTCTTCGACCGTTTCAACGCCAATGGTGATGGTCGGATCTCCTCCGAAAAGCTCACTAGCGCAAACATCCTCCCCTAGATTCATCTCTATCCATTATTATGAAACATTGAATACATTATAATGCCTACTAGACAATACTAGTTTGCTTGTAAATATGAATAAGACCTACTGGTTTCATAAATACATAAAGTGAAAATAAATACACTCATTAATTATATTTAATCGCATGTAAAATTATAAAAATATTGGCAAAATAATTTTTTTAAAATATATTAAAATATTAATATTAAAACATAAATCAAATAGAATATTAATCGTTTTTCGAATATTATATTTATGTTCTTAAAAAGTTATATTTGAATGTTAGTTTATATTTTTTATTATCATTTATTCGAAAATAATTATTTAAACATAAATATAATATTTAAAATATAATATTGGAAACATTTAATTTATATTTTATATGAAATATTTATGTTCAAATATTTTTTTTTTGAATATTATATTAATATTTAAATATTATTATTTGAGTCAGGGATGACAAGCCTGCCACCGCCCGGGACAGTTTTTTCCACTCGGCTTGCACTGAAGAAACAATGGGATGATTATGGATATTGACTATCCCGTCCCAATCCAACCCTTTAAAAGATTTTTAAATAATCTTAACCTGTCGCACTCATTGACTCAGAACATAAACAATGGGATGATTATGGATACATGTTAGGCTACTATCCAATTTTGCCGGGTCCGTCTAGTTATTATTCTTAACCAACATTTCTGGTGATGGTTGTGTGTAACTGTGTATCCGTAGCCGCACACAAACTCCATCTCGACTTGGCAATTGGCAATTGGCAATTGTCAAGTGTCCACGAGTAATAATTAACAGGCTTACGGCCTCTCTCTTTCTTCTTCTTGGTTTCTTGTTTTTTTGCAGCAGTGCCTCGCTCTTTCTTGGACATGTGGCGAGGCCTCTCTCATATCTTTAACTAAAACTAGCAGTCAGTGTCTAGTCAACCGAAGTCACAGCTGCTCACTTCCTCGGAACCTTGTTGCATCAACAGGGGCAACACACAACCATTTTTTTGTTTTATTTGATGAAATTACATAAATAATATCTTCCCTGGCTTCGTATATGCATCTAAATTTGACATAAATAATTATGGGTTAATTTTGGTAGCCACACCGAAGATATCGACTCTGGGTGTATTTAAAGCAAGTAAAAAATTACACAAAAAGAAGGTTACAAAAGAGGGTTCACTTTGTTTGATCTCCCTCACTTCTTCTTCTTCTTCTTCTTCTTCTTCTTCCTTCTTCTTATCCTATAATGGCAGCTTCTCTGCAACTAGGCTCGAACCTCTTGAGAAACCCGTTTCAGTCGAACCCCGTATCCAAACACTCCCCTAAGCTGACCGCGATCCGGTGCGCCGCGACCCCATCCCGCAAACGCTACACCATCACCCTCCTTCCCGGCGATGGCATCGGTCCTGAAGTTGTCTCCGTAGCCAAGAGGGTCCTCGATCTCGCTGGCTCTTTCGAAGGTGCTGCCCCCCGTTTTTTTGCTCTTTCCCTAGAAAAATTGCTACAAAATCCACTCTAAATGTTCGATATTATTGTTTGCCCGTTGAGTTTACAGCTTAATGGATGGTGGTGCCACATTTATGCCCAATTCTTCCTATTCGCCTTGCAGGACCCTTGTTTCATTTTCTCGAGAAAATTGTTTGATGGAAAACCCAATGTAAAGTTTTGTTTTTTTTTGTTTTTTTTTTGGGTTTCGGATTTAGTTGCAGTGCCAACATTATGCCCAGTTTTATGTTTGCACGAACTGCCTAATGAGGGTTTCAGTTATCGGAAACGAATAGCTGATATGTGACATGAGACCCGCAGTTCAAATTTCCTTTAATTTTCCCGCGAATTTGCTAGAAAAATATGTCCAATTTTCTGTTCCTTCTGGTTTCCTTGATGGGTTTTTTTTCATTTATCGGTAATGAGAGTTTGTGACATAAACCCCAGTTTTTAAAATTTTCTTTTGATTCCATTTTCTTAGCCACCAAACGGACTCCTCACTTTTCAGGGTTTATTTTCGTTCAGGGATTGATTTTGGGTTTCAAGAATCTCTTCTTGGAGGAGCAGCTTTGGATTCAACGGGAGTTCCATTGCCAGAAGAGACCCTTTCAGTAGCAAAGCAGTCTGATGCTGTTCTTCTTGGTGCAATTGGAGGGTGATTTGATAACCATTACAGGAGTTTTATTCTATGGTTTCTTAGTCTTGTAATTTCTTATAAGATTTGTTTTTTATTTGTTTTAAGGTATCAATGGGATAATAATGAGAAACATTTGAAGCCAGAAACTGGATTGCTTCAACTCCGGGAAGGACTTAAGGTTTTTGCAAATTTGAGGCCGGCATTGGTTCTTCCCCAGGTAAATGTTGTTTTTACTTTCCTCATTAATGTTTTTCATACTGCAAGTAGTTTTCAAATTTCAAATATTTTACATCTTTTTATGTGATTTATGTTTTTCAATTCTTTTCCCTCAGCTGTGATTCGATTAAAAGGATATTACATATTCACACACTTCTCTTCATTTTCTAATCTTTTGACTAATGCTATACAACTTTGCATGTTGTCTGCTCCTTATGTGAATGATCTCTTGCGTAATCATCAACCTTTTGCTTGCTAAAGTCAAGGATATGCCATTCTCTAGCTCGGCTTACATTCTGCTATTAATTCATGTCACCTAATGCTTCACTAAAATTGGATTAAAGTGTGCCACACCCACCCCCCCAAAAAAGGCCCAGTCTTGTTTCGCTTTCTTGGAGTGGTATGTATTTTGAACAACCATATAAAAATATCATAGAAGGACAAATCACGTTTTATTTTGATCTTCTGGGATTATCGAGTCTAAACAATTCTGGGTAGTATTTTGTGTGTTAATCCCTCATATAATGTCTAAAGAATATTTGGTGTCGGTTTACCAATTTTTAAATGCAATTTTGTTTTGTGATTTTCCCTTTTCAGTTAGTGGAAGCTTCAACTTTGAAGAAAGAGGTCGCTGAGGGTGTTGATCTAATGGTTGTGAGGGAGCTCACTGGAGGTCAGTGTGCATTAATGTCAGCTGGACTCGTGCACCACTTTTTTGCAATTTGGAAATGGTTATGTTATTCTATATTTATAAAATAGGTATTTATTTTGGAAAGCCAAGGGGTTTTGAGAAGAACAAAAGTGGAGAGGATATTGGTTTTAACACAGAAGTTTATTCTTCATCAGAGGTAGTTTTTTAAAAATAAATCTTTATTTGCACTCAGCTCTGTCTGATGCCATTCTTTTGTTATCTTTCCTTTATATATATACATAAGGTTGTGTTATTGTATGACGAACATTAGTTTTTAATCCTACAATGAGCATATAATGTAGTATATATAAATTTCAGTTGTCACTGCTCATAATTCCTTTCTTTTTCCATGCTTGTTTCTGAAATGCAGTTGTCACATCATGCGATTATTCATCCTAGTTTCTATTTATTATTTTATTTTATTGTAAATGAGAGCTAGATGCAGGATGATCTCATAGAATTGCAAGCTTCTCGCTGGGATTTGGGATCTCTAAAGACATTATTTTAATGATAGCCGAGCAGTTTACTTGCACTAGTCCGGCATTCATTGATTTCTAAAGGATAATAATGACAGTACATTGTATAACACGCATATAATAGGTGCACGATTGCAAGATTGGGTAATAATTGTATGGAAAACTGTCATTATATGTATTTGTTTCTTAAACTTTGTCTGGACTTTTTGAATGATGAATTCTTTGGAGGGTGAGACTAAGATGAATTCTGCTGCCTGCAGTTTCTAGCTAAATGGTCTAGTTATTGAAGTACTGATGGTTTCTGTGAAAGATATGCTTCAGGGTCAGCAATAAGTGTTGTTCGCATAGAGATACACAATTCGCATGGTTCATGAATAAATCAATGAAATAGCTTTGGACTGATAATTCCCCCTACATACTATAATGGATTTATTTTATAGAATAATTTTTGAAATAGGAAAATATGCCTCTTTTTTATTCCATTTTGCATTAACTTATGTTTTGCATGCCAACTATGGTTTCACATATTATAACATGTAAAGGTGCAATAGGCCTGGGAGATTGTTTCATTACTTTGGTTATTTTAAGATACTGTTTTAAAAATTAGTTAGTTATTTTCAATGCACCTTTTTTCTCTCTTATTTTTAATGATAATTAGCTATACTAAATTCAAACAAAAACTTTGTGCCAGATTGATCGGATTGCTCGTGTTGCATTTGAAACTGCTCGAAAGCGACAGAAGAAACTCTGTTCTGTCGATAAAGCTAATGTGTTGGAGGTACCCTTGTATTTTTTGAGTTCTTCACTGCTTCTCCCTTTAAAAGGAGATCTGCTGGGTATGCAATTTAGAAGTTTTGTTTTACAAAGCTTGGTTTGGTCAGTTTTATCTGGGGACTGTAGATTGTTCATTTTTATGATCTCTATAAATCATTGTAATTTTTAATTTGTTTGCATTAATGGTAGTGTTCATGGTTTAAATGCAAAAATATCTGTGTTTTTAAAATTTTGTCAGGTGTCAATGCTATGGAGAAAAAGAGTTACCGAAATATCCTCAGAATACCCAGACGTTGAACTCACACATATGTACGTTGATAACGCCGCAATGCAACTTGTTCGTAATCCAAAACAGGTATGACAGTATGCAGCTTGTGACCGAAAAGTGGAAACTTATTTTTAGAGATAATCCACAAGATACTTGAAGCCTTACTGTTTGTGAGCTGTACAAAATTGCAGTTTGATACCATTGTGACGAACAACATATTTGGTGACATTTTATCTGATGAAGCTTCAATGATTACCGGAAGTATTGGGATGCTTGCATCTGCTAGTCTGGGTGAATCGGTATTTTCTAGTCATGGTTTTAATTTGGTTGTACCTCGCTTTGCTCACATTTTTTTCCCTTCTTTCTGCTAATGTGTCTGTCTGCATGCAGGGACCTGGCCTTTTTGAGCCAATACATGGTTCTGCTCCTGATATTGCGGGACAGGTTCAATTTCAGACACGATAAATACCATCATTTGTTATAACAAAAATTGAATAGATGTACAAATAGTATTATAATTCCTTATGCAGGATAAAGCAAACCCTCTAGCTACAGTGCTCAGTGCTGCAATGCTTTTGAAGTACGGCCTAGGGGAAGAAAAGGCTGCTCAGAGAATAGAAGAGGCGGTGTTGGCCACTCTGAATAAGGGGTTTCGAACTGGTGACATATACTCAGCTGGAAATGTATGTGGTCTGATGAACTGTTGTCCAAATCATTCACTTCATTCTTTTATTTTGGCTGAAGACTTTGGATGGTCGTTTATTTTGGCTGAAGACTTTCATTTTGACCCTCTTTTTTTCAGAAATTGGTGGGATGCAAGGAGATGGGTGAAGAGGTGCTGAAATCCGTAGGCTCTAATGTTCTGGCTGCTGTATAATCTGAAACCCGAGCCTACATATTGTGGTCTCCCTTTCACTTGGTTCCAGCTCCCACTTTCTTGGCGTTTCCTACAGGATAGCCACGCTTTAGTGGAAGGTTGTACAAATATTATTTTTGATGTGATTTTTACAGGGTGTGAGGAACTTTTGGTTGTCTTGTCTTCAGAATTTTAGGGCGTGTTTGGTGGTGATACTCAGTTTTTTGTTTTTTGTATTAAAATACATAAAACACGTTTTTTTACCTTTTTTTTTTAATTTTTGAAAACAAGTTGTTTTCAAATGTAATAAAATGAAAATATATTATTGATGTTTTCTATTTAGTGTTTTGTTTCTACTTGTTTTTTGTTGATCATGTCGCCGTCCTCCGTCGCCCGCCAATGCAACTCCCCTCGCTTGCCCTCTCTGAGCGTGACTCCCGCCTGGCGCCTGATCTGCCGCCTGCCCGCTGCGACCTCCCCCCGGCGCGACCTTCCCCCCTGCACGACGGATTGCCAGCACTCTGGGACGCCCCCCCTCCCCTCATGTACCGCTGCACGAGTTTCTCACAAAAGCAGAAAACAGCGACTAAACAAAAAGGCAAAATTCGATGATAATTTTTGAAAATATTAAGTATCAAATTTTTTGAAACCGAAAACAAAATAACACCCGCACCCGTTGTTTCTTTTAGTGAGCTCATCTCTTTTCTTTAGCTCATCATGGCTTGCAGCTGGTCAACAAGGGGGTTGGGAGAAGGTATTTCCCCTAGACCCTACTAGGCGCCTGGTATGTTTGCGGCAGATGCATGGACGATTACGCCAATGGTTATTTCTTTGAAGCCTGATGCAACGGTCGGTTCCAATGATTTTTTTTTTTTTATTGTACTCAGTCTTGCTGGACCTCAGCTAGACTTGCTGTGATGATTAAGCGTGAGCAATGCGTTGGAGAAAAATGGATATATTCTTTATAAAATATCGAAGTAAACTTTTATTTTAATCTGTCTGCTTTGCTAGCATTGCAGGCTTGTGGTCCTTGTGCAGCAGCTAGCTGCAGTAACAAAATAAATAAAATTGGATAGGAAACATCGTCGAAAATGGCATTGCATGCAGCACACCAGCGCGCGGGATGACACAAAACCAAAACGTAAAAGAAAAACAGAAAATCCTTGGCAACTTCCTAATATGGATTGCTCATGATCGTGACCGCCTTTCATGTAGAATTTGGTAGGTAAGGCTTTGGAGAAATTGTCATTGACAACGGTAGTTGTGTAGTAACTTGATTAGGCACACACGCAACCGCAACTTTAATGTTACACTACAACACGGAAAGGATTGAATCAATAATAACATTTGCTGTTAGAAAACAAAGTGTTCAACATCATGCCACGTAAAAAAATTATTCATCCCTTAATAATCAAAATAATTCTATTTTTCTTAAATCTCCCTCCAAACTCATGATGCTGCAAACATAGCCATATGAGCATTGATTTCAACCCTGGAAGAAATTCTTTCAGAATATGACACCATACATAATTAAACACACGTATGCAATGCACACATTTTTTACTGCCATTTTTCATTAAGTGGTTGCACATGAATGGACACATGTCTAGTCATAAGTCCTGTATGGGGTCAAGTTCAGATTTAGAGGAATTAACTTCAACCCGCATCGAAGTCAAATATCAAAAATTAATTGATAATTTTCTTTGAATTTTGAAGTCTTCATTAATTATAATGTATGAGTGCAGGGATGGCAACGGAGCGGGTCGGGACCGGGTAGTGGGTGACCCGAGCCTGCCCCGGATGAGTTCGGGGCGGGGCATGACGGGACAAACCAGTGCAGCGGGTCGGGGCGGGGCGGGTCGGGCAGGTATTTAAAGGCAAAACTATTAAAAAATCTGTTAAAATGTCGGGTCGGGGCGGGGCGGCCAGTACCCGTGACCGCCCCGTTATCTCATCGGGGCAGGGCGAGGCGGGAAAAAAGAGTCCGGATCGGAGCGGGTCGGGCGGGACGGGCCAGAATTGCCATCTGAGTGTGTAAACCAAATTTAAAATTTAATTTGAAAGGATTTTGAAATCAGAATAAAAAACATATTTTCAACCTAAAAGACTAATATCTTATAAAATATTAATTGAAAAGTGGATTTTAGTTTACTCTAAAACGAATTCAAAGATAGAAAATCAAAAAATTAGTCAACACACGACTCCAATATGTGTGACACGACCGGTAGAAAGGCAAAAGTACTTTACGTAAAAGAAGAGCGAGATGATCACAACTTGGTGATGTTGCCAATTATATTCGAGGGATGTATAATAGTACAGTACGTAGAGATTTCTCTGGAATGTTTGCATGTGAAGTCATATAATTTTTATATATGGTATATGGTTATTTCAGTGTCATGCATCTATCATAATGATCATAGCTCAATTATTTAGAATCGATATGATGCTGTTTTTTTAGTACTGTTCATAAGTATTGAAGGTTATGGTTGTTAGGACACAAATTTAAAAAGAGAAAAGAATTGCATTTCTAGGAAATGTCCTTTGTCCTTGTTGCAATTTATTTCTCGTTTGAAGGATTTTTATTTATCAAACAAATATAGTGAACTAATTATTTAATGTCCCTTGGCGCCCGTACTACTTTTTTAAAAGGAAAGTTTGTCCATATCATAAGTGTAACACTAAATTTAATTATTTAATTATATGTAACATAAATGATTGACCAATTCTATCATCTTGTTAGTTTTGTTCTTGGCTATAAAATTTAGAAAAAATTTATTTTCAGATAAATTGGATAAGTAATTTGCGTAAAAATATTATTTCTAATGTTAGATTAGTATGAATAATTTTTTTTAAATAATATTAATCCAACAACAATAAATATGCTCTTCCATGAATTACATGTACAATTACTCTCTTAAACGGTTATGCGTAGTTCCTATAGGAAGGGAGCCCACAAGTGAATTGGGTCAACCACATAGTGTCTTGCACTCATCATGTCCACGAAGTTGCTAGAAGACGTTAAAAGGAAGAGTACTTAACGAAAGGGACAAAGTGTAAAAAAGCAATCCTAAAGAACACACTAGATGATCTTGGTTCCTCCGAGCTTGAATTGATGACGTGCTGAAGGCGTTGCGGTAATATAGAGGGTGTTGGTTGGGTCGAACCTAAATTGACGACTCAACAAAGAAGTTGTAGTAAATAAGAGGGTTTGGTTCATCCAAGCCTGAATTGATGATGTGGTGGGAATCGAGAGGGGGAGAATGTCATGCCCCAGGAATTCGGGATGTCTCCTAATGGCATGACCCAAATTTGCATTCGTGCTATTTAGAGGAGGGATAGCGTGAAAGCGTAGCTAGTACATAGCGAAAGACTTTAAGACATTTCATTCAAGAGAATCAATAGGAGCTTCTTCAGAATTTAGACGTGCTGACTTGGTTAAATGCGGAGAGCATGCTACTAGTCATGAACTTGACAATGAAGAAAAAACTTAACTATTCTTACACAAACTACTCAAAAACTAAAAGTCATTCTCCTAGTCTATGTGTGTCATAAACGATAAGACTTACGTAAATAAGCGTATAGACGATGCGACTTGAAATTCTCTGTAGTGACAATAACCTTCCTGCAACATCATTGTCCAGTTTGATTTTTATTTTTTTTAATTGTAAATATAGTGTGCCATCTAGTTTAAGAGTCAATGGCTATATTTGATATGATGATATTGGTTTTAAAAATAAAATTATTTTTAAAAATTATGAATTTAAATAATTTTAAAATATTTCTGAGTAATATAAATTTATTTAATTCATACTTTTTTTAAAAAAAAAATTAATACTTTTAAGAATAATATATTTTTAGCTTGTATTTAAAAAAGAACATAGACTGATGTATGCGACAGCGTCGATGATGACGTGGTTGCCACTTGTCCGCCACCATCACGCGATCTACGGTTCTCCCTTGAGAGTTGCGCTTCCGTGCCGTTAAAACATCACTCCCGTTCCGTTATAAATAACATCACCTCCACAATCCCGCTCCCTCCCTCCCTCCTCCTTCCTCCCTCCCTCCCTTACCATTTCCACAACTCTCCCCCTCTCTCTCTCTCTCTCTCTCTCTCTCTCTCTCCTCCGACATCGATTCATCTCCGATCGGAGAAACTCAGTTGGATAAGCGAAGCGTTTGGTTTTTCAATCCCTCAACAATGGAGCGACCCAGGTTCGTGATCGAAGCATCGGAGGCCGAATCAATGGCGAAGCAATCCGGGCTCTCCTCCGTCCTCCACCTCCTCCCAACCCTCGTCGCCTCCACCCGGACACTCGCCCGCACCCCTATCTCCGCCTTCCACGTCTCCGCCGTCGGACTCACCGCCGACGGCCGCATCTTCGTCGGCGTCAACCTCGAGTTCCCCGGCCTCCCCCTCCATCACTCCGTCCACGCCGAGCAGTTCCTCGCCACCAGCCTCGCCCTCCACCGTTCCCCAGGCCTTCGCTACATCGCTGTCTCCTCCGCCCCCTGCGGCCACTGCCGCCAGTTCCTCCAAGAAATCCGCGGCGGCACCGACATCGGCATCCTCGTCACCGCCTTCGCCGCAGAGGGGTTCAAGCCGCTGTCGCATCTCCTCCCCCAGCGGTTCGGCCCCGAAGATCTCCTCGGACAAGGGATCCCCTTGCTCCTGGAGCCTCACAGAAACAAACTCGCACTTCTAGGGCATCAAACCCACGGCGGCGATTCCCGCAATGGCTTCGGCGAGTTGGCGTCCGCGGCGCTGGAGGCGGCGAACGAGTCCCACGCGCCCTACAGTGGCTGTCCGTCCGGGGTCGCGCTGCAGGATTTCCAAGGGAAGGTATACACCGGGTCGTACATGGAGTCGGCAGCGTACAATCCGAGCCTGGGCCCGGTACAGGCGGCTCTGGTGGCCTACATCGTAGGCGGAGGCGGCGGTGGAGATGACGGCTACGGCGATATCGCCGCCGCCGCGTTGGTGGAGAAGGACGGGGCAAAGGTCGTGCAGGAACACACCGCGCGGCTCATTCTGCAGGTGATTTCGCCGCGGTGCGAGCTCCGGGTGTTCCACTGTTTGGCCTCCGTCGTTGAATCTTCTTGATGTATATGAGTGAGTTCACAGTAAGTTGTTGGTCACGGCCTATTTGTATATTTCATCATCTGTTCTATCTTCATTTGCTACAAAATAGAGAATAAAATTTCAATTTTATTTATATATAATTGACGAGTAATATTTACTAGCAATTTGTTTGGGATTCCTTACAGGTTTGTCGTTATTGTTATTGAGTTACCCATACATGAGTTACATGTTTCTAGGCGGTTCACGTGTGCATATCGACCATTGATTTTTAACCACTTTTATTCTACAGGAGAGTAAAACAGGGCTTGCGCATATCATTATCATTACCCAACTTATGATTTGAAGTTTTGTTTGTTTCTTTTTGGGGTGGGTTTAACACTGTTTTGCCGTAAACAAATCAACAATTTATGTTGAGTTGACTAGTCGTGGTCAGTGGCTTTAAACAATTACGGGTTCCTCTTTGCAGTTGGACTGTTCATGAATGGGCTCATAAAAATATTCACATTCATGTTTTATTTTTTAGAGTTGCACACCCATGTTATCTGTTTGTGAAATTGTGTGATAGACTGCTTCAAGTTCCAGGGAGGTTCCTGCTTCTTCGCTGATTACTGCTGCTTTTGGATGCCAAATGAGAGTGCTGCCAGTGGTGAGTATTTTAGTGTTTTTAGTTCACGTTCAAATGGTTACTGGTTTTGCTCTTGGATGCTAAAACAATGCTACTAATGGTGAGTTTCAGGAAATATTATCCATCCCTTTTCAGTTGTCGCCTTTCTTAAAAATCACTTGAAATTCTAAAATTTTGTTCTCTTACTACTTGAAGAGCCTTGGTAATAAATCCCGACGCAAATGGTATGTACATTGAAAGGAACCATGAACGACCGGAGGGGAAAGGACTTGAAACATAAAACAAGCTGTCGAGAATCTTCCCCTGCCTGCAGAAGCCTAAGTGATAAAATATTAATTTTTGGAGGCTGCATCTTACTTATCTGTGGGGCTAATGATCTGGAGTCCGGAAATAAATGATCTGGCTTGGGAGGTCAAGAGGTTACCGAGGTTGGGCTCATCTGGTGCTTGAGCCAGCAAATATGCCCCGAACTTACAATTGATGTTAATGTGTCCCTGTTCAGTATGCCACTCTCACCTGATAATGGTTCATTTGCCGTCTTGCTGACTTGAACGTCCTAGCTCTCAACCCAGGGTAACCCCTTGTTCTTCCAAGCTGATTCAGTTGCACTTTGGTTCGCTAGCTCCGCAGCTCAGGCAGCATGAGCTTGCGTTGGGATTAGCTTATGAAGGGTATTTACACTCGAGTATACTGTATGTATTGTATTTACTGTGCCACCTATTTGTAATGGCGATATCTATACACAGGCTGGGAAATTCTTGATACCCGGATCTTTGGACCGTTTTACATGTAGATATTGTTGTAAGAACCAGAGGATTCCATGCATAAGCCAAAGTGCAAAAAGTGCAAATTTGCGGGTTGGACTCTGGTGTGGGATCTGTGACTATTGAACTCGGGGATAGCCCCATTTCTGCAAGTACAATTAGTCGCGTTGCTTTCATCCTTTTGCACAAGGCTCCTAGGCTATGGAAGATTGTTACATTACCGTGTCCCTAGGGGCATGTATAGGTTGGGAAATCAGTAAAAGATCTTAAGAAGTGTTGAAACGATTAGTAGGATGGATGGGATCCTTAAGTTATGGGCTGGGTTCGAAGGCTTTCTAATTGTTCACCTCATCTTAGTCGTCTATCTTGACTCTTGAGTGATAGCTTGCATTTCACCAGCTTTTAAATATAACGGACTCATCCTGTCAGGCGTCCGCCCTCCCCGCATGCGAAATCCAACGCCGCTTGCAGCCTATCCTTTCCCGCCCCCTCCTCCGTGAGGTAGGATCCCTGAGATCTAGCGGAGGAAGTCTTACCAATTGGAGTAGCGAAAGGGTGTGGGTTCGGGTTCAATTTTCCCAAAAGTGGGCAGGGCTATAGATGTAGCTTTTCTTTCAATCCATTCTGTAGCTTGTTTGGGAATGCCGCAGTGCCACTTGAGGCTGCAAATGTACGTTATCCAAGCTTCCGGTGAAGATGCAAAAGACTACATCCCACCATTTCGTCCCACATAATAAAATAATAAAAATTTAATGAGGAGTATAGAGACATTGCTGTATTTGGTGAGGGTGACAGAGAGTTATGTATTTTAGGGTGTTGGTTTAGAGAGTAGGTTGGAGTAGCTGCATTATGTATTTAACTCCCCAAAATTAGATAAGAGTCATATAGAGTGTGAATTGAAGATGCTTTTAGTGACAGTTGTGTTGCTGTTGGTGATGATATATGTGGCGTTGACTCCTGGCTCATACTCATTGGTATGGATTTGTTAATGTGTTAGGTGGCTTTTATAGAGCGCGAATTATAGTTTTAGCTGGAGCATTTTTGCTATTTTGATACTTTATTTATATTTTGCTATTTATTAAATTGAATATTGTATTGATAAATATGTTTATAATAATTAATTTCTGTGTAAATTTAATTGGAATGAAGTGATTAGTAGATAAATAAATAAATTGTAATTATTTATTTATCTACTAATTAGTTTTTTATTAGAAACAAAATATAATTATGTATTAACATATGTCTTAAAAATTAAACGTTAAAATTAAATATTCATATATTACTAAATATGCTTATAAAATGTCACAGCAATCTAATAGTTTTAGCTGCATTGAACTAGCCCATACTTTTATAATCTATTAATTATGAGAGTTGTAGGTGGTAGGTAATTACTCACTTTGATATTGTTGATGATTCTAATTATTGGCATTGGCTACTACTACACCGATTACATGGCTTGACTGTTGGTCACTGGCTAGCTCGGAAGACTTAAAAGAAGTCCCGATGCTCATATATATATATATAGATATTAACTGTTGTAAATATACTAGATATATATATGTGTGTGTTTTGATGTCATGGCATATGTGTTCACCCGAAGTTTAACTGTTTTCCAAATGATGAGCATACTCATTGCTATATATATATATATTGATTATTTGATTGAACTCTGATCATAGTCAGAGAGCATTTTAAACCTGGATTGTACTGACTCATCTATGTTATCTTGTGTCTAAAAGAACCCGTCACCTACTTTTTTTTTCGATTTATTTATCAATTAACCTTTTTAGTTTGGGTGGGTCGTGTGTCGATCTGTCTGCAATCTAAATTATGATTTATGATGTTGGTGGCGTATAGTTGATATCCAAAACAATAGTAAGGAAAAGTATACGTTACGTATAAATGAAGGCGCACCAAATCTTTGTCGCTTTTACGATATCAATTATACGCCCCACAAATAGAATCCAATACCACCATCATCATATCATAATTCAGATGACAGATCGACAAGTGGCCCACTCATACCAAAAAGGTGAAGATGATAACTAAATAAATGAACAAAGCAACTCGACACACACACAATATCGTTCATTCAACCATCCATTCGTTCATCAGCTTGGTTTGAGCGGTGAGAGCAACAGCACCAAAGCCCATCATAACTCGTCAACCCCCACAACCATCACAACCTCAACAATCATCCATGTCCGGTATCCCTCCCCTCTTATTAGCCCTCCTGCAATGCAATCCAGAAATTACATTTGAATTCAGAAATTTTACGTGAGTGATTCATGTATTTGAATTTCAAAATTTAATATATATAATACAAAACAGGTTAAAAGTCAAAATTTATTGTTTATATAAACAAAAAGTAACAAACAAAATATTTATCATAGATTTTAACAATTGATTTCTATATATTTTTATATTTTGAAGCAGCTGCTTGATAACTTTATTATCAATGTTATAATAAATGTATTTCTCTATATAGATAATTAAGTTATTATTTGCTCGTTCGACTACACGGTCAATTTTTTATAATATTCATAGCAGAGAATACTCTTTTTACAGTAACAGTCTCAATTAGTAAAGTTAATATCAAAGTTACTAGCAAATAAACTAATAGATAGATAACATTTTTGTTAGTCTCAACTATTTTTTTAGTAAAATCACAAATCCTTTGAGCAAGACGAATAAGTTTTATTTGATCTAAACTTTTGTGGAACTTTTAATTATACTATTATACTAATGATTTATCCATCTTGTCATGTGCTAATAAAATGTACACATCATTTTTCTTATACTAATAATTTGAGGGTGGGCATTTGCTCACACTAATCACATGCTAGATCTGCCCATGCTTGCAATTATATATATATATATATATATATATATAATAGAAATTAAGGACAAGAAAATGACAACATACGGCAGGCACAACTACGTGGCGGTGCCTTGCCAACCGAGCAACTAGAATGCCAAGTGTTACGCTATGCTTGGCTAAGTAGGAAAGAGGATGGAAGGAAAAAAAAAGGTGGAAAAGGTTATGGTAAGAAAATAAGTGGAAAGAAAATGAAAAAATGGTGGTTTAAAAAAGAGATAAAAAGAAAATTGTATGCTATGTATTTTATTAAAGAAAATTTTATGATATGTATTTTATTCTTATGATAGTAAAGTTAATATCAAAGTTACACTTTGATTTTTCATGATATTTCAAGTGAGAAAATAGTTCACATCTTTTCATGTACTTTTTAAGCATGTTTTCTACGTGTATCAAGAAGTATGACTTTCATCTATTTTCTTGATTTTCGTTCAATCTTTGTAGCAACCAAGTAGAGTGTTAGTGTCAAATTATTTCAAAATAATATACACACACATACATATATAATTTTATGTTTGCATGTATGCCAACGACGTTCTTGTGTTCCTGGGATTAAAAAGAAAATAAAAAATAAACACCATGGCATCAAAACACTTACGATTTTTATTCTCGTATGTGGTACATATAAAAGAAGGTAATAGTCCATTATTTTGTGATTCAAATTACTAATATTGATTATCTTCATCTTGGTATTGATTGATTATATTGGATAAGGCAATCAATTTTTCAATTGTACCCTTTCATCTATTAGTCTAAATATCAATATCCACCTATGTTTAAGCGCTCGCAGGTGAACCAAGCAGCAACTGAAGAACTTGTAGTCGTTGTCGGGGTAGTCAACAAAGGTGGTGGCAGTAGTCCAAAGGAGGCAGGTCCTTCAAATCCAAATGTTGATCCTTCAGATCTAGGTGCCAATCCTTTAGATTCAAGTGCCGGTCCTTCAGATCCAGCTGTTGTCGACATCGGGTCCTTCCGAGGTGGCAGCGGCCGTCGTAGGAAGAGAGGCAAACGTTTCGGTGACGTGTGTGTCTTCATGCCGCCTCTCTATTTCTTTGTCACTCAGTTTCATTTCTACCGTGTTTTGTGGACTGCCACAACAGTTCATTTCTTCACTTTTTTTGTTGGTTCATCTGATGTTCTGGGGGTTTTTGGCATGTCTCCATTTTCTTCTTTCTTTTTTGGATTTTGTTTCTTAGGTTTCAATGTTGATTTTCATGAATATATTTGTAATTTTCAAAAAAACAAAAACTCTGCTCATGGTATTGTATAACAGTCATGAGTTGAGTAAGATAATAAATCAATCTTTTAGCACGAATCAACCCAATCCTCAAGCCACGCTTCATGATGAGTCGGTATTAACTTCCCATACCTAGTCACCACATGTAGTTAGTAGCCACTCACTGCCTGTACCCTATAAACCAAGGAAATGGCCATATCCCCAGAAATCATGGTGACCTTAATTATTTTAATAAAAAAAAAGTATGGGGTACTGGTACAAGAGAATGACAAGAGGAATATTTTAGGTTTAAAAGGAAGGATGGCATAGAATTCAAGGATATACTTTTTTGGACTTTTTATTTTTCTTAACATGCTCTCTTAGGTTTTTCATAGTTGCAGAGCTCCAGTCGAGCCCAACTCTTTTCTTCTATAATTTTTCATTTCATTTTAAAGACTTTTGGATTTGTACTTTTATTTCAATAATTTATGTTTTGTAATTCAAGTTTTTAATCAAGTGTTCTTCAATGCTTTAAAATTTCTACTTTAGAACTATTGTAAGAAAATGTTCCTTGTTGTTCTTGTTTTTTCATTTTTGGTTTTACGATGAGTATGTTAAATTCCAGTCTTAGTTTAATTTCTTGCACTTATTTACATTATTACATCCTTTAATTCTTTTCAAAACCAAATCAAAGTAACGGATCTAATCTTTAACTAGCAAAACCATCACTCACGTGATTCATACCATTCCTTTTATTTCCCTTTTCTTCCATTTCTTTTTTATTTCCTTTCTTTTATTTTCTTATTATAAAGATTTTTTTCATTTCTAACAGATTCAAAATGCAAATCCGGTGTGAAGAAAAGAAAGCATGCCTTAAAGAGGGCTTTGGGTGTTACAATTGGAGAAATAATCTAGGACTTTGTTATAGTTATTACTTCAACATAACCTTGTACTTGAGGTAGATCAAATCAATTGATTTGTACAAATTTGAATAAGTCAATTTATATTAAAAAAAGGAAAGACTTTCAGAGGCCAACGAAGAAGAAAAGTGTGAAGAGTAGCAGAACACACATACATAGAAAGACTAAGGGTGTTAAACGGGCAGGCTAAGCCTTCGTAGGCTAGCTTATTTATAATTTTATTTTTTTTAAATAATTTTTTACTTTAAATCTCTCATTTCTCTAAAAAAAATAGTTTTCACAGGTCAAACACGACCTAAAAATAATTATAAAAATTATTAAATTTATAGAATATTAATACCATATGTAAATTTTTAATAAAATAAATAAATAATCATTTTTTTTAAATAATGTGCCCCTGAGTTCGGCCCGTCCCGCTTTGGCCCGCATATAAACAGATCAGATTTTATTGGCCTGGCACGTGAAAAAGTATATGTTGACCCGCTTGGCTCATGGGCCACTGATCCGTTTAATACTTCTACGCCACACGCTTGAAAACTTTCTTTTTTCTAAAATATTTACATGGAGGGATAACAACTGAAGCAAGCACTGATAAGAAATTACACATTTCCAACTACACAGAAGCAGTAGCAATATAGTATCCTATGTTCTCAATTAGATGGCCCAGCCAACAACTTTGAAGTGAAAACATTAATTCTCCAAGCACCACATATGAAGCCATCTCCCTATCTAGAACTTATATGAAATAGCAGTGGTCCAAAAGTTTTCTTTTTCCCTCACATCATATATAAATAATCTTTACTTGCATAGAACAATGTCCACAGAATGAAGCTAAAACTCAAAAATATTTCCGTTGTTTTTTGTCAGTGTAAAATGAGAAATTAAATTTTTGTTGCGCCTAATGAAAACATGTTTCAAAGTTGCTCTCATTGCTTACAACCCTACACGAGTCACATAAACAGGTAATTTAAGGGAAATTATATAATAATAATAATTTTTATTTAAAATAAATAAAATGCACACAAGTACACGATACAGAAATAAAAGATGTTAGCATTAAATAAATTCCCTTTTTTAAAAAAAGCCTCTATAAACCTAATTTAATTAAAGTAACATTGGGATCCGGCATTATGGGCCTTGATTCTTAATGGGCTGGACTAACTTCTGCTGCTACCGATACGGATTGCGAATAGTGGATCTAGTGTGGGCCACTCCCACTGGTATATTATAAATCCCAATTTCATTGAATGACATTTAATTTTAGAATAATTGGCAATTAAATTAATTTAAAATTAATTTGTGGGGAATGAAATTATTAAAGAAATAGAATGGAGATAAAAAATAAAATTTTAGCATTGTATTCTTTTGTTTAGTAAACAGGGTTGAGAATTTGATTTTTTTTAAAAAAATTACTTAAAAACCTTGTTATTTATTAATTCATTAAAATTAACCATAAATTAAAACAAAATAATTCCTCTTTCCGCAGCATCAATTCCCCCCTAATCATTTTATCTCCTATGTTAGCCACATTAATCTCCAATGCTAGGAAAAAAAGGACAAAGATGACAGTGGCAGATCCACAAAGACAAGTGCTGAGAGATGATCTTCAGCTGCCTCTGTCTGATTTTGTGGTTGGAACCAACCATACAAACCCTAGCCATGGCAATTTAGTAGATCCTCACCCTAGCCACATTAATCTCCAATGCTAGGGAAAAAAAGGACAAAGATGACAGTGGCAGATCCACAAAGACGAGTGTTGAGAGATGATCTTCAACTGCCTCTGTCTGATTTCGTGGTTGGAACCAACCATACAAACCCTAGCCATGGCAATTTAGTAGATCCTCACCCTAGTTGTCCATTCCCACAAACCCTCCCACACCGTCATCACCCAAGCAATTTAAAATAACCTAACAAACACAACAATGATAATAGGTTAGAAAATATTTCATTCCCTTTTCACTCATTCTCATATACAAACATGTCCTGTAGTTTTGTGATGGATGTTAACAAATTAGATTTTTTTAAAAACTAAGATGGGTATTTAAAAAACAACAAGATAATTACAGTAGTTAACGAGCTAAATAATTTGATATCAGTTTCTCACTTGCCTTAGGCGAGTTTAAGCTTGACAAACTTACAATGCACCTTTGACTAACGAGTTACGTGGACTAGCTTACTTTTTTTTTTTACGGGTTATACCAATAAATTTTAGCCTGTTTACAATTGGGTCAGAATGACTCTAGCACTCGGGTTGTAAGCCAAAGTGGCCTGAGCTCAAGAGCTAGTAAGCTAGTTTGTGGGCTAGGTTTTTTTATTTGTTTTATTAAAAGTTTATATAACATACTCATATTTTATAGGATTGACTACTTCATAATTGTGTGAAGCTCACGTTAGCCGCATGAAAGTTGAAATCGAGGAATTTTTGGAAGGAATAAGAAATTTTTAATTTTAAAAAAAAATAATCAAGCTAGTTCATGGGTTGTTTTGGCATGTGAGCGGGGATGAGCCAAACGTTATAACTTTGACTCGTTTAAAAATGGGCTAGACATAGTCCGCCCTAGCCATTTAACACCCTTACCTGCAGCTAATGAACAATCTTACATTAAAAAGAAATTAAATGAGTCAACTTGCGAGTTGTCTTGTCCTGTGAGCAGGATGGCCCAAGCATTATAAGTTTGACTCATTTAAAAATGGGCTAAACCTAGCCCGCTACAGCTATTTAACATCCTTACTCATGGGCTTGTAAGCTAGCCTGGGCTAGGTTTTTTTATTTATTTTATTAAAAATTTATATAATGTACTCATATTTTATATAGGATTGACTACGTTCATAATTGTGAATGACTCAAAGTTGAAATCAAGAAATTTTTGGAAGTAATGAAAGATTTTAATTTAAAAAAAATAATCAAATCAGCTCATGGGTTGTCTCCATGCGGGCAAGATGGGCCAAACGTTATAACTTTGGCCCGTTTAAAAGTGGGCTAAACATAGCCCGCCCTAGCCATTTAACACGCGGCTAACGAGCGATCTTCCGTTAATTTTTTTACCTGCGAATTTCCTGACTCCCCGATCCGTCTCAGCCGTCTTCAGCCTTTGTGTCCACCCACCATCTATATATCATGACCTGCCCCCAATCTGTCTTCTTTGTTTGATCACAATTCTCCATCCGGACGATCTATGACTAGTGTTCGGCGCCTTTTGCTGGGGAGGACTCGAATCCGACAATCCTTCATCTGGCCATGGTGGTTGTTTTTTTCACACTTCGGGTCCACCCCAGCCCGATTTTCTTGCATCTCTCCTTCTGCCGGAGTCTTTAGTCACAGAATATAAGCGCGGTTTTAACAACGAGCAAGATCCGCTTGATTTCTTTATGGATTGTGGGAGCGACTCTGTTCAATCACCACCGTCTTGTCTTATTCATTCGGCCCTTCATCCTAATCTTGTTCGTTGTCGACAACGGCACCGTGGTTTCAATGTTAAGAAAAAGCGTGAGGAAGTGGGTTTCTTGGAACTTGGAAGTGGGTCGGACCTCATGAACGCTGGCAGGAATCCCTGAGAATCTTGTATTGAGATTTCTGCATCATGATACTTCGTTCCCATTCCCGACATTTTCAAATGAATTTTGAAGAAAACCAGTATAATACAATACCAGTTCAAGGTATTGTCTTTGCAAATTTTTGAAAATGATCAGCCCAGTGACCTGAAGTAACTAGTTCCTCAAGCTGAACACCATAGCTGCTCATCAATACATTGGCTGCCCACCAAGCAGTGAATAGCATGCATGACACTACGGTTGGGTTTTATGTCTGCAACTGAATCTCCTGCTCTCTAATGATGAATTTGAGATCTGTAAGTTCTACTACAACCATGAATATGATAAGCCGGAAATCGAACTTTCCATTTTTTTAATTTCATGGCACCAGGGTGGCGGTTGTCTTTGGAGCAAGGACTAACTGGATAAAGGACATTTCCCCGGAACCCATAGCATGCATGAGATATAACACAACCATCTCTTTTATTGTTTGTTGATTCCACATGTGGTGTTTCCATTCTGCCAGAGAAAGTCAGACTGAACAGGGACACATTAGCCTATAAGTTCGGGGGCATCCCACTGGATTTCTACACGAGAGCCCAGATCTCCGGAAACTCCATCACCATCTCTGTCGCGATACTGGCGCGCCCAGGACGGACAAGCCCTTATTTTGCGGCGGATTTTGGAGAACCAGTTCAACGACCAGGCCTCATGCGACGTCAGGCTCGTGTTGAGCTCTGAGGAGGGGATCAGCGTCTCCATCAACGTTCATGCATAGGCTATTTTGATATCTTATTTTTGTATATATAATTCCACTTTGCCCTGTTTCAAACATTTTTAAAAAATCATAATAAAATTGAAAACAAGAACCCTAAAAATTAAAATGAATAAAAAATCGAAAAGGCTGTGACGTAAAATTACAACCCAGCATAATAAAAAATCAACCCAACGTGTCCAAAGATTTGAACCTAATAAAAATCCAAAAAACAACTAAGTTCAATAATATATCAAAAAACAAAAAAAAAAACCCAACAACAAAATTTTAAATTCAATAACAAAACCATCACAACAAAAATCAACAAAACCTGAACTTGTTGAGGGGGATGGCAGAGTCTGAATCTTGACTTGTCGATCACAGGCAAACAGCTTTTTTTTTAAAAAAAAAATTAAATTGCTCTTATTCTTTCTATATCTCTAAATTTGAGTTACATTCTTTTCAAGATATATATTTATATATATTCCGTCAATGTACTTGAACATCTGATATTTTTATATTTTTTAATCCGAGGATACCGACCTAGTACCAATGACGAATGTCCCATCATGTACTGCCTATTTTTTAATTTCAAAGTCACGTAAGCTAATATATATATATATATATATACACATTAATTTCAAAGTTAGGAGAGGTTGTTGTCGAGAAGAGCAATTCATCCCACTTTTTTTAGTGATTGTGTATTTCGCAATTTTCGAGGGTATGGCCTATATATCCATGGTAAACCAAGTTCGGATTCGCGACTGATTTAATATTCATATGTATATGTATGTAAAATTTCATGATTATATAATAATTAAATTTGGTAAAAATTAATTTAATTTTTTAAAATAAATAAATAAAATTATATTTTTAAAAAATAAATTTATATAAAATATAATCATTAAATTACAATATAATTTGATAGAATATTTAATTTAAGGATTAATTTTTAAAATAAATATCATATTAAAAAATAAAAAGCAAGTGCTTATTTTCGCTGCAAGCAGCGAATCCGACGCAAAAGAAAAAGAAAAAGAAAAAGCAAGAAGAAAGAAAAAGTGTTTCCCTCTAATAAAGATGAAGGAAAGACAAAAGTATTTCCGCAAGATCGCGGACTGTCGGATTGTGTCTCCCCACTATATTTTCCGAAATCAATATACTGACGCCGATTAAAAAACCAAATGCGGGGGCTTTATTTAAATGTAGAAAAATAGGGCTTGATGCGGAAACTTTTCATTTTCATTTTCAGTTTTTTCTTTTTTTTTACCTACCACGGTTCCTATATATATATATAGTTTTTTAAAATACTTTATAATAAGTATGTTATTTAAAAAAATTAAAGTTGTTATATACTATAATTATGATTGTATTTAATTTTTATTAACATTTTCATAAACACATCTTGTTTTAGTAATACATTCTTATTGTTTTTACGTATGACTTGTTGGTTGGAAGCAATACGCCAATACGCCTCGTCCATCCCACCAAGCCTCATTGGTATAATTATTGATTGAAAAAATCTATATGTAGTCCTCCTTTAAATGATATAATTTTGATTAATCTATATGAAGTGCATTGCGGCGAATTATGTTTTTATCAAAAACGATATTATTTGGATTGATAACTTTTTAATCAAAATGATATAATTTTGATTAAAATACAAAAATCTGCCATCTCATTTTAAAAATTACAAATAGCATTATTTAATCTAAACTAAATAAATAAAATATAATATATGATTTAAATTGTTATTTAATTTTAAAGTATTCAGAGTGAGTTGGCTATTATTTGATTAAATTTTAATTAAAAATTTAATTTTTATAAAATTTAACTAGTTAATTTTTACTAACCAAATTTAAATTTACTCGCTATATCTTTATTTCAAGTAAGATAATATTCTACTGCCTACCCTCTACTTTCTCTTTCATTTCCCTCCAAACCCAATGTGTGTGCTTTTCTTTTTCCCCTTGATTTCCTTAAGAAAAATCTTAAAAAAAAAAAAAATGGTTACGTCCCAACCTCACCCTCTACTTCACCCTAGCGGGGTAACTCTTCTTTCGCTAGCTGGGCGACAAGTTGGGTCGCGAGTGTGTCTATGACATGACCCTCATGCTCGTGGTAATCTCCTTCGTCGTCGCCTCCGACATGTTCACCCTCTGCTTCTTCCGCTTAAAGTACTAAAATTTTGGAAATTAAAATTTCGTGGTCGAGGTTAAAATTGCAATGCATAGTTTAATTATTGATTAATGTATTTAATACTAAATTAAGAATTATAAATATCATTATAACTTGAGAATTCAAATTTTATGAATTAAAATATCCTAATTATTAATTACTGCATTTAAAATTAAATTAAGGATTATAAATGTTATTTAATCAGGAATTAAAATTTCGTAAGTTAAAATTTCATTAATTATTAATTACTGTATTTAATATTAAATTAAGGATTATAAATGTCATTTAATCAGGAATTAAAATTTGGTGCTCGAGACAATATTTCTGCAATCGTTGTCGTTGGAAGAAGGCCCAATCAGGAAAAGTCATTCTAGCCTGTATCGTTGTGTGCCACCAGGTAGTACCTCTAACTATGCCTGTTGTCACGACCCGAGCAGCGTGGTGCTGGCGGGACGTTTCTTAGTGGCACGATTCAGGAATGTATTCGTGCTACTTAAAGGAGAGGGGTTGGTTGAAAGCGTAGATGGTGCGCAGCTGAAGGTTCCAGGCGATTCGTGGAGGAAAACGGATGGAACCCCTTCAGAGTTCAGACGTGCCGACCCGGTTGAATGCGGGGAGCACGCCGCTAGTCGAGGACTTGACGCTGAAGAAGGGATTTGGCCATCATTACACAAACTGGTCGGGAACTAGAGCCGTTCTCCTGATGAGCCTAGTGGCAGGGCGAAACCAGTCTACGTGCGCGTCAACCCTCAAAGGCTAAACTTAGCGGACCGTGGATAGAGAAGCTAAGTGCCGCAATGGGTTGAGAGGCGCAGGAAACCTGACCCCGTGACACTGTACTATACTAATTGTACCTCCTTCCTCAATCGTGTTGGCATCGTTTCACTTCCTCGTCAGACGCCACCTCTGTGTCACCCTACTCAGCCATCGTTGGAAAAAGTCATCTTGAATTTGAAGAGATAAGAAGAGATATTCCGATCATTAAAAGGGGGATGGGGAGACCAAATCCGTAAATTTCGGATTTGGTCCATAGAATGTGAGTTTCGTTTTTGATTTTTATATATATATATATATTGAAGTGTTAAAAAAAGAATGTAGTATTTTTGTAATCATGATGGACGCCTCACGGGAGCGATACAAAGATTCGGCTTTGATTCCGATAGAATCATCGATCAAAAATATTAATTCACCTATATCTAAACTTTGATACTTTAAAAAGATCATGGCCAAGGATCACTAGCTTTATGAAGATGCTAATAGTCATTTACTAGTTGTTGAAGACAATCATTAGTGGCCCAATCTTTATAAAAACCTAAATAATCCTCTCACCTTGGAAGATTGATCAACGATAGTAATCAACAAAGGGTTGCGGTCTGAATGACTTCTTATTGGATGGTCCACCAAATATAGGGAAAAGTTTCCTAGGAAAAAAGGACATGGTCTAGTTGTAGCCAAATTTAGGCATTCCCTTTCCAATTATTACACCAAGTGAAAGGACCCCGGAAGACCAAACATTAATCAGTTGCATGCTATATAGAAAGTGCTAAAATCATCTATATTAGATAACTTATATTTTTCTCCTTCTTCTCCGTAAGGTTAGACGCAATTAAGTTAAAATCAATACCTAAGCACCACGAGAACCTAATGCATTAAAATTGGACAAAGTGGACCAAAGGCACCTCTTGCAAGCGTCAATTGCATTAGCATAAACAAAAGGTGTGACAATAGATACCGAAAGCCCCAAAAATCATAGCAATGATATAATGCTTATCAAATTGAGGCTTAGTTTGGTAATGTTATGCTTTTAAAAGAAACTGTTTTTAGTTATGTTGGAAAAAAATTATTTTGAAAATAAGTGAGTATTTGATAAAATATAATTTTAAAGTGTTGTAAATTTTAAAAGTATATAATAAGTGTTTGATAAATTAAAAATAAAATTATTGTGAATATTTAAAAGATAAAAAATATCCTTTTGATTCTATTAATTTTTTTGAGTAAAATTTTAATGAATTAATGTGTGGGATTAGCTTTTGGTTCCACCCACTACCCCCCTTTCACATCCTCTCCTTCCTCAACCTCCCCCTACGCCGGCTAGTGAGATCGAAAACAGCTAGTGAGTTAGGATGAGGGTGAAAGAGATAATATTGACATTTAAAAAATTTCAAAACTACTTCATGATAAAATAGCTTTTAAAACAATTCTTAAACTGCTTCCACTTTTGATCATAAAAAAACAAAAAAAATTACCAAACAGCATTTAGTGTTTTTGCTTATAAAATAAGCAAAAGAAACCTTTTACAAGTATTAACAAACTGGTCCTCACTAAGCCTCAATGATTTCCGATTGGGATATCGGTCTCGAAGTCATATTCTTGTTCAACAAAACCTCTTAACTCAATGTCAATCTCAACATATCTCGCATAAATTATATATTGGAAGAAATTTATTAAAGCACTTCATTAGAAATAGTAGAAGGTGGAAAGGTTGGTCGACGTATGATTGATATGAGGTCGATGTGATCAATCTAGTGGTAGATCGACCATGTTTAAGATGAAGTTGGTCAACGTGGGTATTTGGTCAACACGAGAAAAGGGTGGTTGATGTGGTCGATGTGTGTGTATGTTTGCTCAATGTCGACCTAATGACATCGTATTTTTAATATATATCATACTATTTTTCGATTTTAGGGTTATTTCTCTGGTTTTGAAGTTATCATATCGAGAGAGAGAGAGAGGGAGAGTGAAAGTAGTTACGGCCTTGTGTAAGGGAAGGTGTTTATCGAAGAGGAGCAATGAGGAGGAAAAAGGAAGATGCTTCTGTGCCTATAAACCCTAAATCCAACCTGAATTCGAGTTAGAGATTTTGTACCTTTCTCCTAATCGTAGTTTGTATGGTTAAACTTAATCTAGGGTTCGATTTTGAGGTTGAGGTTAAATATCTATGTGTATATATATATATATATATATATAAATTCATATAAATGTGATCTCATATATGGATGTTGGTTTGAGATGGTTTGTTCTACGTGTATGGTTGTATGTTAGTTTGAGATGGAATGTTTTGCGTGAGGGCTCATGGTCATTGAGATTTTAGATGAAGCTTATTAATATGTTAGAGCGAAATCAAAGTGTTTTGTGTGTACTATGAATAAATGATGGAATGGTGTCACAATGAGGTGTTTATGCTATGTAAGTTGTTATTGGGTGTTTATGTTTTGAGAAATGCTTATGTTGTGATTACATTGAATATCATGCTAAAATATTTTGTTTGTCATATATGTGATTGAGATGCATGTGTGACTGATGTTGTGATGCCTGTGTGGCTGAAGTTGAGGTACATGTGTGGTTAAGTTTGAGGTGCATGTGCGGCTAAGGTTGATGTAACCTATGGTCTGTTTGAGTTATGAGTTTTACCTTTATGGGTGTGATTGAAATGTTATCTATAAACTGCGTGTTTTCTTCTTGACACGACACTAGCACTTGTACATACTGTCATGTAGAGGTTAAGAGTGTGGGATGTGTCAGAAAGACATGATCCTTGCTGAGTTGTGGTTGCTTACCATTCCTGTCATGTAATTATTTTCTTTCAGGTGCTTACCGGAGTTAGGCGGGACAACCGAGGTGTGGACTCGGCTTAAAGGCTTCTTTTATGTAACTGTTTCCTTATTTATTGTAGCTCTACGTTTGATGCATTTGGGTACATGAATTAATGTAACCCCTTAAGGGGATAATTTTGTATGAGATATTGAGTTTAATATAATATTGTATTTGAAATTGTGACTAAATGTGTGAGCTTGTGTTTGATGTGATGTGTTCAATCGTTGAGCAGGTGAGCATAGTATTTGTTCTGTGCTATAGCCTCCTTTGTGTTTGGTATTTTATTCCACCCCTTGTTCCACCGGTTGTGAGCAAAGGAGTCATAATCTGATTTTCTCGGATTAAAAATTCGAGACGTGGGAGAGGCTCTCGTGCAACACTTTTTTTCTTTGTTCGAGTGAGTGACTATGGGGTTACAAATTAGCTCCCTTTCAACAATTTCTTCACTGTCCTCTTTATTAAAGGAGTCCTCACCTTCTTTGTGAAATTGATAAAACTCAATTTTACAGTACTTTATGCTTGCTTTTCATGGTTTTAAGAGTACTTTTACCACTTGTGTTTCTATGCCTCAATGATTTCCGATTGAATACATATTTTGCAGGGAAAGCATATTAGAGGACATTTATAAATGCATTTCATTAGAAATAGTAGCATAATTAGATCTCCTTTTTACTCTAAATTTTCTTTAACTATATTTAGATTTAAAAAATATTTACAAATTTTGTATTAAATATATCTATAAGAATATTTTTTTTACTACATTGTAAAGGAGATTGTAATTTTTTTATAATATTTATTTATTTTTACTTTTTAATTTAAAAAATAAAAAAAATGAAAGAAAGGTTTAAAAGGCATTTTGGTAAAATATTAAAATCAAAGTCGAATATAAATTTTAATGATGAACCCGCTCAAAAAGATATTTTTATTTTTATCATTTTTATCTTAAGTATAAGTTTTTGACAATCTCATTCTTTATATTTATATATTCCACGCCTTGCACATAAATGAGCCTATAAATACGCGGTCAAGCTCTGCCATTTTCATTGCCAACCAGCCATCACACCAACACCAAATCCGTCCAATTCTCCATCAAAATCTCTGCCAACATAAAAACAGAGGTACGCATGGGTCACTCCCCCGTGATAGTCATTGTTGCCACATGGTTGGTGGCCTCGGGTCTCTGGCCGATGTTGTCAACGACCAGACAGGTGGAGGATGTGAGGAGAGAGCTGGCGGCCCAGTTGCTTCCGCCGGCGGCGGCGCTGGGTGGGAGAAAGTTCGCCGGCCGTGGCGCTGCACGGAAGCTACAAAACTTCAGTCCTCACCAAGACTGGGAGGAGAAAATGAAGGGATCGGTACCACCGTCTCGCCCGTCGCGTCAGCCGTCTGCCCCGTCGCGTCAGTCGTCTGCCCCTCCCCTTCCCTGTCCCCCGGCGGTACCCAAACTCGGTGTTTGATTTAACCAAGACCCGGGAGACGTGCTGTTTCTTTGTCGTCAAAAACTTATGCGCGTTCTATAAATATATAATAGACTCGTGTAGTACGTTGACTTAGTTATACAATAAATGTGGCTCTTTAGGGTGGGGAAAGTTTACACCTGTAATTCCAAATATTTTAAAAAGCTTATACTGTTAAGTGTTAATCTCTCTACCCAATTCACGCTGATGAGTGACGAGGAGCAGCACCCTGCCCCCGTCTCTCTACGGCGATGGCCAGCGTCGCCTCCCCTACCCGTCCTGTCAAGTTACTGTTCTCTACCTCTCCTTGCTGCAATTATCAACCACAGACGACGAAGAATAAACAGCCCCCCTCCTTGCTGAAGTTGTAAACAGCCAAAAGAATGGAGAAAAGACCTTATGACACATTACTTTTATTACTTATAATAATCCAAGCAACGATTATAGCTTTATAAATATTAAGTCTTCTGAATTTTTGCATAAATAAAAGCCATTAACTTCTAAATAAAAACAAAAGTTCAAACAAAACTGACTTATTCAGGTCCATTAATTCTTCGATAGCAGATTTGAAACACTTTAAAATTTATTATTATGGGCATGGTTGTAGCCGTGGCCAGCACTAAGACGGCCGATGTGAAAGATTTTATGATAAACATTTTGAATTTAATTCTAGAGCTGTCCCCTAATTTATTATAGGAATTAATCTATCTTTAATTTAAATTTGAAAAAAATAATATTAAGAAATAAAAAATTATAATACTCAGGGGCGGCTCTAGGATTATTTTTAGGCGTTCAATATCATTATAAAAATTAAAGATAACATTGTACTAGGTTGCTAGTGGCAAACCGACAACAGATAAAAATATAATAGTAAGTAGTTAGACAAATCGATTAAATATCATGAACATCAAACACTAGATATTTATGCATTTTAAAACTCTCTAAATTAAAACCCTAATAATCTAAATTCCAATTGAAATTATTGAATAGTATAATATTAAATAACCAATTATCAAAAAACAACGCAAAAGCAATAACTAGAATTAAAAAAAAGGACTAAGTACGGGAGTCAGAGCCAACCATGCCAGAAGTCCAATACAAATTATTTGAACAGAAAGACGACCATCAACCAAAGGTGAGATTGTCTAACGCCAACCGAAAATTTAGAATAGATTGTCCAACACTAATCGGCCAATGCACGCAACAATCCAGATTTAAACACCATGACAAAATTTAACTAACTAGGCAATCAATAATCTCAATTTTTTAATATTTAACTAAAAATATTATTTATTATTATTTAAAGCGACGTGCCAAGGTGTACAACTGTACACTCTCACTTACCTCAAAAACAGATAGTCATAATCATTATATCTTTTTCATTATAATAGGTTTAATTTTAGCTCATCCCAAGTGAGCTGGGACGAAAATTGTTGGTGACACTACAAGCTATGGGCCATCAAGAATAAAATATTGATCATAAGTCATAACTCGAGATGTATTGTTCTTTGAGAAAAAGACAATTAAACACTCCAAGAAAGAAAAAGAAGAGAATGAAAACATTCAAGACTTTCCAAAGAATGATTCTAGTACTCCTTTAACATTGAACCTTAGAGTATTGATTGAAGAATACAATGAGGGAGATCCCTAAGTCACAAAGCATATTGAAGAACAAGTTGAAGAAGAATAACCAAAAGAGCCAATCTAGCACTAACCAGAACTGTTGTCCAGGAGATCCACTGGGTAGCCACAACCATCCAAGAGGTAGTCAAATAGTAAGTACGTATTGCTGATTGATGTGGGAAAACCCAATCATTAATATGAAGTTATGGAGAGTAAGCACAATAAGGAGTGGTTAGACGTTATGGAAGAAAAGATGAGTTCCTCGTAGGAATATAGAACTTATAAGTTGATTAAGGTATCCAAAGGCAAGAAAGCACTCAACAATAAATGGATCTTTAGAGTTAAGTTTGAAGTGAATTTTTGAAACTTGAGATATAAAACTAGATTAGTGGAGAAAGGCTTTGGACATAAAAATGGAGTTGTTTATGAAGAGATCTTTTCCTTGGTGGTGGAACTGCCATCAATTCGAGTTATACTAGCATTGGTAGCCAACATGGACTTAGAGATACAATAACTAGATGTGAATATTGCCTTCCTCTACATTGATTTGGATGAGGAGATCTACACAAGACAATCTTAAGCATTTAAGGTAAAAGGCAAGAGTTTGGTTTGAAAATTAAGGAAGACCTTATATAGTCTCAAACAAGCTCCAACGTTATGGTACCTTAAGTTCTATGCTTTTACGGGGGAGCATAAATTTATGAAGATAGAATCAGATCAGTATGTTTACATTAAGAGGTATGCAGATGCGTGGCTGAGTGAGTTTGGCTGGATATATCATATAAATGATATTATTAGTTTAACAAAAATAATTTGTTCAACTGGTTAATGCCATCGCTGCAAAATCATAACTAATGTAGACGAACGTGACTTTTTTGCTCACTTCTCTCTCTGATGATTTGGTATGTTGTCACGTTGTCACGGTTATCAATCGGTTATGCAACCCTAATTGTACATAGCATTACTCTTAGCTTAAATATTAACGCTTTTCTCGAACAACTAATATTTTATTGGATTTTTATAATTATAAATCAATCTATTGATAAATTTAAAATTAAATTTAAATTTAATTAATTTTTTATTAATAAATTATTTGATTAATGGTATGAGTCATGTATAGTGAGAATGAGTTAGTGAATTTTAACTTTTCATGGTAGTAATTTGAGTTAAAAGTAATAAATCACATTAATTCAAATAATATTTGATTGAATAAAGTATTATAAAATATATTATGTTTGTGCACAGAAAAAAAAAATCGAAAATACAACCGCCATCGGTTTTTCACAGAGAATTCCATCGGTTTTAATATCAATGTTTACTGTTTATTCTATGGTTTTAAAAAATAAAATGTAGTGAAATAATCTATTCAACTCGATGCTTGCTGAGGTCACGACGCACGAGGCGACTCCATCCATTATTTTAATATGGAAACTGAAACTTTCATTTATTTATAATCAACACATGGTTCAAATGATGCAATATATGATGTAATGAAAAAAAAAACAGTAACCACCCTTGCAACCTTTCTCTGGCTTGTATTATAGATTTTTCATCTGATCACCACCATAATTATTGTTGCGTCGATGGGGTAACAACATGTTAACCGGCAAAAGTAAAGACAGTACTATATACGTTCTTTACGAATACTTTATACTTAGTCTGCACCATTTTATATTATCGTGTTGAAGAGTTTATACTTTATACCCGACTCCGAGGGAGAGATATATGTGAATGTCACTATTTTGACAAGAAACCTTCCCCATTAATAGGCGGCCATCTAGTTTGGTACTACAAGGTTGTGGTCTAGAACAAATTTCTTTTCTATTATTATTATTATTAAAACACACATACCAGTAGTATATAATATGGTTTCTTATACCATACTATTTGATGCACATCAATAATTTGGTATGTATGTGTGATAATTATTATTTATTTGATCTAACAAAATACAATTATTATTTATTTGATTTAACAAAATACAATTATTATTTTGCTTTTGTTTCTCCTACTTATCATGTATTACAGTCTTTGTTATCATTCGCACTTTAAAATGTTTCAACAAATTATTAAGGATGGTGAACCTAAAATCTGGACAGTATATTTTATATAATTATATATTTCATTTTATGCCATTTATATGGTGTTGTAACTTTATTTTTTTTGTCTTTTCCCGATCGATCCAATATATCCGACTCCTTGGGTTATTAACCTAAATATCAAGGTTTGTATCAAAGTTTGTACTTATCTCTATTGAGTTACCTTGAATGACCGAGGAGGTTGAGGGTGCGTTGGATGGTGGCGAGGAGGCAATTGTGGGCGACGATCTTCAGATCAGGTACAACGGCAGAAGCTTGATGACGATCTCTCGGTCGGAGGAGAGGCCGGATTTGATGAGGAGGGCGTGGTGGGCGGTGCCTTCGAGGACCGAGTTTTAGACGGTGAGGGACTCAGAGGAGCGATCGAGGCGCAGTTGGAGGTGGGGTGGTGCTAGCGAGGGGGTGCTGGCATGACGGGGAAATAGGAGGTGGTGTTGTAGGAGGAGCCAGGGTTGGACGCGGGTTTGGAGGTAATGCTGGTGGCGGCGGAGGAGCGTGTGGTGGTGCTGGGAAAGCTTTGGTGGAGGGGATTTTGGAAGCTTGTGGTGGTGCTATTTAGGTAAAATTATAATTATAATTAAATTTTAGTAATATAATAGTTAATTATTAGAATAAGTTTATGGGGTAGCATTATATATTTTGAATTTTGGAGGGAAGGGAGGTGTGCAGCATTCATATTAACTTTGTTATTTTTATTTCTATTTTAAGGATAAATAGTAAAAAATTTACTTAGTTTTCAAAAATATCTCATTTTTCATTTTTATCTACATTTATTATTTAATTAATTTTATATTATTTCTTTATAATCCTTTCATTTATTATAACTAATTAAAAAATTACAAGTTTAATATATATATTTAAAAATTATAGGAAAAACTTTTAGGGATGAATAGTAAATCTCTATCCATATATCCTATTTTAGTGAACTTGCTACAAATGAGTTTTTGATGATTTTGTATGTTTTTTTCCTAAATTATAGGAAAAGTTAGATTATAGGAAACTTATTTTGGATGTTCTTACAAGTTTAGGTATATTTAAATAAAATTATAGTTATAATTAAATATTATTTAATTTATTGGAATAATTTTTTAGTTAAAAATTACTTTAGCTTTTGATATAGCTAAATTGTAGAGCATTTCTAATTCTATGGAGCTAAGTTAAATAATGGTGTATGCTCTAATCTTATACTATTTATATTTTTAATTAATTATTATTTTTTTCAATCTATCTCATCGATATTCTCCCTAAATTCTTAATTTCTAATTTTTTCTCTCAAATCCCTAATCTGTGCCGGCATCATGGCGTGGGCATTAAGAGCATCTACAACCATGCTCTCTATATATCGACCCTATTGTAGCTAAAAGCTATTTTAGGGATGTACTTTTACATCACTTATTCCAATCATTCTTCCTATTTTAACTAAATATAAAATATTTTATTATTTTTTAAACCGGGTCGCTGGGCTACTCGCCGTCGGTGGAGGAACGTCATATCAACTCCGGACAAGGCCCTACAACCACAAAGACTGGTTGTCCGTGAATTGATGATGCCCGTGAATTGTTCGACAAAATGCCTTCCATGGACATGGTTACCTGGACTGTGCTCATCACTTATTATTCGCAGCATGATAAGCCTCTGGATGCACTTGTCTTGTTCCCACAGAATCACAGATGCTCCACGTTGGAGTCAAACCCAACCAATTCACCCTTTCAAGTCTTCTTAAAGCTTGCGGGACAGGATCCTGCTTTTGGAAAGGCATGCAACTTCATGCATTTTGCCTCAATTATGGTTACCATTCAAATGTTTTGTGAGTACTTCTCTTGTGGACATGTATATATGCTAGGTGTTGCTTTATGGAAGAGGCCCAGTCTGCCTTTGGTGAGGTTGAGTGGAAGAATGAAGTCTCTTGGAATGCTTTGATTGTTGGGTATGCCAAGAAGGGTGAAGCAAAGCTTGCTATTTGGTTCGTCCATAGGATGCTAAGGGAAGGCTTTTGGCCTACTCATTTTACTTATTCCATCATTTTTAATAGCTTTGCCAGTACAGGAGCTCTTGAGCAAGGTAAATGGATGCATGGACGTTTGATGAAATCTGGGGTACAGCTCATAGCTCATGCTGGCCATACTCTTAATGACATGTATGCGAAATCAGGCAGCATGGAGGATGCAAAGAAAATCTTCAACAAATTGGTGAACCAGAATTCAATTTTCTGGAATTCAATGCGTACTGCATTTGCACAACATGGGCTTGCAAATGAATCGAGAAGTACATGTAGTACGCTGTTATACAGTAGCAGGTGTTCCCGAAATTCTCAAGGCCGAAGTAGCGCTCATCTTCGGGGAACTGTTCGCCTAGAACTTTGTTCAACTTCGAACCCGCAACACCCATCGGAGCATCGACGGATGCTTCGAAACCAAAATCGAAATTCAAATTCAATCTCTGACCCCAATTTCAACAACGACGCAAATGAATTGGTTAGGGAAACAGGCCACATAACTGATGCGTTCGGGGCGTCGTGCGTCATCTCCCTGACCAGCCGCAGCCTCGTCCACCCCCGCCCGACGGCCGTGCGTCATCCCCCCACCCAGCCCCTGTGTCGCCGCTCCCGCCAGCACCGTGCGTCATCCTCGAATTGGCTTCCTCCAGAATCGAACGAAGATCTGCAAGAGACCGGAACGTCATCCTCGAATTGGCTTCTGTTGGAGAAGGGAGATGGGTCGCAGGGAGAGAGACCGGAGCGTGAGGATTTGACGGGCGGAGTGAGAAGATTGGAATAGCTACAGTTTGTATTTGGCTCCCTAGGTAGGGAGTTATTTAGGGAGAGGGTTGGAAACAGAGGTAGATAGGGGCGACGCATGGGTCTCAGAAATCCAACCAACTAGAAGAAGAGACCCTTCACGGCCATTTTCCTTTTACACAGCTTCTCTAAAGCTGACGACCAACAACCCACTTGGGTCCTCAAAATCGTCCTATTTTCAAGGTGGGTTGACTAAAATCATCTAATTCTTATGGGTTTCTCTCCAAATCTCGATCTGCGGCAGGCTTGGACGCATGGAGGGGGCAAGCCGCGACGGGAGAGGAGGGGGAGGGGGGAGGGAACGCTAAGAGGGACTGGGTTGTAATTCATTTTTATTTGCATCATATTTCACCAACGAATAAATCTAAAATTATATTTATATTTCTATTATTTTTGCTAATAATTTACTTGAAAAAAAAAAATTAGCCAAATTTAATTTTAACAATTGCTTTGAACTGATGCATATGGCTCAAGCTATGAAAAAAAAGTAGAAAAAAATACGTGACGAAGAGATGAAAGAAAAAAAAGAAAAAATATAGATGATATATATATATATATATATAATGATAGCAATTGTGAAATATGCAAGTAAATATCATTTCGCATGACTAACCAAAAGGCCTTGAGGATTAGGAGAAGAAGGAAACTTATCAAGAATATGACAGTAAATAAGGGGATCTAAATGTAGGAGAAGGGCGTTTTATGGCTCTAGAAGATATCTGCATTTTATCATTGTTACTAATCTATCTAGATATCTTACTAGTGATAGAATAGCAACGTGAATTAGCTAGATTTTAATCTTATATATAGTATGGGCAACAAACTTTAATATATGGTATCTCAAATTGAAATATTTAAGATTCCTACATCAAGACGAAAGCAGAAACAAATGTAGTTACATTCCCGACATTTTCAAATGAATTTTGGAGAAAACCAGTATAATACAATACCAGTTCAAGGTGATGTACGTAGCAGGGTTCCACGAAATTGTCTTTGCAAATTTTGAAAATGACCTGAAGTAACAAGTTCCTCAAGCTGAACACCATAGCTGCTGAATAATAAAATTGAAAACAAGAACCATAAAAATTAAAATGAATAAAAACCGAAAAGGCTATGACGTAAAATTACAACCCAGCATAATAAAAAATCAACCCAACGTGTTCAAAAAATCAACCTGAACTTGCAGAGTCTGAATCTTGACTTGTCGATCACTGCAGGCAAACAGCACTTTTTAAAAAAAAAATTCTAAATTGCTCTTATTCTTTCTATATCCCTAAATTTGAGTAACATTCTTTTCAAGATTTATATATATTCCGTCAATGTACTTGAACATCTGATATTTTTATTTTTTTTAATCTAAGGATACCGACCTAGTACCAATGACGAATGTCCCATCATGTACTGCCTATTTTTTAATTTATATATACATAAATTTCAAAGTTAGGAGAGGTTGTTGTCGAGAAGAGCAATTCATCCCACTTTTTTTAGTGATTGTGTATTTCGCAATTTTCGAGGGTATGGCCTATCCATGGTAAACCAAGTTCGGATTCGCGACTGATTTAATATTCATATGTATATGTATGTAAAATTTCATGATTAGTTAATAGTTAAATTTTGTAAAAATTAGTTAAATGTTTTTAAAATTAAATAAATAAATTATATTTTTAAAATTTTTTAAAACTAAATTTATATAAATTTTAATCATTAAATTATAATGTAATTTTATAAAATATTTAATTTAATGATTAATTTTTAAAATAAATAACATATTAAAAAATAAAAAGCATGTGCTTATTTTCGCTGCAAGCAGCGAATCCGACGCAGCAGAAGAAAAAAAGATAAAAAAGAAAAAGTGTTTCCCTCTAATAAGTAGTAAATATAAAGATAAAGGAAAGACAAAAGTGTTTCCGCAAGATCGCGGACTGTCGGATTGTGTCTCCCCACTATATTTTCCGAAATCAATATACTGACGCCGATTAAAAAACCAAATGCGGGGGCTTAATTTAAATGTAGAAAAATAGGGCTTGATGCGGAAACTTTTCATTTTCATTTTCAGTTTTTTCTTTTTTTTACCTACCACGGTTCCTTTTTATATACACACATATATATATATATTGTTTTTTAAAATACTCTATAATAAGTATGTTATTTAAAAAAATTGAAGTAGTTATATACTATAATTATGATTGTATTTAATTTTTATTAACATTTTCATAAACACATCTTGTTTTAGTAATACATTCTTATTGTTTTCACGTATGACTTGTTGGTTGAAAGCAATACGCCTCGTCCATCCCACCAAGCCTCATTGGTATAATTATTGATTGAAAAAATCTATATGTAGTCATCCTCAAAATGGGATGCATTACATGCGATTTATGCTTAACGATATTATTTTAATTAATAATTTTTTAATCAAGATGACATAATTTTGATTAAAATATAAAGAATCTGTAATATAATTTTCATTTCAAAAATTACAAGTAAAATTACTCGTTCTAAACTAAATAAACAAATTTTAAGAAAATATAATATATGATTTAAATTGTTATTTAATTTTAAAGTATTAAGAGTGAGCTGGCCATTGTTTGATTAAATTTTAATTAAAATTTTTATTTCTTAAATTTTTACTGAGCACAATTTACTCGTTATATCTTTATTTCAAGTAAAATAATATTCTACTGCCTAGCCTCTACTTTCTCTTTCACTTCCCCCCAAACACAATGTGTGCTTTTCTTTTTTCCTTTAGTTTCCTTAAGAAAACTCTTTTAAAAAAATGGTTACGTCCCAACCTCACCCTGACCCTCTACTTCACCCTAGCGGGGTAACTCTTCTTTCGCTAGTTGGGGCGACGAGTTGGGTCGCGAGTGTGTCTATGACATGACCATGACCCTCTTGCTCATGGTAATCTCCTTCGTCGCCTCCGGCTTGTCCCTCAGCCACAGCGCTAAGTCTGTCATGTTCACCCTCTGCTTCTTCCGCTTTTTCCTCGGCTTTACGATGGAAAATTAAAAAAACTAACTACAGAACCAATAGTGAGATTTTAAACTTTTATTCGAGAATTAAAGTCCTATAATTTTGGTATGAAAACTATAATTTTCGTTCAGAAATTAAAATTTCATGGCCGAGGTTAAAATTGCAATGTATAGTTTAATTATTGATTACTGTATTTAGTATTAAATTAAGAATTATAAATGTCATTATAATTGAAAATTTAAATTTTGTGAATTAAAATGTACTAATTATTAATTACTGCATTTAATATTAAATTAAGAATTATAAATGTCATTTAATCAGGAATTAAAATTTGGTGCTAGAGATCATATTTTTGCCATCTTTGTTGCGGGAAGAAGGCCCAATCATAAAAAGTCATTCCAACTTGTATTGTTGTGTGCCACCAGCCAGTACCTCTAGCTTTGCCTGTACTCTACTAATTGTATCTCCTTCCTCAATTGTGTTGGCATCGTTTCACTTCCTCGTCGGACGCCACCTCTGTGTCAACCAGCTCAACCATCGTCGGGAGAAGTCATCTTGAATTCGAAGAGATAAGAAGAGATATTCCGATCATTAAAAGGGGGAGGGGGAGACCAAATCCGTAATTTTTGGATTTGGTCCATAGAATGTGAGTTTTGTTTTTGATTGAAAAAAAAAGAATATTTTGAAAAAAAGCGTGTAGTATTTTTGTAATTACGATGGAGGCCTTGCGGGCATAGTTGTCAGAACCGGATCGGACCAGCCGGTCGGATCGGTGAACCGGGCATTTAACCGGTTCAGTTTTTTAATTAGACCGTTTCTAAAAAAAATCGGAGAAACCCGGCTGACCCGGACGATTTTTTGTGACCCGACTAACCCGGCCGGGTTTTACAGAACCGACCAGTATTTTTTAAAACTGTAAAATATTATTTAATTTATTTTATAATACAATTTTAATTTAAAATTAATGGCTAATATTGATATTTCACTTCAATATACTTCAAAACTTGATTTAATTTTTCTTTTACTATGAATTTATGTCATTAAACTTTTAAATTTATTAATAATTTATATTAAAAATACATATTAAAAATAAATAGTGTTATATTAGAAACATAATTTTAATGTGTTAGTTTAAAATATTTATTTTTTATTAATATATATTTATATATAATTATTAATTATATAACTGGTTCGATCACTAACCTGACAGTTGAACCAGTGATCTGATCACTCGGTGCCTTAGCCGGATCAATGTTCGGTCCGGTTTAGGTGAACCAGTTGAACCTTGGCTGGAAGGAGGTGCGACATAATCTTCTAATTACTATTTTTTAAAATAAAAATATATACTTTTATAGTAATTATTATTATTATTTAAATGTATGGGCCATCGGGATCATGCTCCCGGTAAAGGCTCATTCCGATGGAGATTCTTTAGATCTCTTAGAGCATCTCCAACAGCACTAGGTATATTTCATCAGCTAAAGCAATAAATACCTGACTTAAAATAGCTTTACCTAATACCATCTCCATTAGTTCAATTGAAAATTTATTGCTTAATTTTATTTTACCAAAATTATCCCTACCTCTATTTTTCCAAACCCTAATCTAGGGGTGGAGTGCACGTAGGTGGGTGGATGGGGGTGCGAGCGCGAGCGCGACGCTGGGGGGGGGATAGGTAGGGAGGCACGCGAGAGCGGGATGGAGGGAGGCGCGACGCAGGGGGACGGGATGGCCTTGCCTAGATCTGCCGAGGTCCGGCGAGCCTTAGCTTAGACGGGACGGCCTTGCCTAGATCTGGCGATGGGCTTAGACGGCGACGAGCTTGGACGACGGCCTTGGCTTGGACGACGACAACCTTGGCTGGAAGGAGGTGCGATGCGTGGGGGAAGGCAGCAGGTGGGGGAGGCGCGACACGGGGGTGGGGCGCGACGTGAACGGAGGAGGAATAGTACAACGGGTGGATATTGGGGGTTTTGGAGGAAGGAGAGGTGTAGGACTGATGTGACACAGCTATAAATTTATGTATATTTAGATAAAATTATAACTGTAAGTAAATTTAACACCGGTTGAAATAGCTATGCTATTGGAGATGTTCTTAGTTTGATAAAGCTTTAAAGTCAAATTAGTGGCATTATGGTTAAAGCATGATATATAAAATTGAGTTAAAATTTAAATAAAAATATTATTTTTATAAAATTTAATTATTTTCTTTTGACAGCTCAGGCTAAACAAATTTATTTTCTATCTTTTTTGGATCATCGCTCTGCATCCACTGGCTCACCTATCATATGTGTGAAACTTTGGTTTGTTTGATATTTCCAAGATTTCAATTGGCAGGGAACGATGACATTTGACAGATAAAATGGATATATGGGAGAGAGGCTAAGAGCGTGTTTGGTGTTGGGCGTTTTCTACCGTTTTTCATATTTTAAAACTGAAAACACAACCGTCGTGCTGTTTGGCATTTATTTTTAAATTTTAAAAATGAAAAATGATACTGTTTAAATGATATTTAATCATGCTTTTTGGAAACATCAAATTGGTGTTTTCTCTTTTTGTTTTTTGTTTTCTTCTCTTCTTTCTTCCTCTTCCGGCTGCCGCGCTGCCGCTACGTGAACCCTCCCCCATGCTGCGCGACTCTCGCCCCTACCACTGGTCGATCTCCCCCCATGCTGCGGGATCTCCCCCTCCGCTAGTTGATCTCCCCCACCGCTGCGTGACCCCCGCCCCCGCTGCATCCCCACGTTGATGCACAACCCCCGCCCTTGGTGCTGCTCGATCTCCCACTGGCGCTGCAGAATCTCCTCCACCGCTGCTCGATCCCCTCTTCCCATGCCCCCTTGTGCGACCTCCTCCCGCTGTGATGGCCAGCGACCCTGCGATTCCTGGATCAGCTTCCCGCGACGGACGGTGACCCCCGATGCTTGGATCTGCCCTCCTGCAATAGCCGGCGCCCCACCCACGCGACGCCAACGACTCTCTGTAAGTGTTAATACAGATTTTAAAAACTAAATTTAAATTATTGCCAAACAAATATTATAGTTTTTAATTCTCTCCAAAACGATTTTTGAATGTAATTTTTAAACCTAGCTTTTAAAAACATAAAATTGAGTTTCATACCAAACATAGCCTAATCCTTTGTTTTTGTTTTGTTTGGTAAGCTATGGAAAAAAGTTTTTTTTTAACATAGCCTAATCCTTTGTTTTTGTTTTGTTTGGTAAGCTATGGAAAAAAGTTTTTTTTAAAAAAAAAAGTGACGAAGAGGTGGAAAAAAAATAATTTTTTATTATTATTTGAAAGACATAGAAAAAATATTAAAAATATATATTATAATTTACTGACAATAAAATAATAAAACAATAGAAAATTGCACAGAAAAAAGATATCGAAAATACAACCGCCATCGGTTTTTCACAGAGAATTCTATCGATTTTTAATATCAATGTTTACGGTTTATCCTATGGTTTTAAAAAATAGAATGTAGTGAAATAATCTATTCAACTCGATGCTTGCTGAGGTCACGACGCACGAGGCGACTCCATCCATTATTTTAATATGGAAACTGAAACTTTCATTTATTTATAATCAACACATGGTTCAAATGATGCAATATATGATGTAATGAAAATCCAAAAAACCAGTAACCACCCTTGCAACCTTTCTCTGGCTTGTATTATAGATTTTTCATCTGATCACCACCATAATTGTTGCGTCATTGGGGTAACATGTTAACCGGGCAAAAGTAAAAACAGTACTATATACGTTCTTTATGATACTTTATACTTAGTCTGCACCATTTTATATTATCGTGTTGAAGAGTTTATACTTTATACCCGACTCCGAGGGAGAGATATATGTGAATGTCACTATTTTGACAAGAAACCTTCCCCATTAATGGGCGGCCATCTAGTTTGGTACTACAAGGTTGTGGTCTATATATTGAACAAATTTCTTTTCTATTATTATTATTATTATTATTATTATTATTATTATTATTATTATTATTATTATTATTATTATTATTATTATTAAAACACACATACCAGTAGTATATAATATGGTTTCTTATACCGGACTATTTGATGCACATCAATAATTTGATATGTATGTGTGATAATTATTATTTATTTGATTTAACAAAATACAATTATTATTTTGCTTTGTTTCTCCTACTTATCATGTATTACAGTCTTTGTTATCATTCGCACTTTAAAATGTTTCAACAAATTATTAAGGATGGTGAACCTAAAATCTGGACAATATATTTTATATAATTATATATTTCATTTTATGCCATTTATATGGTGTTGTAACTTTATTTTTTTTGTCTTTTCCCGATCGATCCAATATATCCGACTCCTTGGGTTATTAACCTAAATATCAAGGTTTGTATCAAAGTTTATAAAATTCATACAATTTGTACTTATCTCTATTGCGTTACCTTGAATGACCGAGGAGGTTGAGGGTGCGTTGGATGGTGGCGAGGAGGCAATTGTGGGCGACGATCTTCAGATCAGGTACAACGGCAGAAGCTTGATGACGATCTCTCGGTCGGAGGAGAGGCCGGATTTGATGAGGTGGGCGTGTAGGGCAGTGCCTTCGAGGACCGAGTTTTAGACAGTGAGGGACTTAGAGGAGCGAGGCGCAGTTGGAGGTGGGGTGGTGCTGGCATGGCGGGGGAATAGAAAGTGGTGTTGTAGGAGGAGCCAAGGTTGGAGGCGGGTATGGGGGTGATGCTGGTGGCGGCGGAAGAGCTTGTGGTGGTGCCGGGGAAGCTTTGGTGGAGGAAGACGTCGAAGTATATAAGTTTACGGGGAAACAACTTGTACTTACGTAACTTTAAAATTTTAATAATATAATAATTAATTGTTGGAATAATTTTTTAGTTAAATATTATTTAAGTGATATAGTTAAGTTGTACGAGATGCACTAAGAACATTTCTAATTCTACGAAACTAAATTGAGTAAAGTGATTGGGTTATAATTCATTTTTATTTGCCGGTATTTTTAACGAAAGCAAAAGATAAAATTATATTTGCTAAAATTATATGCCTAAACTATGAAAAAAAGGTCGAAAAAAAAGTGATGAAAAGGTTGAAAAAAAAGTAAAAAGAATAGATAGGAAATCATTTTTTTATATTATTATTTGGAAGAATAGATAGGATGTGGTGTTGTAGGAGGAGCCAGGGTTGGAGGTGGGTTTGGAGGTGATGCTGCTGGCGGCGAAGGAGCTTGTGGTGGTGCTGGGGAAAGCTTTGGTGGGGGAAAACGTCAAAGGGTATAAGATTAGGGTAGCATTATACTGGGGATTTTGGAGGGAGGACACATATATTTAAATAAAATTATAACTGTAATTAAATATTAATAATACAATAGCTAATTTTTGAAATAATTTTATAGTTTAATATTACTTTAGCTTTTGATATAGTTAAGCGGTAAAAGATGTTCTAAGAGTATCTCTAATCCTATGGAGCTAAATTGAATAACTAAAGTTACTTATAGCTTGGTACAATACTGTTTTGACTAGTAGTGATTAAATCTTATATCATTTATATTTTTATTTAATTATTTTTTTATATATATACTTATCGATATTCTCACTAAATTCTTAATTTCTAATTTTTTTCTCAAAACCCTAATCTGTGCCAGCATCATGGCATGGCAGTAACAAAAGAGGTAGATGGGTGGAGACACGTCCGGGGGTGGGGATGAGGGTAGACACAAGAGAGCGGAACCTCTATGTTTTTGCTTTTGCCAATGATTTACATTGGAGAAAAGTTTTAGTAATTATGCTTTCAACTGATGCATCATTGTAGATGGCCTAGGCTATGAAAAAAAAGTCGAAAAAAATAAGTGACGAAGAGGTAGGAAAAAAAAGTAAAAAAAATGGTTAGGAATTTTTTTATATTATTATTTGAAAGAGATAGGAAAAATATTTAAAATATATATTTTGTAATTTACTGACAACAAAAAAAATAAAACAATAGAAAATTACACAGAAAAAAGATATCAAAAATACACCCGCCATCGGTTTTTCATGGAGAATTCCATCAGTTTGGACATATTTTTCACATATTTTTCGTATTTTATGTGTTTTTCACCGGTTTTCCTTCCCGTACCAAATAAAAGATAAATATGCTATTTGATAAATAAAAACGAAGAATAAAATAACAATAGCAATATTCAATAAGAATATTTAGTTAGGACAATGTATTTGGGATTCACAGTGAGTTATACAAAAATAATAATATTCACTATTTAATAATATAAGTGGATGCTTGTGTTAGCAATAATAATAATAATAATAATAATAATAATAATAATGTCATCTACATCAGTCAAAATGGAAAATAATAAAATAACAAAAATGGATAACCCAAACGTCTCGGAGACAAGTCGCGTCGCACACGCCACAACCCAAACGACCCGCAACGTTGAGTTTGTCGAGAACCCAAACAGAACAGTACATCACTCCCTCTTCTCTTGTCAACTAACGAAGGCGCACGCTCACCGTCCGATCAAACCAGATCGATCAAACGGTGGATGCTCCACCCACCGGCAACCCCCGGTTTCCAGTACACCAAAAGTCGGTCAACAGCTACAGAAGATCATGAAAATACTCACCAATCGTCCACGTGATTCCCACTTTTAGTTCTTCTTCTTCGTTTTTTTGAGACTGGTGTGGAGAGCTGTAATTGTTTTTTGATATCAATGTTTACTGTTTATTCTATGGTTTTTTAAAAATAAAATGTAGTGAAATAATCTATACGTTACAACTTACCATTCAACTCGATGCTTGCTGAGGTCACGACGCACGAGGCGACTCCATCCATTATTTTAATATGGAAACTGAAACTTTCATTTATTTATAATCAACACATGGTTCAAATGATGCAATATATGATGTAATGAAAATCCAAAAAACCAGTAACCACCCTTGCAACCTTTCTCTGGCTTGTATTATAGATTTTTCATCTGATCACCACCATAATTATTGTTGTGTCGATGAGGTAGCAACATGTTAACCGGGCAAAAGTAAAGACACTACTATATACGACGTTCTTTATGATACTTTATACTTAGACTGCTCCATTTTATATTATCGTGTAGAAGAGTTTATACCGGAGGGAGAGATATATGTGAATGTCACTATTTTGACAAGCAACCTTCCCCATGGGCGGCCATCTAGTTTGGTATACAAGGTTGTGGTCTATATTGAACAAATTTCTTTTCTATTATTATTATTATTATTAAAACACACATACCAGTAATAATATGATTTCTTAATCTGGGCTATTTGGTGCACACCAATAATTTGGTCTGTATATGTGATAATTATTATTTATTTTATTTAACAAAATACAATTATTATTTTGCTTTTTGCTTTGTTTCTCCTACTTAACATGTCTTATATCTTTCTTATCATTCATGCTTTAAAAAAATGCAGACAAAAATATTGTTAATATAACATTGAGAAATCTTATTTGGAGTATTTATATAGATTTTGCCATAACACAAGTGAAGTTTGTTTATAACATTGTTGTTCATAGTGTTACAGATATATTTTCATTTTCTATTGTGTACATGAAGTCTAACCATCTTTGAATTTGATAAAACTTTCAAAGGTCACAAAAGTTAGCATAATCGCTATAGATTTTGCCCAACATGTTCAACAGGTCCAAGAGAATGTCAAGAATAAAGTGGAGAGAGTCAACACAAAATATAAAATAGAAGCATACAAGCATAGACAATTTAAAGTACTCACCGTTTGAGATAAAGTTATGGTATTTCATAATAAGGGAAGATTGCATAATAATGCAAATAGGACATTCAAGCAACAAAGTACATGCCATATAAGATTTTGGAAAAAATAAACAAAGATGCTTATGTTATAAATTTATCGAATTGAATAAGTATTTTTAAACCTTTGTGTTATTGATCTTAAATTGTTCCAACTGAATATGAGCTTAGGATATCTAAAGCATAACTCGAGGACAAGTTTTTTACAAGCAAAGTAAATGATAGAGTATATCATCCGTGATGGAGAGAGATGTATGAAGAAAACTTTCATTTAATTTATCTTTAATTAATTTATTAATTAACTTCCTTTTCTTTCTATATATTAATTTAATTAAATACTTTTAGATTGGTTTCATTTTATTTTCTAAACTAATTAAAGAGTTTCCATTTAGTTGTTATTGTTTTAATTACTACTGTAACCTTTAACAAGATTATTAATAAGCTACTAGGATTAGTGTAATAGATATCAATACATTATTTAAGATTTTCATTGAACTTTAATTTCTATCTATTTTACCAATATCTCTTAGATTAGATACAATTTTTTCTTAATCAGTTAATCATTTATTGATGGATTGATTGACATGTTGCATCATTATATATGTAAAATTCAATAATACATAGCAATTCACATATGCTATGTTTCAACAGTGTTGGTGTGGCTAATGATTTTAGTTGCACTATTCAAATTTTTACCATTTCGATATCTTATTAATATTTCTTTTAAAAACGATCATTAGATTAAATATTCATATATCGATAAATATGTTTATAAAATTATATAGTGATCCAATGGTTAATTTTTATGCAACTTCATTTGAAAAAAAAATAATTAATAGATAAACAAATAATTATATTTTATTTATTTATTTACTAATTATTTTTTTTAATTGAAATCACACAAAAATTAATCATTGAATCGCTATGAAATTATATAAATATGTTTATTAATATATAAATATTAAATCTAATGATTATTTTTTAAAAAAAATATAAGTATGGACATAATAAAACTCATACAATACAACTAAAACTATTAGACAATAATAATTTGAAGACATAATAAATTATTATAAGGTTTTATATATGACCAATCATTGCCCGCGTTTAAAAGAAAACAAGACGACTGGTGCCCAATGAGTAGACGGCTGGTGCCCAACTCATATCGTTGATTTTTGATTGCTGCAGCAGTAGGATTTTCCATTGAAACTATATTAGACTACTTCCCATGCCCATCAGGCTCTCGTCTCTTGCGAATAACATCGTCCATTATTTGTCTACCAAACTCGCTTGGAAGATCTAGATCCTGGCCATGACCTATAGAAAAGGACTAATGACTAGACTAATTATTATAGAAAATCTATGTTTAGAGTTGATACGAGGAAACTAAATTCATACCTAACATAATTGTCACATAAATGAAGCAATCTCATAAATCTGCACTAGGGTCTTGAATAGATTAATAAATTTAGAAATCAAATGGAATCCAATGCTCGACCAATAGTGTTTATTTAAGTTTTACTTTATTAATATTACACACCATTTGAATTAACAAATTTCGAATTTTCCACCGATTATAATTTTAGCTTCATCAAATCTTATTTTGTACCAGTTAAGCTAGTTCTGCAAGGCTCAATAGTTTTGAATTATATATTATGGTAGCTAGTGTTAATTTGGTACACATTAAAACCTTAATTCAAATATACATTTTATCATAAAAAACATATTTAAAGAATTGCTATTTAGTTAAATTTGACTAGCCGATAAATTTAAAATTTTAATAAAATTTATAGTTAATACATAAATTTATTAAAACTTTTATAATTAATATTATTTTATTTTAATAAAACTTTTATAATTAATATTATTTTATTTTAATAAATTTATTAAAACTTTTAACTAATTTATGATCGATGCTCTTATAACAAAAGATTTAAATAATTATTTAAATATCAAGAATTTTTATATGAGTTTTTTAAATATTTAAAAAACACATTTATGTATTTTTTTCTAAATTCAAAGTCGATTTTTTTCTCTAACTCAGACCCACATATTTTCTAGACGTGGATTATAAAAAGTATATTTTTTTTTAAAAAATAATTTTAATATAAAAAATTAAAATTATATACCAATCATGTTTTTTTATAATCATATAAATTCATATTAAAATTTAATTTCAACTTCAATAAAATAAAATTAAAACACATAGGAACCCAACTCAAAATTATGTCGTTGGAGAACATTGGCACAGGGAGAGCAGCAGTAGACTAGACTTGTAATTACAAAGTAGACCATCTCAAATTAAATCAATATAATATAATATAATATAGTATACTATATATGAATCAACCTATTCCCAATATTTACTATTTATTTGTCGTATGGGCACATGGACACCTGTTTTTATTTACTAAAAAAATGATGGAGTCGGTATTGATCCTTTTAAATATTTTATAATAATTCCCTTCCCGCGGTGAAATAATGAAAAAATCGTGTACTGATTATATTATAAAATGATCAGGCGTAGACGCAAATTGGTGTGACCGAACCGAAAGACAAACTGCAAGCTTGACATTTGATAACACGTTGTCTCTGTGGATGAGACCCACATAACATATCAGTAGAAGGAATCTGCTCTGCTTTCCAGGAATTAAATTAAAATTTTAATTTAATTGAGAAGAGTAATAAAAATTTTATCTCAATAAAACTTATTTATAATTTAATCAAATAATTAAATTTTATAGATTATAATTATTTTAAATTTATATTATAAAATAATAAATTTAATAAAATTTGTATATTTTTATTAAAATATTAATTAAAATACATGTTCTCTCCTCTCGGGCGAGATCTGATTTGACGGTATCCGCAAACATGCAATCTCTCCCATTAGGGGTGCTATCGGCCTTAGTGGAGACGGGGTCTACCTATTATTGTACTCCACTCTTACTTAAGCGGGTAGTAAAATTATGAAATCGTATCTCGTCTAATATGTAGGCGGGGTGGGATATCCCGTCCTATGGCAGAGTTGGCGGGGAGAGGTTTCATTCGCCCGCTTCCCATTATTGGCTTCTATTGATTTCTCTTAAGACGAACTTGCCTTTTAAAGGCTCTGTTGGGATGTTTGTCCCACATCGCTCAAGGACATGAAAGTTAAGGCATATATAAGAAGAAAGAATACTTTAAATGTCACGACACGTTTTAAAGCCGTGCGGGCCGATGTGGCGAGCCCAAAGCGGACAGTATCGTGACATTTAATCGAGCCTTTATATATGCCCGATTCTAACAAACTGGTATCAGAGCCTGGTTGTCCCGTTGTTATCCCCATTAAGTGTTCTGTGATATCGAAAGTCTTCTCAACGTGGTGTGATCGAGCGGCGTGTTTCGTTAGTGCAGCGGTATCCGGGTTATGATGTCACTTTAATATCGAATCGGTTTTATCTCTCTACAAGGCGTGGATTGAGGGGGAGTTAAAAGAAATCCCAGTTTCGTAGATATGTCTCCAACCTATGGTATACGGTCGATGTGTGACAAAGGGGGAGATTGTTGGGATGTTTGTCCCACATCGCTCAAGGACATGGAAGTTAAGGCATATATAAGAAGAAAGAATATTTTAAATGTCACGAAGCGTTTTAAAGTCGTGCGGGCCGATGTGGCGAGCCCAAAGCGGACAGTATCGTGATACTTAATCGGGTCTTTATTTATGTCCGATTCTAACAGACTCCATGAAGTAGTTGATAGGAGTGATTCGTGTTCTATCGGGGGAACAATCAACCTTTTACCACCTTCCACTCCCACTTAGACAGTAGATCAAATTTTAAAATTGTACCTCATTTCATATATATACGGGACAGGATATTTTATTCTTTAATCTATCTGCAAATGAGGTTTCATCTACCTGCATCTTGCTATCGCTTTTTATTGAATCTGTTCATATAAATAATTTTGACTTAAAACAAATTTATACATCATTTTTAACTAAAAATTATCAAAAATAATTTAATTTTATAATAATAAATACCATTCGAGAAATCAAAAATAATAAACAATAATTAAATAATAATATTTAAAATATTATAAAATTATAAATAAAAGTATTAGAATTAAACGGGATGGGAGTGGAATGGTGTATCATGCTACCTATTACTGCTTCCCATCTCCACTTGGACGGGATGTCAAGTTTAAAAACCGTACCCCGCTCTTGTCGAGGCGGGATAACCTGCCCCGCATGCTCATAATACAAATGGAGCATGAATGGAATAAATAAATAATATAAAAATGTTCATTGAGGTGTTGAGACCAACTATATTTGACTAGGGAAGTATTATAAAGTTAAAGTTCTTGTAGCAATAAAGAGGTCGTTGTGGGTTGTATTTGAGGTTCTAACTTTTTTTTGAGTTAAATTTTAACTTTAGGCAGCCCACTATGAATGTTCTAACTTACCTACAAGTAAAATAATACAAAGGAGAAATTAAATGATATTTGATAGGGGTGTTTTTTATTTTTATTTTTAAAAACAAATAGTTATTTTGAATAAAAAGTTTTGATATAATAAAATAATATTTTTTATTTACAATTATTTAAAATATTTTTTGCTTTTTTTATATTTGACCAAATACATATATAAATACTTTTTTCACGCCTATAAAACCACCATAGGCTTAAACTTTCATCCACTTTCTCTGCCATGGCTAAATATCCAAAAGATTGCAACCCATATACATTTCGTGTGCGGGGTTTAGATTTCCTAGTGAGCAAGTCCAGCTCTTCACTGTGGTGATCTAGCCTATTTCGGATTCTGTCTATATTTATTTTTAAAATCGACCATTATATTGATGGTCAATATATCAGACATATGACTATCTGGAACACTTTTGAACCTTTTTAAGCTACATACCTCAATGTAGTATGACACGATTCCACTTCAATACATAAATGAAGAAAAATACATGCAATATGAAACATGGAAAAACATAACATGTTAGCTTCACTTCTTGGAGAAAAAACAAAAAATGGACAAAAAAGGATATACAAACCTCAAAAACCCCATGAAATGGGTAGAGTAATTGTACAAGAAAAAAGGCAGCCCTGATGTTATTACCCTCATTGAATCTTTGTACCTTGGAGGAAGACTTAATAGTATGAAATTAAACGAGCTATATTTAGAAACATGTAATCAACAACCATATGCATCTTACAAGACAGGTACTCTCGTTTCACCAATAAAAGTTAATTGTTCTTTCCCTTTAAAGGGATTTTTAAAACAGAGAAAAAACTCATATCTGCAATTCTACAATTCCACATGCTAATAGTTATATAAGAAACCCAGTTCTACTTTTTAAAAAATAAGTAAACTTTAATTAGTTAATCATAGGCAATGGTTATTGACTTTTAAAATGCCTTTGTCAGTACTTTAAAAGCTCAAAAAAAAAATCAGAGGATGGCTAATCAATGATTAATTACTGATCAATTAAAACATGCAAAAACGAGAAACAAAAGACAAGAAAAAAAACTTATCAAAGAACTGCCTTTTGAGTTTCTCTTGGTTCTTGCATAGTGTTGATGTTGCGGATGAAAATGTAACCACCAATCGTCTCCTTGGTGATGTCCTTGACCTTGAGTCTTGACCAAGATTAGCCTTAAAGTGCAGATCGGAGGAGGAAGGAACAATTGTAATCGGGTTTAATTCATTACTAGGTGCGCTATCCAAGCCTATGGCTCTTTGGATTCGTGGTGGAATCAATTAATGAAAGCGGTGGTAATTGGCATGCGGCAACAATTTGGAGTTGGACTATTGGAGCAGCGTGGTGCTCGTCCCTCTCCTACGGCCTTGTCTGGCGTTTCCAATCTACCTTTGTTTTGCATTGGTGGCTTGGATCAGTGTGGAGATGGGTATAGGTGCCCCAAACAAAGGGTGAATGAGTGGGTTGAAGGGTGCCCCAAACGATGACAACCAAAGAAGTACTTTAAGTAACCGCCTCTTGGGCTTCCCCTCAGGGCTAGCCCTAAGTACATTACAAATGAATTAATCATTTTTTTAAATCTTCAAGTAAACTAGATAGAGTTCACAAGTGATTAATCTAATTTAACTAATTTAAATGCTAGGATGCCAAATAGAAATCCAACTAGACACCTATTGGATTGAGGGGTGCTCGTGAGATGGGCAAAAGCTCAATGCAACGAATTCTTAGTTCACACACGAGATTGCATATTTTATATTTTAGCAATAAAAAAATAAATGCGCGCACACGGCGCATACACGCACATATAATTATTAACCAAATAAAACCTTTAACTAGTTTCCATATGAGGACAGATAATGATGTGAAAAACTAATAATAATAAACTAATTTTACATATGTGATATGTTTGTGAAATAACATATATGTGTGTGTGAATAAAATATAAATATAATGATTTTAGTCATATTTATGTGAAATTTAGAAAAATATATTGGTGGGGTGCACTAATTGGGTGTCAGCGGGTTATGACGTGTCAATACATACAACTAGTGTAAAGGAGTGTGTCATCAAAGATATAGGTAATGTCATTCCCATGTTAATGGTATTATTCTCAATTTTTGTTAGAATCGGGCATAGGTAAAGGCCCGATTAAGTGTCACGATATCTGCTTTGGGCTCGCCACATCGGCCCGCACGGCTTTAAAACGCGTCGTAACATTTAAAGCCTTGTTTCTTCTTATATATGCCTTAACCTTCTTGTCCTTAAATGATGTGGGACAAACATCCCAACAATCTCTCCCTTTGTCACACATCGACCGTATATCATAGGTTGGAGACACACCTACGAAACTGGGGATTTCTTGTAACTCCCCCTCAATCCACGCCTTGTAGAGAGATCAAACCGGTTCGATATTAAAGTGACATCATAACCTGGATACCGCCGCACTAACGGGACACGCCGCTCGATCACACAACGCCGAGAAGACTTTCGATATTACGGAACACTTAACGGGGATAATAGGACAACTGGGCTCTGATACCAGTTTGTTAGAATCGGGCATAGGTAAAGGCCCGATTAAGTGTCACGATACTATCCGCTTTGGGCTCGCCACATCGGCCCGCACGGCTTTAAAACGCGTCGTAACATTTAAAGCCTTGTTTCTTCTTATATATGCCTTAACCTTCTTGTCCTTGAATGATGTGGGACAAACATCCCAACAATTTTATTTTCACATATTAAACGAGCTATAAGAGCAATGTATCATTCATGTGTGATTTGTAATTTTTTTTTACGCGGTTGAATGAAAGCTGGAATGATATTTTTTAAATAATAATAATATATTTTATTAAATATTTAAATTATGATTGAAGAAGGTATAATTATGCAGACAAGTTTATTTATTAGTTAAAACTAAAATCCAAACAAACTTATCCATTGAACGACTGAAACGTTCAAATTCATGCTGACAAAACAAAGCTCTTAGTTTATATACCGTCTGTTTTTACCCTTTGTGACTAAAATTTTAACTATTTTTCGTATAATGTTATTGCCCCTACCACAACAAATCTTCGAAAGAACTGTGTTAAGGTCTACACAACTAAAATGATTTTGCGAAGTCATCGACTGCAAGGCCTCCAAATGATAAGATGAATCATAAACAGTGCAAGTCACTGTACAAGTTTGCGGATTCGATAAGTCCGTATCTAAAAGTTAGCACATAATGAGCGGCCAACCTAACAGTTTGACTTTAACGTGAAACAGTAGTTTATTGTAGTACTAATGTAATGATGATTGTCGGGAGACTAGTGTTTCAACTTTATTTTTCCCACTTAAATGACAATCACGTACTAAATTATATAGACTTTTTTTAATATATAATTATTGGTTTACTTTCTTTCATTTAGTCATTCGGACACTCACAAACCTTCCCGCTCTATCATCATCATTCATCATTCATCAGCTTCTTCCTCTTCATTAATTCCTAATTATTTTTGTGTACCCAATTTTTTGTTTTAATTTTTTACAATTACCTTAAACCTAATTAAACATAAATTAGCTAGGCAATATCAAATGAACCATTGGTGTTTCTCAACCTGTTTTTTTTTCTTTTTTTATAAAATTCACACAAGAAACCACATTATTAATTTATGGTGGCAAACAGGCATGAGGCATGGGATGGAGTTCTGAGTTCATCACAAACAAATCATATCCTGCTTTGACAAAATGACTGCACGCATTTAAGAAGCAAAATCCAGGTAACCAGACACACTCAATTAGTTTTTGCCACAAACAAAACATGAAACAACGATGACCAAACCACAGAAGCCACAAAAGCTGTGAAGGCCCTACCACCACCACTTCCAGAAGTCTCCCTCGCCAGCCTAACTTTTCTTTAATTAAATTAAGTTTCCGCAGCCAAAATTCAAAAGCCCACCCCCCTCTCCCCTCCGACTGCTAGTGGTAGCCATAGCCGTCGTGTTTTTTCTCCTCCGCATGGTCCCACCAATTGAAACGCACCCCAACCATTTTCAAACCTCAAATCAATCCACTACAATTCAACCTTTGTTCTAGCAAAATAATAATAATAATAATAATAATCTAATAATATGTTGACGTGTTCGCACTCCTTTAAGTTGTTATATTTTAAAACATTGAGTTTGTTAAAATTTTATTTTATTTCAATGTATCGTTCATCCAATGAAATTAAAAACAATTATATTTAAAATAATCTATATGTCTTAAACGTCAACACTCAAATAATTATGTCAACATTTATATTAATATAAAATATAATATGATAATAATTATATGAGAAAAAAATTCGCGTATTTGTCATACGTGAGGTTTCACGTACGAAACCATATTGTAAAATACTTTATGCATAGAATTTCATTGAAAATAGGCCATGTTGACCCAAAGTAGAAGTTAAAAGGATCAACCTTATCCAATTCTTATTTTTTTTATTCAATTAGTCATAAAATGTGTGGAGTGACTAGATTAGCTCCAGAGTATGAGGTGACAAGGTGTAAATGTACTACTTTTTCCATTTAAATGAGTAATTTTTGAGATATTCAAATTTAAAATAGTAATAGTTATATATTAGCTAGGTACTTACACACATAAACATGTACACACACAGCTCATCACACCCCCTTGGGAAAAACCCCAAAAATGCAGGAGCAAGCCAATATGTTAGTTTTTTTTTTAAATGACTTCCTTAGGTGTGTATATGAATTGAGGTTGTGACACCGTTTTGTGTAGGACGATTGGCTGATTGCCAACTATGTTTTGCGCCCAACTGATGCAGCCTACCAAGCCTACCAAAGGTGGCAATATATATATATATATATATATATATATATATATATATATATATATCTTCCAATCAAGAACGAAAAAGAAGGTCAGCCAAAAATATATAGGCAGGTTGGAATTGCTTGAATTACGCACCCCCAAACAGTGTTTCGGATGTTAACACTGCGGATGGTACGTACCTTCATGTACACTGCATGCGTGTTTTAGCAAAGCCAGTACGACCCGGCTCCTCCTCAAGAACACACGCATCACACTCCTCGCAAGAACCATTTTGGTGCAAACGGTAGGGCCTGCCACTTCAACCACTGCCTCCATCCCTGCATATAAAACAAGGTTGACCATTGCGCGCCGCGCCAACCAGTGGCGAATGGTTCAACACTTCAATAAATATAATAAAACAATAAATTAACTCGATTTGACATATGTGTTTTTAATTGTTTTTTTTTTCTCTCTCTCTTTGTTTTTTTTTTTCTTTCGTGGTGGGCAAATTGACATAAATGTAGTTGGTGTCCCATCGTTTCGTTTCGTTTCGTTTTTTTAAAAAAATGTGCATGGTGGTCTTCACTCCCCAACATAGCCCATAGCCGCCTTGTTAATAATAAGAATCTTAAATGTTTTGGTTTGACTCTGCCCTCACCGCATGCGCTGTCACCGGCTAAGCCGGTCAACCATTCCCTTTATATGCCCCCTTCCCTTACCACTCTCCTTCCCCCCTCTTGCCTTAAACGCTCTCTCTCTCTCTCTCTCTTTACATCCTCTGTTTCGCAGCCGGTAAATGCGGGCTTGATCAGTTTGGTCATGGCCGTCGATCTGCTCAGCTTCTCAAAGATGGACGAACAGATGGCGATCCAGGAGGCCGCATCCGCTGGGCTCCAGAGCATGGAGCATCTGGTGCGCATCATGTCCCACGGCCGCAAGCCGCAGACGCAGATCGCCGCCGACTCCACCGTCCACAACTTCAAGAAGCTCATCTCCCTCCTCAACCGGACCGGCCACGCCCGCTTCCGTCGAGGACCGTCCGGCCCCTCCTCGTCCGCCGTCGCCTCCCCCTCCGACGCGAAGGCGTCGCCGCCTCACCCCCATCACGCCCACGCACTGTCCCTCGCTCCAGCTACCCCCGCCGCGCCGCTGGGGGGGTTCGGGCACCCGCCGCCGCAGACGCTTACGCTGGACTTCACCAAGCCCAACGCCCTGGGATCGATCCCGAAGTCGATAGACCTCGGCGGCGGCTGCGGCGACGAGAGTTTCAGCATATCTCCGCCGATGTCGTCCACGAACTCGTCCTTCATGTCCTCCATTACCGGCGACGGCAGCGTCTCCAACGGAAAACAGGGATCGTCGCTGTTTCTGCCGCCTGCCCCCGTCTCATCCGTCGGGAAGCCCCCTCTCTCGGCCTCGGTGTCGTACAAGAAGAGGTGCCACGTGCACGACCGCTCCGAGGATGGGTCCGGCAAGTGCCACTGCTCCAAGCGAAGGTATGTCCGTCCACCCCCGCGCACGTTAGCTCTACTCCCGCGCAGGTTAGCTGTGCGTCGGTCAACTCTAAATCCAGCTCGGGGTGTGGACTCGCCGAGTCAAGTCGTTACTCGGTCGAGTTTTTCCTGGTTGGTCAAACTAGTCAAATATTAAAAATTAGGAATAGTTGTTGTTGGCCACTTACTGTTAACGCAGCCGGAACGCGTGGTGGCAGCAATATTTGCTAACGTGCACGCCGATTCTTGGCGTGCACTTTAGTGGAGTCCCCCCACTTGGTTGACTGACTGTTTATCCCTGATCTCCCCCACTTGCTAATGTCTCTCTCTCTGGCGTGGACGCTACGATATAATATATATATATATATATATATATTATTTTCTTATGTCCTGTTTGGGCGACCCAAGTTGTGTTGCTGACTTTTGAGTGGTCAGCAGCCTAACCAACACGGTTTCTAAATATCTGACCAAACAATGCCTTGTTCCGGGGTTTTTTTTTTTTTTTGAAAAAAAAAATTCATTTATATAATTTTATATTTTTAATTGCAGGAAGCCTCGGTCTAAGCGAACGATTCGCGTACCGGCGATTAGTTCGAGGATCGCCGACATACCACCGGACGAGTACTCGTGGAGGAAGTACGGGCAGAAGCCGATCAAGGGGTCACCGTTTCCACGGTAAGCTTTCGGTGGACCCTCATCTCTGGCCGTTGATTCGATGGCATCGCTGACGCTGGTTTTTGTTGGTTTTTTCAGGGGGTATTACAAGTGCAGTAGTATGAGGGGGTGTCCGGCGAGGAAACACGTGGAGCGAGCCCCGGACGATCCGGCGATGCTGATCGTGACGTACGAGGGGGAACACAGGCACTCCCAAAGCGCGATGCAGGAGAACGCGGGCGTGGGGATCGTCTTCGAGTCTTCCGCGTAGGAAGACTTGAAGCCAGGAAAGGAACTGGGTGGCGTCTTTGTAATTTGTTGGCAAACCGGGGGACTTAGATGTAAATTGGATGAAATTTAGTGGGGTAGTCCGGAGCGCAATTATATTTGGTTTCGCCAGTCGTTTTGTACCGAAAATATCGGTATCGGTATTTAGTTTATAGCAAATGTTTTTATAAATAACATTTAGTAATATATTATTTAATTTTTAATTTTTAATATTTTATTGGTAACGCAATAACATAAAGAAATCTAATTAAAATTATATACTATAAGATAATTAAAATCACATAGTATAATGTTAACAAATTAAGAAATCTTAAATAAAAGGCTTAATACTAATAGCTTTTATTTTTAAAAATGAAGTGAATTTCTATTAATTTTTAAAATTATGTTCAGATTATTTTTTATGGCTTACTGTTTTTAATTTTTTAAAATTTTTAAAAATAATATAAAAGTCAGCCTAAAATATTTTTTAAATAAATAAATAAATCATTTTTTAAAGTAAAATCGTATGCCAAAAACGGCTACTTTATTTGGGAAGTGTGATTATTGCGCTATTGACGATTGAGTGATGCTTTTCCGTGGGAGGGGGTGTCGGTGGGTTCTGCGGCCTTCGGCGTCACACTCCATTACACTTACACGAGTACATCAAGAGCGTCGTTGATGCACGTCGATCCTATTCCTAGTACGTGTGGACATGTCACTCTTTTATCCAGAAAGTTCTACGCCACTCTTTTCTCGTATACATGTCATGTGGTTCAAAGCGGCTATGATATGATACGCAATTCGATTTGGTAGGTCTACTACAGTGTTCTTAAATATAAGCAATTCAGGTGTGTGTTTGTTTGAGGGTTTGCATTTCCAATCCTATTTTTTGTTTTTTATTCATACAATTTTTCATTTTTCATACCTTTTATTTTTCCTTTATTTTTATCAAAATAATATTTATTTTAACTTTTTTTTATTAACATATGAAAAAATAATTATAAAGAGAAAAATAATATTATATCAGGAATAAATAATTATCCTTTATAAATGATCTGTAACTATAATATTGTTAGTGGAAAACCATTTGTGTACCTATGTTCACATGTACGCGAGTAAGTGAATTTTAAAAGTAAGATTTTCAACATTATATAAGTTAATCCCAATTGTTATTCTTTTTTAGCTGTTTGCTGAAATATTGGGACTCAAGGTCACGTTTGAAACCAATAGATTATTTTTGTAAACAAGTTTATTTTTTAAAATAGCAGGTTTTAGATGAATTTAAAATTATTTAATTTTAAAATTTAATTTTTAAAATTAATTAATTTTATTTATATTTTAAAACCTGTTTTAAATTATTTTATGTTTTTAAATTTAAATTCTCGTTTGGAAAATTTAAATAATTTATTATTTTATTTTATTACTCCATCCACCAAATAATATTTTTTATATTTTGTAAATTTCAAAAAATATACATTCTCACTTATTAAATTAAAATTATTTTTAAATTATAATTAAATACGAAACTAATATAATATATTATACATAAACAAAAATGTATACCAAATGTTTACTGAATATTTTCTACTTAAAGTAAGATATGCCTCTACTTTTTGTGATTTGGAAGCCTCATCATTTGTTTTCGATTTTTATAGATGGAAGTACTGAAGCTGGGAAGTTGAACAAGCTCCCTCTACATAATCCCTTCTTTCTTACAATACCAGAGGTTGGGGCTACCAAGGATGAGATCATCCCTAAAAGCGTTCAACAATTTTGGGTAAGGATCAATTTATAATGACTTGGTCGTACAGCTGTACAATGATACAGAAATTTATATTGAGTAGAAAATTTATGGAAACCCTTAAGTGGATCCTGTATTGATTAAGTGGACCCTTTAGTGCCTTTTTTTATCGTAGTTTGTCTCTGCTCATTGATTTTCACTGGGATGGGGGTCTGCAGAAAATCTAACCAGCTTCTGTTTCTCCAATACTTCCATTAATTAGGTTTCATGCAAAGCTCGTGACAAGTTACTTCACATCCTGGCGCTCTTAAAGCTTCAACTGGTTCAGGAAAAAATTCTGATATTTCTTAATTGTATTGACATGGGTTATCGATTGGGCTCTTCCTTGAAATGCTGATCCAATCCATCATTGATTCATTTTGGGAATTTGTTGCTTTCTTACCCATTTCTAGAAAAGAAAAAAAAGTGCACATGCTGTGTACGTCATTGCATTTGTTGTGTTGGGTTTTATTCTGCAGCATAAACAGGCTTATTTTGCATTCTGGATGCAATCTTGTATTTTAGCTTTTGTTTGTATTCTCTTAGTCAAATCCAACATGGATGCAACACTAATATTTGAATTTGTTAGGCATCCCAATTATTTATTCTCTTAGTCAAATCCATTTAAAATTTACACAGCATATGATTTATCTATATCTAATTTGCCAAAAAATTCACTTCTCCTCATCCTTGTGGACCTGTGCTATCCTATTTAATGATTCCATTTTTTTTATCTGATATTGAAAGGTCCAATTAAATATTCGGTTTGCTTGCTTTCTGATAGTGAAAATATCATTTTATAATATTATGAATATGAATTTTGCTCTTCATGTTTTGTGTGCTTCTGGTTTATCAGGAATTCAATGCCGCCCTTTTTGACTATTTGATTGCAACGGATGACTGTCAAAAGAGGGAGATAGATGAAACTGATTGAAGAAGCTCACGATCAATGAAATCTATAAAGCGGGCCAAACAAAAATTGAATTCTGAATTTGGAGTAGTGAGGGGAATTAACTTTAAAAATGTGCACACAGTAAGGAAGCACTTTGGAAACATCTTTTCTGTCGAACTAACTTTGCGCATGGTATGTCTAAGGGTGTTGGGAAGTTGTCCCATATGAAACAAAAAGGAAGAAGCCAAGGAGGTTAATGATATCAAAGCTTGATTGTTTCCAGAAAGGTATTTCCTTAAACCAGAAGTCTTCTTGACATGGTTTGGTTGAGCAGCGTGCCTCGTAGTGTAGAGCGGTATTAGATTAAATATAAATTTCTCAGTATGATCTCAATCTGGATGTAAATTAAGGGAGAGCTGTAAGGAAAATTTCATGACGGTCCCATATGATAAAAGTTTAGTTACATAGGTGTGTCCTATGATGTATTCGATGTGTGACAAAGGGAGAGATTATTTGGAAGTTGTCTCGCGTAGAAGAAAAAGGGAAAAAGTCAAATAGATTAATAAGGTCGAACAGGCCCAAAAATATTACATTCAGACAATATTGTGACATGCGAGTAGGTCTGTGCCTTGGCCTAATTGTAACAAAGGGGAATCAAATTTACCACTTCCCATCATTATTTTTAGTTCTTTACATCTGTTGATGTGATATTCAAGGTGCATGGACTGTTTTTAGATGGTTAACAATTCAACTGATGGTTTCATTATACTGTCATCTTTTGTTGTGTTTCCCTTCATTTGTTTATATATTGAGAATAGCCTAGGGTCTTAGCTGTTCCATTGTGTTGTCTTTTTTGTTCTTTGATACATGTTCTAAATTCTAGCACTTTTTTCTTGATAGGTTTCATTAGGTGTTTATTGCATATTCATTAGTGCATTACACTTTTTTAGATGGTTTAGAATTCTAAACCATAAGTTGAAAAGCACTGATGAAACAATTTTTTTATCAACTGATGTATCTAAATTGAACCGATAGGTTTATTACACTGTAATATTTCGTTGTGTTTTCCTTTATATGTTTATTTATTGAGTACAACCAAGAAGTTCAGAGTAAGGGATCTTAGTTGTTTCATTGCGTTGTCTGTTTTGATCTTTGATATATATTCTAAATTCTAATGTTATTTATTTTGCATAACGGAAATTTTGTTAAATTTAGTGCGAATGTTTTTATTAAACTTGAAAAAATTGTGTTTAGTAGTGTGCCAATCAATGAACACTTTCCTGCTTTCTCAATAGGTCATAAACTTTGAATTGCCTCTAAATAGCGTAGATATGTGCATCTAATTGGACTAACGGGAGGATCATATAGTAGTGGTGCTTCCATGTCTCTTGTAAGTAGATTTGGATGTTCAAAGTTAGTTGATTTAGTTGCCTTGAAATTAATGATTGGTACAGCTTATGATATAATAATCATGATTTCTATAAAACACTTACAAGCATGAAAGAGCTGTGGATGAGGGAAGGTCTGGGATCATGAGAATGCAGGAGTTTAGTTTATGTTAATTTTTTCCCCTTCTCAAAACAAAATAAAAACTTTATAAAAACTTCTAATTTAGTTTCATATTCTTGTCTATGAAAGTGACCATATTTCTTTTTTAAATAGCACCCCTCTTGAAATAATTTGAACGTGCCATTATGCTCTTTGGATAAAAATTAAAATAATCGTAAGTTTTGATGAAGGTGTATTGTGTATCGTGGCATATGACATACATGTATACTCACTGTTGTATTCCTCCCCATGTGATGGCCTAGTATCCCATTCTTAAACAGGTGATGAAGTTGGTGTATTGACTCAACAGGGAAAGGGGGATATGAGTCGATCCTTGGCCCTATAGACTATTGGTCTTAGTTAGGAAGTACCAGTAGGCTACCTTTGCTTGATTAATTTACCATGTTGGTTGTCAGTTCAATACTTTTGTTCAGGTTTCTCCAGATGAGATGGGCATCTTTGAAGAAATTAAATCATTGTTAGGTCATAATGCGGGCAAGTTCTCTGGCTATATTTCTCCATTTCCATTACTATCAAAGAATGAAGTAGAGACCCTAAGATATAGGGCTGAGGTAATCTTATTTATCAATCTCATTGATTGTCTTGCCAGTTATTTTGGGTAGTCTATGACATTAGATGCTTGCTGAAACAATTTTTGTCGATTTTTGATTTGTTTTGTTTTGGGATGGGATGTTAGGATTTCCCATTTTGAAATGCAGTTGCCTTGACTGTAAAGTGTTAACATACTTGCAGCACAATTGAAGTGGCAGCCTATATAATTCTCTTGTTGTAAGACTCAGTTAATTATTAATTTTTCCTAATAAGATTGTTTCTATTTGCTCTGAAAACCGGCATGACTGTGTCATAACATTTAAAATTATATTAAACATAATTTTAAATAACATTATAAATCTAGTAGTGTATTGTATCATCTCACTTTTTGGTATTAAATAGTTTTGGCCTCATTATTCGGCTAGTTTAACTAATAGAAAGTAGGATACAATAAAGCTGATGGTGTAAAAAAAAAAGTTTTGAGACCGTTTGATTCTTTATTAAATTTTTTCTTCACAACTGTTTGTACTCAAATATTTAAATTTTAAATAATGTTCATTGAATAGCTTACGTGGCAACTTAGTTTGGGCACACGTGTAAAATTTAGTTTGCCCGTCTTGGATTCATGAAGACAATCACTTCAATCCTGGTCTAATTTGTGTAGAAATAGCCACCTATGAACGTAAATCCACCGATTAGACCGATTTGAAAAATATTAAATCTATGTTTAATGAAATGAGATCAATTTGACTAAAATTTCATTTGTTTAAATTTTATCATCTTTTGGGTGATTTAATACATGAATTAAATTTGTTTCATATAAAAAATATTTCATATAGAATATAATAATTACATTCATTAAAATAAACTATTAAAAGTTAAATAATTATGCAATATTATAAATTAATATTCTAAATACAACCAACAATTATTTTTATGCATCTAACCAAATAAATTTAGAACTTTCAAAATTATTTTATACCTATAATAAACAACGAATGAAAACATCATAAGAAGTAACAAAATAAATATGAACATAATTTATTTTATATTATTCTATAAAACTTATTAAATGATGAATTAGTATATATGACACGAATTAGTATTTTATATAGTTCCATAAGCTACCAACGCCACCCACTTTATGACATGAAGAAATGGGTTGTGCCCGCCAGGACCAGTAGCCACCAAGGCAACAAGAAACATAAGAGAACAAACCCCTTTGGGAGTCCAAAAAAATTTGTAACATTTACCCGAACCTGAAATTTTTAATTCAAAATGTCTGGATGGGGTAACCTTCCCCGATTGTCTAAAATTTGAAACTTGGAATTTGAATTTTAAATTTTTTATTATTATTTAAATCTTACTGTTAAAACACTCAGTTAAATTTAAAAATGATTCTAAAAACATTCCAAATCGATTCGAGTCCAATTAAAATATTTTAAAATGATTGATTTTTACCATGAACAATTATGTTAATAATTCATTTGACCGTTAAATTTGAAGTAGGCCTTGATGAATCAAGTGTTAATAATTTTCAGTGGATCTTTATTTTGTTAAAAATACAACAATTATATTTTCTCTTAGTTCGATGCTGTTGAGAAAAAGAGAAAATAAAAAAAAAACACAGCAAAATTTATTGGTTCAAGAATCCTTATACATCCACGAACTACTAACGAGAAATATATATATATATATTATTTATGTTTATATACTCTCAATTTTAATATCTAATTACATCCAAAGAATTATCAACCTATAATTCTAAACTCTATCTGTATCTCATACAAGAGATTATACTGATTTTGGGATATATCAAATGAGCCTTCGGAGGGGTATTTATAGGCCTCACCACTTAACTAAAAGTATTTGCTTTTCCATGTAAAAACCGCACATGGAGTTGCATAACTTTTTTTTCCTCCTCTTTTTCTTTGAGTTGGTGCCGTGTCCAGCCGTAAGTGTTGACAAATGCATCTTTTTGTGATGAGAAAAGTAGGCTTGTTGTGCTCACATACTGCTCCAATGTAGTTTTGGTGTGTCGTTGGCCAATAAACTTATAATTCATTTAATATATATATATATATATATATATATATATATATATATATATATATATATATCAGCTTCCACGACCTAGTTCGTCTTGAAGGGGGGGGGGGGGGGTAGAGAGAGGGTTGATGGGGTTTACTAATAGATATGTTTCTCAAACATATCTGGTAAAGGTTCTAGAGAACAGAGAAGCAGCCCAATCCAATCCAGTCCCGGGGGGGGGGGGTAGAGAGAGGGTTGATGGGGTTTACTAATAGATATGTTTCTCAAACATATCTGGTAAAGGTTCTAGAGAACAGAGAAGCAGCCCAATCCAATCCTCTGTGTCGGTTCGCCCTAGTCCTCTGCGCTCATTCGCCGTGGTTGGGGTTGAAGGGGAGGGATGGAGAGGTCGGATGGAAAGCACTTATTGGGCGACTGGAAGCATTTGACCTTGACGGTGAGAAACCTCGAGCTCTTGGATTTGGTTGTCGGTGAGAGGAGAGAGAGTTGATGAGAGGGAGGGACTGTGTCAATGAGAGTAAGAGAGAGAGAGAAAGTCGATGGGAGGTAGAGAGAGGGTCGATGGATTTGATTTAGCTGCGCCGAATTAGGTTTGATGCGTGAAGGGTTAATTTTGGAATAAGATGTTTTAATTACGGCCCTTGGATTCAATTAAGTAAGATCTAATGGATGAAAATATTTTGGCACTCTTTAACAATGTTGCACTCTTTTTCTTTTTATCAACCCTCTATATATATATATATATACCCACACGTGCCACATTGTAAGTATATTTTCTATATATAATGCAGAGTATTATATCAATTAATTTTAATCATTTAAGTTTGTACAACATGTTGCACAACATATTGTTATTGCTATATATAAACTTTTTGTAGGTAGGGTTGTAAATGAGTTTTAGCTAGTTTTAACATGCTTTAATTTGATTTCAAACTTGTTCATTTACTTGACGTTTAAATTTGGTTTGTTATGATTTCAAATTTGTTCATTAAATAAAATTGTAAATGACTCCAAACCAAGCTTGAGTTTATTATTTTTGAGTTTGCTCAATTCATTAAAATATCAAGTTTTAAATTGATAAAAACTTTAAAAACTTTGTTTGAAATTAATTTTTTTAAATGTAAGTTACTATTAGGGGCAATTCAAGCCAATATAAAATTGAATTGCCCATTATACTATAAAAAGAGAAAAAAGTTGTTTCATTCAAGGGAAGAGACTAGCCAATAAAAATTCTTGTTGATAAAACAATAACTACAGACTCTTTCTTTACTTGCAATAATATATGAAAGTAATGCAGATGATAAATAATGTATTTGTGTTAAAATGTAAGTTATAAGATTTTCACAATCCAAAATTAACTTATAGTGGTGTCATTGAAGATGAAAATTGAAGGGATAGTTGAATAGCAAAGGTTGGTGTGGAAAAGCTAGTAGTAAGATCCACATTATAATATGAAAAAATGACCAATGAATAATTGGATTTTGCTAGCCAAGTTGATCACAAGTGACCAGAGGCCACTGTAAATATAAGAACATCTCCAATAATAATATATATTTTATTTTCACATGTGGAGAATTTTTTATTTGTGAAGAGTATTTTTTTTCTAACTCTAACAACACTCTTCATTTCATCTTTATTCTTATTAAAATAATTTTTATATTATATTTCTAATATAATAAACTTTCATCTGAATAGAGAAGAGAAAAGATAAAAGATAAAAAGTAATAAAATAATATGTGAAGAATAAATAGTGACTCTTTAAAAATAAAGAGTCACTGTAACCTTTTATACATGCAGAGAGTAAAATGAAGAGTTTGTTTAAGCTTGTTTTTGGCATTTGACTCTCTATTTATAGACAATAGAGAGTCTTTTGGAGTTGTTTTAAGAGATCAAACCCTTTATGTATGATGTGAAGTGTTAAAAATGCAAAATTTATCCTAACCTTAAAATTATAATTTATATACAATATTAATATATAATAAAAAAAGAACAATTCAACTAATTTGGAATAAATTTGATCAATTTTTGTTGATTTAACTTGTTTTTTTAAAAAATAATAAAAAGCCAAATTATTTCGACCAATATTTGAATCAGTCTCAAACAATTCAATTCATGTTGTGTCAAGATGGAGATGAAAATTAGAAGAATAGTTAAATAGAAAAGGCAGATGTGGAAAAAGCTAGTAACTCAATCCACATTATGACATGAAGATGTGTCCGATGAATAATTAGATTGTGACAACCAAGAGCACTGAGAAACATAAGACACCAACGTATAAAACAGACTTATTTAGTATGTGGAATGGGCCTAAATGAACTTACACTTTTAATAGATTAGAAATTAATTGGTTCGAACGAATCTAAGGATCGGTCTATATTTATTTATTTAAAATATATATTATAAGTTAATTTTTATTAAATATTTTTATAATTTTAATTTTAAATTTATATTCAAAAGTTTATATTTTTAAGATTTAATTTTGAAATTAATAAGTTTATACCCTAGATACTAATATACTAGATAGGATAGGTAATAATTTTTAAAAAATTATTTAAAAAAAAATTGGTCGTATTCGCACAAATTTAATCAACATTGAAATGAACTAAAGATTTCCTGGCTAGTTCGCTCTGATCCGCATGGACAATGAGCTAATTCTTAAAGGTACGGTCCATTTTACACTCTTACCGCTCATGTATGATATGGGGTGTCAAAAAAATGTAAAACTTACCTGAAAATTTTAGTTCGAATTTTTCAGGTTGGATAACCTTCCTCCCTCAATCATCTAAAATTCAGAACATGGGTTTTGAAATTTAAAATTTTATCTTTACTTAAGATTTTCAAATATATGATTAATATATAAATTATAAAATTAATTGATTTATTTTTATTTAATTTAATAAATTTCATTATTTATTAAATACTTAGATATGGATTATACTTTATTTAATTTTACATTTGTTTCGTATAATTTTTTGTTTTAAAACTATTTTTATAATTATATATATTAAAAATACATAAATAAAAAAATTAAATGAATAAACTCGAAATCATTCTATCGATGTCTAATCAAGAAGGCTTGAAACCTAAATCCAAATAAAATTCTCATTTGGAACTCGAACTCAACGGATCTATTCAATTTCACGAACCAATTAATATGGTCGTTTGAGAAAAGAGAGAGAGGATGTAATATCATATCCTTCCGATGTATGATTAAAAATTATAACTTAATTGCCAAACTATTTTGACCAGTATTTTACATTTCAACGGTGCCACTTTGATTTACTTAGAGCACTAGTAACAGATTTCCTATAAAATTTTACCATTTAATTTAAAATCTTAATTAGATCACTTTAATTTTGGCTTTTCCAAATATAACACAACACATTTAATATTTATATGTTTGCCATATATGATGGAATTTTTCTAATAATCTCCCACTGTGCCATATATATAACTATATAAATGTGTATAACCTTATGAACTCCAAAATATTATTATCTCAACTTTAGAGTATCTAAACAATCTCATCCATTAATTATGAAATTATAGGATTAAAGTGATTTTCGTCACATTTAACGTGACTAAACCCATCAATGATCATATACAACACCATAACTAAATGACATAGATCAATCATGGATGCATAGCGTGGAAATTACATGTAATGTGATTTATATATGTCTATTTTCAACTAGTCCTACTGAATTGAGATTAAAACTTAACACAATGTAACAGAGTGTATTGAACTAAATACTTTATTTCTGATCAGAAAATTCATAAATCACTATACATAAAAAAATGTCCAAAACTAAACATAAAGCAATACAACACCAAATAATACAAATTCCCACCAAAATGTATCTTTCTTAACACGTTAAACATGATATTTAATACAATTATTTTTCATATGTCCAGGCTTATTACAAAAGAAACAACACTTTGTATTTTGTTATTGTTTCTTTTGAGTTGGACCTTAAGCAACTTTCTCTTTTTGCCCTTATTTTTGCGGGTAACAACCAAATGAACACTTTTTGTTCTATGTTGCTTTAATCTCTCTTCCTCTTCCACTTAGTAAGAAATAAGCTCATTAAGAGTCCATTTTTTTTGCTTTTGACAATTGTAACTGACCTTTAACCAAATTGTGCAGAAAGAGAGATTAATACCAAATACACAAGCAAGTTATCAAACAACTCGAACTTTAATGTCTTAAGTTTAGAAGCAAGATGAGACGTTTTAATAATGTACTCCTTTATATTCCATTTGCCTTCATACCTCATAGAAATCAAGCTTTGCAAAAGCGTGCTTATTTTTACTTTTTTGTTTTTCGCAAAACGTTTCTCAATTTCGGCTAGAAACTCTCAATTTCCTTTTTTAAAGATGAGCACCAATTGTCATCACAAATATGTTATTAAAGCATTTAAATGGTAAAAATGAGAGTTTTTTAAATAAAGGTGAAGAAAATGGAGCTTTTTTAACCTCTCTAATAAGTTATGCCTTGGGGAACTTGCATTTGAGATTTCCAATAAAATAAAATTCTTTAATCAGTGCATTTTCCATTTCATGACATGTGCATGTAATATCTATCATTAACTTGTCAACTATAGGAATAGGGATAATAAGCTTAATAAAGGCATACATAACAGGAAAAGTTTGAACTGTCAAGGGTTAGCTTATGCCTAGGACAAGTTAAAAGAATATGGAGATGTTGCAAATATCATCATAAAGTCTAAACGTAGGCCTAATCTACAAGTTAGAGCATTGGGTTTAAACTGTATGTCTTAAAGAAGTCACATTAATTTAGAAGTTGGCACTCTTCAATTAATTGAAAGTTTGTATAATAAAATAGGCTTGAACCATAATTTAGAGCATTTGTTTACATTCTAAGTTTGAAGGAGCTCATATTAATTTCATAATATGACACTTTTCTAATTTCCAACAAGGAGCTTGATCAACTTTGCGTATTAATTTGAAGGAGCTCTTTCAACTTTGCGTGTTTGAAGGAGATCCTTCAATATCTAGATGTGAAGGAGCTCCTTGTTGTGTTTTATTAGAAAAGTATTAATTTCATAATATTGAAGGAACTCCTTCAACTTTCATATTTGAAAGAGCTCCTTGTTGTGTTTCATAATATGTTATATTAAAATTAATATAGCATCTTTTCTAAGTTTGAAGGAGCTTAATCAACTTTGCGTTTGACACTTTTTTCTATTATTCTACAAGTTGGTATTCTTCATTGGATAGAAAGATCGCAAAATAATATATAATAGTGTGACTTGTAGAATAATATAGAAGAGTGTCGAATTGCATATTAATGTGAGCTCCTTCAAACTTACACGTTAAACCCAATGTTCTTACTTGTAGTTTAATCATGTTATTATATAATCTTCTGGTCAATTAAAGAGTATTAACTTGCAAATTAATGTGATTTCCTTCCAACTTGTGGTTTAAACCCAATGCTCCATTTTGTGATTTAAAAGTGTTATTATGCAATCTTTTATATAAACAAAGATTGTCGACCATTTTTTAACTTTCGGTTCAAGAATTTGGGTTTTAGTATGTTATTGCTACACTTTCACCATATAAGAGATAGAGTTAAACTCATAAGTTGGCTTACTTTAACAATTGTTAAAATAAATAATATATTAATTTATATAAATATCATAATATTATTTAAAATAAAAATAAAATATTTAAATTAGTTATTCAAAATCTTCATACTTTAAAATATAAATAATTATTAGAAATTATAAATACATAAAATGTGTATGTATTAATAATGAATATAAAATTAATCTTTAATCATATTTTAAATATATATTTTATTTAAACTAATAATATGAAAATCTATATATAATAATTATTAATATATTTATTTTATTAAAGGGTTAATTTATATTTAGAATTTATATTAGAAAGAAACAAGTTTGTTGAATACAAGCTTAAACTGTACCCTTGTAATAAATTCTAGACCAAAAGTTCGACCTACAAAGTTAAAACCACAAGTTAGCCTCTTGTACATTAAACCACAAATTGGTGATTGACTGAAAATTTGAAGAATAAGGTTTACAAAGCAAGTTGAAAGTTTTGAAGCTTAAATTGAAAGTTGCTACTTTCCTGCTGAGAGTTTGTGAAACACCAAACGTATCAAAAGTTTGCAAAATATTAAGTTGAGAGTTAATTGACTTAAATAATAAATTTAAGGAAGATTGAAACCTGAACTCGAATTTTGAAAGATATTTCGGATGAAATAAAAAATTAACTCTATTATTAATTAAAAAATCTCATTTTGAATATATATATATACACACACACACTTGATACGACCAAGCATACTAACAAGTAAGAGTAATCATGAGGTTCTCTATAATAATATTTTTCTTATAATTTAGAAATAAGTTTTAGAGTTTTAGTAAAAAAAATCTACATCAAGTTCTCTCAAAAATTTTTAAGAATATAAATTAAAGAGAAAATCTATATATTTTATAATATTACTATTTATCATCTAAATAATTATTTAATATATTTATTGACATATATGTATTTTTATTTAATAGTAATAAATGAAAGAAATGAAAAATAGTAGATATAAAATAAAAATATATAATTTAAAAGAATACATATAATATGGAGAATGAAATACAAAATAATAAATAAAATATATAAAATAATATATTATTTATATCCAAAAATAGGAATGAATAATAAAAAATTGATGTGCCTAAGAGCATTAATGGTGAACTAGCTAAACATTTTACTAAATTTATCTACATGAAATTATTAAATTTGGCTAAATTTTGTAGGTAGGTATCTCAAAATTTAAAACTTTAATATGATTTATAATCAAAATAAATATTTCGAGGATAATTTAAAACTAATATTATTTTATATTTATAAATTTATTAAAATTTTTAGCTAATATATTATCAATGAGTTAACATTCTCAACCTTATTTTAATATTTTCCCTTATGTTTTTTCAATTAGAACATCCACACTAGCTCCATATTTTATATCTCAATTTTGATGCATATACAGTAAAAATTTAAAGATAGTTAAAAAATTACATGCATTAGGTTCTCCATCTTTATCTCTATATAATATATTATAATTTTTATTTGATATTTAATATTTTTTTAAATCTAATATTTTTATTACAATCAATTAAAAATGAACATATAACAAGAAGTATATTAAAAAAATATTTGGAGGATGAATAGTAATCCTCCAAATATGGAGATTCTCTCTCTAATCTCTATTTTTATTCTCTAAATTTTAGAGTTTGAAGGACCTCATGTAGAGTATTTTTTTAAAATTTAAATTTTTTTTTCTAAATTTTAGAGTTTGAAGGAACGATGGATACTCTTAGAGCATTCATACCAGCTCCATCTTTTCTATCCCTATTTTGATAGATGTACAATAAAATTTTTAAAATATTTAAAAAATTACATGCATCAGATCCTTTATCTCTATCTCTATATAATAAATTATAATTTTTTATTTAATATTTTTTAATCTTATCTATTTATTACAACCAATTAAAAATACAAATATAACAAGAAATATATTTAAAAAATATTTGAAGAATGAATAGTAATCTTCTAAATATGAAGATTCTTCTTTCACTTTTTACTTTTATTTTCTAAATTTTAGAATTTAAATAACCTAATATTATTTTTTTCAAAAATTTAAAATTTTCTCAAATACAACTTAGCGCCGTACTAAAACGTGAAGAAAAATATATATATATATATATATATATATATATATATTACTATCCGGAAGAGCGCTGAGAGTTGAGACAAAGTGTGAGGCAGAAAGCAGCTAACAGGGAAGGCCCAGTTCACACCGTCAATCTGCCACCCACAAAACAGCAAAGTCTCTCAAAAGTGTTTGATTCTTATTCCAACTCTCAAATCTGATTCTGTAGGGTTTAATCCTTCTTCTTCACTACGATTTCTTCCATCCGAACCTACCAACTCTGTTCAGAAGGACTCAATTTGGGTGCTGGGTCGTCTGCTTTTCCCATTCCGTTGAAATCCCAAGTGAGTTTTTCATTTTTCTCGGCGCCTTCCCTCATTCCCTATCGCTTTCTCTCATTTTCTCGATTCCGAAAAAGTTCAATTTTTGGGTCGTGTGATACTATTCTCACCTTTTTGGGCAGACTTTTCTCGCTAGGGTTTTGTTTGGTTTGGCTCGAATCGGCTTTTGATTTGGTGAAATTTGGTGAACAACATGAAGATTTGTGATTATGTGACACATCCCGGCTGATTTGTTTACGCTACGGATCCTGCTCTCTGTGTTCGGTTTGTTTTGAGATTCAAGCTTCGATCTTTGAGGGTTTGAGCTGATTGGGTTTAGGTTTTGAATGGCTTCGTCGTCGGGAAATAAGAATGGTAATCATCTCGATAGATTCTTAGCTTCGAGGAAGTCGTTGGCGCTTAGTTTAGAGAAATCGAAAGCCCTAGGGTCTGCCATTGAGAAGGCTGGCCCTAGATTTGAGGAGATTGGTCAAAGGCTGCCCTATTTGGAAGCGGCGGTGAGGCCAATTAGGGCACAGAAGGATGCTCTTAGTGCTGTCGGGGGACATATCAACCGAGCAGTGAGCCCCGCGTCGGCAGTTCTCAAGGTTTTTGATGCTGTTCATGGCCTTGAGAAGTCTCTAATGTCTGATCCGTGGAATGATCTCCAGGGGTACCTTTCAGTTTTGAAGCGCCTTGAAGAGGCTTTGAAGTTTTTAGGGGATAATTGTGGGCTGGCAGTTCAGTGGCTGAACGATATAGTGGAGTATTTGCAGGACAATTTGGTTGCAGATGACCGGTACATCTCAACTCTTAAAATATCTGTTAAGGGTCTCCAGGAATTGCAGAATGGCGATGAGGAGAGGGACCGTCTGGATGGTGGGCTTCTAGAGGTTGCATTGGATAAATTAGAAACTGAGTTTAGGCGGCTCTTGAAGGAAAACAGTACACCTCTTCCCATGTCTTCTTCGTCATCGCTTGGAGACCAAGCCTGTATTGCACCATCTCCTCTACCAGTGGCTGTTATTCAGAAGCTACAAGCAATTATTGGGAGATTGATAGCCAACAAGAGGCTTGAAAAATGCATTTCAATATATGTCGAAGTTCGGAGCTCAAATGTTAGAGCCAGTTTACGGGCTCTTGGTTTAGATTATCTCGATATCAAAATCTCAGAATTTAATGATGTCCAGAACATAGAGGGGTACATAGCCCAGTGGGGCAAGCATTTAGAGTTTGCAGTGAAGCACCTGTTTGAAGCAGAGTACAAGCTGTGTAATGATGTATTTGAGAGGAGCGGAATGGATGTTTGGATGCGTTGTTTTGCACGGATTGCTGCCCAGGCTGGTATTATTGCATTTCTTCGGTTTGGAAAGAATGTGACAGAAAGTAGGAAAGATCCCATTAAGATGTTAAAGCTATTAGATATTTTTACCTCTTTGAACAAGCTTCGATTGGATTTTAACCGATTATTCGGTGGAGCAGCATGCATTGAAATCCAGAATCTGACAAGGGATCTAATTAAGAGAGTTATTGATGGAGCTTGTGAGATATTCTGGGAGCTTTTGGTTCAAGTGGAGTTACAAAGGCAAACTCCACCTCCTATTGATGGTAGCATTCCTCGACTTGTGAGTTTTATTACAGAGTACTGTAATAGGATTCTCGGGGATGATTATAAGCCAATCTTGACCCAGGTTCTTGTCATCCACAGAAGCTGGAGACATGAAAAGTTTCAAGAGCGGCTACTAGTGGACGCTGTTTTGAAGATAATTAGGGCCATAGAGCTGAACTTGGAAACATGGTCAAAGGGTTATGAGGATTCCGCCCTGTCGCACTTTTTTCTGATGAACAACCATTGGCATTTGTATAAACACTTGAAGGGGACAAAGCTGGGGGAGCTCTTGGGAGATTCATGGTTACGAGAACACGAGCAATGCAAGGACTTTCATGCAGCATACTTTCTGAGAGACAGCTGGGGACGGCTTCCATCTCTGTTGAGCAGGGAAGGTCTAATTATGTTCTCTGGTGGCCAAGCAACTGCTCGCGATCTCGTGAAGACGAGGCTGAAGAAATTCAACGAAGATTTTGACAGCATGTACAAGAAACAGTCCAATTGGATTATGCCCGAAAAGGACCTCAGGGAGAAGACATGTCACCAAGTAGTGCAGGCCATTGTACCTGTTTATAGGAGCTACATGCAGAATTATGGGCCATTGGTTGAGCAAGATGCAAGTTCAAGCAAGTATGCAAAGTACACAGTGCAGGCTCTGGAAAAGATGCTCAGCTCCCTTTTTCAGCAGAAGAACAGGAGAAGTGAGACCTTTAGAGCTAGGCAGAATAGTGGAAACTTCACCAATGGAGTTGCCCATCCGTACAGTTCGTCCCCATCTACTATCTGATGTTCCAATCATTTATGGAGGATAGTAATTTAACCAGAATGATGTTTACATTGATAATGGGTTTCCTAAGGAGCCTTCCATGTAGTCATTGGTTAGCGGAAGAGCTGTTCTCTAATTATCATCTATGAAGATGGATCTGGTTGGATTCACTTATAGTGTTGGTGCTTCGAAGTTGCTGGTTCTCTTAAAAGACGGGCTCTCCAGTGGGGTGCAAGAACTGTCAGAAGATGAGGTAATCTGAATTTTGGGGTTCGTTGTGTTAAAAACTCATTGAGAGAGGATTCAGAAGTGGTATAGCTATTCATTTTTTTAGCCCTTTAATTTTGCTTTCTTAAAATTAGCTGTAGCCTGAGTAGGTTGTTGTAATCTGCTAGGTTCATGTATGTACAATTCTTTGATATAAATGTGACCATGTAGGGTTGTTGCAGCTCCTGTCGACTGAGAATTCAGAAATTACAATTTTTTGGTATAATATAATGTGACCATCTAGAGATATTGCCAGTTCATTCAAAAGTGGAAAAGAAAAAATATTGGGTCTCCATATCACCTGAGAATAAATATTCTCTGACGGCATTGTGATGCCTATGCCCTATGGTTATTTTTTTCCTTATGCATGTTGTACACATTCAAGCTATTCTTTTTCACATGAAATATACCAAGACAAAACATTTGAGTGAATCCTTGATGAGGTAATTTTTTCTAATTTATGTGACAAAAACGTCTTTGTAGTGTTAATGCTTTTCAAGCTATTTAAGCAATTAGGACTGTTTGGTAGAATGACATTATTTAAAAAAAAAAAAAGAAAAAGAGAAAAATATTAATTTTGAAGAGTTCATTGGAAATTATAGATCAAGTTCACCCTAGGAAAAATTTGAGCATTTTATATCTTTTCTTGTTAAACTTAATAGTCAAGCTTATAATATGGTCTTAATGATTAAAGCAACTCCTTCAATGCTCAAATAAGAGGGAAAATGTGAATAAAATAAAATGTCAATTACAAGGATGAAGGAATAGCAATCAAGGGAAAGACTATCTTAGTGAAAATTCAAAGGATACTAAAAGTAAAATTCAAAGCCACAAAAAAAAAAAAAGATAAGGCATTCAATGTTAAAATTTGATATAGTTCCAAGGTCATCAGACATCGTTTCTAATTAAGCCTCTACCTGTCAAGATATCAAGGTCATCGGACATTTTCTTTAATCAAGCTTCTGAGCATCAAGACTTGAAGCGATTAGGGGAAAAGCTTGGGAAACTTGCCATTTGAAAGCTTGTACTTCTACTGTACTTGGAAAACAAGTAATGACAGTGTAACACACAAGCATGTTTTGAAATAAATTTCTTTAAAACTTGTTTTGAAAACTTTTTTTATCCCTTTCCAAATAAAATTTTATTCCTAATAAAGTCTCATAGGATATCGCTTTGAAGAGGTGGTCACCTCAAAGCAAGGACATGATGTTGCCAAATCGAAAGAGGCATGCAAAGCGGTATATTTTTGAAGTGTCAAAGAACTCATTAACGTGGTCAGAGTTAACTAGGGAGCAAGATAGAATGCTTTAGTGGGCTAAGCTCCCATAGCATCCCCTAGAAAATAAGAATTCATAAACCATGCATTACATTTGCATTTCTCGTGTTCCCAACACAAGTTTCTATTTGAAAAGCTCAAAGAAGGTTTAAAGTAAACAAGCAGATAAGGGAAAGAGCTATCAAACTCTTATATGATTTAATTCTTTGACGGTGGGGAGAATAGACCAGATTCCAAATCAGCTGAGAAAACCCAATCTTAACTCAGTCGTAAAGTGTGGCCCTTTCCATGCGAGATTTGATTCACCCCCGAACTCGGTCAGTGTGGGAATTCATCTTCAAGGTTCAGAACTCACCCCTAGTTAGTGTAGGAATTCATCTTCAAGATTCAATCCACCCCCTTGGTCAGTGTAAGGATTCATCTTCAAGGTTTAGAACTCACCCCTGATCACTACGGGAACTCATTTTCAAGGAAGTCATTTACAAGTTCAGCTTCACCCCGGTCAGCATGTGAATTTTATCAAACTCAAGTCTACTCTGGTTAACACGATGATTCCCTTGCAAATTTAGTTCTACTCCCATCAACACGAGAATTTTATTTTCAACTTCTAATCTACTCAAGTCAATGCAGTGACAAAAATGAAAAATAAAAAATATATAATAAAGCTATCTAAGGATATGAGGCAAAAATGAGTTCATTTTCAAAAAAAAAATGATATAAAATGGTTTGTATTCTGACGCCCAAATTTGTAAAATAATTTTTTCATATTTCGTTAAAAAATGAATTGCTTTGTAAATCTCAAAAAACTAAAATAGTTGCCAAAAACTATCTAGTTAAAATAAAAAAAAATCATAGCCGCCAGTCATCTTCCTTTCCTCCCTCCCTCCTAGTCACATGGACATTTTTGGTTGGCTGATAATAATAAAAATAATATCAAAACAAAAAAAACGGATAGAACAAAAATTAAAAATGTTTTAACCATGCATTAAACCAATTTTGGGCTAGTTTGATAATACTTTTGGAGGTTATTTCTATTTATTTTATAAGCAGAAGAAAAGCAAAAACTATTTGAAAAGTTTAAAAAAGTTTTTGCTTTTTATAGTAAAAAGCAGTAGCGGTTTTAGAATTACTTTTAGAAATTACTTAATCAAGGAGAGTTTTAAAATTTTTTAAATGCCGATTCTCTCCTCTCCCGTCACCTACGATTATGCTGTGAGATTATGGTGTAATCCTCACCTCTCTCCGGTGGACTGAACACATTCTTCTTGCAAGAATTTATAGACGAATTTAGGGGGGGGGGGGGGGGGCATGTTTTGTTATATATATCAAAAATATAAATTTTAAATTTTAATTATATATATATATAACTGTAATTAAAATTAATTACTAATATAATTTATTGTCTCATAATAATTATGATGAACATGTTATTAATTGTAATAGTTATAAATAAAAATGTCTTATTACAATATAAAAAAAATTTGTTTAATAAAAAAACAAAAAACTTTAAAATTAAAAGATCTTATCCACTTTAAAAAAATTAAAAATTATTCTTTTAAAAAAACTTTAAAAAAAAACAAAAAAAATTAATTTTTTCCCATTAAAATCAAAACACAACCTAAAAAAAAAATTATTCATTTGAATGAAGCTTAGGGTCTTATCATTATCTAGATCATTCCCTTAGATTTTTATTTTAGATAACATATTTTTTAGGATCATTTCCTATAATAATTGTACTAATTTTACCTTGACAAAGAATTTAGAAACATTAGTTCATTAGAAAAAATAAAGCACAGTTTTAGACAAGCAAAATAAAGTACAATAAGTAATTAAAATAAGTTAAAAACCTCATCACTCTTAGAATATGTACCAAAAGGGTATTGTGGTAGTGTTAATTCTTTATATGCAATCAACTCTTGGATTTTACTCTAGTGACATAAATTATTTTTTTAGGTAATCAAATATACCTCAAAAACAGTTGATAGTAATTGTTATTTTGATTACCATTCGAATGAAGTTTTAAAATCGTTACAAAAGCAATTTTCCTCCAAATAGAATTTGATGATGGCAAATATCAAAGTAATGAAAGGTAACTGCATTAATTGAACATAGAGAAAACTATTTGTATAAGCACTCCTCACGAGTCCGCGCCCGTTGTCCTACTTAGGGTTACATCACAGGGTATGTTTGATTATATGATTTAATAGAAAAAAAATATTAAAAATAATAAAAAGTTACTTTTATTTTATGAAGTTTTAATAATTTTTTTTATTATTTAAAATTTTTTTATCTAAAAATAACTAATCTATTTTAAAAACCAAAATAAAAAATAATATAACCAAACATGTCTAATATCTTTTCTAAGCATAAAGAACTATTTTTAAACTAACTACCCCACGCCCTCTGATTAAGAAAAACCAAAGAACAAAATTTAGTCGAGTTGACAAGAGGAAAGTTGTAGGCCTCTAATCTTTCATGAGGACGTAGACCCCTCCTCCTCATGTGGGCTTCGTGGGTGGGACCCTGCAGCCTGTGCACGTCCATTTATCCCAAAAGGCCCAAAACGTGTAATGATTACTAGTGAATTTATGTGGATTACTTTGTTTTACAGAAAATAAAAAGGCAAAAAAATTGTGGCTGCTTTTTGGGCTGGTGATGTTTGGGCCCATGTGAGGACTTTTTCGAAAGTAGACCGTATCCATTACGGCATTACTCACAAATTGTGGTGAATGTTACCGGAAAATAGTAAAGTAACGCGATTAAAAAAATAAAAAATAAAAAATTATGTGTTAGAACATGAACATCATCTCCTCCATTGAGTTTTTAAAATCAAAAAATCGTCAATTCTTGATAAGTTAGTTTGGCTTGCATGTGTGGCTGTTTGCATACCATTATCGAACAGAAAAACGACTGTGGTGCCCAGGGAAGGAAAGGCATACATGTGTACTGTTAAGTTTATTCCGAATTTGATTTTAAAACTATTTAAATAGTTTCCTTATTTTCAAACATTGAAATAAATAAATAAATAAATAATAGCATCTTTGGCATAACCAACATTTCTTTATAATTTAGGAGGAAAATTATAAATTTACAAAAAAATAAAATCCACACCTGTAAAATGAGGTACAAGAATAAATAATAAAATATAAATAGTAAATCTTCATATTTAAGATTTTACTATTTAATTTTAAATATTTTTATACTTTTTTTTATATATTTTCACACATATAAACCTTTGATTAGTTGTAATAGATGAAAAATAAAAAATACTACTTAAAAAATATTATTTAAAAGAATAGAGATAAAGATGAAAAATAAAATGTGAAAAGTTTTTAGAAGATAAACAAATTATAAGGAAGAAATATATTATTTATCCCAAAATAGGGATATAAAAGCCAATGATTGGATGCTCCCGATTGATTGATATGTATTTTCGTTTTGATAATTTTAAATTTTTATTGGAGTTCGTGTTAAATTTTGAATTTTTTAAATAAGTTCGGTTTAATGAGAAATAAAATGTGTTTGATATAATGTATTTTTAAAGAAGAAAAAAAATAAAATTGAGAAAAAAAGTCCATGTTAAAATTGAACTTAATTTTTGAAAACAGAAAATATTTTCAAAAATTATATGTGAGACTCGTATTTCCAAAATTTTAAAACATAATTTGAGCTGTATTTTGTTGTACTAAATAAGGCCTTTAATCTAATATTTTTTTCAATAATGAATAAAAACCAACAATACATCCAAAAACATTGGGCAATACTATTATTTATTTTATTTTTGTATTATTTTGTTGACTCATAGTACGGCCATTATATTAGAGAACTCACCGTGATATCAATAAAACTTAATTATAATTTAACCAAATAAATAGTTTTTAAAACTTATAGCTAATTTAATAATAGACTGAACAAAATTTTAGTATTTTAATTAAAATATTTCACTCATAACATTGCTAAAACACTCTTCATTTTCATTTTTATATTTTAAAATTATTATAGTCATTCGTGTTAGTAAATGAAGATCAAATAAATTAATATAAAAAAGTTATTCTAATAAAAAAAATAATAAATAGTATTAAAATTAAAATTGAAAATAACTTTTAACATGTTTTTTTTTTTTGCGTAAACAAATAGAATGTAGTGTTGGAGAAACTCAAATGGGTCAATGGGTCAGGATTGTTACGCATATGAATTGGTCTTCTTCTCATAAATTTATTTTCTTGTAAAAAGTGTTGAAAATTATTTTATTATGTGACGCATGCGAATCGTAAGAAATGGAAATTTTATGATGGTATTTATCTTCGTCCTGGTCCTATTGCCTTCATTATTTCTCACTATGTATAATCGAACCGAGATTATAAAAGTAAAACACGAACTGGCATTGCCTTCATTATTTTTTATCGGTTAAAATTTTGACCCTTCCTCTTTTCTCCCTATTTATCCTTAAAATCAATTAACTATTATATCTTTATTCAAAAACGGTGTAAATAAATAAAATTATCGTATTGGTGGGCTCCAACTGTCCGAATGGACCGAGATCTCCCATATCTTCGTGTCATGTCGTAACCTTATCATCGTATAAAAAACATTTGTGTTGAGAGACGGAAGTGATCCATGGCGATTGGCAAAGGCCAATGGAGGACTACAATTGGCCTCCTCCATATTGACCTAATTTCGATAAAGTCTCATCCTCCAATTATTTATTTATACTTTTGAAAAGTAAGATCATTTCATATATGATGAAAATAATTGTCATTCTCACTTGTGAAAAAATAAGGTAGGGTTTGCTTGTATCGAAAAAAGATTTAGAAGCTGTTTGAGGATTTTGTTTATGAATATGTTTAAAATAATACAAATACGTGGATGGACCAAAATCTCTTGATCAGAAACGGTAGCAGATTGCTCTCAATCTCATTTACTTAACGCGCAGGGAGGTCATCATGGAACAGGATCCTTTTTGTCTTAACGGCAGTATATTAAAATTATGTTATTTTAAGGTATCTGCATCAATCACATGCTATAAATTAAAATGGGAAAAATTAAAATTTTGGAATCAGAATGTATTAAATCTAAGATTTAGTGAATCTTAATGTAGAGTGAGTTATGATTCATGATAAATTGTGTTTGAGCTTTGTTTTACGTACCCTTATGATGCTATATGTTGGTAAAATTCATGTGTTTGAAATCATGTGATTGGGTAATTAGAATATGGGATAGGGCATTGGAGCAAAATTTATAATTTTACAAAAATTGGAAAAGAATAAGGTTGTAGCTGCTGCCGCGCGCAGTAGGATCAAGGCTTCCTTGTTGATAGCCAACAAGCTGGCTACAACCAGGTGCCACAACTGAATTTGTTTGTTTGGTTTTAATATAACTGATTCAGTTCCTTTTAAATTTTGAGTTCTCGTTTGGGGTGTATAAGACTTATATAATAATGTTTTAACTTCATCTTGGGATGTATTATGATGATATAATGTTATTTAACTTGATATAATAACATATGACATGATATGACATGTTTTAAGATTATAAGTAATGAATATGCACGTGGACACTGTTTGAGCCAAGTCTTGCTTGTATAGTTGTATTGATAATGATAAATCTTGTAGGATACCTAATGTTAATTGGAAATGGTGTTATGGGATCCTAACTTTTATGATATGTCTAAACATTATATGAGAGTTGTGTCTAGCTTAAGGAAATGACTATACTTGTTTATATTTATTTGGATTCACTATTTTGGTGTTGATATGAGGTAGTGGCCATTGTTTGAGTGATTTCTATATATGTGCACGGATTAGATGCACCAATGGTTGTAACGATTAAAATTGGTGAATTATATTGGTTTCTATTGGTTCAATGTTTTGTTTTGAATCAAATGATTTTTAAATTTTTATGTATGATCGAACATTCTTTAAATGTTTGATCTATGCGTATTTAATAGATTTGTAAATTTGACTAAGCGAAGAAGAAAAAGTTTGTTTCTAAATATTATGTTCTTATTATGAATTCATTAGTTTGGTTATCGTTTCCGATTGGTTTTAAACTTATTTGATATTTTTTCTGTTAATGTGCTTGCCTTTGTTTAAAAATTTAGTTAATGGGGAAAATTAGAGGATGGAAGAGTATGTGTGATTTACAAATTTGTTCTTTGAATTCTTGCTCATGTATTTATCTAGAAAATAACAAAAGGAAATATTAAAACAAGTTATATGATAATCAAATTTTAATGGATTATAGGCATTTAAGTAATTAAATAAATAAATTACTTTGCATATCAAACACATGAAAATTTATAAATCATTCCATTATGATTTCTATATCAATTTAATTCTTTTAATTATGGGTGACATTAAATATCTTGTAGGGTGTGTAGTTGCACACCTTGAACTTTTAATATTTTTTATATACATAAAGAGTTGAGAAAAAAACAAAAAAATGTATACTGTTGTGTACACAACGTTGAGCTGAATGCTAGCCCCAAAGAAAATATTGGAGACAAAAAAGAGTGATTGCATATTTGAGAGAGTTCTTCACATGGTCCAACCAAGTAATACTAGAAAATCTTGAAAATAAAAAAGATCAAATTTTTAGATCATTCGAATCCACTATAAGTATGTATATGCATGTTAACTTCTTGATTTTCTTTAGTATACTGTCTCGTTCTGTAAGTATTTTTGCTATGATGTTTGCATGCTTTCATGTTATGTGTGTAATTATACACACACAATTAACGTAGATGAAAAAAATGTTGGGTTGCTAGCCCCACAAACCCTTAATTAACGTAGTATAATCTAGACATATAATTGGTAATTTGTTTTTGTGTTTTCTTTTCTTTTAAAATTCAATCATACATTTAATTTTACTAATTGATAATTTGTTATATTGTTATTCAATTGAAATATAAAGGGATTCAATTAAAATTTGAATTATTAAGTAATTCTCAATTTTATTTCTTTTGTAACATCTTTTGTAATATTTTGTTATAATATTATGTGTAATCTTTGTAATAAATGTTGAATACCTTAAATAAATTTTCTAGAGTCACCTCTGCTTGTAATAATATCATTTTTCCCAAATTGACTATCGCATATCAAACACACACTTACTACTTAATCATATTTGTATTCAAATATACAACGCGAGTTCCACTTATATGATATGCCTATTTACCATCCGTGAGTATTCACTCGTCGGTTGGGCTGAGCATCAGTCGGTTCGGTCAGTTTATGTATATTTTTAAAATCGAATCGAAGATCTTCGATTTGGAAAAGTAACAAACCAAAACCAACCAATAAAAGTAAAAAAATTATCGCTTTTTGGTTAGGTTCGATTTATTGGTTTTTGATTACCATTAATACTGAACCATTAAAGTGATAAATGACAAATTAATAGTTTTATAGAACATCTTGACTATATATATATATATATTATGAAATATATATGGAATCAATATGGGATAATCTTTCCATCATTAATACTCTTGATCTATCTACTAAAGCTTGTACATATGCATTAGCATTGATTTTTTGTTGCAATTTCGAGAAAAATATATAGATTCATGAAGGTTGCAATTGCATCTCTGAGTGACCTAGGTAGAAAGAGACACAAATGAAATTTTTGAATATATACTACATTATATTCGGTTAGTTCAGTTCCTAAATTAGTTAAACTATAAACTAATCATAGGATATCAGTTTCATGAAATTTCAAACCAATTTTAAAAAATTGTGCATTTTCGGCATATTTGATTTGGTTCGGTTCAATTTATCAGTCTGGATTGATTTCTAACCTCTCATACTAGACCACTCATTTCTTTTATTATTCCTCAAGTATGGGGCATCAATGTAACACCAATTTGATTTAGTTGGAGCCAGCATATAGATACACATATTTGTTAGATAGAAATTTTTTTTTGCAAGTCCTTTTTATGCAAGCCTCCATGCACACATAAGTTAGCTGTATTTTATTGACCCAATGAATTGGTCGATCTGAACCAATAGGATACTGGTATGTTATGTGTGGCTGCATGAAAAGCGCATGTATAAGTATTTATTTATTTTGATTTTAAAGAATTTAATTCTGATGTGTAACTGTTTATTTAGATTGTGATAAATTCAATTTTAGTACTTGAAAATAATTTCTAATATTAAATAATGTTGAATTTGAATTAAATTATATCTTTTCATAAATAATACTTTGTTTTTGGAGATATTCATGTCACTTGTGCATTTGAATTGAGGATATAATAAGAGATATTATTAATATATATTATTATTTTTATATTACTGATTTTATCTTCTATATTATTGCTACCGATGTAATTTTATTTGTTATGTTGAATACAAAGTACCGAAATTATTGAAGTCTTTTTTTAAAAAATACACAAATGAAATAATTCCAACTCAGCCTCACATGCGCCTTATCCATGCCACTGTGCGACATGGCGTCATTATCCATCTACATAACGTACCATCGAAAGCCGATACCGTGGGCATTGCAATCTCACCTCACGTGGGTTTTGTCCTCAATTAATTGGGTCGTCTAATTTAATCATCATTTTTTTTGTTAATACTTAAAAGTCCCGTGATCGTGATCATTACAGATACTTCTAATGGACTCAGATAAAATTATCAGATGAAATTACTGGAATATCGTGTTTATTACAGTTTATTTTAAAATTATTTTTATTTCCACAATAAATAATCAAAAACATAATTTTAAAATATTCATGTGTATTCGATGAATTTTAACTGTTGATTTCTAATATCTACGGCGGATTGCTGAAATCTTAAGCATTTAAAGCTAGGATTTACCGGCTGGCAGCCGAGTTTCCAATTTTAATAGTCCTCCAATGACATGTAGACACGTGCAATTACTTTTGTGCAAGCGCGGGAACAACCCTCTCATCTCGCTTTATGTTCCGGGAGATATTTCAAGATGGCGACTTTGAGATGCATATATACGTGTTAGTTGGCGATATCGAACCCATTTGAAATATTAGCCTGGTTTCGAACCCTTTCAAATAGTTTATAATGTGGAGTTATGTGAAAGAATATTTGGAGATGTTGATTTTTCGTTTTGAAGTTATATAAGATGCGTTCATATATTACTTTAAGATGTAATCTGAAGTGAGCTTCATCATCTTGAATTGAAGCATCCTTATTACTTCGAGATGAAAATATATTTTAAGAGATGAGATTTTGAGATTTTAAACACGTTGATTGATTACTTTGAGATATAATTTTTATCTCTCACCTACTCTTGTTACTGCATTTCTTTCTGTAGCGCCTAAAATTTCTATTTCTGCTAATCTCTCACGTTTTTCTCTATATGGTTCCTATGGAATTACATTTCAATAAATCTTTTTTTTTCTGCAGCATAGCTTCTATGATCTTTGGAGCACTTTTAGTCATGATCCAAACAAAAGTAAAAAGACCTCTCGCTCATAGTTCCATTGGACATAATGAGTTTTTCATTTCAAATTGAAAGTTTTCTTCATTAATAAATTACTTTGAGATATCAAGCTCTCATATCTCAAAGAAAGGTTTTTCTTTGATATAGTTTTTTAAGATCTCGAAGTCCTTCAAGATTCAAGATACGGAAATAGTGCTTTTACTTTGAAATCTCAAAATGCCCTTGCTTCATCTCTGAACTGGTAATTATGTTGTGTTATTTTGTCTTATGTGACATAAGTTCTTTCGCCAAAATACTATTATTAACACAAAAACAGCCTGATTGGTTCAAAGCACCACTTTTAAAGCTAATATGCATCAAAGACTTGACCACATAGTAGTCAACTAATTAGTAAATGAGTTTAAAACTATGAAATAAGGGTATTTACATTAAGTTTATATTTTTGATTAGTATATTATTTAATATATTTTATTTATTCTTTCACGTTTTATTCTCTATTTCTATTTTTATTTTATATTTTTTATTCCTTTTTATTTATTACAATCAAATAAAAATACAAATATGTCAATAAATATATTTTAAAATTATTCAAGTTAGAGTTTGTATTTAGAATTTTGAAAACAAAGTGTGTTCGAACAGTATAAATAATGTATTTTTCAAGGAATGTTTTTTTTTTTAAACTGGATATCACAAAAATTATGTATAAAAAAGAAGATGACGGGCTCGAAGAAGGGGAAAAAGAAATGCTTTTTAAAATAATAAATTCAAGCCTACACAACAACTAGGTTTAGAAAATAAATGTTTTAAAAAAACATCTACTTTATTAAAAATAAGATTTAAATAAAATATATTTTATTCAACGAACAGGTATACCAAATACAATTTATTGACCAAATTCTGATTTTGAAAATAAAATTATGTTTTCCAAACTACTAACGAAACGAGCCATAAATAAGCTAAGGGATAAAACCACAATTAATAGGTAATAAATAATATATAATTATCATATAAATTTAATAAAAAAAGCAAAAAAGTGAAGTTAAAAAGCTTAGAGTATTTAATGTCATCTCATTTTATGTGATTTTTTTTCATATGTCACGAGTCATATTATAATTTTAACTTTAATTTTACTTTTTACCTTATTTTGTAATTAAAATAATTTTTTCTTCATTTTTATTAATTTGAGACTCACAATAATTCATTCAAATAATATAATATTATTTAATGAATGAATAATCACAAAGAGTCCATTCTTTAGAAATTAAAAAAATAGTATGAAGAGCATATTAAAATAATATTTTAAGATTTAAGACTCAAAAAAAATAGAAAACTCATGGGTGGCGTGTTAGAGCTATTAAGTATAAATCATCTGAGTTCGTTGTTTAACTGGTAATAGAAGTTTAGAAAATTTAAAAGACAAAAAGTTTGGATTATATTAAATGGAATCAAACATTTATGGACCGATCGACCGGTTTCACTTCATTATCAAGGTGGATGTGAGCGTGCTGAAAGCTCGTTTGATTTCAGCTTAAATACACTACAAAAAATTGTATTATTCATTAATATTAATATTCTAAGTTATTATATAATAACATTTGTAGGAATGAATGAATGCATAGAAATAAAGATGATTTTTAATATATGAGCTCTCGGTTGGGTTCATACTTCATAGACTCCATATATATATATATATAAAATATTAATTTAAGTTTAGATGAAGTATTATAATCAAATAATGATAATGGTCTGAAATATTATAAAATAAAAGAATGTGTGTGCTGTGAGTACAAATATATAATCGAGTTAAATAAAACTCCTCTCCGGAGCATCATAGTGGGAAAGCAGACGGGTCCGATTCAACGTTTGATCAGAAATGGACGACGACGGCTAATGGATATGGATGAGGCCATGAGGGGGGAGAAGGAGAAAGCGTGTAGGATGGGGGGGTAGGTGGATGCGTGGTGGGATGGTTGCAGGACAGGGCAGCGGATAAGCGGTGCTGCTGTTCCCTGGTCAATGTCTTTACCACGTAAATCTCACACCCCAAAACACAGTCTCACTCTCTCTTCCTCTCTCTCACACACGCGCGGCGCGGACAACACACATTCCAACCCACATACCCGTCACCCCTTATAACCCATCATCCACAGACTCCGTCAAAAGCGCGTCCGCATTCCCTCCCCTCCCACCCTGCTGATCAGTGATCACACCACCCTCGGAAACTCCGACCCATCACCCTCTGGTCCCTCTCTCTCACACACAACACGCACAACACACACAACACACACACGAATAAGTTATACACACTACCCCACATATTGTTTTCTTCTATTTATACCCATTTCTATCCGCTCTGTTTTTCTCTCCTTTCCTTCGTGTTTTTTTTTTTTTTTGTGGGTTTGTGTTTTTCAGTTTTTGTTTTCCTTCCATTGAGTTTTGAATTTTGATCGATCGTAGTGGCCAAAATGGCTGAGGATTCTATCTTCTGGTGACGTTTCGTTAACCTGCGCACCCTACTATACAGCGCCGTCTCACCTCTGGTACCTACCCGCCGCGTGCAACGTCCTTCTCTGCTCCCGTCTCACCCCGCGATTGATGACAACGGACCTGGCTTGGAAGCCCAGGCGTAAGAGAAGACGAAGAGGCAGAGAGGAGGCAGACGCAGCAGCGCCGGACAGGAGCTGCTGGCACCAGTGATCGCTTCTCGGCCAACTGAACGCGCCCTACGAGAGAGCAGTTCCCCCAGTGGGTCCCACCATGCGCCTCGCCGTCTCGTCTCCCTCGGCGTACGATAGAGCGCCGCCGCCGCAGCTCTTTGTGGCCGCGCAGGACAAGATCTCCCCCCTGCGGTGCCCTGCTGGGCTTTCCAAGGACGGCGCTGGCCTCCCGGCGCTCGTTAGCAAGCCGGCGGCTCATCAGGACAGGACGGCCCCACTGTCTTGCCAGGCCGGTTTGGCGGAAGACGGTTGCTGTGGGCCCCAATCGCACGTTAGCATCCCGGCAGCGCAGGATAAGGTTGTTCTGCTGCAGCGCCAGACCGGGTTGATTGAGGGCGGGATCCGCACGCGCCAGGCGCACGATAGCAAGCTTGCTCCCCAGGTTCAGGGATGCCCGTCCGGGTTGCTCGAAGATTGCTCCTTCCGCGAACCCCCGGCGCATGGTAACAAACCTTCGGCGCAGGAGAGGCTTGCCGCAGTCCCTTGCTTCATTGGATGCCCAGCGGAGGTCGGTCCCGCCCATGTTAGCAGACAGGCGGCGGTTCGTGATCCGGCGCAGGATAAGAAATGGAAAATCGGCGAGAGTAGTAGGTCCGAGGAGGCATCGTCGGAGAGTTCTTCCATCGGCGTGCCGGAAGACAGCGACGACGCCGTTTTGAGCGCCGTTGACGGTGACAACGACGAGGAAGAAGTGCAGAGCCAGCCCGGTGGAGGCTTAGGTTCTCTTGGATCGCTGGAAGAATCTCTCCCCATTAAGTGAGTTTCAAGGCTCTTTTTATGATCTTGTTCTCTTTTGTTTTGTTTTGTTTTGTTTGTGTATATATATATATATATACACACACACACACACACAACTAAACTGCGAAATGATGAACTTGTTTCTTTTTAGAGCCCCTTGGAGTTGGAGCCTCCATGAATTTCCGTCTCTCCCCTATGAGATTTAGTTGTTGATTTTTCATGCAATTTTATAAATTATTTTGGGTTGTTCTTAAAAATGGCTATGTTGTGACCATGATGTTATAAAAGCGGTGAAAGTGATGAAGTTGCATGAAAGTGCTTCTTCAGATTATTAATTAATTAATTTGTCTCAAGAAAGCTAGACTTTGCCATCAAGTTGGCAACTTTTTGTGCATCATTTCAAAAAACTGTGTGAAGCTTGGCAGGTGTTTAATCTCTCTCTCTCTCTCTCTCTCTCTCTCTCTCTCTCTGAATCCGTAACATTGCAGGAGGGGGCTTTCAAATCACTTCACTGGGAAATCAAAGTCCTTTGGAAATCTGGCAGAGGTGAGCTCGGTGCACCAACTGGTGAAACCCGAGAATCCATTCAACAAGCGGAGACGGACTCTGATCGCCTGCAAATGGTTTACCAGGCCATCCTCATCCTCATTGTCACCTTCGTCATTCTATTCCTCCCCTAACCCAGTCTCCATGCCTGTTCTTCTCGGAGCTTTGAATGAAGAAGATGACCAAGAAGATGGCGATGCGGATGCCGACACCGCATTTCAGGATCAGCAAGATCGGTTAAGAGAGGGCAATAGGAAGATAGTGAAGGCCTTCAGGTCCTCTAGCTGTTTCTCTCTTTCAGATCTTCAGCAACGAACTTAGAAGAAGAAGAAGAAGAAGAAAAAAAATCAGTATGGAAGATGATGGACGGTGTGATGTGGCACATTGTTATACAAGCTGTAGAGAGAAAATCAATATTTGGCTAAATAAATCAAATTGATTTTCTTCTACCTCTAGCTACTTGCTTTTTACCTCTCATCATCTATTTGGTTGGCTATTGGCCTCCTGATTTCAGAACCCTTCTTGTTACATAAGTTTATTAAGTTTTGGTTACTTCGTCTCTGTGATTAATTAATGATGTAAAGATATAACCCCTTATTATTATTATGCCAACTTTTTAGTTCCTATCATTTTAGCCCATCAATTCTTTGCAGAAGGCTAGAAGTGTAAAATGTAAAATTTTGTTACTTTACCTGCACTAATCCATGTGTTTTGAGTGTACCACTTTACTGAATCAGATTGGGTCCAGGCTGTCCAGCTTATCAAATGAAGTTGATTATTAAAACCTTCCATTTTATTTAATCGGATTGGGTTTTTAACATTTGATCAAACAAGTCATAACAGACTATTATTCCATTAATTCCTAGATTCTTGAATACTCTGAGAAAGCTCAACAAATGTGTACTGTACACTCTCAAAGGTGTTGTGAACTGAAGTTACGTTCTCCTGGTTAATGATATCACATGCCAATGGCAGAAGATCCAGGCCAAATGATGTCAGCCACAGAGCAGAAATTCATTCTGAGATGGACATGCCAACAAGGTCCATCCATCCAGGACCAGGCTATATGATGGATGGTTGACATCATCTCCAAGATAGATTGAATAAACATTTATATATTTCTTTTCTTCCCATGGGCGAGGACAAAAATACCTGTCCACAACAAAATAATTAATGGAATATGTTTTTGATTCCATTTGGGGCACATTCACAACATTGACTTTTCCGGTGATTGGGAGGACCCAAGACTCCACCCCTGTTTAATATTGTTTTTTTAAATGGTGGAGATATTTTACTCGCGCCGGCCAATGATATCATCCCATTGCCTCATCATCTATTTATATATATATATATATATATATATATATATATATAAATATATAAATACACACATGATTATGAATATGGTAGGTGCGGGCTCAGGCTCAACTACATCTTATCATAATCATCCAGTGGTTTACCTTATTCTTTTCTTGGTTAGTTGTGGTTAGGTTCGTTGAAGTTTTCACTACAACAGTGCAGTGTTTGTTGTTGATCAGTATTTGGGGTCGTGTTGGGAAAAAAGAGAGCAATGACACAACTACGCATGACTTGCCTCGTAAGACTGTTTCAATAAACCAAACTTATTTCTACCCACCAAACAAAACAAAAAGAAAAGAAAAGAAACATGATTTATTTGTAAAAGAAACAGAGGAGAAAAGTGAATTTATATCTTGGGCTTCTAGATGGTTAGGAGAAACAGATGCATATTTTTCATATATAGAAAATGGATACCCAAAAAAGAACAAAACAAAACAAAGAGTTTGGTCCTACTTTTCTGCTCCTCCACCCGAGTGATCACTACCTTATACCTTCATCATATATATAGGGTCAACGTTTGCTGTCATATATACAAAGCGAAATTTTAAAATATTAAATAATAGACGTTTAAAAAGCTTCCTCAAAATTCTCAATCAAATTCGATTAAAATAATTATTATCATGTTCAGATAAAATAAATAGTAATAGAAAGTTTTTCTGTACAGATATATTACAAAATTAAACTAGTTACTTGGTTGAGACTGGTTGTATGAGCAATTATAACTTTAGCATAGGGCACTGTATAACATTAACTAAGATGGTGTTTAGAAGAAAATATTATTTTTATTCGACAGCCCACATTTTTTTTAAAAAACCCGATAAATAATGGAATGTATTTGCGTATTGCATGCAAATGAATAATAATAATAATATATAATATGTATTTTCAGTGTGAATCCTTTTTCCCCTCATATTTAACTGTTTTTACTGTAGTAAATTTAGCCAGCCAGTTAACGGATTCCCACGTCATATAAAAGTTGGAACTATGTATAAAACCTGGAAATAAACTTCCACGTATGATGTATATATCAATGTAAGGTTGCAAGAGACATGCATAACAAAACAGTTGATAAAGAAAGGCCCCCTTATATCAGTATTTGGTATACAGTAGTTAGTGATTTAATAATGGAATGTATTTGCGTATTGCATGCAAATGAATAATAATAATAATATATAATATGTATTTTCAGTGTGAATCCTTTTTTCCACTCATATTTAACTTTTTTTACTGTAGTAAATTTAGCCAGTCAGTTAACGGATTCCCACTCCATATAAAAGTTGGAACTATGTATAAAACATGGAAATAAACTTCCACGTATGACGTATATATCAATGTAAAGGTTGCAAGAAGGACTTGGGTTGGAACTTGGATTCACTGGTAAGTAATGTCAACTCACCACCGTAGTGAGCTGACTTATTTCGGACTTTATCGATATTTATTTTAAAAATCAATCGTTAAATTAAATATTCATGTAGTATGTATCATGTCTATAAAATTTCAAGGCGATCTAACGGTTAAGTTTTGTGCAAATTCAATTATAAAAATCTAAATTTTAATATATTAAAATTTATTTATTTATCTTCGTATTTTTTTACATGAATTTACACAAAATTTAACCGTTAGATCATCTTGAAATTTTACAGATATAATACATATTACATAAATATTCAATCTAAATTTTTTAAAATAAATATCAATAAAATTTAAAATAAGACAACTCACTAAATTGAGCTGACATACATTACTCACAAGCGCGAATTCAAATTTTTTTCAAGAGACATGCATAATAATACAGTTGATAAAGGCCCTCATAAGTATATCAGTATTTGGTATACAGTAGTTAGTGATTTAATAAAAGTAACTTTCCCCGACACCAAACAACACTAATTAAGAAGTCGCAAGATCCCAAGATATTTATAGAGCGGCCTAAAGATAACACCTTCTGTGATGGCAGTATTATCAGAACCTAGCTAACTTTTCATTATTTATTCGTGAATCGTGATTAGTGGAAATAACATGGTAATAACCTATATGGAGCTAGTGGCTGTCAATCAGATGTCGTCATTTGTTATATATGTTTAGTACGCATAATTAGGGACAGCCCTACGGTTAGGAAAGAAAAATGAGATTCTTCGTTTAATACCTATAATCCATTACTTAATATTTTATTAGGATAATTAATAAATTTGTTGAGTCTATTTTTAAAATTGTAAAAAATGTTTCATTAAATTTTATAAAAAACTAAATTTTAGTTAACAAAGGGAATGCTCTTACGTTGCTCTAATTTGTTTATATTAAATTAAGGGGCTATATTTAACTGTTGGAAAAGATTGTAGGCATCAAAGGATTGGATCAAGCTGTAAACATTGACTGAGGCAAAGGGAAACCCAAAAAATAATATATATATATATATAGGACTAGGAGGTACAACACTTCCATTTAAAAAAAAAAAGAGAAACCAATGTGACAAAAGTTTCCTCCTTTTGTCTGCCGTTTCACGTTTGTCTTATTGTTCCTCGTGGGAAGAATTTGGTTAGTTTGGTTCATGCCCGAGTTTGATAGTGGGAAGCAGTCACCTACGACTATGATATAGATCATGTATATGGGGTGTACGTGAGCCCAGTGTGGTCCCACCACCTATCCCACCATCGTTATCAAATCGGAATACAGGGACCTGAGGCAATGATCACTCAAGAAATGGGGCTCCAAATTATGATCACAACTTCCATTACTCGTCTACCATAAGATCATTAGCTTATAAAGTTATAGTTTTATTAAGCTCATGAAGGTTAAATTAAGGTATCCATATTTGTTCTTCTTCACCATATCAGATCGATGATGGTCGAGTGGATATCTGACTATATATATATGTTGCTTTGCTTTGATAATATATATCACTAACTCTACTCCCTTCCAGCTTTTAAGAAAATTATATAATGGCACACTTTGACAAAGTGATCAAGAATCCAGCAGGCATCTCAGTGCAGTGGAATATATATGGGCTTCAGCTCTCGATTCCACTACATTGGAGGAACTGCTAATTTACTTTAAATTTAGTACGGCCTAGAACAGCACAGCCAGGTGCAACGTGTGAGTGGGAACTGGAAGCGAATGAATGTCCCAAGTTTTGAAGAAGTTGCTCCCTTTCTCTGCTGCAGGATTAGTCGGGTGTTCTGGTACGTACGACCATGACACTTCGCTCCCTTTCTTTGAAAGTTTAGTTGGTTGTTCTGGTATGCTCTCATTATTATTATTATTATGGGTCATAACATTAAAGCAGTGCCAATAATTTACTTTCTCAAATGTTTCCTGGTGCAGGGAGCATAGGCAGGACGACTACTTCTGTCACGGATTCTCTGACCACCTCCAGGCTCCAACGCACGGAATATATGAAAGCCTTCTCCGATATCGACTTACGCGCGAAAGCTATTAGAAATTGGTTGCTCATTATCTAAGCTAACCAAAGAGAAATTAATAATAATAATCAATTTTAAGTTGATAAAATTACGGGTAAAATTAATTTATATATGCTGTTACAATTGGGCCTATTTATAAGAGAAACAAGCACAATTATTTTATAAACCTCGCACTCATATACAAGCACAACATATATGAAGTGGTGGGTATACCAAATGATTTCAAATATTTGACAACTAAACTTATTGAGGGACATATATGTCTTTTTACTATTAGGCTAAAACCTCTATAAATGTTGAAATAGTCCGTTTATTCTGGACACAATTAATAAGACGACTTCGTCTTCTTTCGTCTTCTTCATTCTTTCGTTTTCATCTGTTTAATTCAATATGGTATCAGAGCAGTAACGATTACAACCATGTCAATCAATGATGATCTTCGCCCCACTGATCCGCTGTATCTGCCACAAAATGAAAGCCCCGCTCAGGCCCTTGTCTCACAAATACTTACAGGCAGCGACAACTATGAAATGTGGAGTAGGGCAATGCTTCTTGGGTTCTCCATCAAGGACAAGAAGGGTTTTATAGATGGTACACTTACAGAATCTGCATTTTCTGATCCTGAAATGTTAAACCATTGGTCGCGCAACAACGATTTGGTGGTAGCATGGATACTGAACTCTGTTTCCAAAGACATCGCCGCCAGTCTCGTTTACAACACTTCGGCCCAGGCGATGTGGCTTGACCTCAAAGATCGCTTTCAACAACGAAATGGTCCTAAAATCTTTCATCTACGATGTGAATTGATGAACTTGCCACAGGATCGTTCAACCGTCAATGTGTATTTCACCAAACTTAAGACACTGTGGGAAGAACTGAGTCATTACAGACCTATATCTTCTTGTTCTTGCGGTGGCATCAAAGTTCTTACTGAATACCACGATATGGAGTACGTGATGTCATTCTTGATGGGTCTTGATGATTCTTTCTCACATGTGAGGGGTCAAATTCTTCTCATGGATCCGATCCCTCCTATCAATCGTGTCTTCTCTCTCATTTTGCAAGAAGAAGAACAACGAACGACCACACATCGTATGGTAAATCAAACCCAGATTGATTCTGTTGCTTACACAGTGAAATCAGGGTCTTACAGACGAGGTGAGACTGAATTCCATAAGTCCAGCTTTAATAACAATTCCTCTAAGCCTCAGAAACGTGATCGTTTATACTGCACACACTGCAAAATGACTCGACACATAACTGATCGTTGTTACAAGTTACACGGGTACCCACCCGGTTATAAATCCAAGGGTGCATCTGCACATCAAGTTTCTACATTTGATGGGACTGTAAATAATTGTGTCGAGGAAGAACAAGCAACAAAACCTATGGAAACATTTGTCAGTACTTTAAATCCGGAACAGTATCATCATCTCATGAAGATGTTTTCTACCCACTTGGATGTCCACACGAAACCCACAGTTTCACTTGAAGACTGTCATGTGGGCGCGTGCTTTTCTGCCACTGTGGAATCAACCAAAGATTGTGGACAATGATGGATAGTTGATACCGGGGCCACACGTCACATCTGTTCTCAGGCAACATTATTTCATTCTTTGCACCCCATCACTAATACTGTAGTCCACTTGCCCAACAACACACATGCAGAAGTCCAAGTTAAACCATGTTATATATGTCCTTTAGCCAAACAACACTGGTTACCCTTTCAGTCCCATAACAGACTGGCTGCTGCACCTTTTGATTTGATACACTGTGATATTTGGGGCCCGTACCAAACCACTTCTTACACAGGACACCGGTACTTTCTTACCCTCGTTGATGACTGTTCACGTTTTACTTGGGTGTATCTACTTCAACATAAATTTGACGCTTTACATGTTGTACCACAATTTTTCAGCTTTATTCTTACTCAGTTTCAAACCAAGATCAAGAAATTTCGTTCAGACAATGCCCTAGAATTATCCTTTCATGATTACTTTAAATCTAATGGTGTCATACATCAATTCTCATGTGTTGAAAGACCTCAACAAAATTCAGTTGTTGAACGCAAACATCAACATCTTCTTAATGTCGCACGAGCACTTTTCTTTTAGTCCAAGTTACCTGCTCAGTTTTGGACAGACTGCATTATGACAGCTGTACATATCATCAACCGAACACCTTTTACTCTTTTACATGGTCAGTGTCCTTTCTACTTGTTATACAAAACACTTCCTGAATATTCCTTATTTCGTGTGTTTGGATGTCTTGCTTTTGTGTCTACCCTAACGTCTCACCGTACAAAATTTCAACCACGCGCACGAACATGTATATTTCTTGGTTATCCACCTGGCATCAAAGGCTATCGTTTCTATGATTTGGATACTAAACAAATCTTCCATTCACGTGATGCAGTGTTCCATGAAGACATTTTCCCATTTCACAATGTTCAACCACCAGATATAGTTATTGATCCTTTCCCACACCTCACGCTGCCTACTTCTTCTTTCTCTACTGACATTCCTCATCCTATACCACCACCTGAACACGACTCTGCATCCTCCCAGCTTTCTCCTACTTCTACTACTTCACCACAACATACTATACGTGACCAACCTCAATACCCAACTCCCATACCTTCTGCATCATCACCAATTCATAAATCCAACAGGCCAACCAAACCTCCACGTTACTTACATGATTATCATTGCAATGTCTTACAAACCCCTCACCATTCCATTAGTAACACCAACCTTTATCCATTATCCAATCACTTAACATACAATACTTTACCACCTAACCATCAACAATTTGTCCTAGCCGTCTCTACACACACAGAACCTGCTTCATACCAGGAAGCTGTGTCCAAACCAGAGTGGCGCCTTGCCATGACTGAAGAACTTGAGGCCCTGGAATCTAATCATACTTGGACAGTGACTTCCCCACCGCCAGGCAAACACACTGTGGGATGTAAATGGACTTACAGAATTAATTATGACTCTAATGGGAATATAACCCGCTACAAGGCACGCTTAGTAGCAAAGGGTTTTACGCAGCAGGCTAGACTTGATTTTACAGAAACTTATTCACCTGTTGCTAAGCTTGTTACGATTAAAGTTTTACCGGCATCGGCAAGATCAAATGGATGGAGTTTGTTGCAACTTGATGTTAATAACGCATTCTTATATGGTGATCTTTTTAAAGAAGTGTATATGGACCTTCCACCGGGTTACTCAAGCCATGGAGCGGCTGAACCATCAAATAACCATCTTGCTTGCCGTTTACACAAATCAATTTACGGCCTTAGACACGCATCAAGGCAATGGTATACTAAATTTTCTCAAACCATTCTACAACTTGGTTTTATACAGTCAAAATCTGATTATTCACTCTTCACTAAGGGCACTGGACATTCTTTCCTTGCACTACTCGTCTATGTGGATGACATAGTGATCACTGGCCCTTCTTCATCTGCCATTCAAGAGCTGAAACTGCAGTTACAAACCCATTTCAAACTCAAGGATTTGGGTACCTTACAATATTTTTTGGGATTACAGATTACTGCTTCTACACAAGGCATATTTCTATCCCAAAGACATTTCACATTGCAGTTTCTAGAAGAAACAGGTCATCTAGCATGTAAGCCTATTTCCACACCCATGGATCCTACAGTCAAACTCTCTACCACCCAAGGGGATCCTTTACCAGATAATGATGCTTCATCTTATCGCAGGTTAATAGGCAAGCTTCTCTACTTAACTCTGTCAAGGCTAGACATAAGCTTCAGCGTTAATAAACTCACTCAGTTTCTCGCTACTCCAAGAACTACTCATTTACAAGCTGCCTATCATCTACTTCGTTATCTGAAACAGACCCCAGGACAGGGATTACTATTTTCTCCATCACCATCCAACTGTCTGCATGCTTTCTCTGACGTAGACTGGGGATCCTGCCTAGATACACATAAATCAACCACTGGCTTTTGTATCTTCCTTGGTGAGTCACTGATTTCCTGGCGAGCTAAAAAGCAAGCAACAGTATCCCGCTCATCTGCAGAAGCAGAATATCGGGCTATGGCTTCAACGGCAGCTGAATTAACTTGGCTACAACAGTTGCTAACTAATTTTCAGCAACCGGTCTCTTCTCCTCCCCTGTTATTCTGCGACAATCAAGCAACGATTCACATAGCCACAAATCCGACTTTCCACGAGCGTACGAAGCATATCGAGATCGATTGCCACTATGTACGTGAGAAAGTGACTTCTGGCGATCTACGGTTGCTACCGGTTCGAACACAAGATCAACTGGCTGATCTTTTCACCAAGCAAATGCCGGCGCCATGTTTCTCTTTTCTCATGAACAAGATGGTGATACATAATCCATATGCGCCATCTTGAGGGGGGAATATTGAGGGACATATATGTCTTTTTACTATTAGGCTAAAACCTCTATAAATGTTGAAATAGTCCGTTTATTCTGGACACAATTAATAAGACGACTTCGTCTTCTTTCATCTTCTTCATTCTTTCGTTTTCATCTGTTTAATTCAATAAAACTCATTTCAACTCATAAATTGGTGAGTACGAACCAGCGTTATCTATACATATATGAAGTGGTGGGTATGAATTGGTAGAACAAATCGTGTAATTTCTAAAAGACTGTTTTCTAGACACCTTAATCATTCTGCAATTTTAAAAAATGTTCCCTGCATAATCCACATCCAAATTTAAATACAAAATCATAATAAATACAAATAATTTTAAATACTGAAATAACAGTATGGTTATCATATCACATAGAACAGAACTGGGAAAACACCAGATTCAGAAGTCTAAATTGAAAGAGCAGCCTGTGAAAGAAATACAAATCACCAGTTTATATGAAAGAAAAATTTCATACCAGAGATAATGTAGAATAATAACTTCATATTGTTGTGGAAAGAAAAATAAAATTAAGACTGAATAATAAGGATTGTAAAAATGCTTTGTCAAAGCGAAAATGAAAATCATAACCGCGTGACATGTGCATGACTAAAAAATAACAAGGGTAACATATTCCCAAACATAAATGACATAATTAACTATACAGAATTGCCTTCAATGTGAAAGCTACGAGTTCCCCAAGGAAAGAATCACCAGTCTATTGCAGGGATCTCCAATTCCCGGAAGACCAGGTTCCTTGATTTGCAGCTCGGATCTGGTAAAAAAGTGTCCAACAATCTTATTATTACAGAAAATTAGAAATCCTTGATTTTGGATTGGTCTTGTTAGAATCGGGCATAGGTAAAGGCCCGATTAAGTGTCACGATATTATCTGCTTTGGGCTCGCCACATCGGCCCGCACGGCTTTAAAACGCGTCGTAACATTTAAAGCCTTCTTTCTTCTTATATATGCCTTAACTTTCTCGTCTTTGAGCGATGTGGGACAAACATCCCAACAATCTCCCCCTTTGTCACACATCGACCGTATACCATAGGTTGGAGACACACCTACGAAACTGGGGATTTCTTGTAACTCCCCCTCAATCCACGCCTTATAGAGAGATCAAACCGGTTCGATATTAAAGTGACATCATAACCCGGATACCGCCACACTAACGAGACACGCCGCTCGATCACACAACGTCGAGAATACTTTTGATATTACGGAACACTTAACGGGGATAACAGGATGAGATAGCCCAGCCCATACCCATCACAAGAATTTTGTCCGCTTTGGCCAACCAGTCTTGGGCCTCGCCCTCATGGCCTGCTCCGCACGGTTTTGTCTTTGGGCCTCGCCCAAAACGCGTCCCTGTGAGGTGAGGTATCCGTCCCCTCCTATAAGGCGGACTTTGTTCTCCTCACCAAGCAATGTGGGACTAACACCCACTCATGGGTCGTTACAATCCACCCCCCTTATGAGGCCCACGTCCCCGTGGGACCATGGCACACCACTCCGGGTCTGGCTCTGATACCATCTGAGATAGCCCAGCCCATACCCGTCACAAGAATTTTGTCTGCTTTGGCCAACCAGTCTTGGGCCTCTCCCTCATGGCCTGCTCCGCACGGTTTTGTCTTTGGGCCTCGCCCAAAACGCGTCCCTGTGAGGTGAGGTATCCGTCCCCTCCTATAAGGCGGACTTTGTTCTCCTCACCAAGTAATGTGGGACTAACACCCACTCATGGGTCATTACACAGGACAACTGGGCTCTGATACCAGTTTGTTAGAATCGGGCATAGGTAAAGGCCCGATTAAGTGTCACGATATTGTCCGCTTTGGGCTTGCCACATCGGCATGCACGGCTTTAAAATGCATCGTAACATTTAAAGCCTTCTTTCTTCTCATATATGCCTTAACTTTCTCGTCCTTAACGTTGTGGGACAAACATCCCAACAGGTCTCTCAATTATCTCCCACAAAAATAACCAAATCAATATCTGAGGAAACATTGCTGTCTCCCAAGAAATCCATTAACAAATGAACCACAGTGCTAGCCACTTCTGGAAACTTGACTGCACAAGAATGAATGGCCTGAATAAGCATTTGCTGGTACTCCCCGTTCTTCTCAAGCTCCCCATTTTGTGTCTTAACTGTAAAGACTCATATTTGGATAGTGTGAGAGATAGTCATTCTATGGGAATGCAACTATTTGGACGATAGTGTAGTCGTCAATGTGAGCATTTTGACTGTACTTGGGCCCGATTTCGAGTCAGGCCCCCGTTTGACCCGATTGTTGACTTTTCGGGGTTTATTGGTTGACTTTGCGTTTGGGCGGTCTTTTGAGTATGATAATATCTGAACAGTGTTGTGCTCGTCATTTCGAGTGTTTTGATAGTAATTTGACTCAATTTGGAGTTCGTGACCTCGGGAGGTCAATTATTGCGTTCGGGTCAATTATTGCTGGGAGGCCAATTATTGGCAACAGTATATATATAATTAAGAACTGCCTTATCTCTTTAATTGCCAATTATTGGTGCGTGCGTGTTTGAGCAAGAGAGAGAGAGAGAGAAGGTGAAGAGCGTGAAGAGCTTTCTTGGCGATTTTGTGGCGATTGGAACTCGTGGATCGCAATAAACCTTTCCAGGTAGGTGTCCTTAACTATCTTATCTTGATCCTATCTTTGAATATGTGATCTGTGGTTGTATGAGTGTGTATTTTATAAGGGTTGAGAAGTCAACCATGGAGGTCTAGATTTATATCTAGATGAATATATGATTTGTGTGTATCCAGACGAAGAAGAGGCCAAAAACGATGATGAACAGTACCCTGGGCGAACTGTAGGGTCGAAGTTCATAGTCAGCAGCTATGGAGTCAGCAGCTTCATTCGTCCGGATCAGTAGTCCGGAGCAGTTAGTCCGGATCAGTAGTCCGGAATAGTTAGTCCGGATCAGTAGTTTGGATCAGCAGTAGTGATCCGTAGCATCCATTCCGCAGCAGTGATCCGTAACATCCATTCCGCAGCAGTGTTTCGCAACTGCGTAGTCCGCAGCAGTGTTCCACAGCTTCAATCCCGCAGCAGTGTTCCGCAGCAGTGCAACTGCATTGCACTGGACTAGACCATTTACATTGTAACCTTTAAGTCTCTCCACATTTAAGTATTATACTAAAGTTACAATGTAAATAACGAAATACCCCCCCATTTGGATTCAAAGAAAAATAGTAGAAAAATTAATTCCCACTCTTTCAAAATGTGAAAATTCAGATTTAGTGTAAAATCTCGGAAAACCCAAAAGTTTGTAGTGGTAAATTTTTGGAAAGTGGGGTTAGACATATCAGAAAAATCCCCAAAAATCAAATTATCTTATTTATGATATGGGAACCCAATGCCGGGACTTTTGATTTCAAGAAAATAGCTGCTATGGGTACTTCCTTCATAAATCAAGGATTGAGGATTTACTTGTGAAGACTGGCTACAATTTTAAAGGAAATGTTGAGAATGACATGTCATATTGCGTTGTGGACAGGCTAAGGCCTGAGTTGAGCCGTTGAGCTCGTGGAGCTAGGGCCGAGTGCCCTGAGCTGCGATCCCATGGAGGATCGTGGACAAGTTGTCCTGTATGGGCAGGCTGAGTCCTGATGTTTATTTGTAGGTTGAGTCCTGATGATTGTGCACACTACACAGTGCACGAGTACACAGAGCATGTAGTATAGACTTGTATGTCTCCATGATGTGGAGTGTTGGGGTCACCTACTGAGCTTGTTGCTCACCCCTACTTGTTGTTTACCTTTTTCAGGTGTGACCCGAGACTAGTGGAGGACTTTCTTCTAGGAGGACGTGCCCACTACTCTGATGTATGATACAGTATTATATTCTGTATTGTGTATTGTATTATGTTTGTATCCCGGACATGGGTCCGTGGACAGTTGTATTTGCATACTGTTTGTGATGTGATGTCTGTATGACTGTTTGACTTATTGTATGCATGATGATGTATGGGAAAATACAGGATTACCCTTGATGTATGACTGTACAGGGTTGCATATTTGAGACAACACCCGCGGTGTAATCTTTATTGGTGCTAGTCACCAACCCCTTGACCTTTCGGGTGCGGGCAAGGGGAAGTCATGTTCCTGGTTCCAGGTTCCCTGGAATTTGGGGGCGTGACATTAACAACCTCCTCCTTTAAAGTAATAAGAACAACCCAATTGATGTTCCATGGTGTAATCAGTTCAAGAACATTATCAAGTGTTTTCCTTCGAATATTAAGGTGCGGGGTTGAAACGTCCCTGAGCACATCCATGATCAAATCAACCATAATATCCCTATGGGAAGACCAAAGTTCATTCACCTGATCAAGCACAATGAGTTTCACATTGTCGTCACCCCTCGAACAGAAGTGTCAAAGGTGATGTCTTGACGGTTTGAAAAATTGCATGGGTAGTGTGAAATGAAGGTGGCTCATGTGAAATGGAGGTGGCTTAGTACTATTCCAAAAAGTTAGCAATCAATGATATAATTTGTTTCTGATTCTTTTGGGAAAAATAAAATGATATTTTTAGAAGTAATAAATATGATCATGACAAGTGAGATCAGAAGGAAGGAAAAAGGCCCTCCCATGTCGGAATCAACAATAAATATGAAAAGCAGAGGTAAAAATAGAAACAAAGGCACCTAGCAATGGAGATCTACATCGAGGATTGGTAGATCCAAATCTAGAGGTCGTCAGTTCCAAATTAACAAAGGTAAAAATAAAATTAAATGTTGAAATTGCGGAAAATTGGGACACTTTAAATCTGAATGCAGTGGTTCAAAAAAGAAAGACGAGATATATAGAAATGCAAGTGTCGCATCAGATGATGCTCTCATATGTTCTATGGAGAGCAAGACAAAATCTTGGGTACCAGATTCAGGAGCTTCATTTCATGCTACCTCAAGCAAAAAAATATTCGAGGATTATGTTTCGGAAAATCTAGAAAAGGTGTATCTCGATGATGATCAGGTGTGCGATATCGTTGGTCAATGAATTTTATAGATCAAGCTCAATGGATCTATCTAGAGGCTGAAAGATGTGAGACATTACTTAGTCTCAAAAAGAATTTAATTTCCACTAGACAATTAGCAAAAGATGGCTACATGTCCACTTTTGCTGGAGACACATAGAAAATTTCAAATGGAGCCATGACTATTGTATAGGATAAGAAACATGGAACTCTTTTACATAACTATGAATAAAAATTATTTTATTACAGTTGTAGAGTGTAAATACGACCCAAATCTGTGGCACCAAAGACTTGGCCACATGAGTGCAAAAGGAATAGAAGTCATGCATTCAAAAGGGAAGCTGTCAGGTGTAAAATCAATAGATATTGATTTGTGTTAAATTTGTATTTTTGGAAAGCATAAATGAGTCAGCTTCAAAAGGGAAGGCAGAACCTCAAAGGAATCAAAGCTCGAATTGATTCACACAAATATTTAGGGACTTGCTCTAGTTTCATCAATTAGAAGTAAACATTATTTTGTTACGTTTATTGATGATCATTCCAGGAAAGCATGAGTATACTTTATTAGACATAAGTCAGAAGTATTTGAAATATTCAAAAGTTGGAAAACGACAATGGAAAATGAAACCGGTTTAAAGGTCAAAAAGCTACATTCAGATAATAGTGGAGAATATGAAGACACCAAGTTTGAAGCTCAAGAGAACTGTACCGTGGACACCATAATAGAATGGCATAGTAGAACGGATAAATAAGACGTTAACCGAGAGAGCCAGAAGTATGTGCATACATGCAGGGTTGCCTAAACAATTTTAAGCGGAGGTAGTCAACACGACATCATACCTAATCAACCATGGACCATCAATACCTCTAGAGTTCAAAATACCGAAAAAAGAGGTTAGACTTTCACATTTGAAAGTATTTGGTTGTGTATTTTATATGCATATTAGTGATAATGCTAGAAACAAATTTGATGCTAAATCACTTAAATGCATATTTGTTGGTTATAGTGGTAATGAATTTGGTTATAGATGCTTAGATAACAAAAATAAGAAAATCATTAGAAGTAGAGATGTTGTATTTAATGAAAAAGTCCTGTATAAAGATAGAGACACGATTGAATATACTAATCAAGTGGATCCTGAACCTGTTTACTTTGAGCCCAATGATGTCCCAGATGGTAAAACTATCAAAACAGGTCAAAAACCGTAGGTGGAGAAAGTTACAGGACAAACAAGTGACGAGCCACATGATCAAGTTCCTATATTGAGAAGATTCAATCAACCACATGTACTAAACAGGAAGTACTTGAATTATTTGTTGCTGACAGATGGAGGAGAACCTGAATGCTATTATAAAGCATGTCAAGTAAAGAATATGAGAAAGTGGGAGCTTGCAATGGAAGATGAAATGAAGTCTCTTATATCGAACTAAACTTGGGAATTAGAAAAGCTACTAGCTAGCAAGAAAGCTTTGCAAAACAAATGGGTGTACTGAGGCAAGGAAGTGCATGATCGCTCCAAACGATATAAAGCAATACTAGTGGTTAAAAGCTTCCAACAAAAGAAGGTATTGACTATACTGAAATATCCTCTCTAATTGTTAAACTAACTACCATTCGGTTAATTTTGAGCATTGTAGCAGCAAATGATCTACATCTAGAGCAATTAGATGTAAAAATAATTTTTCTCCATGGAGACTTGGAGAAAGAGATGTACATGTAGCAACCAGAGGGATTCACAAAAGAGAAAAATTAGATCTGGTATGCAGGTTGACCAAAAGCTTATATGGTTTTAAACAAACACTCCAACAGTGGTATAAAAAATTTGATGATTTCATACAGGATAATGATTATCTGAGATACAATGTTGACCACTGCTGTTACTTCAAGAAGGTTAATTTCAGTTTTATTATTTTGCTACTTTATGTCGATGACATGTTAATAACAGGAGCAAATATAGATAACATCGACAAGTTGAAAAGACAATTGTCCAGTGAATTCAAGATAAAAGACTTGCATATAGCAAAGCAGATACTTAGAATGAGGATTAATAGAGATAGACAGAAATGTACCTTAAAATTATTTCAAGCAAAATATATTTGTAAGATTTTACAAAGATTTAACATAAGTGATGCCAAACCAGCGAGAACATCTTTTGCTAATCATTTCAAGTTGTCAAAGGAGTAATGTCCAAAAACAGATGATGAGAAGGACTACATGGCTAAGGTTCCATATGTCTCAGCCATTGGAAGCTTGATATATGTCATGGTGTGCACAAGACCAGATATTGCTCATGTAGTAGGAGCAGTGAGCAGATTTATGTCTAATCCAGGAAAGCAGCATTGGAAAACAGTAAAATGAATATTAAGATACCTGCAATGTACTACTAACAAATGTATATGTTTTAAATAATGTGAATTGAAGTTGCAGGGCTATGTTGTTCCTGATTTTACTGGAGAAATAGACCACAAGAGGAGCACTACAAGATATGTGTTCACGTTGGGGACTACAACAGTTAGCTGGAATTTTCAGTTACAGAAAATTATGGCTTTATTTACAACTGAGCTAGAATATATTACAGTGATAGAATCCAGTTACGAGTTTATCTGGTTACATGGATTATTAACAGAAATAGGTTTCAACTAAGAGATGAATGTATTATACAGTGATAGTCAGAGTACAATACACTTGGCCAAGAATTCATCATTTCATTCAAGGACCAGGCATATTGGACTTCGTTATCATTTCATTCGATCACTGTTGAAGGATGAAGTGTTAACACTTGTGAAGATACAAGGAAGCAAGAACTCATCCGATATGTTAACCAAAACAGTCACTATAAACAAATTGATGTGCAACTCTAATTGCTCTTCAAGAATAGTAAAGACAGAAAGAGCTTGATCACTACAAATTTTGTCATTAAATTTGCATGTAATTTATGTGCTTTAATTTTATATTTTATTGAATTAATATATTTTTATAATGGTTTTATCTATTTTAGTTATTTAAGGTTTTTAATTACTTTTAGAGATTTAATATTAATTTTGGTGAATTTTTATTGATACTTTAAATATTTTAATTTTAATATTGATTTTGAGCTTATTTATAATTTTGCTAAGTGATTAAGAATAATTTGATTTGTTTGTGTTTGATTTAGAAAGGAGAATCAAATAATGTTGTGGGCCATGTAAGAAATAAATGAGATGAATTGTATGATTTGAATGCATTGTGTGAAGTGTGTATGGAAATTATGATAGTGGGCTCACATGAAGGGATTTGCATTAATTACATAAATTGTGAGTTAAATGTATTTGATAGGCACTTGAATTAAAGATAACATGGAGTTTCCATTTTTTGTACACCACAACCGTTATAAGTAGGCTCTCAGTCACAGTATTCAGACGAGGCCCAAGGAGTACCATGTCAGTCACTTCGACTCCAATTCACTAGATGCCGTACCAGATGTGAGAGAATGTGAAGGCTGAAGGAGAGCTGTTCAAGGAGGAGTTCTAGAACCGCAAACGCAACATTACGAGACTGCCCATACATTCTGTTTTCTATGAATTAATTTTTTGAATTTGATTTAACTTCAAACTTTAATCGTTATTTTAAATCTTGGTTCTTTATCTTAATAATTTATTTGGGTGCTATGACTTACAATTCATTCCTTTATGTGTTTTAAATTATTTGTAATTAATTTATGGTTGTAGTTAATTGTGGATTGTTTAAAGTATGATTTTTAATTATGATTAATTTGCGGTTGCGGTTAATTAATTTGAGATGTGAAAATTATTATTCGTAGAGTTCGATTTGGTTTCCCGAATGCAAAGAATAATCATTCCTTGGATTCGTACGAGTTCAAGTTTGATTTCTAGAGCGAATTTATAATTTAATTATAATCATATAGTCTTGGTTTAATTAAATTATGAGGCCTTAAATATAAATATGTTATTGTATATTTAAAATATAATGATAAATAATAATTGAAGTGAGAAGTTGAATCAATTGCATATTCAGTTAATTAGTTTTCTTCATATATTTAATTTTATTTTTATTTTACATAAAATCATCCTAATTCTCTAACTTAGCTTTTCTTTATTTTTCATAAAGAATAGGTTGAATTAAATTTTATAAGTCCTCCAGTTAATGAATGACCTAGGTTAACCCTATGTTATACTTATTTTAAATTTTATTTGAAATGTGTGTGTGACAATACTATATTTCAGAGCTATTATAGGTGTAAAGACAGATGAAAATCAGTCTTCAAGTGAGAGATTGTCAAAAGTAATTGTTGGACGGTTTGAAAAATTACATAGATAGTGTGAAATGAAGGTGACTCATGTGAAATAGAGATGGCTCATGTTTTATCAAAGGTAGCGTGCAAGCTTTTTTTTTTTGTCTCTTTGCAAATCCAATAGCCTATAAATAGGCATGCCAAGCCTCTCAAGTGCATAAAACATTGAGATAAAGATAGAGTGTGTGTATATTATCAAATTGATAAATTCTTGGGTGTAATTGGATATTGGGATTGAAAATTTGTGAACCTAATATTATTTTTCTTTCATAGTAAAAATACTGTAGTAGCTCTGTGTACGTAGAAAATTTCTTGAACCACATAAAATTTTCGTTGTGTCAATTTTTATATTTTCTCCCAACAAGAAGAAGTTGACAATAGGTGTTTGCTGTAGTTAGCTCTTAGAGCAGTGCATGCAGAGGATAGTGAAATAAGTGTATTAACACACTCATAAGTAATAGCTACGGATGAAGCAGTCATCAGAGATATAATAATCTTTATGTATTTACCCATTCTCCCCTACCTTTTGAATTAACTCTAAAACAACCATCTGAAACCTGAGACCCACTATATAGTGTCACTTTAGCTAATTATGCTTCAATGTTGTACTATTTTTTTTACTTCAATATAAGCTTTCAAATTTACTCTTATTCATGAAATCTAGCCAAATTGGCAATGATCTGCACGGTGAATGGCAGGTTGAAATTTTGAAAGAGTCTGAAAGTGATATTATAAAGTAACACCCTTAGATAAAGCTAGAACTTTATTTAAATTTAGCTAAATTTATTATTATAGCTAATGCATTAAAAGTAAGTTTAAGCTAAACTTAACTATAGCCAATGCATTGGAGATACGCTTATAGCATTTTCAATCATGCTCCTTAAAATTTAACCTCAAATTAGGGTAAAAGCTATTTTAATTATCTACTATAGCATGTTTCATATTTTAACTAATTATATAATATAATATTATTTTTCAAAAGTTTGATTTAAACAATTATTTTTTTGGTATGATTATTTAACGTTTCATTGTATTAAAACATTGATAAAATTAATTTAGAAAGTAACAAAGCTTAGCTATTTGTAGGAAGAAGCATATAGAGTTACCTAATTTAAAAAGCATTTAAAATGATTATCAAATTGACTAAAGTGTAGAATTATATTAAGATTGAAAGTCATATAACGAAAAGGTTGAAAATGCTCTTTGTGTTATAAAAAATAGCTAATTAAAAATTATAAAAGTAAATTCTCTAATTTATAGACCAATTATGGTCAGAAAATGCCCAAATCAAAATAGTCTTCTTTGATTGGAGCTTTAAAAAAATTTCTTAAGCCTGATTCGACAAACCTGCACCATACATATACAAAAATATTTTCACCAACATGACCATTTATACATAGGAATTTAACATGAAAGTTTTTAAATTTATAACCAATTTCGATCACAAAACAGTCAAGATGCCTATAAGATGTGAGAAAGAATACCCCACGCTAGTTGTATTCAAATGCCTTAACAAGAAGTATACAAAACAAATGCCAAAGCTTTTAAGGTAATTTTGCTAATCATGGCCCGTGTATTCAAGATCAGTTCTACTTCCAATCTTTGTTCATTAACTCATGAGTTATTTTTGATTTGATTTCATAAGAGAATACTAAATCAATCAATCTTGCATATACTTCTAACATTTTTGTTAAGATCTCATCATATAAATTGTTTCAGGTATATGAAAAATGTGATTATGTTCCCTTACAAAATCAAACACTACATATTTTCTTGTTTCTAATATCAAAGCTCATTCGCTTTCTATAAGTTAACCAAAATTTATATGCATCTTCTCCTGTATCAAATTGGTCTCCATATTTTGAAAAAAATATTTTGTCTTATTATCCAATTATAACCCTATAATTAACAAACAAAAGGTGAAAACCATACTCACACTATAAATGATGAGAAGGAAAGATAACACTTAAATCACACAAGATAAAACTCACATGCATATAAGAACAAGAAAAACACTTGAATTTGCTAATACAGAGGCTGCACAGAAGGTATGATTTGTCTGTTACGATAAAAAGTGTACATAAGCTAATACTTTTTGATTGGACTAACATTCACACACCCACCTACATGTGCAGGGCTGAGCCTGCCCTTGGTGAAGCGGCCGCTTGAGGCCTCAAATTTTGGAGGGCCTCTGATCTGGTCTATTGCTTTGTTGTCTTTCATTCTTTACCTCTCTTGTCTCCATTATAGCCTCAGGGCACTGGTGTACTAGAGCAGTCTCTCTCGCCTCTCTCACTCTCTCACTCTTGCATGTCTTTATCTTAATTCTTTCTTTTATCAACCACTTTGGAACAAGGCCCCCCCCTCTATTGGATTTCGCTTAGGGCCACTAAAATCTCAGTGTCGACCCTATACATGCACACACACATATATAAAAAGGCAAAATACGTGATTGTTTTCTTTTGCTATAGTGAAAAGTATGCAGCCCACGCCACTGAATTGGAAATCACCTCATCTAGTAGTACTAGAGATCTTTGAATTTTGCCACATTCTAGTTTGGAGTGCCAAGAATCCCCCATCCTACCATATTGAGTTTGTGATAAATCAGACTTCAAAATTGGCTTATAACCAATCAATCTACTTGTTTCTATAATGTACTAGATGCAGTTTTATTAGCATGCTTATGTTTTGCACGAATGCAATTTATTAAACACAGAATGGACAATATTTAAACTAGTAGACCATGCAAAATTAAAACAAACAATAATAGAATATACTATTATATTAATATCTATCCAATTTAAATGTTACGTCCTTCCAAATTAAATGTATTATTAATTTTAAATAATAGAATTATTATTACGGCGTGCTCGAACCGGCCTAAATAAATAAAATCGCGGTGCACATTGGCCAGTTGCACGCAGCACCCGACACTACCCCCAACAGGTCAACACACTATGGAGGAGCGTTTCAAGCTCGCAGACCAACCATGGAGGGTCCTAGAATTCTACAGCGGCATTGGTGGCATGGTACTCAGTTCATCTCTCTCTCTCTATACACACACACACACACACACACACACACACACATGGGTGTTGTAGATTACTTGGTTTTTTGTTATTGTGATTTGGGTCGTCTGAGTTTGTTTTGGCAGAGGTACTCCATAATTAGGGCTGGTCTGAATGCCGAAATAGTGCAAGCCTTTGACATAAACGACACAGCTAATGATGTCTATGAATTCAATTTCCATCACCGCCCGTATCAGGTGAGTTACTTTCTTGCCACCAGAGATTAATGCAGAAAATACCAGACATATCACATAAATCAAAATGAAAACCTATGCTGTTGCTGGGAGATGTTCTGTTGCCTGATACTATTAGCTATGTTGATTAATTTGTTAGTTTTTATTTTATTTTATTTTTTGGTAATTATAGCCCGCCTGCTTGATTCGGATTTCATTTTTCTGTTTTTGTTTTTGCTTTAACATTTTTGGTTTTTGTTGAATGCTAGGAATTGGAAATTGTGTTTTTTCATACCCTTAGCTTTTTGAAATTTGAAGTCGGAATTTAAATTTATGAAGGAATTCATAGATTTGCTTCGTGATATGATATGGACTATGAGGGTGTTTGGACTACCTTATAAAAGGATGCTTGTTGCATAACGCCATCCAAACACTCTATGCAGTGTTCAGATGCTAAGAATAAAGCAGCATGAGTGCAAAATGAAGAGATTCATGTAGATGTAGAACTATTATTTTCTTCAAACTTTAGAAGATAAAAGGGGTATTGAATATTATAAAAGAAGAAAAGGATGGATAATGGATATATCTCTGGATAGAGGAATAAGTATAGGAGGTCACGGATCAATAAGCCAACTTAGCTTCTTTCATGCAGCAAACATCATTTTTTGTGATTAGGACTCAGTTTGTATTGCTATTGTTGTTAATTAACTACATGTTAATAGCTTCTTATATCGTGAATGATTTATCCTTATAGGGTAACATCCAAAGCCTGAGCACTGATGATCTTGACAGATATAGGGCACATGTTTGGCTTCTTTCTCCTCCCTGTCAACCATACACAAGGCAAGGTGCTTTAATTACCTTTATCTTTCCTCCTCCTTCATGTAAGAATATATTCTTATATATGCTAATGATTTACGAAACATCTTCTCTTCAGGCCTTCAGAAGCACTCTGGAGATGCCCGAGCGTCATCTTTTCTCAAAATTTTGGAGCTTCTATCTAATACTTCACGACCTCCAGCTATGCTATTTGTAGAAAATGTTGTTGGATTTGAGGTGTGTTTCATAGTTCTACTCAAAATTTTAAAATTCCCAATTCCACTCTAATTCTGTGCTCTTTTATATGATATGTTGCAGGCATCTGATACACACAGTCAAATGATTGAGATACTGGCAAAAGCTGATTTTGTAACTCAAGAGTTCATTTTGAGTCCACTTCAGTTTGGTGTACCATATTCCAGACCACGCTACTTTTGTCTGGTGCTGTGTGTGTGTTTACGTGCATCTGTCATCTGGCTACTCCTTGTTTGCTTGATATAATTTTATTTCATAAATAATGTGCAAAATTTGAATGGATTTTTTTAGAGGTTTATTTCTAGGGGAAGCAGCCCGGAATTCTGTTGTGTTATAACATGTTAGACTTCTTTTCAATTATAAAAGTAACTTTTAAGCATGTTTGCTACAGGCAAAGAAAAAGCCTTTATTTTTCCGATACCAGCAATTCAACTCTCAGTTGATTTGGACACCAAGCATGTTATTTGGGCATGAAGATAATGTGGTGATGAATGAGGTTGATCCTTCAAAAGAAAGCTGTGAAGAGTTGGTCCAGTATTGTGAGCCAATAGAGAGATTTCTTGAATTGAAAAGTTGTAACCAACTTGAAATGGAAAATGAAATCCCGTTCAGCACCAGTGTCTCTAATTCAGACTCCAAAGCTTTAGGAAGATGTGATGAAGAAAATGGATCCAGTGGCAATTCTTTAGAACACTACTTTGTTCCATTAAACTTGATTGAGAGATGGGGGAGTGTCATGGGTATCCTTGTTTTATTTTTAATTCCTGAGAGTTTTTTATTTATGCATTTATTAATATATTATTATTATTTACTGAATAAATATATGTTCATACCATTGCAATGGAATCCTTGATGGAGAATAGATATTGTTTATTCAAATTCAAAAAGATGTTGTTGTTTTACAAAAAGTTATTATCGATATATCAAGGGTACTGGCTCCCTTTTGGCAACTATCCATGTAATTTCTCTCTCTTGGTCTCTCCTCATTTTTTACGTAGTAAAAAATATATGATGTATTCTGACTAATTGTGTGCCCTTTGGAAAGATATATCAATTTACTCGAGCTGTAGTTGTTTTTTTCTTTGGACTTGTTTGTTTAGGTGTTGGAGGCCAAATTGATTGGTCTGGTTTTATGTGGTACTGGAATAAGTAAAATTTACATATTTTTTTCCCTATAAGGTTGCCTTTTTTTGCTACTATTAAGATTTAAGCACATCTTAAGTTCATGCCAAAACCTAGCATTTGGCTTTCCTTCTACTTTGCTAAGTTGTTTACTGATAGTAGAATTGGAAACATTTTGGGGCCTAGCTGGAAAATTTGTCCGTCTGTTAGATTAAGCTAGTGAACTTATTGTAATCCAACTTATTTACTGGATATATGCTTATATTTACGTCATGTTTAGAATGGACTGATCAAATCTTGTCATTTAGTTGATTATTGGTGTGGCAATGCTATGCATGGCAATTTTTTATTGTACCCTTTAGGTTTCTATTATGTATGTTCTAACATACTATGTCAGCATAACTAGGCTGTTAAATTTTAATCTTTTGATAAAGTTTCTGAAGTAAAGTACTTGCAGCCAAAAAAGAATTGTAAGGAGACGCCACTGAAGGAGCAATGCCTGAGATATTTCACTCCTAGGGAGGTATATGAATTTTATTTTATTTTTGTCTCGTGTGCGTTGGTTTCCTATTGCTCAATTTAAACAAAACTAACTAGGGATGGTTGTTTGAAAATCAGGTTGCAAATCTGCATTCTTTTCCCGAAGACTTCAACTTCCCACACAATATAAGCTTAAGACAATGGTACATTGTACTTCCTCTTTTCGTAGGGTTTAGATGTTTAGTCATCTCTGATTGACTATTATCGTTACCAACTAGAAACCTGGTTATGTTAAGAGAAAGGAAATGATACAAATATTTTGTCTCTTGTTTTTTTTATTTAGTTTTCACTTCCTCGCGTGATTTTATATTTGTTTTACTTTATACTGTAATTTTCTTACCCCGGAGTCATAAAGTTTGAACTTATTGTAGTATTGAAGTTAGGGGATAGGAATTGGTAGCTGGAAACTAGACTCTTACAAAGGTTGGAATACCCCCCCCCCCCCCCCCCCCCAGCCCCATTTAGAGAGAACCTGGAGTACTGCACATGGCAGACACATGGTTTGTAAATTGCCATTAAAATCTTATCTTATAATCCCCTTTTGCCTGATGGACTCAAATATTATTTTGTATCACAGACTTGCAGGATCACACTATGATCTCAAATGTTACTTGAACAGTCAAAGTAATTGAGTATCTGTTTCACTTCTGCACTTATAGCTGTTGTCATAATTTTCAAATTATGTAAGTAATGGAATTGGAGTTGGTAGCTGTAGACTTGGAACTTATATATCATAATCATATCCTACCTTTGCAGAGAACATTGCTGTGCAAGTGAACACATGGCTGATAAATTATCTTATCTTATGATATGACTCAAATATTATATAAAAATCACGAGTTTGTAACTTGTAAGATCACGCTAGGATCGATAGGAATACAGGATCTTCAGGAGTGTAGAATATTTTAACCAACATACTTGTTATCCTTTAATTTCTTTAAGCACGGCAAGCCTTTTAGAGAACTGGCTATTGCTGTGATTGTAGTCGAGGACTTCAAGTTAGCAAAAAATGCAAAACGAAGTGACTAGTGCCGAGACAACTCAAAAAGAAGAAAAAGAAAACTACGTTTTGCTTTTTAGTATGCAAGCATGACTGATTTGTAATTACCAAAAAAAGATGATTCATTTGTTTTTGTCTGCAGCTATGCATTGTTGGGGAACAGTCTTAGTGTGGCAGTAGTTGCTCCCTTGCTTCAATATCTATTCTCAGAACCACCGTGATCATGTGCTTCTCCAAGGCATGCTGACTTTGCTGGATTAGGATGAAACCCCATGGCAACTTCTTCCGGAGAATATTGAATGCTGATACCGGAGTTCTGGGGAATGCTAGACTGAATCATATCATTAATTGTATAAGTGTCATTTTCTGTCTCACCCAATTAAACATTACACTACAAGTAGGGTTGGTAGAATCAGGTAATGCACAGCAGCATTGTTGTAGCATCATTTTATGTTAATTAAAATGACACAAATATATGTTGGCCATGGGGGCTCCTCCCAGCTATTAAAGGCTTATGTTGCCCATTCTAGGCTGCCAGGCCTGGCTGGTGGGTGAGAGCGAAACTCTGAATTATATATATATATATAACAACCTCCGAATCTCTAGTTTGTGACAAACTTTCTAAATGGCGGAATTTTAGCCATGCTTGCAAATTTGGACAAACATTTCTGTCATTTGAATGTTGAGACATAAATTTTGACATAAACTTACACAGCTACACTGGTGTTTGTGTTTGGAAAATTGATACAAATATTCGACTGGCTGTATGTTGGGTAAATTAGGCCCTGTTACATGTTTTTTGTTTCTGAAATCGTGTTTAAGATGATTTTGGATTTTAAAAGTTGTTTGGTATATTTGTTTTTTTGAATAAAGTAATATTTCATTTAAATTATTACTTGAATATAGTTGTTTTTAAAAGTAATTTTCCGGTGTTTTTATTTTTAAGTTTAAATTTATTTTGATGGGATAATTAATTTAATTTTTAAAATTTTCTTTTTTATTTAGGTTTATTATATTTTATTTTATTTCTTAATTTTCATAGGATTTAATTTTAAAAATACAAATGTGTTAAATAATCCTATTTGAGAAATTGATAACAAATTTTGTGTATGTTGGGTAATTTAACTGAGCTTTTGTGTATGTTGGGTAATTTTTCATGTAAGTTATATTATTATTCAAAAACAATTCATTCAAATAAATAAATAAATGATTATATTTGTTATTAATTAATAATGTTAAATTCTTAAAATTAAATTATAATATTTGGATATAAGTTTATTAAGTTATAAAGACAAATACTAATTACTATTAAGTTATTAACTAGATAACTAACAACATATTAGTTTACAAACAAATAACATTAACTTTTAACAATACTATATTTTAATGTAATTTTTATATCACTAATAAATAAATAATCTACTAAGATTAATTATTAATGTATCACTAAGATAAAATAATAAATAACATATATAGATTAAAGTTAATAAATATAATTATATTATATGTTATAACACTAGTTCTTAAATGAGTTGACCGAACTTTAAACAAGTTAAACTCGTGAGCTCCAGTCGAACTTAATCAAGTGAGTCGAGTATATCTTGCTTGCTAATTGAGTGAGTTCCAATAATAACAATCTTTAATAATGTTGAGTTTAGGTCGATCAAGCTATTGAGTGTGTTGGCTCAACCGCTAAAGCCTAAATATGTTTGATGTATTATTCTACCATAAGTCTTCATTTTTAAAAAATTGGCTTAACTTTTTTGAATAATGCTATTGTGTAGTTAAAACACGTGGGAGTATTTTAATGTCATTGGATTAATATTAATTAAAAAAATTTATTCATACTAATTTAATGGTTGAAAAGATGTTTTTACCTAAATTACACTAATAGGTTTTTTTGACTTCTATTTTATCTGAAAAAATATATTATTTAATAGAGAAAATAGAAAGATTATACAAAGATGGCCCGGAAAAGAAAAAAAAAGGCAAATAAATCGGCATAGGAAACATGTATTTAAAAAAGAGTAATGGTACATATAACTAGGGTTAATTAATTGTTAAATAAGATGTGAAAGCATAACATGAGGGGAAAGAGATTAAAAAAATACGATCGCCTAATCAACTATGATTTTGAGTGATACCGATTGGACAAAAATTTTTGTTTTAAAAAATAAATTAATACCAACCAACAACATATCATATAAACAATTGTGACTTTATATCTAAACAAGAAAGTAAAACTAATTTAAATTTACATGTATTTAAATCAGCCAAACACACTCTCAAACACACGAACACCACCCAAACATGTATCTAAATCAGCCACCCACACTCTCATACTAATTTAATGGTTGAAAAGATGTTTTTACCTAAATTACACTAACAGGTTTTTTGACTTCTATTTTATCTGAAAAAATACATTATTTAATAAAGAAAATAAAAAGATTATACAAAGAAGATGGCCCGGAAAAGAAAAAAAAAGAGGCAAATAAATTGGCATAGGAAACATGTATTTAAAAAAGAGTAATGGTACATATAATTAGGGTTAATTCATTGTTAAATAAGACGTGAAAGCATAACATGAAGAGAAAGAGATTAAAAAAAATACGACCGCCTAACCAACTATGATTTTGAGCGATACCATGAGTCGATTGGACAAAATTTTTTATTTAAAAAAATAAATTAATACCAACCAATAACATATCATATAAACAATTGTGACTTTATATCTAAACAAGAAGTAAAACTAATTTAAATTTACATATATCTAAATCAGCCAAACACACTCTCAAACACACGAACACCACCCAAACAATTCCCCCTTCCCCAAAAAAAAAAAAAAAAAAAAACAAAAACAACAACACACACACACAAACGGTTTAGGAATGAATTACCTTAGTGAATATAAACAAAAAGACGTTTCAGTATTAAATTTAAAAAATGAATACAAGTTCATATTAGAAACAAATCCAATGGCTCCCTGAGTGACTCCATCTTTGCCTCCAATTGTTTCAGGGTTATCATTTCTGAACAATGCAAACATGAGAGGGCAATCAAAGCAGCTGCTAAGCCTGCTGATCAGGCTCTTGCAAAGAAATGACCGTCTCAAAGGCACCAACCAAAGCCCTCACCTTGTTCTTCCTCTTCTCCAAAATAAGCTTGCTGGCCGTCTCCTCAATCACATCATTGTAAGGCATTGAATCCTTCTTCGTCTGGTGGGGTATTGATGCTTGCCGCCTCACATAAACATTCTCCGGCTTTGCCGCCGCAGCCTTTACTTCTTCCTTGACAACTTCAACCTTCTTCTCAGCTGCCTCATTTGCCTCTTCCTCAACCTTCACCACCTTCTCGGCCGCAATAGGACTCGCCTCTTCTAGCATGGTTTCAACTGCAGCCACCACCTCCTTTGCATCCCCATTGGGGTTTTTGGCATCCACTACCTCAGGCTCGGCCTTAACTTCCTCAGCATCATCCTTAAGACCCTCTTCTGGGTGTATTTCTTGGGTATTAGTAGCCTCTTCTATATCATCATCATCATCATCATCAGCTTGGACACTGTTAGTGCCATTAGGTGCAATATTTGCCTCATCCAACAATGTCAACTCCGGCGGATCACCTCCCCTACTCTCGATCTCGGCTAGCTCTTCCTCAACTCCACCGCTCATTAGCTCTTCTGTCTCATCCTCCACCTCGGACTCACCAGTAGAGACATTATCAGTGATCACCTCGGGGGTACTATTATTACAAACCGGAGCCACAGCCGCCGTAGAGATCTCATTCTTGAGAGCAGAAGGGATTGATGGCGAAGCGGCCCTTTTTGCTCCGCCACCAATCCTTGGCTTTGTCAAAGCCGAACTAATCCTCCCCACAAACCCTGCCGACTGTTTTGGGGCAGCAGGCTTGGATGAGGGGGGTGTTGGAATTTTGGAGGCAACAGACGTTGGTGGTGTTGTTCGGGGTGTGGCCTTATCTTTAGGAGTTGGAGTGGAGAAGTGTGGTTTGAGGGCTGCATAAGGGGGAGGAGGCCTGTTGTCCAAGGACCTTCTTCTGTTGATGATGGGTTTTGTTGCTGAGGAATCTAGGAGGGAGGAAGGTGCGGCGGCGGCGGTTGTTGTTGTCGGCCTTTTCGGGACCTTGCTGGCGCCATTGTCGGCCCGAGAGGCTGCAGACTTGACGGTCTTTGAGGCGTTGGGTGTGGGAATATTGGATATAGGGTTAGTCGCGGATGGTTTGAGAGTCGATCTTCTGTTTAAATTGGAAGTTAAAAGGGCTGTGTTGACCTTTGTTGTCTTCTCCTTCCCAACTGATCCATCCTTGGTTTTTGTTGCCATTGATGCCATCCCTGTATGTTAGACAAGCTTGAGCTCAAATGGCAGTTTTTTCAGAAGACCCGCATGATGATGAGTACTAGCTAGTCAAATTATGAACATGTATTAGAGACACAGAGAGACACAGAGAGACAGAGAGAGAGAGAGAGAGAACAGATGTCAAGTACAGAGCTGAACTTTAATTAATTGCGATATATTAATCACTAAACCAAACCCAACCCAATATTTGAAATTTTGGATGGGGGTAAGAAAAGAACATAAATCTATATACTAAAAAGGAATAGCGTCTATCAATTTTCAAATTTTGAGTAGGTTACCTTATGAAGGAAAATAATATGAAATTACAATCCAATCAATATTGAAATTTTCATATGTAATGAGTACGATCCTATAAATAATAATATAAATTTATTTTCTGAAGATTTGAATCCAGTAGTTATAAGATGGTAAGATGAATGATATATGCACATATAGGCAAGTGCATACATTCCTATATATATATATATATATATATATATATATATATATATATATATATATTCTGGTAAATACTCACGGTATCCGTATATTTATTTGTAGATGAGGGGTTAATTAGAGTATATATACTGAATAGATTACCGAAGTTAAACTAGAAATGGAGATGATGATACATATTCACGGAAATATATATATGTATCATTCAACATATGGAGATATGATTATCGATTATGTGTGATCCTCATTCAATATTCATGCCTTATCCGGTACGACAGAGTCATCGAGATAAGCAAGCCCAGGAAATAATAAAATTTTGAAGGCGAAGACAAACGAATCCATCGAAAAATAGACCCAAAGAAAGAAAATAAAAAATACATGTCAATCAAGTGGCCACCCTTTATATAGGACAAGGAAAGCCCATGTTTGTTTTGTTGCTTATAGAAGAACTAAAAACAAGGATATTGATCGAACCCATTTCATTATCATGAAGCAAAGTAAAACCCAATTGAAGGTTAGATTGGTTAAATAAATTAAAGTGGCATCAGAGGTGAGGGATGTACCTTGATTGATCAGAAGAGTAGTGATAACCTGATTAAAGGGCCATCAATTCTAATGAGAGGGTGTTCAAGCGGGAAGAAGAAGATGGGAGAGGAAGGGAGGGATGTTTACTGGTGTGTTTTGGAAATACAGGGGAATGTAAAAAATTGAGTTGGTATGTTATATATAATAAGCTGCGAAAAATACGCACTGATGGTGAGAACCAGTCTATTTTTGCCTCTGATGCTCATGAAACCAGCGACTCATATGGAGGGCACGCTGACCATTTCCATGCAAATTTAGCAAACCCCCCTAGAATATCCCCCCGCGCCTCTAAATACTGATACTGTTGATGACAAATGTTTTTTATTTTAAATTTAACTTTTATTATTATCTGTACATTGCCATAAAAATGGAAAGGTCATTAGTGGATTTAATCACCCTGTACTAGATTTCCCGGTATTAATCTTTAACCAGCAAAAAGCATTAATGGGATGTGCTGGGTTCACGCATTATGTTCTGTTTTTGGTTCGTAGCTGTTGATTGATATTGCCCTTTCTTTACTAACTATGTAAATAAAAATTACCCTATGCCCAAACTAGTATGGTTTGATTTTAAGAAGAGGGAAGAAGGTGATGTCGGCCCCACTCGGGACACCATTTGAACCCCTGTTCCCACCTTCTTCCATTCAAAATTATTATTTTACTCTCCTTTCGTCTCACACGACACATTACTTATATATATATATATATATATATATATATATATATACTATTTAAATCGTATACAACAAAATTAATATTTAATATAAAATTTTTATTTTATTATATATATATATATAATATTATTAGAGAGTGTAAATCTAATATCTATTTTTAAATTATATTACGATTATTTACTTGAGTAATAAAATAATCAAAAATAATAGATTTTATAGTTTTAATCATTTTTATTATCATGATATTACTTTAGGAATTATCTATATATTATCTGCAAGTAAATTTTTTCATACATAATACCTTTTTTACAAACATTTTTGAAATGACAAATATTAATGTTTCGCCGCCTCTCCATCTCTCCACTATAGTAGCTGACAATGACATGTATTGGGTCTGGTAGGGAGACCCTAATTAGTGGGATGTTCGATAGTATTGTGATTCAGAAGGGAAAACATCTAATCATAATCTTTATGTTAAATCATTGAAAACTAAATTAATCGAAAACATATCTGATTAAGCCATATTGAATAAATAATTTTGATACTTACTGATCTTTTCTAGTGTGTACATATTTTCATAGAGGATAATCCTCTCCCTCACAATTTGTGATGTGATCTCAAAAATGTTATCTTTCCAATTTCAGTCGAATATAATAAAAATAGACATGGTCTGACATACAATGCCTCAAAAGGAACCATCTAAATAGATACATGATAACTATTATGGTAGGCTAATTCTACCAAAGAAAGGGAACCTACCTACGAACCCCCAAAGTCAAGTACACATGCTCTTAACATATCTTCCAACTTTTGTATTGTTCTTTCAAATTGACCATCAATCTATGGGAGAAAGGTTGTACTTAACTTGATCTCCACTCCCAAAGATTCATATAAAATAGCCCAAAAGTGGGAAGTAAATCAAGTATTTATGTCTAAAACAATTGATAAGGATACTCTATGCAACTAAAAAAACACATTAACATATAACTGGCTATGCATCCTAATGGAGTTTCAATTTCAAACAATAATGAAATAAGCCAACTTCATCAACTAATGATTGACACCCTCTACCCAATCCTATAATATATGTGGCCTTTATCTAAGCATAAGTCACCTCTAGAAAGCGCTAACATAAGTTTGATACTACAATAATTGAGCTCAAAACTACCTCTCCCTTGCAATTACTCAACTAAAATTGCATTGTTACTACTTATTTCATCATTTTTTACTACCTGATAACTACTTCAACTTTATCCTTTCTACTTAATGCATTAGCTATTGCATTTTCCTTTTTCGATGTGTAGGAAACAATGAAATCAAACATACACAAATATTCTATCCACCTTGTCTGTCTTAAATTTAGATCATTTTGAGTAAAGATATACTAAAGGATCTTATGGTCAGTGTATTGATATCAATGTGATAACGTACTTATCAAGTGAAATTGTTTAACTGTAATTATGCTTAATTTAGAATTTAAACAAATAATCATCACACAATTTATAGCATAACCCGTAAGTTCACATAAGCTTAAGCCATAGGTCCATATTCCTATATCACATTCATTTTACATATCATATTATACAATCTAAACCACCTAACTACATGACCTACATGCCAATACTTAGTGTCATCATTGGATTTCAATCCTAGGGGCACTACTTTTGGAGATATGATCCCCAAAACACTATCCTAAGGTGATGAAAAAGAAAACAATCATCATCAACTGTTTTTAAGTGTACAACTGATTATCTAAAAAAATGACTTACGTTGTTAGAACTAAGTCTGAAAATTAGTTACATATAAAAAAGAATTAGCATCCCTACGGCGACATTTTTCGATACCTATCTTGAAAGTTTAAAATGTCTACTTATTTTTTTCACTTTTACTTAATCTAACTTGTCTAAAATTATATTTGTTTTATTTTCATAGAAATATAAAATTTATGCTAAGTGATAAATCACAAGTAGAACTCATAAGGTATAAATCCTTTATCACCTTTTTAAAACCAAATTAACATTAGCCTAAACTATAATAGACGTTTTATGCTTGTCTCAAACAGTAATCTCCCATTTGACAATTAATGCGAGCCAAAAATATTTTTTATTTTGAAGTTTTTTTTAAATAAATTCAATTCAATTATCTTAAGAACTCAAATTTTAAGAATGATCTTAATGGAAAAAGGTTATCATAATATATAGATATATATATATGAAAAAAAAATCCTAAAATGAGAAAACCCTAGTTTATTTTAAAAAACAGTATTTTATTTTTGTTTGTTTTTTTATTTTGGTTATTGCAAAAAATGCTTTTTTTTCAATAAAAGCTTTTTTTGGTTTTTAAAACAAAATTTAAAGAAAACACAATCGTATGATTAATAACATTCCCAAAAAAATAATAAAAACTTTCTTTTTTTCACTTTCTTTCTTTGTCTCACTATTTTGGGTATTTACATATTTTAAAAAAAGGGGTGCAAGATCATGGTTAGATCAACTACACAAAGGCAATTAATTCAATTTGAAACTTAAAACGCATGCCAAAAAGCACAACCACAAATGAAAATCAAAAAGAAACGAATCATAATATTAGCCAAAAATCAAGAATCTAATTGCACCGAAACCCAAAAACGTCAACGCAAAACTCATTTTTCTTTCTTAAAAAAAAACAAAACCTTTTAGTGGAAACAAAACAGATTTGATCAAAGCAAATAGCCATGATCAAACGTTCACCCAGACCTAAACACAAATCGGAATCCACTGCTGGAAATTTTACGGTCAAAAGACTACAAACATAAACAAAACTATATAGAGAAGAGATTAAGCCCAAATTGAAGGGTGATACACTGTTGAAAACATGAAAATATGTCTAGGCCTGGCCAGAGTAGAAAGAAATTCCAGCAGGTTTAGAAGAACAGAACCAACGCAAAATGTTGTGAACGTGGTTACAAAATATATCTTTTTTTGTTTTTCGTGGTATCCGCGGACTAAGCTACCTCATGCGCACCACAACCGGGCGGGCAGACAATCCAATGCCACGACTAGTCCAAGCCAGACTAAAATAAACAATGTCCAAGATATATATAGACTAAAATTATTCTGGTAGCCCAAGCCAGAGTGAAGAAAATAAACAAAGCCACGGACAGCAACACAGAACTGAAGTACTGGCAGATATAGTAGACCGATATACAGACTAAAATTACTCGTTTCTTTCTCAAACTCATTCATTGCTCCTCCAGCGTATATCGTGGACTCTATTATGCAGAGGTTCCTTGTGAAAATAACTTTTTTCCTCACTTATTCAAGGCCACAGCCTGTTCTAGCAGACAGCACAGGTTGAACCAAACTCGACATATAGAAAAGAAACCTGCATTCTAAACCATTTCTAAAACTATTACTCACCAGAGGGAGACAAACACGTACTGTGATCCAAATACAGCAAAAGAGAAATCATGCAAAAATAAGTTCAAACAGTCAGAGCAAATCTTTTAAAACATGAATAATCAAACCCAGGAAAAGACAATAATCAAACAAGCAAAAAAAGCATCGAACATCAATCAAAACTCAGGCTAATCAAACCCATAATCATAACAAACAAACGCCCATGGCCGACCTTTCTTCAATCCAAGCGAGCAAATCAACCTCTTCTTGTAGTCCTTCGAACAGTGGCTGAACACCGTGAACAAAACCAGCTAGCAGCAACGCGTCTTCCTCCAGCTACACCGTGAATAGAAGCAACTTCCCTCCTGGCTCCTCGAACAGTCAGCGGGATTAACAGAGAAGGTGATGGCGTAGATGGAGAGAGAGCCCCCTCATTAGGGTTTGCGTTGAGCCTTATATTGGCTTGGAGGGAGGAAACCGGAATCGGCGGTCATGGATGATTGATGCTGTAGGCGAGGCGCGGCTTGGCTGGCTGTAGGGTTGCAGACGGCGGTGGTAGCTGCGGCAGTGCTGGGTCGGGTGGGTTCAGACGCCGCAGGTCAGCGTGGCAGACGAGGAGAGCTGAATTTGTCGGGGTGGGAAGAAGTGATGAGAAAGAAGAAGATGCTCCCTAAAACTGGTGAGAATGGCCTGGATCGGGTGCTCCTCTGTGCGGTGGCCGTGGCAGCGGCGTGGCCGCGTGGGAGAGAAAGCAACGTGAGGAGAGATAGGGAAGGGAGCGTTGACTGTTTTTTTTTCTTTTCTTGATTTTGTTTTGTTTTTATTTTTTAATTTTTTTTTCATGGGGGCCAAGACAATCACGTGGGAAGAAAATAGGCCGGAAAAGAAAAGTGTCATGCACATTTTCTTTATATGCGCGTCATTTGAGAGAATTATTAGTGGTACAGTATTATTATATCTAGTGGTACTTCAATGTTATATTAGTTATATTTTTATTTAATTTGTATTTTTCTCAAATTATCCTTATCCTCCCATAATCCCAAATCCCTAATCTAATACCCAAAAAGCCGAGTATCCAGTGATGAGGGAGGTCCTCTGCAACGGGGGGAAGCACGACAGGGAGGAAAGGAGGAGGGGGTGTAGGGGGACGGGCGACGCTGGGACGGGTGACATGGGAACGCAGGGGGACGGTGTCGATCTCGTTGGGGGGGGGGGGGGGGGGGGGGGCTACGGGAAACGCGGGGTACAGATCAATGGACTGAACGTGGAATTTCATCTCATTTGCTGATATAGCTTTAGCTATGCCTTTACCTAATACATTGGAGATGCTCTTAGGAATTTAATAACAAATAGTCTTTTTTTAAAAAATAAAATTTGAAGATAAAAAATAAATATTATATTTATATATTTAGAGAGTAAATATTTATTCTTCAAAAGCTTTTATTATAATTTTTAAAGTTTATTTTGACACGTGTGCATTTTTAAATGGTTGTATTATGGCATGTATTATGTATTTGCTTGAGATGTTTATTATTATGTAAATTATTGAGGGAATGTATAGGAATACTTTCTGATGTATAGCTATGTAAGACTGTATGTTTAAGACAGCACATGTAGTATTGTGACGCCTCTAACTTTAGGAGACTCAAAACCGAGCATATGACTACTCCTTACCCGCACCCGAGGGTAAAGGATTAGTGACTAGCACTGAAAGGGATACACCGCCGATGTTGTCCAGAATGCACATATACAATCATACATAAAAGTATTCCTATACACTCTCAAAAGTATGCAACTGAATGTAATATCATCACAACAGCTACAAACCCATGTTTGACGGGAAGAAAAATACAATAGAAATACAAAACAATCAAAATTGACATAGTCTCATATATCAACAAGGTCCGATCTGCTCGATCTACTTGACCACAAACCCCAAGGTTATCTCCTACCTGAACCTGAAAGCCAAAACAACAACGTAGGGTAAGCACAAAGGTTCAGCACGTGACTTATAACATTCATATGTTCTATGCAATACTAATGAAAGCATAAACACACAATGTTCATACAATCAAACTAATACAAGAAATTCACAACAAACAAATACTCTCTCCTTTTCTCAATTGATCAGCACAAAGCAAGGCTCTTACAGCCTGCCCGCCATAGTGAGAACACGACATGAAAAGCCAGCCACTCGTCGGACCTTCTACTGTTAATTAGCCATGTAAGGGACCTTGGCCTTTAGCCAGCCCTAGATGAGACCTCAGTTGACCAGCTGACCAGCTGACCAAACCAATAAAAACTCACAATTGAAACCTCCGAACGCCATGAGGTTTTAAACCCATAATCGTATCCATACCACATAACATTTCATGCCAAGCAACCAACAAAATTCCATACCTCGAAAAGGCATATGGATACGGTAATGGGTTTAGAACATCATGAAACCTGGGTTAGAAAAATAATAAGAATAACTTAAAAGAACCAGCCCCGAAAGCTTCCTAGGAACCTTGCCTCGAAGCTCAAAGCCTTACCTTGAAGGTTCGACCCGAAAAACTGCCTCAAAGATCCTGACCCGAAGCACTAACTCGAAGCTGCTCAAACCTTTGAACCTTCGACTCAAACGTTCGAACATTCGACCCTTAACCCTTAATACATTGCTAGCCTAATAATTCGCTAATGGTACTGTTCATCGTCATTTTAGACTGTTTTTCGTCTCAAATCAACCTATTGACCCTTAAACGCTCACAACACACTTTTACTCAACAAACTACAATATACACTTCAAAATGCATTTTAAATGCCTTTAAATTGCATTGTAACAACAACAATACACATATATTTACATATCACATCCATCTAGATTTATATACAAATTCTCATTGTTGCCCTCACAACCCTTATGTAGTACATAGCTATAAAACCCCTAGATTACAGAAACACATACTAAAAAACTATCCATATTAGATCTCGACCACAGATAATATACTAAACTACCAGATTCAACCCAAAAATGGATTTCCCCCCAAACCTAGGATTCATGCTAAATCTCATAAATCACGCCAAAGTCATACATATCAAAAACAAAATCAAAATAGAAAGTTTAGAAACACCTACTTTGTAAAGATTCACGAATGAATAACCCCAAAACCAAAGCTCCAAGCTACAATTCAACAAGTTCCACTTCCAAGCTCTCTCTACACTCTCCCTTTCACTAAGGTCGAGAAACGCAAATGACGCACGCTAGGAGCTTCTTTCTCTATTTATATCTTCTGCTAATTTCTTTAATTAATAAACATCCAAAATTACACAACTAATCTTTCGGGATCCCGAACTCCAAATTAGACCAAACTATAGCCAAAATGCTCATATCGATGAGCACAATATCAACTAGATATCTTCATCACTAAATAAAGACTATATCACAAATCAACCCAAACACAAGTTTTTACATGTATAATCTTGTCACGCCCCCGAATTCCAGGGAACCCGGAACCAAGTACATGACTTCCCCTTGCCCGCACCCGAAAGGTCAAGGGGTTGGTGACTAGCACCAATGGAGACTACACCGCGGGTGCTGTCTCAAATATGTAACTCTGTACAGTCATACATCAAGGGTAATCCTGTACTTCCCCATATATCATCATGCATATAATGAGTCAAACAATCATATAGACATCACATCACAAACAGTATGCAAATATAACTGTTTACAGACCCATGTCCGGGATACAACATATAATACAATACAAAATACAATACTCATACATCAGAGTAGTGGGCACGTCCTCCTGGAAGAAAGTTCTCCACTAGTCTCGGGTCATACTTGAAAAAGGTAAACAGCAAGTAGGGGTGAGCGACAAGCTCAGTAGGTGACCCCAACCCTCCACGTCATGCAAACATACAAGTCTATACTACATGCTTTGTGTACTTGTGCACTGTGTAGTGTGCACAATCATTAGGACTCAGCCTGCAAACCACATCAGGACCTAGCCTACCCACACAGGACAGCCTATCCACGATCCTCCACGGGATCCCAGCTCAGGGCACTCAGTCCTAGCTCCACGAGCTAAACGGCTCACTTAGGCCTTAGCCTGTCCATAACGCAATATGCCCGGCCACAGTCGCCACACAGGCCTGCCATCAGCGCATATGCCTGCCACGTCAACCACATAGCACTATCGGTACATCACGGTGGGAACCTAACAAGTCATGGAACCTAAGTCCCAAATCCACAAACCAATCATACCAACACCAATATGGTCTTAAGGTGTACAACACTCCCTTTAGAACTGTAGCCAATCTTCACAAGTCGATCCTTATTCCTTGACTAAGGAAGGAGATACCCATAGCAACTATTTTCTTGCAATAAAAAGTCCTGGCATTGGGTCTCCATATCATAACTAAGATAATCTGATTTTTGGGGATTTTTCTGAGATGTCTAACCTCACTTTCCAAAAATTCACTTCTACGAAAAACTGGATTTTTATGAGATTTTACACTAAATCTCAATTTTCACATTTTGAAAGAGTGAGAATTTATTTTTCTAGTATTTTTCTTTGAATCCAAATGAGGGGTATTTCGTTATTTACATTGTAACATAAATACTTAATTGTGGAGAGGCATATTGGTTTACAACGTAAATGTCCAGTGCAGTGCAGTTGCATTGCTGCGGATTGATGCTGCGGAATGGATGCTGCGGATTGATGCTGTGGAATGAATGCTATGGAAACACTGCTGCGAAGCGATGCTACGGATCACTGCTGCTGATCTAGACTACTGATTCGGACTAACTGATCTGGAATATTGATTCGGACTAACGAAGCTACTGACTCCACAACTGCTGACTACGAAGTTGTTGACTACGAAGCTGCTGACTCCACAACTGCGGACTACGAAGCTGCTGACTACGAACTTCGACCCTACAGCTCGCCCAGGGTACTGTTTATCATCGTTTTTGACCTATTTTTCATCTGGAATCAACACAGCAACCCCCAGGCACTCACAAACATGCATTTTACTAAACAGAGTACAAAATTACATACTCAAACTGATATAAATCAATTCTTACCCATAGATCTTATGCTAAATCATTAGATCTAACCCCAAAATTGGGTTTCCCCCAAAACCTAGGGTTCATGCTCAAATTCATAAACTATGATAAATTCATGCAAATTCAAAGACAGAATTGAGATGAGAGGTTCAAGGACACCTACCTGGAAAGATTATTTACGATCCACGAACTCAAATCGCCCCAAATCACCAAGGGAAGCTCTTCACCTTCTCTCTCTCTCTCTCTCTCGCTCAAACACGCACGCACCAAGCAAATTAAAGGGATAAGGCAGTTTCTTAATTATTTATATTGCTGTCAATAATTGGCCTCCCAACAATAATTGACCTCCTGAAGTCATGAACTCCGAATTGAGCCCATTACTGTCAAAACGCTCGAAATGACATGCACAACACTAAACAGATATTATCACACTCAAATGACCGCCCAAACGCAAAGTTAACCAATAAACCCTAAAAGTCAACAATCGGGTCAAACGGGGCCTCGACTCGGAATCGGGCCTAAGGACAGTCAAAATGCTCACATTGACGACTACACTACTGTCTAGATAGTTGAGTGCCCATAAAATGGCTATCTCTCAACACTACCAAAATACAAGTCTTTATAAATCTATTCATACTTATTACCAATCCTTTGACCCTTTGGGTGCGGGCAAGAAAAAGTCACATTTTTAGTTTTGAGTTTCTTTGAATTTGAAGGCGTGACATGACTATTCCTATTTGTTTGGTTCCTTTTGTGTGTTTTCCTCCCGTTTGTCTCGTTGGAGCAATTTGGACTTAGTTTGGATAATTCAAAATAATGTTATTGATGTTTTAAATTTTTTTAATTATATATATATATTGATATTATATGTGTTTCTGGCACGAGGCTGCAAGCCCCACAGATGGCTAGTTATGAGATAACCGCTTATATTGTGATTAGCAAAGCTGGGATGATTGTTAGGATGCTTTTGCACTTATTTTTCGAGTGTTTCTTCTATAATGAAATGCAGTATTCTGATATATAGGTGGTACTTTTGTTCTATGTGATGATGTGATACTTTTGTTCTATGTGATGATGTGATTGTTTCTTTTGTAATATAAGCCCCTATGATGGCACATGCATACACTAAACTTGTATAACTAGGGTTTGGTGTTTTTGTAGAGTAGTGTGGAGTTGTGGTTCACGTACTGGACATTTGTGCTTACCCTACTCTATTGATATTTTTTTTCAAGTTATGTCATAAATAATATTTGAGCATTACAATTGTGCAAATCAAACGATTCTTGATGTAGGGTACACCTTTTACGACATATACTATTTGAGTATACTTCTTATTTTATTTTTTCGAACATAAGTCTGTGGCACTTGTACTATTTGAGCCATTTGGATTTGTTTAATGTGATATTCCATGTTTATGATATGTTAATTCACATGTGTAACTTGTTTTGGGATTTTTTTGGATTCATGTATATGTGTTTTGATATCTATGCATCTCATTGGGAATATACAAGAATAATCTTATTGTATGATTATACAGGCACACTTGAGACAATATCATTTATGTAGTTCATATCGGTGATAGTCATTAATTCCTTAACCTTATGGATGTAGGCATGAGTAAGTTACGTTTCCAATTTCGGGTCTTTGTAATTTTGGGGCATGACAAGACTAGTTGTTGTCTTGAAGTCCTCCAAAAAATCCAATCAAAGTGAAATATGTTCTATCGAGACTCCTTTTCCTTAATTTAGATTTAGAGTTGTAACCTAATAATGAGTTGATTGAGGGATAAGGCAACAATATGAAAAAAAAGGGTGGTTTGGTGAGATTGGTGATGAAGGAGATAAAGGATTGATGAGTTGGTGATTTAAAGGCATTGGTGCACAACCAATAATTGTTTGTCGGAAGAGAGAAGAATTTATTTTATTTTATTATTAAATTTAAGTAGTTGTTAAAAACAACTCATTTCTTATCATGTATATCAAACATGGAAGAGTAATACTAAAATCTATTTCAGTTCTTATGTTAATGTCATTAAATTGATTCTTGCATATTAAACAAACACTTAATGTTTGAATAAATAGTATGTAATGAAATTATTATTGGATGCATAAAACTTGATTATTTTTTCTCCAAAAAGATCTTCATCTTGTTTTATATTTTATGTGTATAGGTGGTGTTTGGAACTAAAATCTTAATTTTGGATTCTAATATAAATCATGGATTACACCAGTACAAAACATGTTTTATAGGATTTGAATGAGAATTCAAATCTAAATCTGAATAAAGTATGAGTTCACTTTTTACTTTTTTTAATTTCAACTAAATTTAAATTCAAACTTAATTTCTTTCATCCAATTTATTATTTTATTTATTTATTTCCTATTTTTTCACACACTTTTTCTTTCTCGCATGTTTTATTAAAATTTTAAAACAAAATTATATATCAAACATAAAATTTTAAAAAAACATGTGATTTCATTTTAGTTATAAAACCCAAATTATATAATAAACATTTTTTTGTTTTTTACAAAAAGTCATAACCCTATTATGCTTTTTTTAAAAATCTAGTTTGAAACTTTACACGTAAAACTTTGAAATTTTCATACCAATCCAACATGTCTTTCAAAATTTAAGCTGTATCTAATTAACACATTATCAATTTAACAACCGCATATGTTCAAATTTGTCAAATGGTTGAAAACTTACAAAAATGGTATGTTTGCTTGCTCACGAGTCATCATGACACGACTCAAAAACATTTCCTTAATTATTTTAAAAAACACAGGCTAATTTTTTATTGGATGTGTATGCAATGCATGTAAACGTATATCTCAGTTTGTGGTGGGTCCACCCTAGTTTGTTGGGTAGAACACAACACAATAGTTCTTACGCACTCTCAACAGACGTGTCGGGGACGGATAGCCGTCGACGCTATCACCATCAGCGTGGCACTATCCAACGGCTGGAGTTTCTTCACCACGACACCAATCCTACTTTAAGGTCGCTACCCTCGGATCCTTCAAATGCTTCACAAGCGGCTTTAGTTATACATTTCTCTCTCCAGAATTCCTGCCCCTCTACCACACCAGGAACAACGACAACAGCAACTAAAGGTTGAACACGACACCCATAATCAGTCCTTTCGATTGCTTCTAGCAAACAATTTTTCTAAGGGGTCGAAGTATGTGCTATGATTTTGATGGATTTGATTTGGGTTTTCTCCGTCCAATCCGATACTTTTAAAATAATTTTCGAAATTTATGAGATGGGTTCTAAATTTCATCCGTGAATCCGCATTTTTTTCTCTGGCTTGAGGTATGTAGTTGATTGGATGATGAATTGAATTCGATTTTCATTCATTTATTGCAATTCACTTTTGAATTCACGTTTTGGGTTTTCTTGGCAAATTGGTTTTTGATTTTTAGTTGAATGGATGTTGAATTGAATTGGGTTTTATTTTTTCATTTTTGAATCTACGTTTTGGGTTCTTTGGGAAAATCAAAATCTCAGTGTTTTGCTTAAATTCTCGACAATTTATGACGCGGATATCTTCATTTTCCTAAATAGACGGATGAACTCTTCCCTAATTGTTTCGTCGTGGGCCTTTAGCTATAATTTCTCACCTTTTTTGGGATTTTCCATTTTTATTTATTGATTGGAGATGGACCAAATTTAGTTTTTATGAGCCCTTCATTTATGGAGAAAGTGTGGTGTTATAAATGGACAGCGAAAAGTCAGAACGGTTCAAATCCAAGGCTTCTTTTGATTTTATAATGAACGAGACACCTATTATTTTGGGGTGTGAATTAAGGGTACTTGGCTATTTGTTCACCCCTATCCTCTCTTTTACCTTCTTGTTATTTTCATGGAGACTCCAAACTCTAAAATATTGGTTTCTCATATGAATTATTAATAATTGACCCACGATAAAGGTTTTTATCCTCTAAATCTTTTGTTCTTATTTCTATCGATCTATTTGTTCCGTCTCATCACTTTGTGTTGGATGATTTTCAATCTCGTTGTTTTGCTTATGTTGTTCTTCTCTAGCTATTATTGCTGTGAAACAAAACAAAAAATCACGTTCTTAACGAATTTTCTTTATGTGTATTAGTTTTTCCATTTTTGTTTGGATTCTGTTCTGGTGGTCTGAGCTTATTTGTATCTTCTCTTGCATATAGCCATTTTTTCTCTGAAATAAATTTGCAATTTTTCCATACTACGACATTGTTTATCATTTTATTTGTCGAATGAATAAGTGGATATATATGCAAATAAATAAATAAATAAGGTCTATGAAGTTTGAATTTGGCACTCTTTAATCCTATGGTACGGTTTAACTTGCTTAAAATTGAAATTGTTTGTCATACTCTCTAATAGGGATATTATAATTTTGTATTTTGTTGCAAATCTGATGATTTTTAGATAAAGTTGATTCTGAGATTTAGTTTATGTTAGTTTTTTTAATGATGAAGAATTAACTGAAATTCCTTGTGCTCAGGGATTTCATGTTTTTCAGTTTCATTTGGCGATGGCCATGTAATTGCAAACTGCAATTGATCTGTAGATGCACAAACCATAATATCATTCATTTATTTTATATTGGCATCCATTAAAGTTGTAGCATATTCTACAGAAAATGATGAGAGTGATGGTGGCTTTGGGCATTTTGGGTTTTATTCTCTGGAAAAATTGTAGCATATTCTGCTATGGTCTCTTTTTCCATTCGGTTTATAGTTTGATAAAAATGTTTATTGCTGTTGGATTTTAATAAGGACAAGTGTATGCTGTTTTTATGACTTGTAATTGGTGTTTTTAACTTTGTATATTGTTAAGTATGCCTTTCCTTATTATATATGCTTGCTATAAATGCACAATCTCTCTCTCTCTCTCTCTCACCAGAATCACCAATTTAATTCTATCTGTTTTAAGTATGTCAGTTTTCTGTAACTCATAGCTTAGATTTCTGAAGGATGTAGTCAAGTCCATGGAGATTTTCTCTTTACCTATTAACCTATGCAGCTTAGTGCAAGCAAAATTGTTTTCTCTTACTCAAAACTTTTACATTCTTGATTCTTCAATTTTAAACTGCTTGAGGTTTACCTTTCAATATAAGCTCTAGCTTTCCAACATATCCTAATTAAGGCTGACAACTACAAAATATATTTGATGCAACTGTGGTGAACTTTTTTTTTTCTCTTCCCTTGGATCATCATCAAATTTTTGGTTGCCATGTAAACTGTAAAAAGTGAGTGGGACGTATTCTTGTTTTGAGTGTTTTCTTAAGATTCGATTAGTAGGCTTTGAGATTCTTTATGCTGTCAGAGTAGCATTATATCCAGTTATTTTAGCATTGCTTTCAGTACTAAAATCAAATATAAAAAATTTGAGTTTATATTCAAATTCCCGATGCAAAAAAATAATAATATTAATTGTATCTTTCGTATTTGCAGAAATAAACTTTACCGCATTATATACATGGATGAAATTTCTCATAGAAGATGCAGTGGTGGGTTCTCAATCTCTAGAAAATGTCCTGGTCTTGTTTTAAGAGACACAGCTGACAAGAGGGATCAGAATGCCCAATTCTGCAACAGACAAGGTTGCAATGGTAGACTTAAGTCAATGAAAACTACACAAGCTGGATTTGTACAGAAAAATAAATTACCAGGGTCGCCCATTCATTTTTCGAGTGGTAAGGAACTAGTTGGCGGTTCTTCCAAGACTTCTTCCAGAGTTAAAAACTCAAAGCGGACCTTGTTTTCACCTCACTATAAGGGACCTTCTCAAATAGAAACTGTTTCATCTGAAACTAGCAATGTCCAAGACGAGCTAGATGTTCTGCGACTTATTAGACCAGCAGGTAAGATTCAAACAACCCTTCATTCTGCAGTTGATGATGCTGAATCTGGTGATGATGCATTCATGGAAGTTGGGAGCTCTACCTTTGCATCAAAAGCAAGACCTCAAAAGAATATCAATCAAAAGTGTGGAGTGGGCAACCATGAATCTCTTAGAAATTCTTTTGTTCCCCTTGCATGTAGAAGTACAGTTAGTCATGGTGCCGGTTCAAGCAGGTATAATTTGAGATGTAGTTCGTCTGATGTTAACTCATCAGATTGTTCATTGTCAGAATTATGCGTCACTAAAAGGAAAGATGTGGTTAAAAAAAGAATTTCTGAAGGAGAAAGTAGTTCATCTGCCAAGGGGAAGAAAATAAGTGAGTTGTCATTTGATGAGAAAGGGAAACCCAGTCCTTGTCATGGCATTGCCATCAATGATTCTAGGAGATCCAGAAATTGGCTCCCTAGCAGTAGGGATAATAATGTTGCATCAGTTCGGACTCGAAAGTTAACTAGTGATAACAACAACAGCAGGACAAGGTTCTCTAGTCAGAGAAATATTAACCTATTATCCTCTCACTTTCCTGCTGTGACTCCACAAAGTGAAATAGTTGGCAGCATGAACAGTACTAGTTTAGCACACCGGTTTTCAAGTGAAGGTTTCAACAGAAGGTCTAATTCTTGCATTCGGGCCGGTAGTAGTGGTGAGAATGCACGTAGTATAATGGAAATGAGTCCCACAGATGTCTCCTTGACACGTTCTTTAATGAATCGTGATGTTATGCAATGTCATAACATGGATGGGATTGCAGAGGTATCTTCTCTTAGAATTTTGTATTAAGAAGTCTTTACTATAGTTTGTAAAATTTGTCTAGGGTTATGCATGCAAGTGATATCAGTGTCAACAATATTTTAGAATTGCTTTTTATATAGGAAAATCTTGTGTAGGTATCGTTAATACTTAGAGCAAGGCTGTCAAAGTCGAGATTTATACAAAATTGGTAGAAGTTTCACAAAATCGGATCATAAAATTGAATAGTAAAATTATAAGATTTTACATTTTACTAAAATTTAATATGCATGATAAATAAAAATTAAAAAAAAGTCACTTCTACCCTAAATCATTAATCAGACCTTGAATTTGGCTAATAAAATTAAAGAACTATAGTGGTAGAGTTGTTGTCAAGGACCAGGGTTTCATTGAGCAAAGGCTTGTAGTCAAGCTTCGAACAACTTGCTGCGCACTTTGCTATCAAGTCATAACATGCAAAAAAAAAACTCTTCAGTCTTTTCCCCACTTGCTGTCAATGTATTGCTCAGTGCTTATAAAAGATTTTTTTTTTTTTTTAAACTCATGGTAGCTTTGGATCCAAGTGCAAACAACATTATAAAGTCACTTTATGGCACCATGCTTTTATGTCTACATTATTATTCTTGTTATTGCAATCAAATAATAATTGGCATCGTGGTCGTCATCTTTGAGCAGTGTTCGTTGAGGATTGTCGTCTTTGAGCAGCAGTGTCATTGACCAATTTTATCTCTTAAAAATGGATAAAAATCTTGAAATGGAATCATGAACTCTTTTTGATTTTACGATTTTTCGAGTCCACTTGCTTGCAATTTAATAGCCATTTTGACTAGCTTTTTAAGTTTGAAATCATAAAATCATAAGTTGATTGAAAACTCGATTTTGACAGCCATGCTTGATAGAATTAAACAAGACAAAAATGTAGCTAGTTTTGAACTACTTTTACTTTGTTTGATATAGAAACATGTCATTTAACATTGTGTTTTTTTTTTATGTTGCAGCAACTGCTTGTTCTAGAGACGAGTTTGTTTCTTAATGGCCTACCTTTCTATGATCAGCATAGGGATATGAGATTAGACATTGATAATATGACATATGAGGTATGTGATATATGGTGAATATGTGCTGATATAACTTAATTATTTTGACAATATTATTGCATTTGTAACAGGAATTATTAGATCTGGAAGAAAGGATGGGCACAGTAAGCACTGCACTGTCCGAAGATGAATTGTCAACATGCCTCAAGAGAAGCATCCACCAGCTTTCATCATTGGGAACTCAAGTCATGGGCTGCCAAGCAGATTATGATGTTAAATGCAGCATTTGCCAGGTTTTACCTCAGTCAAAATTTTACTAATTTTGATCCTAATCACACAAACAACCCTTCCTGTTTTTTTTTCTTACCCTTGTTATACACCCTAGTTCATCACTGTTTTGTTTCTTGCTTTCTGTTATTGTGATTGTTTGATTATATAATAATAAGGATTATGATCTCATATATTCATATATATATATATATATTTATATATTGCAGGAAGAGTATTTGAACGGAGATGATGTGGGTAGGTTGCAATGTGAGCACAAGTACCACATGGGTTGTGTACAAGAGTGGTTGCGGCTGAAGAACTGGTGTCCCATCTGCAAGGCTTCAGCTGTGGCACCTCTGCCCTCTTCTTAATTCAAGACTGGATCATAGAATTTATCGCATGAGTCATGAGCTGTAGACAAGAGTGGCTGCGGCCGAAGAATTGGTGCCCCATCTGCAAGGCTTCGGCACCTTCGGCCCCCCTCTTAACTCAAGACTGGACCATACAATCTTTGGGAGGCTTAGACAACTTCCCTTTTTCCTTAGCGTATGTATATCAAATTCCCTTCCATGTCAACCAGAACCAATAAATCCTCATTCTGGACCAAACAGCTTAGATATCGCTTTGAAAACATGAGTGCCCTGCTTTTACCCTTCGGTGCTTTATTTGCAATGTTACTGGGTTTTTAACCTATTAAAATAACCCAAGTAAAATTTAAATGGCACGGTATGGTGGGATTTTGTTTCAATGCTGAAATTCTTGTTGATACTTGGATTATTGAGAGGTGTTAATTTTAAATATTAATTTAAAGTGGTTTAGTATAAACCACATCTTTCATTGTAGCTCTTATATGCCTTACCCTCCCCCAAAATACAAATTTATATTAATGCCTTCCATGCAACTTGCAAAGAAAGTTTTTGTAACATTTTCTTAGTTCTACTTTTTACATGATTTGGGAGTGTCTTAATTTGTTTCTTACCCTCATTGCTCTATCTTGTTCTTTAAATTGGAATATTAAGTGACTTTATGTATAACTCATTCTTATGAGTGTGACTGCAACTATATCATAAGATAAAATGTTTATTTCAAACTTTTTCGGAGTTCTGGGGAGGAGAGAGGATGGATTGTGCATATAATTGGTCTAAACACCATCTCGGAGATCTTGTGAGGGAGAGGATGCGCATTTTCTTGGTTTGAACACTAATTATACAGAAGTGTTTGGGTGTAGAGGAATTGCTCATGGAGTTTTACGTTTTTAAACTGAGGGTTATATTCCATTAAAAGAAACACCACCTAGGGTTTTATAAAAGTGGAGTCCCAACTCTGAAATTCAAGGAAAGAGGATTCAGGATAATTAATACCTTTTTGCTACAATCTTGTAATTAACCATTGAATTTTAATTTGAAATTGACTTGTGGTTCTTTTAAGCAATTTTTGTTAATTTGCTAAGTATTCATTTGATAGCCGAATAGTCAAGTCCTAAATAAAAGCATGTGTAAACCAGTAGAAGAGTAATGTCTTCTCTAGTTAATTTTTTCGAGGTATGTATTTGGGCGAACATCATTACATTGTTCTAGCACGCCAAAAATGCCTGAAATTGTGGAATTCACCGTTGACAAATTATATTACAAGCAGATTATTATGCTGACAATAGATTATGTTTTATGGATGATCCAAATGGTCCAATTCTTTGTACATCGGTTGAATGTTTTTTGTTCTCCATTGTTTTCAAATCTTGCTACTGTGACGATGGCTTTGTAATGGGTTTCAATGTTCAGTCATTATTGGGAAGCTGGAGACGTGCATTATGTACTTACAATTTTGGTCCCCAATTTTTGTTTGTTCATGGCACAACTAGCATGTACTACAGACTCTAACCGGATCATTCAGCCTCATTTTGGTTATATTATTGGTAGTATAAACACACACACAACCCCAATTACTGTTGCAAATGATTATATTTAAATTCAAAATTAGAATAAAATTTCATTTAAATTGCATTAATTGATTGTTCTATTAAAATAACACTGGATAGTAATGTGGCATTGCAGGTCACTTTCATCTCCGGGCCTTGCACATGCTTGCCACACATAATTGGTCAGAGTTTGAGGTGATTAAACCATTAGACAGTCATAATCATTAATAATATTAACAGCCAATAATATAAATTTTATGAATTTAATTTAAAAAATAATGATTTTTTTTGGGAAAATTACAAAATGTCTGGTTTGGAATTTATCATCCGTCCTTAATTACTGTTAATGAGCAAGCTTGCCATTCTATCAATTGAGTTTGTCATCTCGTCATGTTCCATTTTGAAATCTCTTTTTTGGGGGGTTAAACAGAACTATACATAATTAAACAGGCAAAAAGAAAAGCAAACCAGACAATACATGCATCTACAAAGTTCAAAAAGCCGAAGTATTTTTTTTCTTTTTTCCTTTTGATAATGAAAGGGAAAATCTGTATAGTTGGTCAGTTTCCAAATCTCTCATCAGACATCATCGCACAGGGTAATGTCAATTCCACAACTTCACACCAGTATGAAATTACTGATGAAGGCCATATCATGGCAAATATTATTTGTACCTTTTAAACAATTGAATGTGAAGCTTGTGATCGCCTTGAGTGTCTTGGGAGAAAATCCTCACCCTGCGGTGACAAAGTTACACAAACTCAGATATAATCCATCCTATACTGCATAATAATGACTTAATCCTCCACAATGACCTAGCTACGCACGGAAAAAGTGAAGATTATAAACTTGATGACCCTAGAAAATAATTAGTCCAACACTTGGGAAAAATATAGACTTGGATCAATGCCTCAGGCAAATTTGGAATTTTCTTTATCCTACACTGCACATAATCATCTCAGTGATCTCAGAATGAACAAAGTAATTAGGCAAACACTTGGAAGTGTATGGACCTGATGCCCTGGCAAATAGGAATTTCTTTTAAGCTTTCACTACACATGATAATCCCGGTGCCTTCAGAATAAACATTCCAGATCAACATATATCACTCAATGGTTTGAACAATTGTCATCTGTCACAATCCATGTAGCCCTTCAAAGCTCTTTCACAATTCCATACAAAAATCCTCTCCCTATAGTTTACATTTCTTGTTTCTAGCAAAAATATTGTTCACCATCTCACATCCGCTGTGAGCAAGGAATGAGATTTTCCCCCGCTCTAAAATAGTCCATCATCATGAAATGCAGTAATGCACAACATTTTTTATGCGAGGACTCTATCTACGACAATAAAATAGTGAGTTTGCCTTCTTATCAGAGCAACTTTACTTCATGTATTTAATCAATTGTTGAAATTAAACTTCTGGAGAAATGGCATTGTCCCGTAAAAAGGCATTTTCTTTACCATATTCCCATCCCCAACTAGTCAAACTTATCATAAAGTTTTTTTTTCTTTTATGATCTTCTCCCAGTTCTGAATGGAAAAGCATGACACGTTGAAATGACAAATATTAGTTTAAAGAGGGTAACAACCAAAAGCATAGAAGCTGATAGGTAACCCCTTTAGGACTGATTTCGGAGTGTTCACTTCCCGGTAGATAGATTGATGCACTTATTCGTTTGCCAAGTTACAAAGCCCCTTTCTTCCCCTATGGTAGTTGGATTGGAAAAGATGTCGAATAGATGTGTTTCCCCCTGCATATTAAGTGTGATGAACGAGGTGAGAGTCCTGCCATGCCTTGCCACTAGATCTCGTGTGTACCCTTATCCGTGTGAAACATTATCCGCTACTCCCATGTGTAAAAAGCATGGTACACAATGTGAACCCCACATCCCAGGTGCTTAAGTTCTTAGGAATTTTGGTTTCTATGGTGTTAGTGGTCAGGAAGTCCTATGCTCCATTTGTGCGGCCCAATTTTTTTTTTTTCTTGATCAGGAAAACGAGCTTCTAAGACATCAAGGAGGGGGCATAAAATTACAAATAACCAATGAGCTTCTATTTGCTCGAGTATAATTGATGTTGTAACACAAAGCTACATCTAATAACAATTCCCACAATTTCACTCTCTGGACGCCACTAACAACACCCTCAAACATTCTTTGGATTCATTCCATCCACAGGACTCAATAGAGAAGCGGAGGAATCACTTGCAGCAGCCACTCAGACCTACCCTGCACCCATAGCCCATCCAAGGTTGAATTTATTATTCCCTTCATGTGTATCGATGTATTTATTATTTAAAAACTCAAGCAATTGAGCCAAACATGAGAGGGACTGTTAAGAGTTGATTTCCATCAAGGATATATATTCTAACCGTTTAAAATTTCCTTTTCGTAGAGAAATTATTTCCCAATTGAATATTATATGTTACTAAGGCCCCAAGGCAAAAATGGGTAGGGGGAAATAAAGTTTAAATCCAGTCTCATCTCAATATCAGAGACTACACATTTCCTATGAGTTATGAACAAGAAGTTTATGATTGCCTATAAAAGGAATTCAACAATGTGAAATGCAATAACATAAGTACATTTTTCACCCTAAGAAATAGTATGGTTGTCCTATTTATCTATTTTAAATATTCAAACACATTTGCGTATAGTTATGATAGTTACCTATGTGCAGTTCTTCAACTTTGTGGAACTTCAATGGCCAAGAACCAATTGTGAGCCTTTGGAAAATGAGTATCTTTACCAAGAGCTGAACTGACAATAGAAGTTCAAAGAACACATTAAGAAAATCATTAAGGTCCCTTGAACAGCTCAAATAATTTAATGAAAATTAAAAGCAATCAAATTTGAATTTTCAATCAAAGTCATACCATAAAGAGAGAATGGGAAAAGCTTAACACCCTCATTGAGTTGAAATAACAGTCAACACAATAGCAACCATAATTGTTGCTTTCATTAATCCCAGATTCAAAGAATGAGTCTATGACAGAAAAGGTACATCATGAAAGGCTCTTTCCTCTGCTGGAATGAAAATAATAACCAAAAATAAATAAATCCTTTTGAAATATGAATGTAACAAAAAATTATATCTACATATATACAGAGAAGTTGAATGAGCCCTTTTCATGTAAGAACAGATACCGATTAGTAAGGGCGAACCTTAGCATAATGGTATAATTATTGTTTCTTGACCTGAAGGTCATGGGTTACAGGTTCAAATCGCAAACAATCTTATAATTAAATTAATTGTGAGAAAGGTTACGTCCATATTGGCCATGTGACCCAACCCCTTCCGAGACCCCACCACTCGCCAGAGCTTTGTGTACCGACTTTCCTTTTTAGACACCGATCATCAGCGTTAAAACAAAATCATGAACCAACACGTGTACATGCAACTAAATCAAGTAAAACACTGAACTGCTTTGCCTGATTTATCAGCCACTATTTACATTCACCTTTAGTCCAAAACATTCCCCAAACTTTTAATTCTATTCCATTGAATGTTAAACTCCAATCTATCAATGATAAATGATAAATTGGTTTGTTACCAAATGACACTAGCTAGTTATCTGGGAAAGAGTACCCCCGTTGGTGAGGGACAACAAAGAACCATAAGATTAAAGAGAGAAATCTTAAGATGGGTAATAATGCGACCCAAGCCTCTATTAAGATAGCGTCAGCACATAGGAAGAAAAGCCAAGGGGAGAGTGGGGAATAGGTAAAAATAAAAAATAATAAAAATAAATACATAAATAAATAAAAAGTTATCTGGGAAAGCAAAAACTACTTACAATGTTTGAATATTGAAAATCAAGGCTTAATGCTCTAATAAAAGGAAGTGCATATAATTATCATGTGTGAAATAGATATTCTTACCTAGGGATAGCAATTTGCTCCATCCCGGGACTCGTCTTACCCCGAATGGGACGGGTTTTTTTGAATTTTTCGGGTCACAGGGCAAGCATGCCCTGCCCCATGTACCCGGCCCACCCTGGGAGAAATCCTCGCCCCGGTAGCATTCCCCGCCCCGCCCCACCCAACCGCCCGCCACATGCCGGCCGACCTCCCCCCCACCCCCTGACCCGCCCCGCCCAGATGACCCGTCCGCGCGAAAAAATTTCTGACAAAATATTGTCATGATGAGAATTCGAACCCATGACCTCCTTCCATGCAGCATATGACTCAATCAAGCTAAACTGTTTTGTTATATATGCTTATATATATTTAATATATATATATATATATATTTATAATATAACATATAAATAATTTAAAAAAAAAAAGTAAAACCGATTTTTTTATATAATTAATATTATATACTTATAATATAACATATACCATATAACATATATATACTTATATATAACTATTATTATTATTATCGTTAATGATAATAATAATAATTACAAAGTATATATTTTTATATTATAATAAAAACTAAATATACTATTAATATTTTCATCTCAAATACAAATTAATTAGATTTAAAATTAGTTTTGAAGTTATATATTAGTTCATACTAATATACTATATAATTATAAATTATATCACTTTTTTATATTTTATATGTTTGTATTTTATATTAAAATATTACTATTACTTTTAATAAATAATTATTTTTATTTAAATATAAGTATATATATACTTTGTGAGTGATATTATTTTTAAAATAAAACATTTACTCATTATTATTATTATTAATAGTTGTACTATTTTTATTACTAATATTATTTATATGTTAGATTTTAAATATATATACTAATTATGTAAATATAATAAACAATATTCATTTATGATATATAATAGTTATCAACAAACTTTTTAACATGAGTTTTTAAACTTCAGATACTCAATAATTATCATATTACTTATGTTTATATATACAGTTATATAGCTATCACTATATATATATAATATATGCATGTATAAATTCTATATAACTATATATATATATACATAACATAAGTAATATGATTAGAATGATCAATAATATAATTAATTTTTTTTCTAAACTTAATTATTAAGTATGAGTTTATAATTATTTTCCTTATTGATTAGAATTTATACATGCATATATATAGTGATAACTATATAATTATATATATACATAACATAAGTAATATGATAATTATTGAGTATCTAAAGTTTAATAACTCATATTAAAAAGTTTGTCGATAACTATTATATATATCATAAATGAATATTATTTACTATGTTTATATACATAATTAGTGTATATATTTAAAATCTAACATATAAACAATATTAGTAACAAAAATAGTACAACTATTAATAATAATAATGAGTAAATATTTTATTTTAAAAAAAATATCATTCACAGAATATATATATATATATATATTTATATTTAAGAGTCATTATGACTCCATGGTTAGCAATATCGGCTGAGATACCCATATCTCGGCCATTTCATCCAGGTATCGCAAGGTAGCGATACGAGATCCAGGAGCGAGTTGGCGAAAGGTCCTTACGGGTTCAACTCGCCCGAGATTTCGTCCGATACGCCACGTATCGTCTTGGGACAGGTATCTCGGCATGTCTCAGACGATAATTCGGCATTAAATGGCGAGACGCTCGACTTGCGGGAGGCACAAACTCACAAGCTTTGTCGTAGAAGGCACGTCGACGTAAACCCAGAGGACACCAATGCTTCTCTCCAATTGACAACTTATTTTCTCCTTCTTCTTTTCTTTTTAAGCTTTCCCAGTCGACCCTTCTTTCCAATTGACCCTTCTCTCCAAGCGACCTTCTCGAATCTCCACGCTTTGCCGAGTGCTGAGTGCCGATGCTACCGACGCTGCCGCTGCTGAGTGCTGCCACCCTCAGCTGACGCTGCCGCTGCTGACGCCTAACACTGCTGCCCTTGTCCGACGCTACCGCTGCTGACGCCCGACGCTGCCGACACCATCTGCTCGTTGCCGCTGTCATCGACGCACGGACGACACAGTCATCGACTCACGCGAGCGAGGTCTGTCATCGCGTCGGACATTGACTCACGCGAGCGAGGTAGGTAATAGCTTAAAATATATCTAATTTATTGTTTTGATTTATTGTTTACCTACTTATTTTTTAGTTTATTGTTTATTAATTTTAAAATAGAATAATAAAATTTTAATGCAGTAGTATAAGTAATTAATTAATATTTGTTAGTACAATTTTTTTATTTAATTTATTGATAACTAATAACTAATTATGTATATTAATTATTAAATATACCTTTAATATATATAAAAAAATTAATAATTACTATATAATAATATTTAAGATTAATTTGTAATTATAATCTAATAAAAATAATTAATAATACATCAAATAATATAATTACTAATATGATTAGTTATTTTATTTAATAAATGAATTAGATAAATAAATATTCAACTTCAACCCAAAATCATTTAATACCATCCAAAGCATGTTAATGTGTTATTAAAATAAAATTTAAACAATTTTCAAAACTTGAAATACAAAGCATGGTAACAAAGTAATTTAAGCGTTCTACACAGCAGTACCTGCAAAAGTTTCTTAGTACATGAAAGGCTCAGAGGTCTATAATCATGTTGGCTCTCCTAGATTACCCTAGGGAAATAAATTACACAGAAGGCTCAATATTTTTAACGATTGCACAGCAAAACCACTAATGCTAAATGTAAAACAGTGCAACTTGGGCATTCTGTAAAAGACTACCTGCTCATTGGCTGCTGTTAAATGAGTTCCTGACTGGAAGTAGGCTCTGCAGCAGGAGAATAAAGACCATGGATGCTCAAATCCTCAATCCATTTTGCGAGGGTCAAAGCATTATCTAAAATTTTGAATTGAACTTCATTATGGCCATGAGAAGAGATATGGCTACATCAAAATTGTCTAACAACCATGCACCTCTCAACCGAAGCACAGATTGATCAAAGGCAGTTGTTATCCAGATGTTCTATTCTTTGAATCCATGCATACAAATCTTCTCTAACAGCAATGGCCAGTCTTCTCCAAGTTGCTGCGGATTAAGCTCCATCGCAACCTTGAAATCAACGAAAGATATTGTGTGGCCAATTCTCTGCTCCTGACCAGATTCCACTGGCCCTCCACTACTTTGCATACAGTTGTGATTAGTTGGCCACAAGCCATTAATAGGCTTTGCTTGAATACTCTGCTTCCGGGAAATTTGGTGGCTTCTTGGCCCATGCAGAGACTTTGATTCCACCAACTCAACACAAGACTTGATTAACTTTTTTAAATAAACATCCAGCGTGTTATTCAATAAATTAGCACAGTCCATGGAAACCCCCCCAAGGCCTTGTGCCTCTGCAATCTGTTCCATGTGTTTCTTCAGCGTCTCAGTCTCACACAGTCCGCCACTGTCAAAATAGCTAGCATAATTACGATTGCTTGCCGTTGGTACAGGTCTTTGGGCCCCACCAATGCTAGCAGAGCAACGTGGAATCCCTAGTGGCGCAATAAGTAGACTTCTAGAGAAATTCAAATGATTTTCCTGCTCCACTTCGTCCTTATCTTCAACAACTGCTGCACCCATCTGATCTTTTCTGTGTAACGAAGGTGGCAAGTCAAATGATTTACTTGTTCTCTGCCTCTCCGTGGACAGCCGAATTGACACATCCCTCTCATTCTCAGGTTTTTCAGCAAGTCCTTGCAAATGCTGCAAAGGCCTCTGATAATCACGAGGAGTCAACTCCTCATTTTCCAGACTCTTTTTAATAGGACTAGCTTCCATTGTCATTGATTGATGAGATGAAAATTCCACTTTCCCGTTTGGCCCAAGCGGAACAGGTCTATCTCTGAGCTTCCTATCGCGAAGTGCAGACCTACACTTCCTTGGTGACATAGGAAAAACAACCCCATTTGACCAGGTTGGTAATGCTTGAACTTGGGGTGGAACACCTGAACCGCTGCTCAGTTCATGTCCGTCTTCATTGGGGAATGAACTTTTCCCACCTACTGCCGACAGTTGTGGCGGACCAGCTTTTTGGGCCGTGGGAGGGGTCTTGGCATGGCAAGCATTCTTCAGAATGGCGTGGATTAACTGATTGTGCAGCGGCAGGTTCTCCCTCCCGAGCAGCCGGAAACATAGCTTGTTAAACTCACTTTTACTCAACTTCTGGCTCAACAGCATATTCAAATGATAGAAATACCGCTTCGACCTTTCCGCCCCAATTCCCTTCACAATCTGGGCCTTCAAATCCCCCAAATCAATTCTCAATTCCCGGCCTGGTTTCATATCTCAACATTCAAACTCTAAACACGAATCGAATCCACAGGCGCATCCAAACACCCCTCCACCCGGATATTTGCACATTGCAGACCCAAATCTCATCTGACCACGACAAACCCTTGAATCCAAACTACTCAAAGTCACACTAGGCCGATTAGGATTAGACTCCAAAGGAGAGTTCCAACCTCCCGACACAGCACCCTAAATCGAAGCAAACATGGTCCGAGAACTTAATCGATCATAATTTAAACCCTAACATCACTGAAGCTGCGCTACAATCCCATGATTTCTCCGTGTTTCCCTCCCAGGCTCCCAAGTGTAGAAACGGCAAATTACATCCCCGCGCCATCCAACCCCCGCCATTTCATTGCAACTCAAGGAGCGACGTTTGTCGGAGATCGGCAGAGCAGCGAAGCTCCCTCGTACGCGCTCGATTCCAATTGTCGAGAATCGGGGAAGGTACAACGACAGTATAGGTAGAGCCGTAGAGAGAGAGAGAGAGGTTGGTCGATTGCTGACCTGATTGAGCTCACCGGAAATCGCAGTGACTGCGTTTCGAATTGAGAGAGAGAGAGAGAGAGAGAGAGAGAGAGAGAGAGAGAGAGAGAGAGAGAGAGAGAGCGCTTTCCGAGAGTGCTGTTCTTCTTCTTCTTCTTCTTTGGGGTTGGGGTTGGGGTTGGGGTTGAGGAGCGTAGTAGTCACTTGTTTTGAGCTTCGCTTCGTAGTTAGTTAGTCCGCTGGTTAAATTAGCTGTACATTGGTATTTTATAAAATTTGTAATAAAAACATATATTTGTAGTTAATATTTTCTTTTTTTTTTTTTTTTTTGCCTTGTTTTCTGAATGTTAATTAATATTCTTCTCCTTTTTCACTTATTCTTTTTCCCCCCCGAGATGTTTATTTCCACTTGTTAGTTGATTTATTTGTTATTATAATATTGGTTTAGGGAGGAATAATTTAAATTTAAAATAGGATTACAGCCGGCTTGTGCCCTAGTTTTGTCGTGTGGGGTGAGGTTAGTAACATATGTATATTTTAATTTGACCACCCTCGTATTGATGAATTATTATATATTTTATTACAGTGCTTTTATGCGACACGAGTAAAAATATTTTGATGGGCCGATGATAATCAAAATTTTATATTAGTTTTAGGACATACAAGTTACAACTTGTCAATTAAATATCTTTTATTTAAATAATGTAAATAAAATTCGTGTTTCTTGGAATAATATTTTTTTAAAAAAAAATCGAGTTTGCAAAAGTTGAGTTTAAAGTCACACACTTTGAATTTTTCTGGGTTTAAGTAACATGTATGGACAGGACTAGTAGGGGGAAAAGGGAGAAGAATAGAAGCTAAGGTCGAGTGTTCATCCTTATACTTATCCGACCGTGACCTTCCCTCAGTTAGAAGATACTACAGCTTGAGATTTAAAATCACGTAAGTACAGTTAAGTTCAAACATAACTTTATTGTGTGGCACTGGCACAAGGCAGGGAAGAAGAAGAGACCACCCGAGAGAGAAGCTGCATCGCGGTCTGGAAAACTTAGTCGGTGTGGATGAAGAAAATTATACGAACCAATTGAAATACACCCTTTTTGTCCTTCCTTCCTCCTCCAACTTCAACAATGAACAGCAGGACATGGACATATGATCTAACGCTGGAGGAATAGAAGCAGAAGAACAGGCCCCATGGCATGGCAGGCTACTAGGCGTCGGCGAGGCCGATGTGCGGCGACAACGACAGGGCATGGCTGGGATCGAAGCGAGCGCTAGGCCGGCTGTGGCAGTGCAAGGGGAGGCCGAACCAAACGAGATGGTGCTAGTGAGGAGTCACAACGCTGGTCAAAGGCCATGACACCGGCAACGTTTGCGACAATGAAAAATGAAAAACGCTGTCTTCTTGTTACTGATATGGTAATTGTCATTAAAATAATATAAAACATTTACCAGCTCGGATGGTTTCTTGACACTTCTAATCTGCGAGGCCGAGCATCATATTGAGCACCAGCTCATTAAAAGAACAGTTCGATGCTTGGCTTTGCATTCAAATGTAGAGCATCGAGTGGTTCATGGTTCATCATGCAGGATGCTCGTACAGTGCATTGAGCAGTCTATCACACACCAGAATCAAAATTTTATTTTTCAAAAATCTATCGTCTCAAGCTTGCCATTAAGCCTCGAGCACATCTAAGCTAAAGAGAGAGAGAGAGTGGAGGCCTCAAACACATCTGGGCTGGAAAGAGAAGACTAGCATAAAATATAAAATTAGAGGCGAAAGAATATGTTTTTTTGAATTCTGAGAGCGGCAAATTACTTTTGAGTGCTTAGACGTTGTACGTCTCATCGATACCTATAAATAAAAAAGGGCTCAAAATGGTCTATTGTACATAAAGATATAATCATTTGAAGTTTTAAACGAAAATTATAGTTCACATAAACCATAAATCTGTACATTTGGCCGTGGAGAGAGGTGCTCGATGTCTCGAGCTTGAGACTCGAACAACATTTGTGGTGCCATCGATGTGAGGGTCGTGCTCGACGCCTACTTGAGGCTTGCTCGAGCTTAAGGTTGGAGCAATGTCTCGAGCAGCATTGATGTGACAGCCTCAAACTGGATTGGAGCTCGAGTTTCTTGTTCTATGATGTATGCGCTTGAGCCTATGTTTGAGTCCCTGTGCAAGTCCTACTCAAACCTAGAAGTTACTTGACCCAAAAAGCCTTCTTCCAGACTCAGAAGCTGTTTGACCTAAGATATCGCCTCTGCTCAACACTATATTCAAGCGATAATTTAAAAATGCAACGATACACATACCAATGCGTGACAAAACAAATACTGATGTGACTTATTTTACATCATATAGAAATACAAAGATACTGTAACACTGGTTCTACATAACAACATTATGTGATAATAGACATTGGACACGTGCTTGGCAACATGCAATAATGACCAAATCAACCAAATATGGGCGAGTTGAATTGACCAGCTCATCCGTCAATTCAAACTAATTTTTTTTGGGCGGGTTGTTCTAAATATGGGCTAAAAACACTCAGCACCCTCAACAAAAACTAAATAATAGCTAAAGCGGAAAAAAGATTCCTACAATAACCTCTTCAACGCTACAGAAATTTTAACATTTTGATATATTGCTCGCTAAATCTAATTATACTTGTCAAATATTATTTATAATTAAAATATTTATTGCGTCATATTGTTCAGTAGCCACGCAATGTAATTACCAATCACCTCCAAGACCCTCGCCTCTAACTACGTCCACTGCATCTCCAAGCTCCACAACTAGTACCTCAACTTTGTTACCCTCAAGGATGAACTCTTCTCCCTCACCTTCAAAATAATTTACCTCCACCTTAATAACCCCTCTGTTAGCGATCACGACCCTAGACCAGTGCCTCCACAAGCACCTTCTATCTAAGAACAACCTCTTCTCTAAAGGGGGTGGTTTCGGTTTGCTGCCTCCTTCCAACGCCCCCTCATCTACCTATCCCCTGTCTGACCTCACCGATCCCCATTCCCGTCAGTTTGATTTCATCCTCATCATCCCTCGCTCATCCCTATCCCCATCATTTGATCCCGTCCCACTCGTTGCCATCGCAATCTGTCTAATCTCGTCCTCGTTCAACCTTGTCAGTCTGATCCCGCCTGTCCATGTCCCTACTAGACCCCCCTTATACACGTCCGATTTTATCTTCGTTTGATCCCGCTCGTCCCCGCCTAACCACACCACCGCGTGTCATCCCTGCTTTCTCCCAGTTGAAATATATTAACATTTTATTAAAATAGCTAAAGAATTAAATTTTATTTGGAGTTGTAAAAAAAAAGTAACTAAATTTTATAAAAGATAAGTATTTGATTAAATTATAGTTAAAGTTTGTTGAGACGATTGTAAGTGCTCTACCTAAGTCGTAGAGAAAACTAAAAGAAAAAAATGAAAAAAGGGAGGTTTTGTTATAATATGTAAGAACGCATTTGGTATCTTTAATGGGACATACTATTTTTAACAACGGTAATAATAACATAAATTTTAAAATAAATTTTAAAATTGATGTATTCTGTGGTTATTTTTAAAAAATTATTTCTATATCTTTTATGTTTTTAAATATAAACTCAATAATACCTATTTTTTATTTGATGGGTCCACAATTTTTTTTAAATAGACCCATTTTTAAAAAATATATCATAATTTCTTATTATCTATTTAATTATTTTTGAATCGTATTTACATATACGTGCAAACTTTTCTTTTACCTAATTATGAGTCATTCATTCATAAATATTATTCTTCCTTCGCCTTTTTTAATCTCAAATCATACCCTTCGCCATTTTTAATCTTGCCTAGTAATCGAGAGCTTAATGCGTATCATTGCACTACTAATCAATAAATATTATCTTCAAACATAAATGTTTTTTCTATAATTATTTGAATATAAATATAATATTTAAATAATATTATCGAATCATAAATAGAATATTTAAAAAATTAGTTTTAAATAATATAAAAAAATCAAATAAAAGTGTATATTCGAACAATACTCTTCCAATATTCTATTTATATTATAAGATTATTATTTGAACATCATAATTTTTTTTTTAGTAAAAAATTTCATAATTTCACGTAATTTATTCTTCCTTTTCGATGATTGAACCAAAGTCTACTAGATTTGTTGGTGCATTGTGAGATGTGGCTCTACTTTTAAAAAACACTCTTCATTTCACTCGATACTCTATTAAAATTATTTTTTTATTACAAAAAAAATAACTCTTATCCAAACTATTTTTTTTTAAATCAATTTTTACATAAAAAGTCAATTTCTACCAAAAAAAATCAAACGAGTCATAACTAAAAGAAAAAAAGAATATAACTGAATGACTTAGCGAGGAGCTGAATGCTTACATGCAACCATCACTGTGAATCCATTGTATTATCGGACACACCAAACCTAATAGAGCCACCAGCGCCCAAGCAGGGCTACCCAGCGCCAAACAGAACCGCCCAAAGCCGAGTAATGATCACGCAGCGCTGGGGAGGAGCGGTCGTTGCCGGAGCAGGACAACCGCCGGTCAAATTCGAGCGCACCGGCACGGATAACTTCCGTTGGAATCCCTGTAGGCGCCGCTGAACACACAAGGATGCAGAGCAACCAATTCTGTTGCAGCCACCGCCGGAAATCCTAAACGGTCGAAGTGGAGCCAACCTGAAGATCACGCTGGCGATTGCGACCGACCCTGAAGCCGTGAACCATAAACAGTAAATGTCAAAATATCAACCATTCTGCGAAAATATAGCAGCAGTAATTAATAATGGAGTACAAATTAAGCCTAAGCTTCAAACATAAACAGTAGTAGATCGAGTATCAGTGTGGTGCATGTAGATAATAGTACAAGTTTCCTGAATTTTTTTGTTCATGAAAGGAAAAATAAGCATATATCAAAACTGGAGAGAGAATCAAGAGTTTCATAGCAAAAAAAAAAAAAAGAAAAGGAAGAACTATCAAAATGGGTTAAAGGCAACTATATATGCTATATATGCCCATGGGCTTGAAGCAGAGAACAGTGTCATTGAAAGAAGCTGCATGTGGTTATCAAGTCTTAAAATATCATACAGTTAATGCATTACATAGAAATGGAGTTGGAGGAAAGCATATGTATGACGAGTAATGCTGAACTTAGGATAAAAGCCCAGTTTAACTAAACCTGCACTTACCCTAACACAAATATTGGCACCAGCAGGTCATATATATATATATAGATGCAACTGTGCAAGTGCATCAATTCGATCCCTCCCACCACCCCACACCCACTTGATCTCTCTCTGTCGACACTGCTTACAGCCAGTTCAAGAAATGTTCATCAGACTTCACTGATAATTAATCATATATATATATATATCAGTCTGTTTATGCCCCGATTCAAGAGAAAAAATTATAGAAAGAGAAATTCTTATGGGGCTATGACATATAGGTGAGACTAGCTAGCTAGAAGAAAACAACCAATGTAACACATGCCTTCTGATGTCATAACAGAAACTGATTGCAAGGATAATAGAATTGTAGCAAAGTCATCAAACGAGATGGGGCAGTGTTGTCGCCGGAACCGAAACAGCCGAGAGCGGGCTCCAAACGATGAAAAATATTACATTTGTTAAAATATTTATTTATTTATTTATTTTTTAAACTTTCTAAAAAAAATAATATATAGAAATGAAATAAAGATAATATAGCATTTCATCACTTTAAAATTAAAATTTATTTTTATCATACAGATTTTTTTACTGTGAAGTGTTATTTTAAAATTTTAATTTTAATTTTTATTAAAATAATAATTTTATTTTATTTATTAAAAATAAATATGAAAATAAAAACTATTATATAATATAAAAAATGAATAGTCACCCATAAAGAATATTTTAAAAATAATATTTTTTAAAATCAAACAGATTTGTTTTTTAAAAAATAAAAATCGTGTTTGGTATTTATTTATTTTTTTAAAACGAGCTAGCGGTTATTAAAAAGAAATAAATAAACGATAAAGCAAATTTGATGACAAATTTACCCTTTTCCATTGTCACCCTTTCGGCATATGTGGCAGTCAGGGGTTTGAGGAAGCGGCGAAGCCGGATTATATTCGAAGCGCTCCTCCCCTCTCCGGCCATACACGGAGCGCCGCCGCTGCCACCGTACCTCCTTCTCTTTCTTCCGCCTCTGCTCCATCTATTCAAGAACTGCAAGGTCGCTTTTTTTTTTTTTGGTTTTGGAATTAGGGTTTTTTCGTGGATCTATAATCCGTGATATGCCAATTTCTGTTTGGAATTATTGGGTTTTCGAGCCAATCCCTGTTTCTTTTATCATACCATGCAATGAGTGTAAATGAGAATTGTTTGTTTGCATCATGTTAGAGAAAGTAACAAATAAGCTTGGTAAGTTCATCCAATTGTTTCTGCTATCTGTTTTATATCTGTGCCGCACTATCTAACACTTGTGTGAGCGCTTGTCATAACACAGTCACCCAGAAAATCAAATCCGCGACCTAGTAAAGGGAAAATTTTACATTAAATCCAAAATTAATGAAAATCATGTAGTGAATCAACCTGCACAAAGTTCACACCGAAAATATAATAATATGGTCAATTAAATTTCTGGGAAATAGAAACAGATTTTCAATTTAGATATTTTTCTTATTAAATCAAGTTTTATTATTATTATTATTACTAAATAAGTGAACTCTGAGGAGGTCAGATTTACATATTGGAATACTGCTCCATGTGGTGTTGTTTGTGGTTTATACTTTATAACTTGAATTTTTGGGATGTTAATTAAAAATTCTGGAACAGTGCAGCAACTTGAACAAGTGGAAGGCAGCTCATGTACCAATGGGTGAACAAGTGGTGGTAACAGTTCTTGCTAATATTATGATTATGTTTCTTCTAATTTTGTTTTTTTCAATAGTTAGTGTTATTAGTAGGAGCATGAGAATGCATATCCTCAATTAAATAGCACCTATGGATAAGATAGATGTGTTACTAACTTACTATGCCTTCAAAATGGTTAGGCCTAGGGTTATCCGGATAAGATAGATGTTTTATCATGCCTTTAAAATGGCCAGGGGTAGCTGATGAAATGCCTTTAAAATGTTTTATCCGTACTGCTACTGTTATCATATTTCCATCTGTACCAGTGGCATATATTGTTACTGCTCCTCTTCCTTCATTTTAGATACTTTTTAAAGTTGCACTTGCACCAAGGAGAGACAACCAAGGGAATATTTCCTAAAATTTGGTTATTATTAAGGGGTAGAGTTGCTTGAATTGCTAAATTCAAAATAAGACTTGGATAGTTTGTGGGAATATACGATAATTTTTGTGTTCCAAGAAGATGACCTTTTTCCATTATTTTGTGTCATTATAATTTTTGTGCTTCCCTTCGACAGAAATTTACACGAGAGGATGACTCCAAACTAGAGACTACACGTGCTAGATGTAAACAATCTTACTTGCATTGTATGTTCTCCTTTTTTTTGAAAGTAATGTCAAAGTAGATTCACATTGCTAGTACATTTAAATTGTTGCTGCTTGTTTTTTTGCTTCCTGGCAGTTGCAAATGTTATGAGAAGGCATGCAGCATTGACAGAGCGTCTTTCTAGGTACAAATTTGTTGAAAATTTCTGTTGCTTGTTCATGTTTGTTGTGTGAAAGGTTATTCAGTGGTTTTTTAAAAAAGTGTATATGCAGTGCTGAACAGTGGTTCCAAAATTATTGAAACAGAAGGAATGAATGAAAATGATAATAAAAATGGATGGCCCAAGCTTACCACTGTGAATAAATAGAGATTCAGTGCTCTAAAGTAATTTGATTCTCAATTTTAGGGATTCTGACAAGTTGATTTTTGATCGTCTCCAAAGAGAATTTGAAGCAGCACGAGCTTCTCAGACTGAAGGTACATTTGGGTCTTAATTTATTGAATTCTCATGGATGTATTGTAAATGCATGAATGTTCTTGTGTACATTACAGTCTAATGAGTCCCCTTTTCTAAAAATATATGGTGAATGGTGATGTTCCTATTTAGGGCCTATTTGGGGGTTCATTTTGAAATCAAGATTTTTATAAATGTGTGGTAGCATGGTTGGTTGTGGAGTTAAAGTGTAAAGCGGCCTCGTTTGTGGTAAGCCTTCGCCTTTCGTTCGAAGCTCCTGTGGAACATGCACAAGTGTTATTTAACGAGTGGTGACCTCGTGGCATTACACAGTATGTTGGAGGCTTAGAGCTTGTAGCCTCCTGGGTTTTAGGGCTTGACCGCATGGTTCGAAAAAACATACGGGAGAGGTGCCACCTCGATACGGCGCCTTGCCGATCGGGCGTGGCGGGCCTCTGAGGGTGGAGAAGGAGCAATGCCCGTTCTGGGCGGTTGAGGTGGCCGCCTGCAAATCGGTATGCTCACCTCCTGAAATTTGTCTGAGTTGAGCGAAGGCAGCTCGCTCATGACAATCGTGGCAGTAAGTACCGCCTCACTCGCATAGGGTAACAGAGTGGCATGCTTCTATGATGCACAAACACGTTAATTTGCTCAACGTATCTTTATACTTTGCCCTACCATGTCGGCCAGTTGTCTATGACTATGCATCTCATCGTTAACTCCATCCAATGCTAAAGTATTGAACTGGGGATATGAGTCAATTGCCTCAGCCTACTACACTCGCAGATCGCCTCTGGCCCTTGCCACTGCCGCCTCGTAAAGTACAAACATCATCGGTTGAAATCCCTGTTGAACACAGTGTCTAGTACCCACAGGTGAGCCATCAATCTCTGCAACCACACACCGGTTAATTGAGTGGTGAAATCAATGTTAGTTTGTAGTGTGATTTGAGTTTAATTTACCAGTGTATTAAATTGTTAATTGATTATTTTGTTTTTGTTTGTGACTTTCTTCTGACTTCATCAATATTGTGGTGTAGTAGGTAATAATTTCGTTGTCTAGTGATTAAGACATGTTTGTGATTATTTATGTCGTTGTTAATGTTATGTTAGAGTCTGTATTACGATTAATTATAATTATATATAAATATGTAATATATATTTTATTTAATTATTTTGTTAAATTAATATTATATTATATATTTGTTTAAAATCTAATTAAATTTATATTAGTTTTTATTTTTAATTATTCGAACTGCCCCGTTGTCCATTGTTATTGATCATTAAACATACTTTTGTTTATAGTGTGATAGCTGACAAATCGAAGAAAGATCTAGCTTGAAAATATAAGATTGAAATAAAAAAAGATAAAAAATATATAAATATATTTGAGGTATAAATTTTGTAAAAAGAAACAAAAGAGAGAGTGTAAGACTAAAATATTTTTTATAAAGGTTTGGAGAATTTTTATTTTTAGTATATTAATATTTTAACGTAAATTTATTGTTTAAAAGGTTGAGGTGCCTAGCTCGGTCGTGCGAGGAACGTCCATATATTCGTATGGCGCTTTGGCCAATGCCATTTACTGTATCATGTAGTTTTAAACCTTGTTTCGTGAGGCTAATTGAGTTGTCGGTGTACAGGAGTTTCTTAAGGTCGTCGATAAATAAATAAATAAATAAATGTGCAGAGCATGTTTGTTGCTTGTTCTGAATTGGTTATTGTTTTGTTTGCTAGTTTAGAACTGTTGTATTCACTTTAGTCCCTTGTGCACCTTTTTGTGTTTTATTATTCTAATAAAATCTTTTATCTAAAAATAAATAAAATAAAATAGATGAATGTGTTTGGTTTTGTTGTTTTGGAAAATATGGGGTCAAAATCCTGGTACAAGATTTACAATTCCCAAATATTGTTTATGTCGGAAGCAAAAACATTTGTGCTCCAACTGAGAGGTTTTCATTACAGTGATTTATTCTTTTGAAATGCTTCATTCAAATACATCTACAGTGATCTATTTTGTGCAACTATGTGATTAAAATATTTATTTTCAGATATTCTCCATACTCTTATTATGTTTCTTTTTCATACAATCATCTTTGAATATTTGTTCAAACAGATTTGTGTTGGTTCTTTGAGTAATGGATGTTTGTTTTTATTTTTGTGTTATATATATATATATATATATATATATATATATTAGGGAGTCTGTTTGGATGAGAGTAGTCAGTGGAATGATGGGCTACTGTTTAATGAGAGAACAGGTATTAGCTCTATTATAGAATAATTTTTTATTTTTCTTTTGTTGTTGGTCTCCTATTATAGAAGTATATCAAAACAGCAGACACAAAATGTTCAAATAATAGTTCCATTTGCTTGTACCTCTTTATATAATCATTAGGTTTTGCTCAGTTCCACATAGAGCAGGCTGAAAGGCATCTGCAGAGGACACCGCCATGCTGCTGAATCCTGATTCCCAAGTAAAAACAACCTATAAAGTTGGAAATAAGGTATTTAATGGCTAAAAATATCTTCCTCTGAAATTATTAAAGGGATTTTCAATGTTTCAGTGATAGAAATTATTTAATTCGTCATACTTGAAGTCTTAAACTCTAATCAGTGTTAGCGTGGTTTATAAGTGGGTACAAGAATCCATTCCTAACTGTAAATCAAGTTCCCCTTCCAGTACACAGGTAGATCCAAGGAAAAACTAGGGTACAAATAGATACTTGAAAAGTATGGAGATTCAGAGAATTGGTTGAAGTCCCAACTGAAGACTGAACCAGAGAGAAGGAGGCTTTAAGTAGCCCCATAACAAGAAACCCCTACAGCATGAACTCTTTCCTGGACAGCAAGTGGTGCATGTTGTAAAAGGGGGCACTCTGATCCTCCCAGGCAGCAGTGCAGCAAACTGAGCCAAGCTCTCATCTATCATGTTGTCTCCTTTCTGTGTTGAGGCGTGGAGATGGCCTCTGTATTTATACAAATGTGATGGAATTGCAACCTAAATACTTCTCTCTCTTGTTGCATCATTAGCGCGAAGTGGCATGAAAGAATTTCCCCCCCGTACAATCCTCAAAACATTTGAAACTTGCCTTTGGATGCAAAAGATTAAAAGATGGTGAAAGCCTTAATAATGATAATATTTTAATATTTCAAGCTACTTAACTCTACATCATTGATTCAATATTGTTGTATTAGGTATTTTAATCAATTCAAAAGAAAGCTAATTTGAAATATCAATTATACTTAGATGAAAGAAATAAGTTTGGTTTCTCAATGGAATCTCTAATTGATTTCCTTTGCAAATAAATATATCATTTAAAAAAATCTGCTTTCCTTGTCTTTATTTTTTAAAATTTGCTTGTCCTTATTTCTCTCGACAATTTCTCAGCCCCAGAAGTTTACCCAATATCTCTCTCTCTCTGTTTAGTTTAATCTTCTCTTTATCTTCCATACTCTCTCCAATGATATCTGATATCTTCTATCCTGAAACAATAAACCCAACCATTTTGATGCCCTGATTTTGGTTTATGTTCATTTGATCACTCTGGTACCTATCAATTAATCTAACATATATTGATGTTTATTTTGAAGTGCCCAAGTCATATCGATGTAAGACGCTTTTAGTGTAGAAAATAAGCTAGTACGTGTTGAATTGCAATAAATCTTTTAAATATTGCATATATGTTTAGGATTCTCCTGGCTGTAGTTTTGATGAAAACTTGTTCAAGGGCAGTATGGTGCTTCTTATTTTCAGATACTTTGTTGGGTTGAAAGGACAAAAATTCAGCATTCAGTATGAGACCTCATTTTCTGGTATTCCTTAATCTTAAGTCTTTGGTGTTTTCTTTATTTGACTTATTGGCATTAAGGCTGTACTTTGATCTTAATATTTCATATCAAAAAACACTGGAATTCAGGCATACTTTTAAGTGGGTTGGATGCTTTTTACCCCATTTAATCTTCAATAATAACATATTTACTTTACTACTTCTGCATCCTCCCAAATTGAAAAATATTAGGACCATTTGTTGTGTTTTAAGAAAAACAGGAAAGCATCCAATGTCTTTCAATTTCTGGTTTTTGAAACTGCTTTTCAAAAAACAAAAACCTCAGGAGAAGAGTATCAGACTCTCCTGCACTCAATTTCTTAGAACTTTGCTTTGAGATTTGGACATAGTATATTCCGTCTCTGAATGATGATTGGGGTTGATCCTCTCTTGAATGTAAATTTGAGATTGATCCACTTGTTACTGAAATTTTGAGTGAGCATGTGTGAGATCTACCATTGCACGTACTTGAGAACAGAGTCTAACTTCTTGAAAAAATGACAGTAGTTGAGCATACGGTTCCCCTTTTTTGTTAATGCAGGCTTGAAAACTAGTCTTCTCTCCTCAAATGCAATTGTAACTCTTCTTTGTGATTTCTGTTTGTTTGTTTGCTTGTGGTTTTATTTTATTGGAACTTTCCCTTGACTCTGTTCTCATACATATCTAAAAATCTTGACTCAGGATTTATTGATCCTGTGGGAAACTCATAAACTGTGGATAGACGAGAGCAGGTTTGTTGTGTTTTATACAGTTGTCACCATTTTTCTTAAAATGGCTGATCTCACTCTTCATTCACTAAGTGAAAATGGATTTAAGGACAGAATAGCACCCAAGCAAGAAGAAAGCGAGAAATAGAAGGTAGTGCTGATTTTGCAGTAACCTACTGTTCAGGATGCACATATATGATTTATTGAGTGTGTGTAAGCCTGTAAGAGTTTGAAAATAATTATCTTTGTCTATATCCGTGTAGGTGCTTGGAAGCGTCTAAAATTGATCTTCAAAGGGTCAAATATTAGACAACAGCTTTTGTCATGGATATTTTGAATTATTTATTGATGACATATTAACATCTAGCCTCAAGAATTATAATAAAATTGATGCTTAGGTATAATAATATATTTAAAAATAAAATTCTAGGTTTTGAATTTATTATTCAAAAAATAAAATATTAGACAACAGCATTGAGTGCTAAGATATTGGTCCCTTATTGATTACATATGACCTGTACTTATCAGGGTATAATACCATATTTAAAAATAAAATTCTTGGTGCTTGAAGCATCTAGAATTTAATGTTCAAAAATAAAATATTGAACGTAACTTTTGATACTGGATATTTTTAATTTATTTATTGATAACATACTAACATGCTTGTCAGAGAGTAAATATTCTCTTGACAAGAAATATATATATATATCCTCTAGTTGCATTGATATATGCATGACTGCATTCTTGTTTTTCTTTGTGCTCAACTTGAAGCAATTTTTTAGGGGCTTTTTTATCTTATCTTTTAATCTAACCCAATGGCTTCCATATGATTCTCTTCTTGCCTTAAATTTGCTCTTTCAAAGAAGAAAAGAAAAAATTGTCCCAATGATGATTAATTCAGAATAGACCCATATTAAGTGTATTAAATGTTAACATTCTGTCTCAATCTTTAACCAGTCACATTGGCAGCGCTCCATTCTTGTGTGTGCTTATCCCATGATAATGGAAACAACTTTGTAGACCACATTTGCAGTCGCCTTGCGTAACTTGAAATTCTTCCCCTATCAACTCTTTGACTACCTGTAGAACGAATCATTGTGACTTTTTCCATGATCTCATGACATCCTAACACAGTAATTACTTCTCTGTGGATAAAAGTTTCATTTGGTCCAGCATCCTTTTTATTCTACAGTCCTAGGACACTCTTCATTCATATTTTCAATTCCAATAAAATTATGATTGGTTTTCATTAATATGGATCATAACAATCCATTTTCCGATGTATGGCTCCCGTCAAGAATGTTTGTCAAAGTAATTACAGAAGCCCAGATCTTTATCCTGTATACCTCTATTTGCTTGTTGCTCTCTAATCTTATTACTTAGGAAATTTTGAATTACTATTTTTAGCCTTTCCCCTCTAGGTTCTTTTTGGCTGTCTTTGGTGCCCAGCTTGCTACATAGCTCTTTATGATGCTAGAACTATAGGATCTCATAATGTTTTCATTTGTAAAGAAGGATCTCTGCATTACTGTTACTATTAATTCTGTTTGTTTTGTATTAAGGTTGAATAAAGTACTTTTAGTCTCTCTTACATTTGCAACTGCTACTCATGCAGGTTCGTCTCCTGAAAAAAGAGTTGTATGGGAGTCAAATTGGAGAGCTTTTATAGTCTTCCCTATCACCTGATTGAATTTGTAGTCGATACTAATGATTATTCCAGTGCAGATTCGTTACTTTTTGGTTTTGAATAAATAGGTAGATCTCACATATGTGCAGCAGTTTTCAGTCATACCCCAATTTATATTTTAAGTTCTCATTTAAACCTCTGAATTTGTTTATTAATATTATATACTGTTCAAGAGAACAACTAGGACGTTGAAAATTACTTTATTTACAATATTAAGAAAAAGCTTTATGTGGCGGCAAAAGTGATTATCAGTCTAAGATATAATGATCTTGTCTCTGTACTTCCAACTCGAGTTAGAGTGCTGGCGTGGCCCATAAATCAGTTCAAGAGATGCTCAAATTACATTCAGCACCTTTGCAAGGATGGGAAGTGGCATGGCGGGAAGCCATCCTATTCCATCTCGTGTAGCTTTTGCAGAAGGGAGGCTTTACGGACAACAAGCTTGCCAGCAGGTCAGGAGCTATACAACATTTTAACTTTTTCAGTCAAAGATTATTCTAAATTTAGAGAAAAATGTATGAGTCCTTTTGCATAATTATGCAGGAATTCATATATTAGTAAACTCTTCCACAACATTATCCATGTTTTTTCTGGGATATAAGTATAACAGTAGAGATGTAAGTAGTAACTCAAATTGGTCTAACATGAATAGCGAAGGAAAAATCAGTCTTCTAAGGATCAATTTCAAGATATCAATCTTACGACTGCACTGAATCACCATTCACTGATGCATCTCTGAGGAGATACATCTTGTATCAGCATCCCAATTTCTTTCTTCATATTCCACTTTGTTGGAAGTTACTCCTACACTTGGTCGTAAGCCTGCAGCTGATTTGATTACGACCTATATACCTATTTCTGACAAGTAGAAGCAGGCGAATAGGAAAAAGCTGCTCCTTTTCTATTAAATGCGTTATTCCTGGAGTTGTTTCCAAGAGCCTATCAATACAGCCTATATATTTTGCACTGTTTTTTATTCAGTTGTTTAAATTTGTTATCTTCTTTCTTTCACTTATTCTGCTCGTTTTCTGTGTCTCCTTTACAGCATATGCTGACATTGTTCTGGACCTGCAAAGGTGCGCTTAAGAAAATATTTCACCCCAAGGCAGCTACACAAACCTCGAGCCTCGTGGTGATACCCAAGCGTCAAACTGCCCAGTTAAAGAAAACAAAATTGTATGGAATCTCTTCTTAGCTGTGAAGATCTATTTCTATTAGGAGTAGATGTGAAAATCTTTTAGAAAGTACATACAAAGCTTTACTGTAATTTGGCTTTTAGTACAAATGTGGTCAATTTATATGTTTCAGGTATGACATTTGCCACACAATTGAAGCAGCCATCCAACAGGATGATCTTGGGACCTGCAGCTTCGAGCCTATCTTGCTTGATGGCGATGGGGAGGTTTAGTTTTGGCCAACCCCTGCTATATTGGCAACGTGTCAGCAAAAAGAAGAAGAAGCTGCTACAGAACTAACTAGAACTCTTGCCTCAATGTAGTAGTTGAGACTTGAAGTAATGTTTTTTTGTTTGCTTTTCCCACGGACACTTAACTCATTTAACAACTAGCGTCGGCATAATCTAAACGCCTGTAGGACTTGTGTTACTGCACAAATTGTGTCCACAATTTCCCTTTATAAAGCATTTTTAGTTATTAAAAGGTTGTTTTGAAGAGAAAATAAGCGCTCGTCATTTTCTCTCTCTTACATCCCTTCCAGTATTGTGTTACACCTTGGTATAATTTTATAAGGTAAGGATATTTTTACCCTCCTTCTATAGTAGCTATTCACAATCAGCGTTGAGACTCTTAAGAACACTTGTTTACTTGGATTTTTTTTAATCATCTTGAAGAGGGCTTGAGTGAGCCAGACATGGAACACTAGATATATACGCAACCATGATGGTAGCTAAGACTTGAATATTCTCCATATGTTTTGCTAATACAAGTTTTACCTTAGCTAATTGACCTTTCAACATCCTAAGTGACATGATCCATATCATCTCATTATGGATGTAATAATCCAAAATACTAGTAACTCGATATTATTTTTGAAACCACATGGGCTTTCAGATCATGTTGTGATAGGAGAGTGGTATCCAAGCCGTGTCTATATGGTGCTGCTTTGTTCCCTCCCATTATTGTTGGGATTATGTACTTGAACTACCTCACATTGGAAACCTCCAAGAGAAATGGTTGAGTTAGGTTTTCTGCCACTCAATGTCTTTCATTTTAAAATAAACATCAGCTCTGACTGCTGTATCATGGAGCTAAATTTTTACAATTTTATCATGGAGCTAAAATTTTTACAATTTTTCTACTTTCCTGAAGGATTCGTAAGGTTTAGCCTCTCGCCAGCATTGGATCAGACACTATTGACCCTAAAATTCTTGTGAAACACATATACGAGCAATAGAAAATGAGAAAATGTGCTTTTTATATTTATTAATAGGTAGCTTTATAGGAATTGAAATTATCTTGTAAAGGCGATTAAAAATACTTGGGTTGTGAACAATAGGTGAACGAAATATAGCCCCCCAGAAACGTAGCAGATGCCAGTCTAACATTAAGTTTTGGGGTGTATGTGTCTTAAAAAACAAATCATACAGTTCAGTAGCGGATAATATTAGATTACGGGGACTTGTGTTCCTTCTGAATGATATTAAAGTCGAAGATCGAATCGGTGTTGAACCTCTTAAGGAAGTAGATTGTGAGTGTTGAGCAGCTTAGTTCGCAAGGTTTAGCCTCTCGTATCGTTGGATCAAACACCATTGACCACAAAATTCTTGTAGAAACACATATCACGGCAATAAAAAATGAGAAAATGTGTTTTTTATATTTATTAATAGGTAACTTTATAGGAATTGAAATTATACTTGTAAGATGATTCATCTAACACGATTGTATATTAATACGATGAACGAGCGTACTTCTTAAGAAACATGTAAATATTAATCTAACATAACATGTTTTGGGGTATGTGTGTCTTAAAAAACAAATCACCATGGGCTGGTAAAGCGGATAATATTAGATGACGGGCTAGAGGCTGTTACAAATGATATTAAAGTCGAGATCGAATGGGGTATTGAACCCTCTTAAGGGAAGTAGATTGAGAGTAGTTGAAAAGCGACTTCGATCATTTCATCGGTTGAGGTGGTGAGCGAAACATATCTTTTAAAAAAGAAAGGCGTAAATATCGTTCTAACGTAGAGCGTTTTGAGACTATGCCTTCGAAAACAAATTTATGCGGGCTAAATCCAAAGAAGATAGTTGAGTTATGGGCGCTTGGCGGTTATAATCTATAAAGCACCAATTTTGGAGCTATTTTGTATCTGCATTGAGTCGTTACTTATGTCCATGTATAATTACATTATAGCTGTACATACATTTCTTTATGCAAGATTTACAAGCTAATACAAGTCTAAAATCGAAGCCCTGCGGATTTGCATAATGCTCTATGTTTTTAATAATCTTGAATGTTGAAATTCTGGATTTATGGGACCTAAACCTCTTTAACCGGAATTTCTCTTATATCCTTCATTAAGGTACTTATAGGAAATGTGGAGGGCGATCCCCAATGCGAGTTTGGCCATTTTGGAAGGCCGTGTGCTCGATTGGATAACCGAAGTGGAGTTTATAATTAAGCGCGTCGTTTGATTGTAGAAACACAGTTATAAGTGTGATTTGTTTGATGGAAATGGACATGCCCATTAGAAATTGGGCGTCACACTTTTCACGTGAGTGGTTCTTTAGGAGGGTATCTGACGATCAGGCGCGACCTAGATTCAATACCACTCTCGTGTCTTGATCTGTGGGCCTGACATGAGGGCAGGTCCATGTATCCAGGAAAAGAGGTACAATACAAGGCCACCGATCCATGGGTTTGACAGCAAGTCTTTATCATTATAAATAACTAGATGAAAGGAACAACTTCCATGTAATAAGACTTTTATGTTAGAACATGATGATGATACAACAAAAATCCATTTGTAATGCATGTATTTCACACGAGTTAAAAGAAACAAAAGGCCTATAAAAGCTATTCTTTTTATTTATTTAAAGAAACAAGAGAAATTGAATTATATATATATATATATTATATAAAAGGATGAAGAAATGCAGGATATATAAAGTTTTGCACACGGAGAGAGAGGTACAATTTCCATATTCAACTGCAGTAAGGATAGATACCGGAAGAAAAGAAGGAACCATCTAACATATCTACCAACAGGGACACAACTCTTAAAAAAAACGACTTCAAACTCTTTTGCTACCTGGCTGTCTTGCCTTCCTCCCATCCTCTTTGTTGCCCTTATATCATGTGATGTACAGCAGTGCTGCTCCCTCTTTATATCATCTTTCTCGCTTTGACGTCATTTACTCGTATAATGTTGATGGATTGTGACGATGTCAAGTCCTTACCAGCTTCACAACCGATTCAACGTGCCTTTCAGCGTATTCAGCTCCCGGAGCCTGAAATTCGAAGTTATGTTACTTCTTCATCACCACCTCTGATATAATTGGATTATAATATATACATATATATGTATTACACGCATACAGCTAGTGGTTATTTGTAGGATTTTAAAAAATGCAACTGCCCTTACACTTTTGCTCGCCGCTTAGCCTGCTCTGCGATCTCAGAGTTCGCGGTAACTGGTCTTGTCCGGAGAACGGGTTATTAGTCTTGGTGGTTGAAGGCCATGGAGAGTCTCTGGGCGGTAGCCCACTGTGCCTCTCTCTCTTCTCTTCATAGTCCTTCTTAGTTGTGAAAGCGGTCTGGTACCAGAATAAAGACCCAAAAGTTAGAATTACAATTTAGAGGCGCCAACAAGATAAAATGCCACAGCTGGAAAACTACCATTAAACGCCCGCCTTGTTCTCCAATAAATTATCATGCCTTTCCACTCTGAACATAGCGGATTGCGAATTTGATAACGTCAAGTGGAACATAGGTTACTATGCTATACAGCCAGACGACTCCAGCCCAGCCCACCCGAATCCTTTAATCTTTGCAAAACTCCAGTCGGCATGGACGGCAATTATAGTAACTACCTGTAAATTAGAGAACGGTACTATCGGCATGTTTAAACCATAAATGCGGTATATGGTTAAAAGTAGAGTGAGAGAGTGTGTGTGTGTGTAGGGTCATACCAGCTGAGCAACTAAAGAATGCACCCATTAAAAGTAGTCCGGGGCGCTCGACGAAGGACCAACTGCGAGACCTCCGTCACAAAAATTAGAGCCTGGCTTATAATACTGACTTGTAAGTACAAGGCAGCCATCATTTCAGTGGGGCTATTCCTCAATGATTTTACACCGAACTTATCATGTATTTTTGAAAAAGAGGTAATGCATATGAACATTTTGAAACGTGTATTTGAAATGAAAAATATAATTTCATACATACCGAAGAAAGTACGTATCGTTCGTTGCCCAGAAAAGATTACTGTCATCAGTGCCAGTAACCTCCAAGCACAATGCCAGTAGAATATCTCTTTCAGCTTCCAGCTGCTGGAACCGGAGAAGGCTTCACCCTATCTTTAGAGATAGTCATGATGGTTCCTGCGTATAATGGAACATGAAATCAGACATTGTTTCCATCGGAGCTTTACTGAAACAAGTGTTTAAATGTAGTTATGAGATCTCACCGTCATTTAGGATGGCAATAATCAAAACCATGAAGGGCAAAATCGAACTTCCATATCAGCGCGATAAACATAAAACCAAACTGCAAATTTGACACGGAAAATAAATTAATTAATCACGAAGCTTAACTACCATAAATGCAATCAAGGAATCCCTAGTGAATTTGTACACTTACAACAATACGAATGGTGATTGAAACTGCATAGATCTGCACAAGATAAAAGAATAAAGACAAAATGAGGGTGAATTAAAAGATTCTGGACTCCATGGCACTATGTGGGCAGAAATGGAAAACAACAGATGCAACTAACAGTGTAGTTCTTCATTCGTTGGAAAATTGCTCTGCTGGTGAGTACTGCACTTATGATGACACTTAAACCAGGCTCAGTGAGCACAATGTCAGAAGCGCCTCTGGCTGCATCAGTGGCGTCAGCAACAGCAATACCAATATCTGCTTTCTTCAAAGCAGGGGCATCGTTGACACCATCTCCCGTCATTCCACATATATGTTTCCTCTCTTTTAATTTCTTCACTATTTCATATTTGTGTTCTGAATATGCAAAGTGTGTTAATACGATGACGTACGGCAGTTCAACATCGCATGACATTTTGCTTAAGATATAATTGAAATAAGAAATATTCTAAAGGAAAGAGCTAAATCGGACTCCAGCAGCGGTGAGACGCGAGTGGGAGGTAAATTATAATATATAAATTTTAGAAAAAAAAGTTAAAATAATAACTGAATTGCTAAAAGATGTAATTGATTAATGTGAATGTTATCCGCTCATCAAATTTAGGCATGGTATAACAAAATAAAAAACTAAAATATATTTTCTGATATTTAAAACATAAAAGATACCTGGGAAAACTCCGGCAGACCGTCTACTTTTTCAATCAACTCATCCACGGGAAGAACGCAATAGATGCATCCTTATTGTTTTTTAGTAATGAAGAAGAGGGATACATATTTGTTCCCATTCCAAGCCTCCATGATCTCCTTGCCGATAGCAGCTGATCCCCTAGAAAATTTTTAAAAAAAAGAATAGCAATAAATTAGAATAGTAAAAAAATTGGGAAAATAGTAACATTTCTCAGGTGAAAAGTATTACCAGTAATCATTTTAACATTTACACCAAGATTGAGAGACTCTCCTTATTATACTGCACTATCATGCCTAGGAGGATCAAACAGAGGCAGCAAACCGACAAATTGCCAGGGTGCTCCTGCACTATCTTTGCTTTTCTCTGGTACCTTCCTGCATAAATCCCAAAAATGATAAAGGATAAGTATGTTCTTCAACCTAAAGTAACACAATTACAGCAGTGACAGATTCAAGGACCTGTCTAGCAACAGCCAACGATCGAGTCCACGTTCGGCAAATTTATCAATAACAGCATGAACTTTCCTCTTAACGTCCTCCTTACAGTTGCAGAGGGATATTATCTGTATCATAATAGTAAGTGAATCTCATGAAGTCTTAATATTTTTATGTGAGAGAAAGCTCCAAAAACCTTGCGAAGTACATGAGAACAAAACATACTTGCTCAGGGCCCCTTTGCTAGCACGATGCCAGCGTCCATCAGAATCAATGTAGGTTAAAGCAGTCCTCTTATCCACAGGGTTAAGGAAGGAAATGAACCTCACAGGATGCCAGCACGGGCCTGCAAAAAATACAAAATTTATCAGCATGAAACTAATTGATGATATAAATGTATATACACACACAAAGAGACCAAATTCAATTGCTAGAAATGGTACCTCTTTTGGATCTGCAAGCATTCCAACAATCGCAGCATCAATAGCATCCTGGTTTTTCAGTCCTGAAGCCCTCACAGCTAGCAGCATAACATGCTCCCTTCCTCAACACCCTTAGTAAACACTTCAATCAGGGTTCTATCAACACTCGCTTGTTCCTGTCAGTGTTCCTGTCTTGTCACTACAGAGAACATCCATTCCTGCCATCTCCTCGATGGCAGTCATCCTCTTTGTTATGGCACCCTGCTCAGACAGCCTGTGAGACCAATGGCCATAGTGACAGACAAAACAGTAGGCATGGCTATAGGAATCCTCCAATCAATAGAACCAACAAATTGTCAATTCCATCCCTGTACTTGCGCTTCTGTATCGGGTACATAACTATAATCTCAACAAGCATTCCAACAGCTATAGAGCATATGCAGAAGTTACCAATGGCAGTGAGGACTTTCTGAAATGACCCAACTTGGTGGTGCTGTCCACAAAATGAGCAGCCTTACCGAAGAAGGTGCTGTTGAGACCAGTGGCAATAACAACTGCTTCAATCTCACCTTGCTTGCAGGTAGAACCAGAAAACACTTCATCCGAAGGGTTCTTGGTGACAGGAAGCGATTCTCCTGTGAGAGCAGATTGATCAACCTTCAGGAGGATCACCCTCGAGAAGACGAGCATCAGCCGGATATGATGTCTCCCAGTTTAATGCTGATTATGTCTCCAGGAACGAGGATTGCTGCTTCCTGCTCACTCCACCGGCCGTCTCTAAGAACCTACAAGTTTTTAACCAGGGAAAGCATCCTTGAAAAATAAGCACAACAAAGGTGAGACCCATATAAAGGAATCAAGGTTTAAGGGATCGCTTGTACCTTTGTTTTAGGTGCAAGACCAGCCATAAGGGCTGCTGCGGCGTTGCCGGCATTGTTTTCTTCAATGAAACTGATGGTGGAGTTGATGACTAGCAAGACAATGATACCAGCAAAATCCTGCCAGTCGGGAGGCCTGCCATCTCCATTGGCCAAGGCAATAGCCATCAGAGCAGCAGCTTCCATGACCCACGACAAGGGGTTCCACATAAAAGCCCAGAAACTTCCAAGAGTTTGCTTTCCTGTGGGAGACAGCAGATAGTCATTGTATTATCAAGTGGTCGACTCAACACCAGAATATTGAGTTTGAGGGTAAGACGATGAGAATGACAATATGGTTGGAGATCGAATAGAGATGAAGAAGGGACTGACCTTTTTCTCTTCCAGTTTGTTGGGCCCAAAAATTTGGAGTCGGTTGGCTCCTTCTTCGCCCGACAGACCATCCCTTGAACATTTTAGCTGCTCAAACACTTCCTCTGTGGGAATTTTTTCCTACAAACAAGCAAACAATGTTTTCACGTAACCAAATATGAATGAACTAATTGCTTTCAAGGTCTATCACTGCATTAATGTATTTCACTTGCGATATAAAACTAAACGAGCCCCGATTATTAATGAGGGTCTTCTTCCTCTCAGAAATCCATTGATTATGTTCCACCAAGATCAAAGCAAGAAGGGCATATCTAATCTCTAGTTCACGATGCTCAAAATCAAATGGTTAGACTCATGATAAGAGTCTTTTGGAGGAGCAACGACTATTTTAGCAAAAGCAAAAATTATGAAACAATTGCCTGGCCTTTCGATTACACACATTTATTTGAGTGCAGCCAATTCAAGGTCTCTATTATTATTATTATTATTTGTTCATTTATTTCTTTAAATTTTAAAAAGTCGCTTATTCACGCAGTTCAGGCGATGCCAACCATATACGACTCGTGGTCGTCAGGCATAGGTCATCAAAAAAAGTGAATAATAATTTAAAGTATAAATAATTTTAAAAGAGGGAAAACACGGGCTTGGACAACGCCCGGCACATGAAAGAACAGGGAAGCGGCCTTCTGATTCCAAAGAATTATGATAATTTATCACAGGACCACCCTATTCACAAGACATGACAGCCCGGATACAACAACACCTTACATATTCTATTTCATTTTTTTTCTTCAAATAAAATTTTATATATATATAATCATCATACATCTAATTTAAGGCGGGCCTTGACTCGAGGCTGCCATCCGTTTCAACAAGGCCAGTCCCGTCGAGAAAAACTGATTTTAAATAATCTAATTATTTTCATTTTTTCCCCAGAATGACCTTCCCACGCGTGAATCACGGACGGCCGACCCACGTCACTTACCTACACACTTACTATTTTGCCCCTACAAATAGCCAATAACTTATAATAATAAAAATAATAATAACAATTAAACCAGTCCTAAGTACCACGGACGCAGATCCCTTTCCACGTCCCCCCAAAAAACTGTAAAACAATCGAGCGAAGCAGCAACGCAGAGTCAATGGCAACAGAGAGATGGGGAGAGAGTGGGGGACAGTTTTGGAGTATATTGATTATTTTATATCTAAAAAATAATTTAAAAAGAGAAGAAGAAAGAAAAAAAAACAAGACATTTTGTTTATTCCGTTTCCATTGAAAATTCGAAACATACAAAATTACAAATAATTTTAAATAAGGAGTTGTCATTCAAACAAAAAAAGAGAGAAGTGATTCCATGTGCACGGAAGCGTGAAAGTCACGACGCTCTCCCAAAGAGCACGGCTTCAGATGGAAGCTCGGCCGTCCAATCTATTAACAACATTTTAAAATGACCCAAAAAAACAATTGAGATGAAGTAATTAAGTTTTTTTCCATACAAAATAAAAATTAATATGTTGTTTAATAATATAATATTTTGAAATAAATAGCAATAATATTTTTCCTTGTAGAATTTAAATTTTTTATATTCTTTTTCTTGGAACTTAACAATACACCCAAACACTTCAAATTCGTTGAAATTTAAATTAATATAATCTGATATTTATATTTATTTATTTATTTTTAAAAGAATACGGCTCTCTATGTGTGGTTGTGTGAGAAGAGAAATGAAAAGCAGAGGCCAGATTTTGAAGGCCGAGATCACGGAGGCCAAGTCGGTGCGGTGATCAGACTTCAGAACCCAACTAACCGTGACAGGGGGGAAGAAATGAGCTACAGAGAGAGACGCTTCGTTGAAAACCAACGGACCGTAACAATAAAAAACCGATGCAGATCACTGAGCAACGTACAGAAAGCGAATAAGCATGTTTCTGAGGCCTTTTCATGGCATTAATCAAGAAAAACAAACAGCGATTGCGAATCGAACAACATAGAATTTTAAATTTAAAATTATAAAAAAAAAAAGATTGCGATCATAGCATAAGTCCAAAGATTCATAAGCACGATCATGATTTTCACAGCATTAATCAGCAACGAAATTTAAAAAAAAAAAAAGCTAAATCGGAACTAATTGCGATTCAAGCATTAATCCATAGATTCGCGAAGAGAACAAAAAAAAATTATACCAAATCGACCGTCTCGTTCTTGATCTCCTCGAGACTCATGCCCTTATCGCCCATCTTCGATCGCAGCTGCGAGGGAGCGAGGGAGCAATCGACACCAAAAACACAACCCCTAGAACACCAACACAAACACCATAACAGAAACGAATCGATTCGCAGAGAAACAGAAAGACAGAGAGAGAGAGAGATTGAGGATGTTGAATCTACCCTCTCTCTTTGAGGGGCCTCGGTGTTCTTGATTTATAGAGAGCGAGGTACAAAGGAACGTCGCTTGGAGGTGTGTCTACGCCTCTGGGCGCGGTTTTATATACACCCCCGCCCAGTTAGGATTAGTAAGCACCAGCACCGCAGCGCACAGGGCAGCGCAGATTAACTTTTATTTATTTATTTATTTATTTATTTATTTGCTGTTTCGGCGGTTGTGGGGTCCACTTATCTGACTACGGTAAATTTCATGTACTGCGTTGACCTTACCCACGCGCGGTGTGTGGGCGTGGCATGTCGTAAAGCAATCGGGATGCGAACCAATTACCCTTTTCATAAATATCACATAAATAAAATTTGTTAAAATATACTTAGCCAATGCCTATTTCTCTTTTTCAACCCTAATATTATTATTTATTAACAATAATAAATAATTTGTATTATTATCTATTATTTTATATTTTTTTATGAATTGTTATTATTTATTTCTGGATGCGAGTTACGTGCGTAGATGGCCAAGATGGTTTCATGATTCGCGTCCCAAGACTGACACGATATGGCATTATTAAAATTATTATAACATTTTAGAGAATTGAAGTCAAATATTCGTGATATATTAATTCAACGGATTGTTTAATTATAAAATAAAATTTCCGAAAAGAATACTGCAGCGCAAAACTGTTTATGTGTACAGTATTCCGGTGCCGGCTATGTAGTTTTTTTTTTTTTTTTTTTTTTAACATTTCTTAATTAAAAACATACCCGTTGGGTATGTTTCACATCCAGGATGTTATTTGATTTGGATATAAAGCTGAGTAATTCTTTTTAAAAAAATGCACTCCATTCGATGCCCGGATATGGATGATCCCGACCGATAAAATTACATGATTTTTAAAACGAACTGAATTGAATCATATAAATTAAAATTACATAATTTTTAAAATTAATTTAATTTATTTGATTTAAAATTTTAAAAAATTAATATATTATGCTTGATTTATGATTTATGATTCAATCAATTTGAAACATAATCGAGATCGAATGTAATATAATACATATTCATTTGTATTTCTTCTTATCTAGATAACTCACAAATGTAATCAAATTCTTATGAGTTTAGATTCTTTCCTAAAATTATATCATAAAATTAATGTTAATATATATGTACAAACATTAGTGAACACATAAGAGTGTTAATGATGGACATATTGATCCTTATTGATATTATATACATTTGCATAGTATCTCGGTTAATGTATTTTATAAGGTTATTAGTCAGTCATTTATTACTATGGTGATTCTTCATTGAGCGTTAATCTTTGGTCAAAAACCGATGAACCAAATGAAAAATTGATGATTTTTCACTTTTGTTGGTCGATTTTGATTTATTATTTTTCAAACCAAAAGTCTTAGATTATGTTTAACAATACTACACAATCCGATCAAGATCAGGCGATTTTCACCCTAACCATCAAGATAAACTTTATAATTGTTGGTGCAATTTCACATAACCAAAACAAAAATAGTATGAGGGCAGTTGGATTTCTTGATTAATTATGTATGTTTAGATTATCTATTTTTGTTTTTTATTTCAAAAAAAATAGTAATTATTTTCTAATAAAATTTAAAAACCACAAATGATCGTTTTCATTTTATGAGTTACCTAAAATGTAAACAATTTTTATTGTTTTTCAGTTTTAATTTTCAAATTTTTAACCCAAAAACAACAACCATATTTTAATAATGAAAACATAAAACAAGACAATGAAACATGACATCAGTATTGAAAAGGCTTTGTTTAATTATAAAGAAAGAAATAAAATGATTACATTAATGAACTATTACTGGATCGTGATTAAGTATGGTATGTTTCGTTATTTTATTTTTTGTTTTTATTTTAAAAAAAATTGATAATAAAAAATATCTTACGATGGATTAATTAAATCAATAATTTATTTAACTTTTAGTTAAATGATTCCAAATTTGATAAGCAAATTTCTTAAGTTAAATATTATTTTAAAAATAAATGAAAATTTCCCTAAACTTAATTTCCTTCTGTTTTTGCCTTTCACTAGCTATTTCTTTTATTATTTTCTCTTTGAATTTCTTCATCTCTCAGTTTTCCCCTCTCCTCTATTCCCTATCTCATATACAACACCAGCTCTCGCCAGCATACGGTGGTCAAAGAGCATAGGTTGGTCCGTTGGTGCACAAATGAAGCACCAATAAGTATAAAAATGGGCGAGAGGGTGGCAGGGTGGCTGGAGTGCAGCCATATTGTCACATCTACCACTCTCATTTTTTGTTGTCGGCACACCATTAAAGCTCACAAATTATTATTCAAACTTCAATTGATAACTTTTAATCTCATATGAGAGAGAGAGAGAGAGAGAGAGAGAGAGAGAGAGAGAGAGAGAGAGAGAGAGAGAGAGAGAGAGAGAGAGAGAGAGAGAGAGAGAGAGAGAGAGAGTCATAAGAATCGATTAGGATTTTAAATTTTGTCCAGAGAGAAAGAGAGAGAGTAATAAGAATCGATTTTGTCCACCCACCCATCTTGTCAATTATAAGATTTTGTTATGTTTCACTATAATTTGATCCTTGTGTTTGTTATTTGTTTATTGTTTTTGATCTGATCCAAGGATACCATATTAATGAATTAGTTTGACTAAAATAATTATATGTATTGATTAAAAGAAATAAAATAATCTATAGGAAGAAAAAGGTTATTTAACCTCTATATGCTTTACGAAACATGAATTAATCCGATAATTCGATTACTTTCTGATGAAATCCGCAGGTAGTTTAACTTCTATATACTTCTCCTACTTCTATGTCATGATTAGAATTGGTAGAAATCACAATTTGATTAATAATTGATAGAACCCCTAGGTTTTGATGGGGAGGTTTAAGATAATTAGGTATTTGTTGTTATAGGTTAAAATTGATTGATTTTTAATTAAAATTCATTACATATTGGTATAGAGCTTGTTAATTGCTCTTATTAAGTCTAAAAAATTTATGGTTGATTTACTAATTAGTAATTATATTAAATTAATAAATTTCATAATTAAAATTTATAATTAGATTTAAATAGTTAGTAATTAGATTACATAATTAATTTTTGTAATTAAAATTTATAATTACATTTAAATAGTTAGTAATTATATTAAATAATTAAATTTTGTAATTAGATAATTAGATTAACTAACTAGATTTAGTAATTAAATTTAATAATTATATTTAAATAATAAGTGTATGATTAAAATTAAATTTAGTAATTAAAGTTATAATTATATTTAAATAATTAGTTATTAGTTTTGAATAAATAGTAATTAAATAATCATTTGTATGTTTAATTAAGCATAGTAGTTCGATTTAGTAATGTTAAATGATCATTGTTGCATGTGTAAGTAATTAGATTAGACAATTAAATTTAATAATTAGATGTAAATATTCATTGCAAGTTATAACTTTTACTTTTATTAGATTTTTGTTGCTTGGATAAATTAGGATTCACCTATAAAATTTAACCCTTTAAACCTTTTAAATCTTTAAGTCAAATTTTATAGAGGGTTAAAAAATGTAGATCCTTAGGGTAGTTTGTATCACTTAAATAAAGGATGTATACTTAAATTTAACATCTAAACATTTTTAAAGTTTAAATAATAAAAACGATCCATTTTAAAAAATAAAAAATAACATTAAAATAAAAGTTTAAAACATGTATGAAATAAAAACAATGTATATAACCAATTAGAAAAAGTAATGACTCTACTTACTACCTTTGAGAAAAAATTATCCATTATTATAAATCATTGGTCATACATTTCACCAAAAAAATCTTTTTTAGCCAAGTTAAAAAAAGGAGAAGCTCCATTTTTCTAACATAGGTATCGATTTTGGATATTATGAAGTGCTTATACTTTCCTATATGTATGTCTAACTATATGTAGAGACTTGCGTTGATTAGGCGTCTTCTTTATAGTCTCTTGAATTCTTATGTATTCATTAATCACTCCTCACTAACCTAGGTCTAACTATACCATGGTTTATAATATTAGTTATGGTAATACATTGGCTACGCCATTGTTTTGTAGCACATTGCTTTGCACTTCATTATGCTTGATCTGACTAGTTATAATACTAGATGTGTATGTTGTTGATTGGTTTTATTGAATTGATATATTGGCTTTTAGGCAATTGTGGTTTAGTGGGATGATCTTGTAGTTGATATTAGGTTGTTGTTGCTAGGTTAGTTTTTTTTTTTTTGGTGAAAAGTTATATGCTGGAAAGGATATAAACACCTGTATTTGGGTAAGCATATGAGATAGTTCATAAATGGTATTGAAAATATCTGAATATTGACATGATGTTGGTACAATCATTTTGACTGTAATTGAATTGAATTTAAAATTTAGAATATCAAATGATGATTTTAATAATTTGTGGTGTTCTTTTTAAGGAATAATAAAGTAATAATTAAAATATATATTGGCAAGGGGCGAGCATGTTTGGGGAGAAAGAGAGTATAGAACAAACAGTCCAAAAGGATCTCAAAATAATGGTATTAACTTAAAGACATTGTTAGGTTTCTTGTGCAATGGCTTTGCTAGGGTGGAGCATGTCAAGAGCATAGCAATTTAGGGAGAAAGAGGAGCATTATAAAAAATGAATCCCAAGTTATTTTTGTAGATATTAGGGCATGCTTTTCTTTGGTTTTGTATTGACTAATATTTTTTGTTCCACCAAATGCAAGAAAATGTTGAATTTATTTTTTAGAAAACTATTTCCTTCCAATCAAACAGGATCTAAGAGCATGTTTAGTAGCGTGATTTGCTTCCTGTTTTTTTTAAGCGGAAAACGCCTATAGTTTTCTTTTTTGGTGACAGGTTTTGCTTTTGGTTTTCAAAAACAAAGTGTTTTAAGTACAAGAAAAATAAAAACACATTTTTTGTGTTTTCAACTTGGGTTTTTTTTTTTTCAACCCGTGCATCCCGTTGGACGACAACGCCCCCCCTACGCATCTGCCTCCGTGCATCCCCCCCCCTCTTCTGCGCCTTTGCACACCCCCTCCTCCTACACCTCTGCGCATGCCCCCCCCCCCCGATCTCCTTGGCTATCTTTCTCCTCCCTCCTGTTCCGATCTACAACGACCGACGACCCTCAACTCACCCCCACTCCCTGCTGCGTGCGACCCCGCACACCCCCCCCCCCATGCTTTGCTCCTCCCCCGAGTAACCCTTGCGCTCTCTCTAACGTAAAAGAAAACAAAAAATACTTTTTATAAAAACACACGCACGAGAAAATATTTTAAATTTAACAAAAAAAACATACAATATTCAATATTTTCAAATGCAATTTTAAAAACATAAAACTAAAAACACACACCAAACATGCCTTAAGGGCATGTGAAAATATAGGATTGTAAATTTTAGTTTAAGCATATAGGATCCGGCTATAATGATCAAAGCATTATCCAATCCGAGTTTATTTGAATGGTATGTGGTAACTTCATAATTTTATGTAAAGTATTATGAGAATATAATTAGAAATATTGTTAAACGTTTATTTGTTTGTTCTTTTAACATTTCATTGATAAGTTTATCATTGTGCAATGAGGTGGAAAGCTAAAAACAAAGGTCGGTGTTTGTTACAAATCATTAATGCAATAAAGGAAGTATAAAATTTGTAGTAATTTGTTTAAAATTATATCAATTCTATTTTCTATGTAATCAAATTATAAATCATTTATAATTCATTAATCGGTGTTAATATCATTAGGATTAGAAAGGATGAAGGCCTTATTTGATAATTTTATTTTATTTTTTAAAATACAATTTCTTTAGAAATTATGAGCTTAAATAAATTTTGATAGTTTATAAGTGAAGTCACTCTTTTTAGTTTTCACAAATAATTATATTTCTAAAATGGAGAGAAAAATTGAAGTCCACGAAGAGAAAAACTGTTTTTGTACGAGAGAGTTGACCGATGTGTCACGACCCGAGCAGCGTGGTGCTGGCGGGACGTTTCTTAGTGGCACGATTCAGGAATGTATTCGTGCTACGTAAAGGAGAGGGGTTGGTTGAAAGCGTAGATGGTGCGCGACGGAAGGTTCCAGGCGATTCGTGGAGGAAAACGGATAGAACCCTTCGGAGTTCGGACGTGCCGACCCGGTTGAATGCGGGGGAGCACGCCGCTAGTCGAGGACTTGACGTTGAAGAAGGAATTTGGTCATCCTTACACAACCGGTCGGGAACTCGGAGCCGTTCTCTTGATGAGCCCGGTGGCGAGGGCGAAACCGGTCTACGTGCGCTTCAACCCTTAAAGGCTAAACTTAGCTGACCGTGGATAGAGAAGCTAAGTGCCGCAATGGGTTGAGAGGCGCAGGAAACCTAACCCCATGACACAAGGGAGTACGAAGGAGCGCGTCGGAGCAATCTTGGAAGCCTCCTATCCTTTGGACATTGGGCGAGTGGGCGAGCATCTTGGTAAAGGTGTTTCAACCTGCGGGGAAGCGATGTCCAAGCTGTTGACATTGGGCGAGTGGGAGGGTGTCGAGGTGACGATGCCATCGCCTGCGGGGAAGCGATGTCGACAAGCGCAACGAGGACGTTGCGAGGATTGGGTGAAGGAGAATGTCACGACCCGAGCAACGTGGTGTTGGCGGGACGTTTCTTAGTGGCACAATTCAGGAATGTATTCGTGCTACGTAAAGGAGAGGGGTTGGTTGAAAGCGTAGATGGTGCGCGAGCGGAAGGTTCCGGGAAGTTCATGGAGGAAAACGGATGGAACCCCTTCGGAGTTCGGACGTGCCGACCCGGTTGAATGCGGGGAGCACGCCGCTAGTCGAGACTTGACGTTGAAGAAGGGATTTGGCCATCCTTATACAAACTGGTCGGGAACTGGAGCCGACCGTACGAAGGGTCATGGATGATCGGTTCCGAATTATTCGAAGGATGAAGTTGTCACTAGAAGGCGGTGCAGATGCCTCACATGCGAAACGCCATATTGAGTTAGTTGATAAGTGGATCGATACTAATATTTGGACAGACTATTGAGATGCGTTATTTGGGCCAGTGATGGAATAGCAAGAGGCGCATTATATTTGGTCGCCTTGTTTTTAGTGGTAGTCCATGTCATTATACACTGAGGTTGAAATACGTTTTCGGAATCGTTATTTATTGTAATGTAGGGTGATTGTGTGTTGTAATGAATATGGAGGATTTACATACGAGGAATAATTGAAGGTGTAAACTCCAACGATTATGAAGGAATTGAACTTTCGTTGCCAACTGCTTGACAAAGTGCGAATGAAATTTAGTGGTAAAAGCATTAAAATTGACAAGATATTAGTGCGATATTCGCACTATGCCCGCCTAATGCACGAGGATACGTGCGCTTGGAGGTTATAGACGGGCGATTAGATGGTGCGATGGTTTACAAGCGTATTATGTCATTCCGGTGGATTGTTATTGCGAGTTGACATACCACGGTAATGGGTATTGCTCGGCAAATGAGAAACAGGTACCATGGATTGTTCGGTATAAGTTAGAAGACTCTAACATTCATGCGGGTGTGCATTATTGCAAGATGCTAGGGTTTTTTGCGATACGCCTCGGCTGATATGCCAGGGGGAACAGGCCCTTCGGGCCCCTTCGGTGAAGATATTGAACAAAAAATATGGGCCTCATAATATTTGTGTGTGGCATTGCCAACCATCAAAGCACGTTCCATATTTGGGCCGTGCGAGATCGTTGTCGATGGGGCATTGCGAAAGTAGACTCATGACAGGTGGGTTTGGTGAGACATCAATTGATTTGGATCAACTGTCGGGCCCTCGTCTTAGTCTCAATGGGCCTCGGCCGATTGAGGAGCCATCGGACATCTGTTCGGATATTGGGCCTCGACTAATTGAGGAGCCATCGGACATCTGTTTGGATCCCCTTTACAACGATTTTATCACTCGATGTTCATGCTTGTTGTTACCCAATTTAATAGCGTTCATGACACGAACATCACCCTTACCATCAAAGGTGATCTTATCTAAATCATGTGTAAACACCTCGACTCCACGACGATCAACTCTTGGTCGTTTTCGATACCATCGTGGCACGTACTGCACATACTTGGTTTGAGCAGTTATCCTATCACCACGACAATTACGGAAAGGTGGCCTTCGGCCAACACTACCACTGAGAAGTGACCGTCTACCGGCTGGCTGATATCGAGGCGTCCTTAAGCGTGATGGGGTCCCCATTCCATCCATCTCTAATTAAATGCTCTAACTCACGAATAGCTACACGTTTAACCCGATAATCCGGCTGATATCGAGGCATCCTTAGGCGTGATGTTATACATAACCTGAAATCTCCTGATGAGCCCAGTGGCAGGGCGAAACCAGTCTACGTGCGCTTCAACCCTTAAAGGCTAAACTTAGCGGACCGTGGATAGAGAAGCTAAGTACTGCAATGGGTTGAGAGGCGCAGGAAACCTGACCCCGTGACAGATGAGACCAATGGAAACTCACGCCACAGCTTGCGCACGCGGCGCGTGGACATATATCTGCCCCGACCATGTTTACCGGGTACCGGTTCGTGTCGGTTTCAAAAAATCAAGTTTTGGAAACAAATTTAAAATATCATACAATAATGCTGAATAGTCTCGTAAATATTACGACATTAATCATTCAATGCTCAATTTTTTTTAGTATAAAACATTATGAAGCATGAAGCATGAACTTTACTAAAGTCCGGCACCGTCAACGTTAATGGTTCAAATTTATAATACTCGACTAGTGTTAAAGATTTGGTGATAGATTTACCTTTTTACGCGTTTGGCGAAAAGTTAGTGTTAGGTTTTAAAAAGAAAACTTATTTGAGTGAGTAAAGAAGATAATTTCATATGAGAAATTTTAAATGTTGCCATGAGAAATTTAGTTATAGATAGATTATACAAACTAATTAGGTCAAAAAATACTACTAGTTAAATTGATATGAATAATTTTTTTTAACAAATTTAATATTAATTTAATAACATTACTAATACAACATAACATTATTTATGCAATATAACATTACTTTAAATTTAAAGTATCGATTTTTGTTAAGAAAAATTGTAGCCTTCTTATGAGAAGTCATATGTATAAGCGCATTGTGCAGTATACAATTTCTACCATTTAATTGACTTCAAAATATATTTTTAAACAAATATATCAATTTCTGCATTGTGCGGTGTACTTGTAATAGTTTTGTTGCCAACTCATCATGGATGCACGCATATTTGGAAGCACCAGCCCTATGTTTGGTGATAATTTATGTGAAAATAGAATTTTTCAAACTCCAATTATGTAATTAAAATACTTAAAAACAATAAATTAAACAATATACGAATGTGTACATAAATTTAATTGCATCACTGTAAAACGTGTTTTTACTATAGTGTGTAAAAATAAATAATTTCATAGAAAAATAATATATGTATCCACTAATCGATTTATGGTATTATCATGAAACAATTGTAATTTATTTATATTTTTTTTTAATAATTTAACATATTATCTCATCATTATACTTATCAATAATTACACAAATAATCGGATGCAGAATATTATTCAATTTTGTATTGGAAATTCGAAAGTCTTTAATGTGGCCATTAACGGTATGTCCGACTTCTGTTAAAAAAATGTGTAACTTTTATAATAAAAATATATATCACCTAAAAAGTAGTAAATTTAAAAAGCTTTTTTTAAGACATATCACAGTACCCTAAGCCTCACCCTACTAGGGGTGCTACCCGTCATAACGAGGGTGGGGTCTACTTATTACCGTACCCCCGCCTCCTAGGCGGATAAAAATTTTTAAAATCGTACCCCGCCCCATATGTAGGCGGGGCGGGGTACCCCATCCTATGGCGGGGTTAGCGGGGGGAGGCTTCATCCGCCCGCTCCCCGCTACCGGCTTTTATTGATCTATCTCTTAAGACAATCCTGTCTTTTAGAGACTCCACGAAATAGTTGATACGAGTAATTCGGTACTATCGGGGCGGAATCAACCTATTATCACTTTCGCCATCGCTTAGGTAGTAGATTAAATTTTAAGATTGTATCTCGTTTCATATGTAGATGGGACAAGTTATATCGTTTTTTAATGTGTTTGGAAATAAAGTTTCATTTGCTCGCATCTTGTTATCGCTTTTTATTAGATCTATTCATATCAATAATTTTGGATTAAATCAAATTTTGATATCATTTTTAATCTAAAAATTATCAAAAATAATTTAATTTTACAATAATAAATATCATTCAAAGCTATCAAAAATCATAAATAATAGTTAAATAATAATATTTAAAATATTATAAATTATAAATAAATATTATTAAAATTAAGCGGGGCGGGCGGGGGTACTTCGTTTACCTATCTTGCTCCCCGTCCCTTTGGCCAAGGCGTCAAGTTTAAAAATCGCACTCCGCTCTTGCTTGGGCGGGGTAACCCACCCCGCATAGCGAGGGCGGAGCAGATAACAGGCGGAGCAGCGGAAGCGGGTATCCGTTGCCCACCCTGTAATGACCCATGTTTTGAGATGTGTGGAGTTAGTCACTGTTTTTCCTTTTAAGTGGCAATTTTCTAGTTTTTGGGGAATTTCTACTCATGAACTTCAGCCAAATCATTTTATTTACCAAATAGGGAACTTTTGACGAAAGAGGGCAGCCTAGGGAGGCGAAATAGAGTGCACATCATATGGGGCATTATGACGTGCAAGGATATTATTGTATGCCGCCTTTTACGTGATGCAAGGAAGCTTGAGGTAGAATTTCACAGCGTTTGGGAGCTGCATGTCATATGGGGATATAACGTGCATTATGGCGTGCAGCCATATTTTTGTACCGTCACCTTGGTTTTGTTATTCTAATCATCTTTTCCCAAAGGACCATGTTGGAATTATGAGTATTTTGTCTTGTATGAATGCGGAAAGGTTGTAGCTTGTGCGATCAAAACTACGTCGTTTTGATCTTTGGGTTTCGATTAATCAAAACTACGTCGTTTTGATGTTGTGGTGTCTATATAAAGGGGTTCGGGCTTAGGTTTAAGGTTCTTTTGGTTTCTTTTGCCGTCGCAACCACCGCAGAGAGAGAGAGAGAGAGAGAGAGAGAGAGAGAGAGAGAGAGAGAGAGAACCTCCGGATCGTTGCCGTGGTGGTTCACGTGGGTGGACGATGTCTAGCGTGGAGGCAGGAGCGAGAAGGACACTTGCAAGGTAGATGTTCCGTTCTTCCTTGGACATATCCCAAGGTTATGGCCTTGTGGTAGGCAATTTGTAATCTGAATATATTATATGTAAACCCATATAGGTGTGATTTCCTATATGGATGTTGGTTTTCATGGCGTGTATGTGTTTGATATTATGCTTGTGAGGCCATGCGTATTATGTGTTTGATATTATGCCTGGTGAGGCCATGCATATTATGTGTTTGATATTATGCCTGTGAGGCCATGCATGTTATGCGATTGATGTTATGCCAGGTGTGGTTATGCCTAAAAAGTGTTTGATGTTATGCCCGTGAGGATACGTATGCTAAGTGTTTGATGTTATACCAGGTGTGGATATGTATGTTAAGTGTTTGATGTTATGTTTGAATGGCTGAAATATATGTTAAGTATTTGGTGTTATGTCAGTGAGACTGACCTGGAGCCTAAGAAGCTTGAGAGGCTGAGGCAATGTCTGTGGAGCCTAAGAAGCCTGAGAGGCTGAGGAAATGCTTGTGTACCTGAGGAGCCTGAGAGGCTGAGTTAATGTCAGTGAGACTGACAGAGGAGCCTGAGAGGCTGAGTTACTAATTGACTGAGGAGCCTTTGTGGCTGTAGCAATGGTTGTACTTGTTTTGTGACTTGTTGTGTATAGTATTGATTATGACCTATTTATAATGTAATTGCCACGACACCGCACCTGTGCACTTCTTCATGTAGATGGTAGGAGCATGGGATGGGTTGGGGAGACATGATCCCTACTAAGTTTGTGATTGCTCACCCCTCCTCTTTGTGGTGTGTTTTCTTGCATGAACTTACAGGCGTTAGGTGGGAACACCAAGGTGGGAGACAGTTCTGTTTTGTGGCTTTGTTTTATGTTATTTGTGTTATGTAATCTCGTTGAGACCTTGTAACCCTAGTGGGGGGATATTGTAATGAGGTTTGAAACATAATAAAGGCATGTGGTTTGAATTTATTAAATATATGATTTTGTCTTTCCGAATATATCTTATGAAGGTGTATGTTGTCTTGTGTGGGAAAGTTGTATCCTACCCCCTTATCCACCGCGTGGGTAAAGGGAGAGTCACAAACCGGTTTCCTCGGGTTGGAAACTCGGGGCGTGACACACCCCTACTCCCTACCATTACCATTTATTTTTTCATGCCCGCTATGTAATCCACTACATCTAGGCTCCATATCACCACTTGAGAATAAGGATTTGCCTGATACTTCATCAATAAATAAAGCCCTAACACATGACATTTGCTTCCGTAATTAAATTAATGAGCTATTACAAGTGAAGGATATTCCATAACAACCACAAGGACACCAAATGTTAATAAATCAAAAGGACTCCAAATGTGTTTCCATTCATGTCTCAAATTCTTTCATTACCGGCTCTGTTTCTTAGGGGACCAGAACTAGCCCCTTTGATTTGGAAAAAAATAAGGGGGAAGGAGGGAGGGAGGGATTTTGTTACTTGAATTTGTCTTTTTAATTAGAAAAATATGTATTTTATAGTGAAAAATTATCCTTTTGATTGAAAACTTTTGCTTCCACAAAAACAAAAATTATTCTCCGAGTCTCCTTAACACAAAAATCTAGTTCTTAGCCCCCCAAGGATGACCTTTGAGTTTTGCCCCTATTGTTTTTCCTTAATTAGTTCTTCAAATTAACGGCCTCATTTCCATTTTTTTATTTTTTTCTTCATATCGTGTTTAACTCTTTAGGCTACAAAAAGTGGTGTTGCGGTCTTGGACTCGACCATTAGCTTTGAAATGCATCCCTCAATCTTTGATCGTTTTACAATCTAACGTTGATTAACTCACAACTAACTTTAATCGTCGCATGACTCAAACAAAGGCTATCTCAAACTGCTACCCAAAAAAAAGTCTTTACTGAAGGCTAGAACAACAAGCTTATGAAGTGACCATTAGGTGAGCCTTCATGCTTCTTCACATTTTAACATGATTTGAGGTGGCATTTAATAAAGGTGTGTTAAGCTTCTTGTTGTTATTATAAGTTCTATGATTTTCCTGGCCATTTTAAACAACAACTTTGATATCTTGTAGCATGATAGTACCATTGATTGCCCCTCCTTTAGCATAGAATGTCAAAGACCTACGCTTTTTAGGCTTAGGTTACTCAACCTCGTGACTATAGTGACACATTAATTCCTAAATTTATAAACTATCTGCTTTTTACCTATTATCTACCCCATCAACTTAATTTTATAGGGACTTGATGTTATGTCACGTGATAAACCCACGCCGTAGAATCAACTCATTTATTACTTGCTTATACAATCCTAATTTTGTAGGGATGTGCCCAATAAATGCAATTATAACCATCTCCTATTTCTTTTCTTAAATATTTTATGGAAGATGTGCCAATATGAGGAACCGATATTTGTTGAGAGTTGTTTTTTGAGTTGTCCCTTTCAAACTTTGAGTTGTTATTATCTAGTGTTATTTGTTTTTCGTGGGAGTATGCAAAGACCTATTTTTTATCATGTTTATGGGCTTAATAAAGGCTTGGACAATGATGTTTTATTGGCAAATAGCGTGATTTGAGCCTAACTTGTTGCCTTTATAGAATGACAATGGTTTTTTTTATTGCGGTTCAAATCCCCTAACAAGTTGAAATCTCTGTTGAGCTTTTGTCAAGTATCTTTTATGGTGTTAAAAACCTTTATTGAGCTTCGATAAAGACAATAATGGTCTTTTGAAGACCATTGCCGAGTGGATGTGCTCTTTTGTATTTTTAAAAAACTCTATCAAACTTAAAACACCGCTACCAGGCTTTACAGTTCTATGTTTTTCTTTAAAAGCCTCTATTAACACTTTTAGGGATAATGGTATGCTTTCGAAGGTTTTTGTCGAAATTTTAAGGTCTTAAAAGCATTTATTGACTCCGCTAGGGAATAGGGATAATAGTAAACTTTTGAAATACATATCATGCTTAAAGTCCACTGTCAAACTTACGAAGCCCAAAACCTTTCGTTGTCCTGTTAAAATTATTTGTTAATTACACCTACCTTCCTTTCCCATGTTAATCCAAATCATTCTAATACCGACCCTCAAAACACATGATTGGGATAATTGAGAGCATCTTCTACGTAACATAACGTATTTCTCAAAACGGTTTCTTAAAGCTTATTCTTTATTGTTTTTCATATATATATATATATATATATGTTATAACATACGCCAAAATCTATGTCCAAATCATACAAAATAAAGTTTGACAGAATAACATTCACATAATGGATGTATTCACTTATGATTGCATATTTTTGTAATGAAAGGATAAAGTAACTCACATGGGCTTTGAATATATTAAAGAACTACATTATTAGAAGTGATAATTAAATTTATTAATATTTTTCAACTAAGTAAAAAAAAACTAAAAACCTCATAAAATATGCAATCAAATGCCACACAATTAAAAAGTAAACAAGTTCGATCACACTTATTAAAATTCGTGGAAATCTCAATGATTGCCCATTTTATTTTTTGTAATTAAATATTAGAACAAAAAAATAATAGATTTATAGATTAATTTACATTCCAAATGACAAAAAATGATAAAAATAAATGAGTTCTTCATTACTCAAAATTTTGATAATTATATAGAAATACAAATGTCGTTAAGACATTAAAAAGATTCATTTCATATTTAGATTTAATTTTTGTCAAACTAAGTAAACAAATTCCTAAAAATATTTTAAAATATAAATTCCTAAAAATATTTTAAAATGTGCAACCAAAAATTACACATTCAAAAGTAAGTTCAGAAGGCATCACAATTCACGAAAATATTATTTACCATTTGTTTTATGTTTAGAATTAAATATTGCCAAAATATCATGGAGCTTAGGGTTGGCTTTATGTTGGGTGAGACCTCATTTTCTTAAAAAAAGAATAATAAAAAATTTATATGTTTATTTTTATAAAAAAAATTTAAACAACATCAAATTTATAAATCCCTACAAGAAGTTAAAAGGCAATAATTATAGTATATATATGTGTGTGTGTGTGTGTGTGTGTGTGTGTGTGAGAGATATTTTTTTTATTAAACTTATAAATAAAATATATAAAATATTAAATTAATTTGAAACTTTAACCTTGTATTCACTATGCATAAGGGTGTTAAACAAGCCACTAACTCATCTTTTTTTCATGGACCAGGACTTATAAAATGTGACTCGTTTATATGTTGGTCAAAATGGAGTGTGACATGTGAGTCAGAGTGACCAATGGGCTAGTACTATTTTTTATTTGTTTTATTAAAAATTTACATAATGTATTCACATTTGATAAGTTGGGTCATCTTTATAGTTATTTTAAGGTCGTATTTAATCCGTTAAAATTAAGATTAATGAATTTTTTAGAGAAATAAAATATTTTAAAAAATAAACAAGCTAGCCCCTCCCGCAAACTTGTTATGTCGAACCTGATAATTATGACCCGTTTAAATGCAAGCCTGATAATTTTGTAGGCCGCACATTTAATACCCTAACTATGCGGATGGATGTAAAACTTAGGTCATCGGTTGTGAGAAAAAGTTTAAGCTCTACTTGAGGGAGGGAGAGACTTGCTCAATTAATTCAAGTTTAGAAAAAGTAATGACTAATGGTACTTAATTATTTTAAATTCCTACAAGAATTTAAAAGGCAATCATTGTAGTATATATATATATATATATATATATGTACGATATTTTTTTATTAAACTTATAAATAAAATATATAAAATATTAAATTAATTTGAAACTTTAACCTTGTATTTACTATGCATAAGGGTATTAAACAAGCCACTAACTCATCTTTTTTCACGAGCTAGACTTATAAAATATGACTCATTTATATATGAGTCAAAACAAATTGTGGCATGTGGGCTGCAGGCTAATGGGTTGATCAATGGGCTAGTGTCATCACCGATTTTCATCTTGGGCCCGTTTGGGGTGAGCTCAAACTAAACCAATGGTGAGAAATTTAGAGTCGCCACCAACCGTTTTTGGGGTACGATTGGATACCCTCTACTTTGAGTAGTTTAAAGGTGTGGTCTGCGTTATCGAGATAAGGGTTCGGGAGTTGGTTACGTGTAGGGAAGGATTAGCACCCCTACGGCGCCCTTTTTGGTATCTATTTTCAGAGGAGGAGGTTTTTTATTTTATTTGCCTCGCCACGACGGGGTTAGGTTTCCTAAAAAGCCTATAATTTTTATTTAGCTAAGTTATTTATTAAAGTCTTAAATTTCTAAAGGAAATCCTAAAAGTTTTGGGTTTTTTATTTGAAGTAGAGAATGAGATCCTAGGGGTTGGTTTTGGTTTTTGGTTTTATTTTGGAAATTGAAGTCCTAAAATATGTTTTTTTGTTACTTTCCCTTTTTTTTTGGTTTTTGGGTTAGAAAACATTTTTGGTTTTTTGTTTTGTTAAAAAAAAATGTTTTGTTTTTTTGTTTTTTGTTTTTTTTTTTTGGAAAACATATTGTTTTTTTTGTTTTTCTTTTTTTGTTTCTTTGTTTTTTTTTTTGGTTTGGAAGACATTTTGGAAAATATTTTATTGCACAATGTTTTTGTTTTTGTTTTTTTGTTTGTCTCTTTTGTTTTTGTTTGTTTGTTTTTCAATGAGACATTTTTGAACACATTTTGAAAACTTTTTTATTAAAAACGTTTTGAAAAACATTTTGTGGAAATTTTGTCGTTTTTTTTTTTGTTGTTTTTTTTTAGAATTGTCATATCAAAATACATGCATATCAAAATAGAACATGAATTGTGTGATTGTGACATACAAAAATAACATAAAGCACAAAATCACCCTCTCTCTTTTTTTTTTTCTTTTTCTTCCTCATATCTCTCCTTTTTGTCTCTTTTTTTTTCTCACTATTCTTCACATATTACATTTACAACATATACAACATATTCCTACAACTTTGAAAAAAAAAACAAATAAAAATAAATAATACAATAAACATACGACATATACCCAACAGCAAAACATATTACATCAAATATGAATATACATAAGTAAAAAAAAGTAATAAATATAGAATCGACTTTGGGGCTTCCACCCGACTTGTTTGGATCCTTGTCTGCACCGACAATCGCCTACTCGAATTACGAAATCACCGAGCTCCAATCGCGCAAATGGCAAAAATCAGTTGGGATTTTGATTTGGAGATTGTAGTGATGTGTGAGGATGAGAGAAGATGAGAAAAGAAAATTTTTGGGTTCTGGGTAAAACGTGGGAAAGGAGGATGATGTGTATTTTTTGGGATTAAGATTTTTCGTGGCTGGAATTGAGGAGAATGGGTGTAAGAAATAAGGGAATGACAGAGAATTGAATTTTGTGTTTTTTTTTTTGTTTTTATAAGGGAAACGTAAGGACAAGGTAGGATCGAAGTTGTTTTTTTGTGTTTTTTCATTTTCTGGGAAAAAGAGGGCTGGAACGAGATAAGAGGGAAAGAGGATGCAGAAAGAATGGGCGATTTTTTTTATTGCAGAATAGCAGAAAGACTGGGCGATTTTTTTTTTGTGTGTGTCAATCCTTCTCTTTTTTTTGGGGGGGGGGGGGGGGGGCTGAACTCTGTTTTTTTCTCTCTGCCGAACTCTTCTTTCGCGTGGACTAAGACCGCATTTTAAAGGAATTGGCGGATTGCATTGATTACGACATTTAATGCGTATTATTGATGCGATATTTTTATTTTCGGATTCGCTTACGTTTGGAGGGAACAACGACTTGTGCAGCTCGTGATTGTCTTTTTTAAATTTTCATTTAACACATGTGACCGACAGGCGTTGAAAAACACTTTGTCAGATGCCCAGCTCATAACAAACGTGTCCCGTGAGTAGCCAGCGAGAATGCCAGCGAGAGAGTCAGTGAAAGAAGCCAAACAATGAAGGTCAATGGATTAAAGGGGTGAAGTGCCGGCAGGGTCGAAGGTCAACGGTCAATGGGTCGAATGTCGGTGGGTCGAAGGTCAACGGTCAACGGGTCGAAGTGTCGGCATGCTTACAGGCTTCGAAGCTTCGAGTCTTCGAGGCTTCGAGTCTTCGAGGCTTCGAGTCTTCGAAGCTTCAACCTGCCGACACTTCGAGGCTACGAGTCACGTTTTTTTTCCGCAACTTTTAATTACCTTTTTACCCCCACCAAAAATGCCAAAAATGGGTGAACTTTGGGAGATTGTTTGGGAAGACCTGTATTTGCCTAAATAGATGTTTTGTAGAATTTCGCATAGTCGCTTTTCCGGGCAGTTTGACCAGGGGCATTGACCGTCTTTTGGCAAGTTTGACTTTTTCCAATGAAAATTGTTTTGGCCATAACTTCTTCGTTTTTCATCGGAATTGAGCTCAGTCAAGTGCGTTATTCTCCAAATTTCCTCCTCTATCCCCTGGTATTGGTCTTGGGGTACTTCAGGGACTTGTAGCAGCAGTTATCCATTTTGGGCTTCCCAGTTCGTGTCAATGCATCTATCTTGTGCAAATCGTATGGAATCTCTAAGGACCTGTTCAACAAGGTATATGGCATGGGCAAAAAGGTATATACAATGGGGTTAGTATGTCCAACCCGGACAAAATGAGGTCCAACAGCTAGTATTATTTTTTATTTATTTTATTAAAACTTTACATAATGCATTCACATTTGATGAGTTTCAAGGCCGGTCCCGAGATATAAAGAGCCCGAGGCGATAATTAAAATGAGGTTCTAACAGAATAAGCCGGCAGAGAAATATCCATCAGCAACCAGAAGCAGTGAGCCAGAGGGGCTTCAGGACTAGGTAGCAACCAGTAGCAACAGTTGGCGGGACGTCAAGCGTGGAGTCAGGAGAGGAAGAGAGGAGATGCGGGGTCACGGGCCAACACTGCATGGATATCGACCGTCAACCCTTGAATGCATGGTGGTCGTTCGGCTGGGCTATCGGGTACTAGGCATAGGTAGCATGCATATTAGCGTGACATTAGGTTATGCACTACGTACTTATGTATTTATAAATATGTATAAACACATTTAATAAAATAAAAAAATTTAAAATAATAATATGAGCGCTTCTCAAATTGGACCTAAGACAAATATGTTTTTCTATTTTTGAATGTCAAAATGTTATTTCATTTTGACGTGAGTTTCTAAGAGCCTTATTTGCTAACGGAGTTAGAATAGTTAGAATCTATTGAGAAAACATTGAAAGAATTAATGGTGATGTTTTATTTTATATCGAGTGCTTATAATGTTTGGAAAATTTGTGTTGGATGCTTATTCTTTGTACAAGCACACGTGATTACTGGGTTGAGTTGGGTCGATCCAAAAAAAAGTGGGAAGTGAAGTCATAAAATGGAGCCCCCATTTTGGCCTAAATTTTGGGGGCCCTAGGCATGCAACTCACTTGCCAGCAGTTTTAAATTCATGTTAAATTAGTTAAAATTAAAATTAATAAATTTTTGAGAAAAATAAAATATTTAAAGTAATAAAAAATATTTTTAAAAACCTGATAGTTATGACCCATTTAAATCCGAGCATAATAATTTTGTAGGACGCCCATTTAATACCCTAAGCGGATGGATGTAAAACTTAGGCTGTGGGATGTGAGCAAAAGTTTAGGCTCTATTTGAGGGAGAGACTTGCTCAATTATTTCAAGTTTAGAAAAAGTAATGACTGCTGGTACTCAATTATTTTAAGTTAATTTTAGAATTAATTACCCGACCGATATTATAGTTAAGTTTTATGATGAATGTTAAATAATTTTTGGAATCGTACGCATCTGATGCAGCTGTTTGATGAGTAGACCTAAAACATATAAAAATGCAGAATATCTTCGGATGATTAGTTCCGAAATATTGAAATATGTAAGTGCGGCTATGACCTGAACCAGATGCAGACTATTCGAATTTGAGTCCACCGTGATAACTTAAACTAACGAACTCAGCTTTGAACAAGAATTAATAATATTCGGACACGTCAGAGGAAGGTAAAAAGGAAAATAAATTAGAATTATAATGCTCGGGTAAGTCACAGATGTCGACGGACGGCTGCTCTTGTATTGTGAATGTGAGCGGCTTATAATAATACTCTGCGCGACCACGCATTTGGTCCACCGTTAAAAAGGGTGGTGGTGGTGGGTACATGATACTCCCACCGGCCAAGGGGGTTGGCCTGTTGGGTGATTTGAGGGTCCCACCTCAGGAATCATGTGTACAAGGAAATTGTGCGTCGGTCGGTAATCACCATTCATCATCAGCGGTGGCTTGGTCTAAGCCGTTGAGGTTGTCGCCACTGCTGTCAATATTATGAGTGTTGCTTTTATTTTCCAAGTAATAACTGATCTATACTGCGCACGCATTTCCAAAAATAATTTTTTAATAACACAACTACCTTGTTTTTTTTTTCAAAACTATTATTTTGGCACACGTACACCCTCATACGTATTTTGGGTATGGTACATGCATCTTTACACTGTTCTATAGTTCTTCTTTTAAAAAAAACAATCAATCAAAAAAAATTACTTATATTTGTGTATTTTAATCAGACCCGGTCCACATTAGCCTTCGGCATCTCAATATTTTAATTTTTTTTTACTTTTTTTTTTCAATAATTTACCTATACTTATAAATTCAGTTCATCCTAAAGTAATAACTATCTCAATTTCAAGGGCATTATTGAGTATTAATAAGCCAGATTTATTATACATCAAAAAAAAATCTCAAATTATAAACCCAAGTCAATCCATTTGAATATCTAATTCTTTTAAATTATTTTTGAAGCCCGGAACAACATTTAAACTTTTTCATTGAACACTAGAGTCAGCATAAAATTCCATCACTTTCGTATTGCCTTGTTGCAAATGATCTTTTAGGTAATTACATAAAAGAATAAATAATATTTTTACATTTATATTTGATTTTTATATGTCATCTAATTTACAAAAAAATGTCTTTTTAAAATACAAACAAAAAAAAGAAGAAGTCAATTATGTTTTAGTAATTGATAAAGATGATGAGAACGTTCATCTATTCAAATTATTTGGGTATGTTATATTATTAATCTTTATTTATATTTATAATAATGAGATAAACTTAAAAAGTAATCTCAATGAAAACTCTATTTTAAATTGATTTTTGTATGGTATGTGATCTCAATGTGTACTACTAAAACAGTGTGGACATGAGAAGTCTCCCAATGCACACGGCACTAGCTCACCCACTGGTCATAAAATCTAATTATATATATAATGAAAATGATTTTGAATATTATTAAATAATTTATAAACTTAAATACATTTAAAAATTTCCTAGAACCGCTAAGGTAACTTATATGGGCTTTTTTAACTAAGTCTTCTCTTTTTCTGTGGATTTTTTTGTCATTCAAGTATTTTTATCATTAAATTATAGTTTTTCTGTTTTACTCCCTGCATAAAGTAAAAGAAAGTCATGTTCAACGTGCAAATTGATATTAGGAAGTCGGGACAACGATAAACCAAAGTCATATTTAACAATTATTTGGTTGACATATTGATTATACATCGTGTTGGATAAAGACCATACTGAATTTTTATATATTATTTGATTATGCATCTAATTAAAAAAAATCCTTTTAAATGCATCGAAAACAACAACAAAACAAAACACAAAAAACTCCCCAGGAGAAATCTCATGAATTTTTGTTTTTTTTACTCGTGGTTTTAACTCGCGTTGGTCTTATCTTCATCGGATTTTCTTTCATCATCGAATGTAGTTTTTTGAATTTTACTGCCAGTAAAAAGTAAAACTAAAGTCATGTTCAACGTGGGAATTGATATTAGGTGTCCATCCCACCTTTGTTTAGTCGTAAAGAATGTTTTACTAAAATTTATTAGATATCTGGTCCCGAATAAATCTTAGATATATTTAATTACTATAGTTTATTTATTCACTACAATAAGCAATCTACAAAAGCTGTTTTTAAAATTTTGTTGTTTTCGAACAATATGCGTTTATATTTATTGTAAAATTATTTAAAATTTAAAATTTAATTTTTAAAACAAGTTGGTTTCATAATTATTTTAAAAAACTATTTTTAAATATAAAATTAATATTGTTAGGTGATTCAAATATTTTTTACTTTTTTATTTTATTACATGGCTCACCATTTTTTATTTTATTTTTCAATTTGTATGGTATCTATATTTTTTTAAAATATACTTTTTTTAAAATACATTCTTTTTTCAACAAAATATAAATTAATTTTAAATTATAATTCAATGCCAATTCCAATAGAATACTGAAAATAAAATATATAAAACCAAACTAGGGGTATTAAATGGGCTCCTGCCCCACGAGCATGCCCGCTATTTTTTGCATGTCGGGCCTATAAAATCTAGTCTGGACTTATAGAAGTTTGTGGCCTGCGGCCCACATGCCAAAGTGGACTGATTACATGGGCTTGAAGGTGGCATACGAGCCAAGTTTATATATATACTTTTTAAATTTGTTTTATTAAAAGTTTGTATAATGTATTTATATTTTATAAGTTTAGCTGCCATCATGGTAATGCAAAAGTCGTGTTTGAACATTGGAACTAAAATCAAGATTTTTTTAGAAAGAATGAAAATTTTAAAGTAAGAAATTATTCTAAAAATTAAACGGACTAATTTTGCCCATAAGTGAGTCAGACTAAACCTAATAATTTTGATTCATTTAAAAATAACCTTAAACAAGCATAGTCTGTTAAGTCGAAAACAAACTCAAAAATATGTTAAATAAACAATCACATGTAATGAATAGGCGGATCTGGTTCGCTTATTGTATCTTGCTTTAGTTTATTTTATAATAAGTTATTTGACTTCCTATAAAAATAAAAAATAAAAGCAAAAAGATTTTGTGCCATCTTGAAATCTGTGAATCAGTGCATGTACTCATTTTTAGTAGGAATTCAATGAGATGACATGTTAAGAGTATCTCCAATCCATCATTAAAAACAAAGAAAAATGTATATTTGACTAAAAATTTTCTTCAGCTTGTTAATTAAATACATAACTAAAGCAATAGAAAAAGTAAAATTTGACTTTTACTTTTGCTTTAGTCGAAGATGTCATTTCATCAAATAATAATAATTCTCAAATCTATCCTAATGCCCATCTCCAATTCGTACCCCCCCTTCCTCTACAGTCTTGTCCCCTCTGCATCATCCACCCTTCATAGATCTCTCCTACTCCCCGCATCTCGCCCCCTCCTTGCGTCGCCCTCCCTCCCCAACTGCGAATCCAGCCATCACCTCGTCACCCCTCCTCTACACCCCTATCTCCACTGTATCATCCCCCTCCTCCCGAGTGTGTCGCCTGATCCTTCTCCCCCCATGGGCAAACCCATGCCCTCCTCCATCCTCCTGGCGTCACCCTCCTATCTCCAATGGCAAATCCGGCATAGGTAATGATATTTGCGGTCCTCATTTTGGGGACATCATTGCAAGCCCTTGTATTTAATCAAAATGTCGTTGTTTTGATTAATGAATTTTTAATTCAAACGATATCGTTTTGATAAAAATGTAAAGGGCCTGCAATGCAATTGTATTTTTTATATAAATAAATTATATTAAGTCTCCTCCAAAATTATATTAGTTGGTTTTAAAATTATATTGATATTATTGGGCACACTATTTTTTATTTAGTTAACCAGTAAAATTGATTATATAAACTATATTATATTAGGAATGACAACATATCTTATTAACAACAACAACAATGACAGATTAGATATGCCAACAAATTTAACGTTTTGTTTCTATGTATGATAAAGGTACAAAGTGTAATTTTTTAAAACAGCGAGAGTGTTGAGTGTAAATCAATTAAATATGAAGGATATGTAATGTAATTTATTTAAATAAGAGAGGTAATTGTTATACATAAATTCAAAATAAGGATATTAAGTGTAATTTTTTAAACTAAAAGGGTACCAATTGTAATTTGATTAAACTTGAAGAGTATTGAGTGTAATTTCCTTTGAATTTATCATTTAATTAAGTTAATGTTGAGTTAGAATAAATAATGAGTATATATATTTTTTTAAAAAAATATATTTATTCAAGTATAATGATGATATTTGCGCAATCTATCTCAATATAGTATTGCTCAAATTAACATTAAACCATTTGACGCATTAAGTTATATTATTTGAGCAAATCTTAAATTTGAATAACATTTAAATAAATTGAATTTATGAAATTGAAAGCTCGACTTTATTAAAACTTTAAAAAAATTAAAAGTTAAATAAGTGAAGATCAGGGAATGCTCGGCTCCACTCACCCAAACTTGTATATAAATGTCCGACAAATAAATTTAAAAAATCATCATTTATTTTTTTTACAAATAAATTTGATTATATTTATACCCTTTTAATTATCATCTGGGTTGTAGATAAGTAATTTAAAAAGTCATTTTTTTAAGTTTGTTAACTTTTATGAGCCTATTAACCAATGAATAATAATACAATAATGTTATGTATCACTATGGCATGCAGCATACCAGATTGTTGTGGAGGAAAGATAGGAATAAAACTATAAATAAATTATAATCGTTCACATCAGTTATAGTTTGACACTGATATCGTAAGTTGATTATACCTATTATTTTGAATAATAACAATGCGCTTATTTGGTGTATATATGCAAATTAGTAAATTTAAAAATTAACTTATAAATAAAAAATCAACAAAACACATACACATTTCGGTCTACTTTTAAAGTTATAGATAAATGATTTATACTCATACCCAAACTCAATTCATCTATATTTGGTAAATGGGTAAATTTAACTTACCAATAGTATTATTAACTTTAAAAACTTTAAAGAGTAATGTTACGTATTAATATAGTTACGAAATCAATAGGTAACCATGATAATATGATAACATACCAGAGGAGGTGATACGAATAAATCATGACTGTTCACATTAACTATAATTTTGCACTGATACCACTAGCCGATTGCATATATCATTTATTAACTTTAAATAACAAATTAATCATTGACTTATTACTACTAAATGAGCATTAAATCACTTTCTTTCAAATTGTTTTAGAAATACAATGTGTTAAGTCGAATTACAAATTCTTCTTGACATGAAAGATGGACCCGCTTTATTTTGCATAAAATAAGTTACATTTAGAAAATAATTAATTTTATAAATATATTTTTGTTGTAAAATGGAATTTTAATTTTTTGTTTTGTTATATTATAAATTTTAGTAAATTGTTTTTTAATATTAAAAAATAATTTTTTGAAAGATAAAGAAAAACATTGATGATTTTTTTCAATTAAAACTCATTTTTCATATAAATATACTAATATTTTTCATTGAATGAGAATTATTTTTTATTGTTTATTTTCAAATTCCAACAAACAGTGAGAAATTATTTTTGGAAAACTTATGTAGCATGAGACAAGGTAAGCTAAATTTACTTTTAAAATAACAAAAGCATGCGATGATAAAGGTTATGGTGTCATACTTACATTAGAATAAATATTTGTACAATCAGTTCGTGACATCGTCGTAAAATCGTGACTAATTGAACGGTTATGATCTTCTTTTTTTCATCTCCTCTTCAATGAATTTATATACTACCATGTTATTACAGTTACTCAAAAATTATCCAACCCCGATTATATATAGCATTGCTCCTCACATTAATCCATTTGGTAGCCTCAGAAAAATTATGAAAAATGGTTGGTGGCCGGAAAAGACATAATTTTTTTTCCCATTTGGCAATGAATGAAAATTGAGTAGTGGAAATAAAATTTATATAACAATCAAAATGATATTATTTGCTATCAAAAAGTATCAAAATTATAAAAGTATTATTTCTATTTCATTACACAAATTTACACAATTATATAATTATATATATGAGTAAAAATAATATTTTAAATAATACTATTTTTTTTTCCACTTTTTCTATTTCAAATTTAACTATTGAAAATACATTTTTTTAAATTTATTTTAATCCCAATAAAATAATTATATTTTTCATACTTTTTTTACTCATATTTCCTTTTATTCCTTTTCAACTAAAATTTTTGATTCTCTTTCCATTCCTTCCCAAACAAAGGGTAAGGAAACTAACCCTCGGCAATCATACCTGATTTTGGCCATGTAATTCGAAATGCTTTGGATGAGGATGGCGCATGCTCTGTCCCTCAATTTATTCGTGCTTTTTTTTAGGCATCTTTCGCGTCCTTGTGAATTGTAAGCCTTTATGAGAGCAACTTCCTTATCTCACCCACGCGCATCTCGATGATAGGTATTGACATTTTAAGTATAGTAATTAAAAACAAACTCATTGCTGTATCTAATCATGTTAATAAAATGTTGATTTAAGCATGTGAAGGGAATATAAATAAATAATTATATAATTTAAGTGATTTTTTCTGGTCAATGTAAACATATGACAGTGCAATCCCGATCGAGTCTTTTATCTTATGATATAACACGGATGATATAATAATAAACTCCCAATTAATGTTTCAATTCAAGGTTGTCACACTAGTTTTTTCAAAATAATTTTTTAAAATTTTAAAAAAAACTTTTAGATAAAAAAAACTACACTCTATCAGCTCTTTCAAACTTTAAAACTTAGATATTAAAAATAAAAATTGAAAAGAGAATTTCTATATTTAAATTATAACTATTTTTTTATTTTTTTATTATATTTCTTGATATATGTGTATTTTTGATTAATTATAAAAAAATAAAAGAGATAAAAATAGTAAATACAAAATAAAAAATTATAATTTAAAAGAATAGAGATAGAGAATGAGATGTGGATGATAAACAAAATATATCAAATAGTATACTATTTATTCTCTAAAATAGATATAGAAATTATGAGTCTAGTGTGAATGTTTTATAAATACTATGAAGTTGAAAAATTGAGTGAGCTACCCCTTAATTTAATTCTATATGGTGGGTCCAAAAGATATAGTTATATGTATTCTGAAATGGAAATTTAGTTATTTAGATACCGACTTATAGACATGTGAATCGTAAATGAGATTTTGAATTTTTTTATATCAATCATTTGTAAGTGAGATTGTGACACAACAACAATGATTGTCAAATCGAATGAAATCATCTAAATATATATATATATATAAAAGCTATGATGAAGAAAATATATTAGAGCATTCACATTGGTTTTTTTATATTTTTTCTTAAATTTTAGCTAAAAAAGATACTTCGTACAATTTTAACTTAAATTTTATTCATTTTAAAAAAAACTTCTGTCTCATTTCGTATCCTTTCTTTATTTAATTAACATACTATTTTTTCTCTCTTCTATTTACTACAACCGTTCAAAAATCTACATGTATCAATTTTTTAAAAAAATTTAGTAAAAGATTTTGGATAATGAATAGTGACACCTTAAATTATAGGAAAGAGTTTAGGAAAGCTTATGGGGACTATTTTCATTAATATCCTATTTTAGTTTGTTAAATTATATGACAAATGTATATATAGAAAAGCTGATATGAATACTCTTAAATTACCAAAACATGAAGATTTTGGCCCAATACAATATAATTTTCACGACACATTCTTAGAGAGCACAGTTTAATAGTTGTATGAGAGAGAACTTATGTGTAAAATAATGACATTATAATGTGTCATCTCATTGCTCTACCTTTATACTATCAAACTCATGGGCGGTGTTAAGTTGATTTCAAGACGTACAGTTACACACTTGACTTTTAAGTAATAGTTAAAAATCAAAGAAAAATGTGTTTGCACGATTGTACCGTTCCTCACATCCCGACAACTCGACTCTTACACTTAGGGATGGCAAAATAAACTCGGCCCACCTTGACCCAGGCTGTCTTGACCCTATTTGACCCGCCCCGGCAAGCTATCGAGTTGGGCTCGGGTCTTGTCTAATCTATCTCAATCCAAAATTTTTAAATAAATATAGGATAAAAAAATGTCGCCCTCAACCTGCCCTATCCTGGATTGCCCAAGCCCTGAGTCAGGTTAGGGTCAAACTATATATTCTTGGATCGAGTTCAGGTCAAGTATCCCTACTTACCCTAGGGCAACCGCCCTCGCACAACGGAAGGCCACAACGCAACATTCTGTTGAGGACCTTGATTAGGATCCAACAACAATCTAGAGAAGGATAACCGAATACCCAAACTTTAACTCAAGCAATTCAAGTAATTAATTGAAAAAGCCGAAAATAAGTATAAACCTCTAATATGAGAATTTATAATTGTCAATAACCAATAGTCTAAATACATAAATTGTCATGGACAAGGCCTATTTATAGGCAAACTAGTAATTAGGAATTGGAAACCTATTACAATTAGGAAACTAATGTAAAATACTAAAATAATCATAATACGAATTAAATAAAGGAAAGTAAATAAAAGGAAATACTAGTGCAAATTAAATAAAGGAAAGTAAATAAATGAAAAGGCTTCTAGACGAAGCTGGAGACTTGTTCTTCAAGGCAAGACACATCGCGAGCTTCATCTTCAATACTGCTTCTCGTGAATAGTACATGTATGAAATCAAATATCAACAATCCCCCGTCCTTCAAAACTTCCCTTATCCTCAAGGAAAAATTTGGAAAATTGTTATACATCTAAAGTATAACATCCCATTAATCCTAGATACCCATAATCCTTTACAAATTCCCTGACTTCCTCCCTTGTGTGAATCTCTTGCCACACTGTCACCAAATTGGGCTGCTGCAAAAACATAAACGGAGCGAATCTCGGATCTATCATGAATTCTGCATACATCTATGTCTTGTGAAATACTTTTGCACATGGAGATAGTATAGAGTGAAAACAGAAAGTCATGGCCTGGGGGGTTGAACGTTAGTCGGTCCAATTATGAAGGCCATGTTGTTGGAAACAATTATAAATTGGGTGCACCTTGTGTCGAGGGCACCACCTATGTCACGCCCCTGAATTTCAGGGAACCCGGAACCAGGTACATGACTTCCCCTTGCCCGCACCCGATAGGTCAAGGGGTTGGTGACTAGCACCAATGGAGACTACACCGCGGTGCTGTCTCAAATATGTAACCCTGTACAATCCTACATCAAGGGTAATCCTGTACTTTCCCATATCATCATACATACAATGAGTCAAACAGTCATACAGACATCACATTATATAGTATGCAAATACAACTGTCCATGGACCCATGTCCGGGATATCACATAAAACAATACAGAATATAAATGTATCATACATCAGAGTAGTGGGTGTCCTCTTGGAAGAAAGTCCTCCACTAGTCTCGGGTCACACTTGAAAAGGGTAAACAACAAGTAGGAGTGAGCGACAAGCTCAATAGGTGACCCTAAAACTCCACATCATGCAACACATATAAGTCTATACTATATGCTCAGTGTACTCGTGCACCGTGTAGTGTGCACAATCATCAGGACTCAGCCTGCAAACAAACATCAAGACTCAGCCTACCCACACAGGACAACTTGTCCATGATCCTCCATGGGATCCCAGCTCAGGGCACTCAGCCCTAGCTTCATGAGCTCAACGGCTCAACTCAGGCCTTAGCCTGTCCATAGCGCAATATGCCCGGCCACAGTCACCACACAGGCCTGCCATCGGTGCATATGCCTGCCACGTCAACCACATAGCACCATCGGTGCATCACGGTGAGAACCCAAACAAGTCACGGAGTCCATGCCCCAATACCTCGCACCAACATACTAACATTAGTATGGCATGTCATTCTCAACATTTCCTTTGGAACAGTAGCTAGTCTTCATAAGTAAATCCTCAATCCTTGATTTATGAAGGAAATACCCATAGCAGCTATTTTCTTGAAATCAAAAGTCCCGGCATTGGGTTCCCATATCATAAATAAGATAATCTGATTTTTGGAGATTTTTCTGAGATGTCTAACCCCACTTTCCAAAAAATTCACCACTACGAACTTTTGGGTTTTTCCGAGATTTTACACTAAATCCCAATTTTCACATTTTGAAAGAGTGGGAATTAATTTTTCTAGTATTTTTCTTTGAATCCAAATGGGGGGTATTTCGTTATTTACAACTCGTAGCACGGGACTACAGCGCGCCTCGGAGACTCGTAGCTGGAGCTGCGACTCGTAGCTGCATAGCGCGCCTCGAAGACTCGAAGCAGGTCTATAAAGACCCGTACCTGTGAGCGGTGGAGTCGGGCCCCGAATAGAGGTTGGAATATCTATTTAGCGGTGTGATCTTCGTGTTAACTTTCCGAATTATTATTATTTTAATATAGTGATTTTATTATTCTTTTTTTGAGGTCATTATTTGAATATTATTATGATTATTAATATAATTTAAGTATTTAATTATTATTAATGTAATTATCACATTTATTTTTATTAAAATTATGGGAACACATTAATGGAAATATTTTAGTATTTAAACCATATTATTATTATTAGTAGAAATTCTATTATTATTATTATTGAACCTAATAATAGGATAGTATAAAAGTGAACCTAGGGTGAAACCCTAGGCACGTTGTATGTCTGCGTAGAGCCTGGTGAGGGAGAAGCACAGGGTTGGAAGAAATAGTGTTTCATTGATCATCTGAAGCTACATTCAGGTAGGTGTTTCCATTGTTGCTTTTTGTTTCTTGATTTACCATGTTGCGTGATCAAGAGTATGTGGGCGAGCGTTATATGTACATACAGCAAAGATAAAAAAATATAGATAAATAAACGCTACATATGATCACCGTCGTCTGCGTGCGTCGCTGGGGATATGAATAGAGTGGATAGCGACGTCGGCACTGACCACGCGTCCTCTTGCGCCGCGCGGAGGTGGTGGAGGAGTTGAAACAGCAGCCGGCGACGTCCGGTGTGGCGACGGCGGTCGTCATCCCGAACGGCGAGACAGGGATGGCGGCACCACAACCGTCCCATGGGTGGACCGCGTGCCGCTGAACGGTCGTGCGCCGTGTAGATCGTGAAGAAGGGGCAGCGGCAGGCCTGGTTACGGGTCGCGCTAGCGTGTTGGAAGGGGACGGCAGCGTCGGTACCGATTCCCCCCCCTTCCCTGGGTTCGTCCAGAGCGCCACGGACGGCGCACAGAGTTGGGGCGACAGCCCCATGCCGTCTTTCCTTGGACTATCGCCAGCCCTAACGGGCTGGCATCAGGCACGTTGGGCCGACCCTTTTTTTTGGGTCGGTTCATGTTTTAGGAGTTTTACATGTGTATATATGTATACACATGTAAATGTACATATAAAAATATATAAATGTAATTTGTGGGAATAATATTAACTTAAAGAGGGGGAATACTTGTAATTAATATTAATTGTGGGAGGGATATATATATATATATTACTGTTGTTTGCAATAAGCTAGCTAGGTCGGAAATTCTAGTGCTTGAAAAGCCGTAGTAACGAGTTATGATTATTGAAAACCTTGTTTACTTGTTATGTGTGGATGTGATTAATTTGATGTATTAATTATATGTGGTCATGAGATAAATTGGTGTTGTTCAGTTATGGGTGGGGATCTTGTCACGAAAAAAAAAATTGGTTGGATAACTGCAGGTCCCACATAGGGCTGGCAAGAGGCTGTAGATTCCCTATGTGGCTGGTAACCCAGGTCCCATATGAGGCAGGTTGTCATAGAGACACCACGGGTCCCACATATGGCTGTCCATTAGTGATTCGAATATTTGGAGATGGTAACGGGAAATTTCGTGATTTGGCATGGTTACCGGTGTGTACCATTGATGATTAAAGTGGTGACGTCCTATGATTATGAGATTTCATTGTGATTAACGTGACACTACACAAGCACAAGCATGTACTGTTCATATAGAGACTTAGAATCTTATATGCGTTGGTAGAGAATGGGAGTCACCTACTGGGCATTCGTGCTCACCCTACTCTATTTACATTTTCTACAGGTTGTAGGGAGTAGCAGGTGGCGCCATAGCGGAGCAGGCCGGGACACTCTTGGTGTAGGATTCCTTTTATGGTCTTACTTATCATTTGATTATTTGTTTATTACTCCGGACTTGGGTCTGTGACAGGTGTATGAACCTTTTGGTAGGACCCTATTTGGGATTCCTTCTGTTGCTGGACACTTATATGAATTAATTGCATTGTCATGTTTTCTATTAGATTTTAAATGTGAGTATTTTGAGTGTATAACTCTACCCCTGTCATACTGTTATACAGGTTCGGATTAGTCACCAACCCCCAGAACTCCTGAGCGGGTGTGGGGAAGTCGCGTTCCTGATTCTGTGGGTTTTCAGAATTTGGGGGCGTGACAAGTTGGTATCAGAGCATGGTTTAGTGGACCTAGGTTAGTGAGGGGTGGTTGATAGACACTTAGTAACTTGGAAGACTATAGGGAGGGCGCCTGATCAACGCAGTCCTTATACGTGTTCTGGGTTGACTGGGGGTTCATCAGATCATCCTAGGAAGCATTTGGGTTGGGTGCATACATGCTGCGTGATTGTGTGCATATCTAGGCACTAGAAATCATCTGCTAATGCTGCTTTAATGATGTGCTTGTATTGATTTTACTGTTGGCTATCTGTGGTTTGTTTTTCTTGGGTGATTGACTGTGCTTAAATTGACAATGTTATTGTGCTAATTAAAACCTAAGGAGTCTAAGTGAATGACCACATGATTTGGTGAATAGAATATGGGGCTTAGAGACCTCATTATTTGTGTGGCGGACTTGGTTCTGCCTATTGATTTAAATAATTTGGTTGTTTGACTAGTGCGCAGTAGTTAATAGATATTGTTGATATGTGTTGGTGCGAGAATGGCACCTAAGACTAGGGCTCAAGGTCCAAGAGAGGAACTATCCATTCGATCCGAATCACAAGGAGAGCGAGTTCTCCAAGATCCCCTTGGGTTCGGACATTGTTGCTCGAGATTGGGGCTCAAATATTGAGCCAAATCCAGGGGTGCCATGCAGGGTACCATGAGGGAGGTGGCCAAGAGAAGTGATGCGGCGAGAACGAGGAAGCAGCGGTAGCCTCGGCGGGGAGGTTCTAGAGGAGAGCCGACCACAAGTCACGGCGATCCCGCTGCGAGCATCGATCGACTGGGTGAGTCGGTTCCTGAAGCAGAAACCGACAAAGTTTGAGGCGAATACGAGACCCGATGAGGCTGAGGAATGGGTCAAGTGGACAGAAGATATCTTCGAGCTGATTCAGGTGCCTGAAGAGGCTAAGGTCCGCTTAGCCACACATTTCCTGGTAGGTGGGGCCCGTAGATGGTGGGACGTTGTGAAGCATGTTCACGAGAGCCCGATGGCATGGGAGGACTTCGTGGAGCTCTTTTACACAGAGTATTTCCCTCGCTCTGTGCAGAAGACGAGGCGACGGGAATACTATACACTGGAACAAGGCAGTCGGACTGTGACAAAGTATGTCACTGCTTTCACAGAGCTAGGGAGATTTGCCCCAGAGTCATGGAGGGTTGAGGCCAATAAGACCCAGGATTTCATAGATGGGCTGAGACCATCACTCAGGAGGGGACTGAACATGATGGAGTTGACCACGTACAGTGACGCGGTCAACAAGGCACTTATTGGGGAGCGGGACTTAAACCAGATCAGGACTCAGAAACCAGGGAGCTCATCGGGGCCTAGCCAAAAGAGGCCAAGAGAGGAGCAGTCTGAGGGACAGGGGGACAAGAGGCCGGTGCCCAAATTCTCACATACGGGGAACTCAGACAGCAGTTCTACCTCACGGTTTTCAGGGACGTGTCGATCTTGCGGACTTCGAGGACACAAGGAGGCGGATTGTAGGCGAAAGAGTGGTAACCCACTCAAGTGTTTTTGGTGTGGGGGACTGGGACACAGGATAGGAGAGTGTCCTTCTGCCAGCTCAACTAGTGTAGTGGGGCCTCATCGACCTCGTGACCAGGGCCAGAGGAGCGGGGCTCCATATCAGAGACCAACTCAGTCAGGACAGTCAGTACAAGGACGACCTGCTGCACAGCAGCCTCAGCGGGAGGCCCAGACTCAGAAGGGATAGAATGATCGAGCTACAGCGAGTCAGGCTAGTGGCAGTGTTCAGAAGGGGAGGAACTACGCCATCACTGACAGGGAGGCAGAAGTTCCACCAGTTGACGAGGCGAGTCAGGGGCTAGCTGCGGTGAGAGGTACGATTTTGGTTTCACGCACTATTTATACTGTTTTGATTGATACTGGTGCTACACACTCATTCATTGCGCACTCCACTGTAGAGGGATTGGAGTTGGATTGTACCACCGTTGATCAACCCCTTGTGGTTGATACACTCGTAGGGGGCCTGGTGGTGATTGATAGGGTCTATTCGGAATGTGAGGTTACTCTCGGAGGTGTTGACCTCCGGTGTAACCTATTTGTGATGCACTTTGATGCTTTCGATGTAATATTGGGCATGGACTGGTTGACCCGTGTAGAGGCAGTGATTGAGTGTTATAGGCGACGAGTGACCTTCCTCACACCTAAGGGCACTCGAGGCACCTTCGTGGGTGAATGGTCAGATGTTGCATGCAAATTGGGGCCTTTGAGGCAAGGATGGGGTGATGTAACCCATCAGTTAGCCAATCTGACTCTAGTTGACCCCCAGCAGGAGGGTAAAGCGGTGTTACCAAAGGTGGTGGATCAGTTTCCTGACGTGTTTCCAGAGGACTTGGTTGATTTACCGCCAGAGAGAGAGAGAGGTGGACTTCTTGATAGAGTTGCTACCCGGGACAGCACCTATCAGATTGGCAGCTTATAGGATGGCACCAGTTGAGCTTCGAGAGCTCAAGAGACAGATTGACGATCTTTTGGCGCGTGGTTTCATTAGACGGAGTAGTTCGCCTTGGAGTGCTCCGGTGTTATTCGCCAAAAAGGCGGATGGTTCGCTTCGGTTGTGTATTGACTACCGACGGTTGAACCAGGTGACAGTGAAGAATAGATACCCCCTACCGAGGATCGATGATTTGTTTGACCAGTTCAGGGGTGCCCGTTGGTTTTCCAAGATTGATTTGAGATTTGGATACCATCAGTTGCGTGTGCGGGAGTCAGATATCCCGAAGACGACCTTGATTGTAGATATGGCCATTTTGAGTGGGTAGTGATGCCCTTTGGGCTCACTAATGCCCCAAGGTGTTTATGGGGTTAATGAATCAGATCTTTACACCCTATCTTGATCAGTTCGTGGTGGTCTTTATAGATGATATCTTGATTTATTCCCGGACAGAGAACGAGCATGAGGAGCATTTACAGGTGGTGTTGCAGACGTTGAGAGACCACATGTTGTTTGCAAAGTTCACGAAATGTGACTTTTGGCTACAGCAGGTAAAGTTCTTAGGGCACGTGGTAACATCGGAGGGTATCACCGTAGATCCTGGCAAGATTGAGGCAGTGATGTCTTGGAAGCGGCTAACAAATGTTTTTGAGATTCGGAGTTTTCTGGGGTTGGCAGGTTATTACAGGAGGTTCGTCAAGGATTTCTCCCGATTAGCTGCACCGATGACTAGCTTGACCCGAAAGGGGGTGCGGTTTGACTGGTCGGATGCTTGTGAGGAGGCTTTCAGTCAGCTGAAGGCCAGATTAACTTCGGCACCTATCCTGGTCCTGCCACAGGAGGGTGTACCCTAAGAGGTCTATTGTGATGCCTCTAATGTTGGATTGGGATGTGTGCTCATGCAGGAAGGACGGGTAATTGCTTATGGTTCCCGTCAGTTGAGGACCCATAAGAAGAACTACCCTACACACGATTTAGAGCTGGCTGCAGTGATCTTTGCATTGAAGAGTTGGCAGCACTATCTTCTTGGGGAGAAGTTTGTGGTATATACTGACCACAAGAGTTTGCAGTACATCTTTTCTCAAAGGGATTTGAATCTCCGACGAGGCGTTGGGTGGAGTATATGCGGCGGTTCCGTTTGATCTTCGGTATACACCTGGGAAGGGGAATGTAGTAGGCGATGCCTTGAGCCGGAAGAGCCAGGCCACGGTGGCTCTCTGTCTGTCAAGGAATGGGAGATGATGGGGCAACTTGCTTCTCTCGAGGTTACGACCAATACGGAGCAAGATACGGTGTATCTTGAGTGTGGTTATAGCGGTGCCTGAGTTGCGGCGTCAGGTTATTGAAGGTCGGTTGGGGGATCTTGAGTGTGAGGTCCTCCAGGGGATCGGATTCGGACCGCCATACTTTCGACGGTTGGACGAGAGGATTCGACCATGTGTTGCGCCATCGAGGTCGATTGATAGTTCCATCTTCTCTTCGGGAGACAGTTCTACGGGAATTCCATCACTCTCGTTTGGCTGTTCACCCTGGAGGAACGAAGATGTACCATGCTGTACGACAGCAGTTCTGGTGGTCGGGCCTTAAGAAAGCCATTGCGGAGTTTGTTCGACGGTGTTTGACATGCCACAGGTCAAGGCCGAGCATTTGCGATCGCCGGTGAGTTGCGGTCATTACCTGTGCCGGAGTGGAAGTGGGATCATGTGACTATGGACTTCGTCACAGGGCGTCCTCGTTCTAGAGGTCATGATACCATTTGGGTTGTTGTAGACCGTTTGACGAAATCTGCCGACTTTATTCCGATTCGTGAGACAGATTCAGTCCGGACCTTGGGACAGCGTTATGTCGACGTGGTGGTACGATTGCATGGTGTGCCGTTATCGATCGTCTCTGATAGGGATGCTCGGTTCACTTCGCAGTTCTGGCGGCAGCTACAGCGTGCATTGAGCACCCGAGTTAATTTGAGTACGGCTTACCACCCACAAACAGATGGCCAATTCGAGCGCACCATTCAGATTCTCGAGGATATGCTCCGTGCTTGTGTGTTGGATTTTGGTGGTAGTTGGGAGGCTCACCTTCCCTTGGTGGAGTTCTCATACAACAACAGCTATCAGGCTACGATAGGGATGGCGCCATATGAGGCATTGTATGGGCGACCGTGTCGCTCCCCTCTGTGTTGGCTCAGGCAGGGGAAGCAGTTGTTTTAGGTCCCGATATGGTTCAGGAGACTACAGACTTGGTTCAGGTGATCCGGCAATGGATGCGACGGCCCGAGTTGACGTAAATCATATGCTGACAGACGGCGATGACCACTTCAGTTCGTCGTAGGGGATCGCGTCTTCTTGTGAGTCTCGCCACGACGGGGACACAGGCGGTTTGGGCGAGGTTCCAAACTCTCCCCTCGATTTGTGGGTCCTTTTCCTATTGTTGCTGTTGTGGGACCGGTTGCCTATCGATTAGAGCTACCACCCGAGCTAGCTCGTGTTCATGACGTTTTCCACGTCTCCCAGTTACGGAAATATTACCCGGATCCTACACATGTGCTAGATTGGCGTGAGATAGAGCTAGCTGATGATGGTTCCGTTGTGGAGGCACCAGTTCAGATTTTAGACCGACGGGAACAGGTTTTGCGGGGCAAGACAATTCCGTTGGTCCGAGTTTTGTGGCGTCACCATAGTATGGAGGAGCAGACCTGGGAGCGAGAGAGTCAGATGTGTGCTCTTCACCCCGAGCTGTTCGAGGACGAACAGTCCTAAGGTGGGGAGGATGTCAACATCTTTACCGTCCGTTGAGGTATTTAACCTTAATTGTTGCGTTTTTGCTTCTGCTTGTAGATTATTTTATTCTTGGGCGTTGTTCTGTTTAGCATGCTAATTGGAATTATGTTATGCGTAACCATTTTAGCCTGGAGGTGTTATTTCATTGAAGATGACTTGTCTTTTCGGGGACGAAAAGTCCTAAGGTGGGGAAGATGTAAAGACCCGTACATGTGAGCGGTGGAGTCGGGCCCCGAATAGAGGTTGGAATATCTATTTGGCGGTGTGATCTTCGCGTTAACTTTCCGAATTATTATTATTTTAATATGGTGATTTTATTATTCTTTTTTTGAGGTCATTATTTGAATATTATTATGATTATTAATATAATTTAAGTATTTAATTATTATTGATGTAATTATCACATTTATTTTTATTAAAATTATGGGAACACATTAATGGAAATATTTTAGTATTTAAACCATATTATTATTATTAGTAGAAATTCTATTATTATTATTATTTAACCTAATAATAGGATAGTATAAAAGTGAACCTAGGGTGAAACCCTAGGCACGTTGTATGTCTGCGTAGAGCCTGGTGAGGGAGAAGCACAGGGTTGGAAGAAATAGTGTTTCATTGATCATCTGAAGCTATATTCAGGTAGGTGTTTCCATTGTTGCTTTTTGTTTCTTGATTTACCATGTTGCGTGATCAAGAGTATGTGGGCGAGCGTTATATGTACATACAGCAAAGATAAGAAAATATAGATAAATAAACGCTACATATGATCACCGTCGTCTGCGTGCGTCGCTGGGGATATGAATAGAGCGGATGGCGACGTCGGCACTGACCACGCGTCCTCTTGCGCCGCGCGGAGGTGGTGGAGGAGTTGAAGCAGCAGCCGGCGACGTCCGGTGTGGCGACGGCGGTCATCATCCCGAACGGCGAGACAGGGACGGCGGCACCACAACCGTCCCATGGGTGGACCGCGTGCCGCTGAACGGTCGTGCGCCGTGTAGATCGTGAAGAAGGGGCAGCGGCAGGCCTGGTTACGGGTCGCGCTAGCGTGTTGGAAGGGGACGGCAGCGTCGGTACCGATTCCCCCCCCCTTCCCTGGGTTCGTCCAGAGCGCCATGGACGGCGCACAGAGTTGGGGCGACAGCCCCATGCCGTCTCTCCTTGGACTATCGCCAGCCCTAACGGGCTGGCATCAGGCACGTTGGGCCGACCCTTTTTTCTTTGGTCGGTTCATGTTTTAGGAGTTTTACATGTGTATATATGTATACACATGTAAATGTACATATAAAAATATATAAATGTAATTTGTGGGAATAATATTAACTTAAAGAGGGAGAATACTTGTAATTAATATTAATTGTTGGAGGGATATATATATATATATTATACATATTTGTATATATATATATATATATATATATTACTGTTGTTTGCAATAAGCTAGTGGTAGGTCGGAAATTCTAGTGCTTGAAAGGCCGTAGTAATGAGTTATGATTATTGAAAACCTTGTTTACTTGTTATGTGTGGATGTGATTAATTTGATGTATTAATTATATGTGGTCATGAGATAAATTGGTGTTGTTCAGTTATGGGTGGGGATCTTGTCACGAAAAAAAAATTGGTTGGATAACTGCAGGTCCCACATAGGGCTGGCAAGAGGCCGCAGATCCCCTATGTGGCTGGTAACCCAGGTCCCATATGAGGCAGGTTGTCATAGAGACACCACGGGTCCCACATATGGTTGTCCATTAGTGATTCGAATATTTGGAGATGGTAACGGGAAATTTCGTGATTTGGCATGGTTACCGGTGTGTACCATTGATGATTTTAAAGTGGTGACGTCCTATGATTATGAGATTTCATTGTGATTAACGTGACACTACACAAGCACAAGCATGCACTGTTCATATAGAGACTTAGAATCTTATATGCATTGGTAGAGAATGGGAGTCACCTACTGGGCATTCGTGCTCACTCTACTCTATTTACATTTTCTATAGGTTGTAGGGAGTAGCAGGTGGCGCCAAAGCGGAGCAGGCCGGGACACCCTTGGTGTAAGATTCCTTTTATGGTCTTACTTATCATTTGATTATTTGTTTATTACTCCGGACTTGGGTCTGTGACAGGTGTATGAACCTTTTGGTAGGACCCTATTTGGGATTCCTTCTGTTGCTGGACACTTATATGAATTAATTGCATTGTCATGTTTTCTATTAGATTTTAAATGTGAGTCTTTGGAGTGTATAACTCTACCCCTGTCGTACTGTTATACAGGTTCGGATTAGTCACCAACCCCCACAACTCCTGAGCGGGCGTGGGGAAGTCGCGTTCCTGATTCTGTGGGTTTTCAGAATTTGGGGGCGTGACAAGGTCTTCGATCTTCGACCTTCGGACTAGGAACCTTCGAACCTTAGACCTACAAACCTTCAAACTACGGGTCTATGAACTACGAACGTTCGAACTACGAACGTTCGAACCTACGAACTACGACCCTACGACCCAGAACTTCGGATTTTTGTTAGTTCGACCCAGTAACGCGCCCAGGGTACTGTTCATCGTCATTTTTGCCTGTTCTTCGTCTGGAACGCGCCCAGAAACTCCTAGACGCTCACTAACACCCCTGTTTCGCAACAAACTACGATATCTACCTCAAAACGCGTCCAGAACGCCTCTAAATCGCGCAGAAACCACAGAAACACGTATAAAATTCCAAATTTCCAGAAATCTAAATCTAAACCCAGATTTCCATGGTTGACTTATCAACCCTCATGAAAAACACAGTTAATTAACCCCAAAATCACAGAAACATATATCCACAATGATATAAAACAGTTCTTAACCACAGATCTTATGCTAAACCATTAGATCTAACCCAAAATTGGTTTTCCCCAAATTCTAGGGTTCATGCTCAATTTCATAAACCATGATAAATTCGTGCAGATCCAAAACAAGAGAAGGATAAGAAGTTCAAGGACACCTACTTGAAGTGAATCTTTGAGCTCCACGAACCCAAATCGCCCCAAATCGCCAAGGCCTCTAAGCTCTCTCTCTCAAATGCACAAACGTGAAACGTAAAGTAAAAGCTTCTTTTTTTCTGCTATTTATATTTCTGCCAGTCAACTGACCTAGTTAACCGTTGACCCAGTCAATAATTGACCTCCAAGGTCCCGAACTCCAAATTGAGTCAAATTATAGTCAAAACGCTCGAAATGACGAGCACAACACTAGACTGATATTATCACACGCAAATGACCGCTCAAACGTAAAGTCAACCAATAAACCCCAAAAAGCCAATAATCGGGTCAAACGGGGCCCCGACTCGAAATCGGGCCCAAGTACAGTCAAAATGCTCACATCGATGACTACACTACCGTCAAGATAATTACATTCCCATAGAATGGCTATCTCTCAAAACTACCCAAATACGAGTTTTTACATCCTCCCCACCTTAGGACTTTTCGTCCTCGAAAATAAAATACATGCCCATAGGACATAGCAAAAGTCAAGCTCAATGTCTCAACAACAAAACTTAAAACATGATCACCGATCACACATGTGCAAGGCAATGCACAACAAGCCAAACAAAACCCGCATTGGGCACAAGATCCAACAACAACGAGCTAAACCACATCTCAAACAACATATGCAAAACAAATGCATAAAACATAACTCATACCTCAGGGAAGGTCCTCACATCCTCCCCACCTCAGGACTAATCGTCCTCAAACAGCTCAGGATGAAGAATCCGCATCTGGCTCTCTTTCTCCCAAGTATACTCCTCCATGCCTCGGTGTCGCCATAACACCCGAACTAGTGGGATCGTCTTGCCTCACAAGACCTGGTCCCGCCTGTCCAAAATCTGTGCCGGCATCTCAACAACGGCACCATTATCAGCCAAGTCTATCTCGCGATAGTCCAACACATGAGAAGGATCTGCGCCCACGGTGGCAACAATCTCAAATAGCCCCACAAAACGAGGAGAAAGTTTGGATCCACGTCCAAACCTTTGATGCCCTCGATGCGGTGAAACCCGCAAAAATACACGGTCCCCCACCTCAAACTGCAAGGGTCGACGCCTTTGATCCGTGTAGGACTTCTGCCTACTCTATGCTGTCAGCATACGCTGTCTAATCAACTGCACTATCTTCGTGGTTTCTCGAACCATATCGGGACCGAGAACTGCTGTCTCTCCAGTCTGTGCCCAACACAAGGGTGACCTACAAGGCCGCCCATATAGCGCCTCATACGGAGCCATCACAATTGTGGCCTGATAACTGTTGTTGTAAGAGAACTCCACCAAAGGAAAGTGAGTCTCCCAACAACCTCCAAAATCTAGGACATAGGCACGCAACATATCCTCGAGTGTCTGAATCGTCCGCTCCGACTGACCATCCGTCTGCGGATGAAAGGCTATACTGAGGTTCACCCTAGTACCCAAAGCTCGCTACAACTGTCTCCAAAACTGAGATGTAAACCTCGCATCCCGATCAGATACAATAGACAATGGGACTCCATGCAACCGCACAATAACATCAATATACCTCTGTCCCAAAGTCCTCACTGGGTCTGTCTCTCGAATCGGAATAAAATGCGCCGATTTGGTCAACCGATCGACAACTACCCATATCGTGTCATGTCCCCTGGAACGAGGAAGTCCAGTGACAAAATCCATGGTCACGTGGTCCCATTTCCACTCTGGCACTGGCAATGACTGCAACTCACTAGGCCGATCTCGGGTGCTCGCCTTGACCTGCTGACAGGTCAAACACCTCCTCACAAAATCAGCAACGGCCTTCTTCAGGCCTGGCCACCAAAATTGCCTCCTCATGGCATGGTATATCTTGGTCCCACCAGGATGTACAGCTAACCTCGACTGGTGAAATTCCCGAAGAACCTCCTCCTGAAGAGAAGTGAGAACTATCAATCTACCCCTATACCGCAGCACATGCTTTGCATCCTCAGTCCAATCAGAAGGTGCCTGCCCAGTCTGAATCCGGTCGCGGATGACCTCACAATCAACGTCCCCCAGCTGATCCTCTATGATCCTGTGCTGCATCTCTGGGACTGCTACAATAACACTGAGGGTCCCTCGCCCCTCGCTGGTCACCATCTGCAACCTCATCGCTACCAACTGACCCATCATCTCCCATTCCTTAATGGCACAATGGGCCACCACGGCCCTGCTCTTCCTACTCAGAGCATCTGCCACCACATTACCCTTCCCAGGGGTATACATCATATCAAACCGAACTCGCTGCAGTACTCCACCCACCGCCTCGCCTAAGGTTCAGGTCTCGCCGAGAGAAGATATACTTCAAGCTCTTGTGGTTCGTATACACCACAAACTTCTCCCCAAGGAGATAATGCCGCCAACTCTTAAGTACAAAGATCACCGCGGCCCAACTCCAAATCATGCGTGGGATAGTTCTGCTCATGTGGTCTCAACTGCCTAGATCTATAAGCAATCACCTGCCGAGTCTGCATCAGCACACAACCAAGTCCCACCCTGTAAGCATCACAATACACCTCGAAAGGCACACCCTCCTGTGGGAGAATCAAGATAGGTGCTGAGGTCAATCGTGCCTTCAGCTCCGTGAAAGCACTCTCACACGCATCAGACCAAACGAAAGGAACTCCCTTCCTGGTCAGGTTCGTCATAGGAGCTGCCAACCTGGAAAAATCCTCCACGAACCTCCGATAATAGCCTGCCAAACCAAGGAAGCTACGGATCTCAAACACATTCGTGGGCCTCTTCCACGACATGACTGCCTCAATCTTCTCAGGATCCACTGTGATACCCTCTGAAGATACCACATGCCCCAAGAAGTGCACCTGTTGCAACCAGAAGTCACATTTTGTGAACTTCGCATACAACAGGTGCTCTCGCAAGGTCTGTAACACAACCTGCAAATGCACCTCATGCTCCCTCTTGGTCGCTGAGTAGACCAAAATATCATCGATGAACACCACAACGAACATATCTAAATATAGAGCAAACACATGGTTCATCAATCCCATAAACACTGCTGGAGCATTCGTGAGCCCAAACGGCATCACAAGCCACTCATAATGCCCATAACGACAACTGAACGATGTCTTAGGGATATCTGCCTCCCTAACCCTCAACTGATGGTATCCAGATCTCAAGTCTATCTTGGAAAACCATCTCGCACCTCGAAACTGATTGAACAGGTCATCGATCCTCGGCAATGGATACCTGTTCTTCACAGTCACCTGGTTCAGCTTCCGGTAGTCTATACACAGCCGAAGTGAACCATCCGCCTTCTTGGTGAACAACACTAGAGCGCCCCACGGTGAGCTACTCCGCCTAATAAAGCCTTGCGCCAATAGGTTATCTATCTGTCTCTTGAGCTCTCTGAGCTCTATTGGTGCTATCCTGTAAGCCACTAACCTGATCGGTGTTGTCCCTGGTAACAACTCGATCGAAAACTCTACCTCCCTCACGGGTGGCAAACTGACCAAGTCCTCGGGAAACACATCGGGGAACTGATCTACAATGGGTGGCAAAGCAGCCTTCCCCTCTTTCCTCCTGTCAACCAACGTCAAGTTAGCTAACTGGTGGGTCACATCACCCCACCCATGCCTCAAAGGTCCCAACCTGCATGCCTCCTCGGTCTACTCACCCACAAAGACACCCCGCGTGCCCTCTGGTGTGAGAAACATCACACGCCGTCGAAAACAATCAATCTTGGCCTCCACGGAGACCAACCAATCCATACCCAGGATAACATCAAAATCATCTAACTCCATGATATACAAATCACACATCAGGTTAACATCCCCAAGTGTTACCTGACAAGCACGACAGATACTCTCAAGTATCACAAGTCCACCCAAAGGTGAAGCAACCACCAGAGACTGACTAACTGTCTCTTGGTCCAACTCTAACCCAACCACTGTAGCATATGAAATAAAAGAATGGGTAGCACCAGTATCAATCAAAACTGAACAGATATTATGAGAAATGATAATGGTACCTCTCACCACTGAAGGTCCTGCTCCTGCCTTGTCCACTAGTGGAACCTCTGCCTCTCTGCTGGTAAGGGCAAAAGTCCTCCTTCGGGCCCACTGCCACTAGCCTGGCCCATTGGGGCCTTGCCCCGCTGATCAACATGACCCTATGCCTCCCGCTGAGGCTGCTGCACCGCAGGTCGCGTTTGTGTGCTCTGTGCCGGCGGCACTGACCTCTGAGACGGATCCCCACTCCTCTGTCCCTGCTCTCTCAGACGAGGGCCTACACTGCTGGTCGAGCTAAGGGTAACACATTCCCTAGCTCCATGTCCCACCTTCCTGCATCGGAAGCAAGTCATCTTTTTCCTTAGGCAGTCTCTCGAGATATGCCCGGTCAAACCATAACTCCAACAGGTACCTGGCCTCCTGCTGGCTGAACTCTCACGGGGTCCCACTGCCTGGCTGGAAACCCTCTGCACCTGCCTCCTCTCAGGCTGAGCAGCACTGCTCTCCCCACTTTGTCTCTTCTTGCCCGGACCTGCCGAACCGCTCGGCCTCTGGGCTCTCACCTGATCTTGACCTCACTCAATAATGAGTGCCTTGTCAACCGCCTCTCGATAGCTGGTCAACTGCATCGGTTCCAGCTGTCTTTTCAGAGATGGCCTCAAGCCCTGAATGAAGTCCTGCGTCTTCCGACCTTCCTTTGCCCAAACCTCCAGAGCAAACCGCCCCAAATCTGTGAAGGCCTGCACATACTTCCCCACGGTCATGCTACCCTGCACAAACTCATAATACTCTCTACGTCGAGCATACTATATTGAGCTGGGAAAATACTCCCAAAAGAAGCGCTCAATAAACTCTCTCCAGCTCATCTGGCTGCGATGGACAGCTCTCGTGGATTCCCACCACCTGCGTGGGATACCCAACAGATAGTGCGTCGCCACTCGCACCCTCTCCTCATCTGGCACTCCGATTATATCAAAGATATCCTCTGTCCACCTAATCCAGTCCTCGGCTACCTCTGGCCGCGAAGCATCCTCAAAAGTCCTGGGTGCGTGTTTCAAAAACTGTGCAGCCCAGTCCACTCCTCGTCGTGCTAGCTCTATCACGACCTCCTGCTGGTGCACATCCTGCACCACCCTCGCCTCTTACTGCTGAGGCTGTGGCGACTGCTGAGATTGCTGCTGCCTCTTCAGCTCATCCACCTCTCAAGCCATATCCCTCATCGAGCCCTGCATACCCTACATGGCCTCCTGCAATTGAATCAACACCTGCGTCAAATCAGGTCCCATAACGGGAGCTGACGATCTCTGCTGCGGGCTCTGCTGCCCCTGGTGCCCCGACTCTATCGTGGGCTCCTCTGCCGGGCCTTGGCCTCGGACAGCTCTTCTCGGTGGTGCCATCACACTGGCCACAACAACAAACAATCAAACGATCAATACTAGCACTGCTAGCACAAATAGCCATCAAAGGCACAACCGACTTGTAGGTTCTCACCACACGACCCGTAGGTCCATACCATGCATATAGCATTGTGTCCCCCATCAGGGTACATCACACGACCCATAGGTCCACAACCATGCATATAGCATCGTGTCACCCCTTAGGGTACACCACAATCAAGTCCTGGCTCTCACGGCCACGTGCCATCCTGGCATCACATACAAGCACATCACACACAAAGACAATCTAGTGCCCTATATGCACACAATCATACCACTAGAAATGCACACCATCCTCATGTATGATCTTAGGATGATCTAACTAACACCAAAATAACCTAGAACATATGTAAGGACTGCGTTGATCAGGCGTCCTTCCTATAGTTTTCCAAGTCACCTGGAATCAATTAACCACCCCTCACTAACCTAGGTACACTAGACCATGCTCTGATACCAACTTGTCACGGCCCCGAATTCCAGGGAACCCGAAACCGAGTACATGACTTCCCCTTGCCCGCACCCGCTAGGTCTAGGGGTTGGTGACTAGCACCAATGGAGACTACACCGCGGGTGCTGTCTCAAATATGTAACCCTGTACAGTCCTATATCAAGGGTAATTTTGTACTTTCCCATATCATCATACATACAATGAGTCAGACAGTCATACAGACATCACATCATACAGTATGCAAATACAACTGTCAACGGACCCATGTCCGGGATATCACATAAAACACTACAGAATATAAATGTATCATACATCATAGTAGTGGGCGTCCTTCTGGAAGAAAGTCCTCCACTAGTCTCGGGTCACACCTGAAAAGGGTAAACAACATGTAGGGGTGAGCCACAAGCTCAGTAGGTGGCCCCAAAACTCCACATCATACAACACATATAAGTCTATACTATATGCTCAGTGTACTCGTGCACCGTGTAGTGTGCACAATCATCATGACTCAGCCTGCAAACAAACATCAGGACTCAGCCTGCCCACACAGGACAACTTGTCCATGATCCTCCATGGGATCCCAGTTCAGGGCACTCAACCCTAGTTTCACGAGCTCAACGGCTCAACTCAGGCCTTAGCCTGTCCACAGCGCAATATGCCCGGCCACAGTCGGCACACAGGCCTGCCATCGGTGTATATGCCTGCCACGTCAACCACATAGCACCATCGGTGCATCACGGTGAGAACCCAAACAAGTCACGGAGTCCATGCCCCAATACCTCGCACCAACATACTAACATTAGTATGGTATGTCATTCTCAACATTTCCTTTGGAACTGTAGCCAGTCTTCACAAGTAAATCCTCAATCCTTGATTTATGAAGGAAGTACCCATAACAGCTATTTTCTTGAAATCAAAAGTCCCGGCATTGGGTTCCCATATCATAAATAAGATAATCTGATTTTTGGAGATTTTTCTGAGATGTCTAGCCCCACTTTCCAAAAAATTCACCACTACAAACTTTTGGGTTTTTCCAAGATTTTACACTAAATCCCAATTTTCACATTTTGAAAGAGTGGGAATTAATTTTTCTAGTATTTTTCTTTGAATCCAAATGGGGGGTATTTCGTTATTTACATTGTAACTTAAGTATAATACTTTGGGTATGGGTTACAATGTAAATGGTCCAGTCTAGTGTAGTTGCACTGGCTCGAAGCTGCAGAATAGCCTACCTCGTAGCTTCAGGACTGCAACTCGTAGCGCGGGACTGCAGCGCGCCTCGGAGACTCGTAGCTGGAGCTGCGACTCGTAGCTGCATAGCGCGCCTCGAAGACTCGAAGTGGGTCTTCGATCTTCGACCTTCAGACTATGAACTACGAATCTTTGAACTACGAACCTTCGAACTACGAACTACGAACCTTCGAACTATGGGTCTACGAACTACGACCCTACGACCTAAAACTTCGGATTTTTGTTAGTTCGACCCAGTAATGCGCCCAGCGTACTGTTCATCATCGTTTTTGCCTGTTCTTCGTCTTGAACGCGCCTAGAAACCCGCAGACGCTCACTAACACCCCTGTTTCGCAACAAACTATGATATCTACCTCAAAATGCGTCCAGAACGCCTCTAAATCGCGCAGAAACAATATAAACACGTATAAAATTTCAGATTTCCAGAAATCTAGATCTAAATCCAGATTTCCATGGTTGACTTATCAACCCTCATGAAAAACACAGTTAATCAACCCCAAAATCACAGAAACATATATCCACAATGATATAAAACAGTTCTTAACCACAGATCTTATGCTAAACCATTAGATCTAACCCAAAATTGGTTTTCCCCAAATTTCAGGGCTCATGCTCAATTTCATAAACCATGATAAATTCGTGCAGATCCAAAACAAGAGAAGGATAAGAAGTTCAAGGACACCTACTTGAACTGAATCTTTGAGCTCCACGAACCCAAATCGCCCCAAATCGCCAAGGGCTCTAAGCTCTCTCAAGCTCTCTCTCTCTCTCTCTCTCAAATGCACAAACGTGAAACATAAAGTGAAAGCTTCTTCTTCTTTTTTTCTGCTATTTATATTTCTGCCAGTCAATTGACCTAGTCAACCATTGACCCAGTCAATAATTGACCTCCAAGGTCCCGAACTCCAAATTGAGTCAAATTACAGTCAAAACGCTCGAAATGACGAGCACAACACTAGACTGATATTATCACACGCAAATGACCACTCAAACGCAAAGTCAACCAATAAACCCCGAAAAGTCAATAATCGGGTCAAACGGGGCCCCAACTCGGAATCGGGCCCAAGTACAGTCAAAATACTCACATCGACGACTACACTACCGTCTAGATAGTTACATTCCCATAGAATGGTTATCTCTCAAAACTACCCAAATACGAGTCTTTACAACCTAACTGGGCATCAAGGACAAAGATCATGTTATCGAGAGAGTCTTCGATAGTGACGGCCTTGTTGACTTCGATTTGGGCATCATCCACCATAATCGGTTGAGCAAAAGAAGTCAGAGAGATCAGAAACTCTGAATTTACGTTTAGGTCGCCAATCCCTTTAAACGAGTCATCAGATATAAACTTAGCCTCACAGTATGATCTAGTTGAGCTCTGATAACATGGTTTGTCTTCAACGCTAGAAGTATCTTCAACCTCTTGCGAAATTTGTCGTGACCCACGGTCATCGCCTTTAGTTCGTCTGCCTAATATAGGATCTTTTTCCTTATGTGCCAATAATCGATCAATTTTATGATTAATCCTGTTTTGGAATCGAACCATCTTTGTCATAGCCGCCGATAACTCTGTCATAGAATTCTCCAGGGCTTCAAACCGCTGTCTATTTGTTTTGGCCACCTCCTCTATCATTGCTGATGAAGAACGCGAGATAAAATCAAGAAATCTTAATTAGGATCTCTCAATGAAAGCACCAAATTATTGAGGACCTTAATTAGGATTCAATAATAATCTAGAGAAGGATAACCGAATACTCAAACTATAGCCCAAACAATTCAAGTAATTAATTGATAAAGCCGAAAATAAGTATAAACCTCTAATATGAGAGTTTATAATTGTCAATAGCCAATAGTCTAAATACATAAATTGTCATAGACAAGGCTTATTTATAGGCAAGCTAGTAACTAGGAATTGGAAACCTATTACAATTAGGAAACTAATGTAAAATACTAAAATAATCATAATACGAACTAAATAAAGGAAAGTAAATAAAATGAAATACTAATGCAAATTAAATAAAGGAAAGTAAATAAATGGAAAGGCTTTTAGACGAAGCAAGGGACTTATTCTTCAAGGCAAGACACATCGCGAGCTTCATCTTCAATACTGCTTCTCATGAATAGTGCATGCATGAAATCAAATCTCAACACATTCTTTAACCTCCAGTCCCATTTGACGATCAACTCACTAGTCTCTGCTTGACCCCAACGCCAAGATGTCATTGATACTTGATTATCGATCAACAACAACAACTACAACAAATAAAAGCAACATCGCTTGGTTTGACAAGTGGACAAGTCTGATCGACGACTGAACATCAACAACCGATAGCTTGGTGTGATATCTAGTAATGTCACTTGTTGCTACATTAGATCTCTCCATGAGATTGTAAAATTTGGATTGACTTGAGGTCTATTGGTCCACTGGAGTCACTTGTTGTATTCTTTAATTTTCTTTTTTCAATTTTGATATTCTTCAACTCTATAGGCCATTATTTTTTATCTAGATTCAACTAGATTAGTATTTCTTAATTTTCTTCTTTTTTTCAAATTTCAGTTGCGTCAAAGGTTTGTTCTTTTGCCTTTTTCTATTTAGTAATTTGATATTGACCAATTATGTAATTCAATTAAATTTTGATTATTATGGTTTTGATTTAAGAAATTTTAAAATGAATGAATATATATCTAGTATTTGATATTTGCGCTGTTTAATATATTTGTAATTGTATTGTTGTGGTATTTAATGTTTGTGGCACTTGCTTTTATATTGTTGATATTACAATAAATAAATTTGACATAAAGAAATCAAGAAATAATTTTTCTTTTTCTTCTTCTAATATTTTTTAGTGATGGTATATTTAAGTTTTGTAATAAATGTTAAACATTCTAAAAAAATCATAGAACCGCCCTTAACCAAACCCATTTACAATCTTATATTTTTAATGCAGAACAAATACAAATACTCTCTCTCTCTCTCTCTCTCTCTCTCTCTCTCTCTCTATATATATATATATATATATATATATATATATATATATATATATATATAACACATGTAATCGGCTTATGACATCACCGTAAAACTGTGATAAGTATTTTTTTTCTTACGATGATCTGATATACTATTACGTCATCATAATTATCTAGTAATTATACAATCCCGATATAACATAATATTTCTTATATATATATAACGAATTAATATGAGTAATATGAGTTGCTCGTGATGCACACACGTAGCAACCCCCCATATACTGTTTAAGAGCATATATAATAGGTTAGTAATACCCTTAACTATAGTCAAATATAGATGAAAAGATGCTCCAATAGGCTAGTTATATCATCAGTAATAGCAATAAATTTAAGTAAATTTAACTAAATTTTATAGCTATTACTAAAATGCCGCATCACCCAAATGTTACTAAAACCTAAAATACCCATGTCTTCTCCACCCTCAAACTTATCCCCCTCCGTTCCCCTGCCGACGCCCACCCTCAAGAGAGAGAGAGAGAGAGAGAGAGAGAGGGGGCGCAGGGGAAGGAATAGCAAATGGATTAGGAATTTGGGAAAATAACTTAAGGATAAATTGAAAAAAAACTATAGTTAAGTAAAAAATAGATGACGTTTTATTAGATTAATGTTAGCTAAAATGATACTATTACAAGCTAAATATAGTTTTAATTAATTATTTTAGCTGGGTACTATTGGAGATACTCTAATAGTATATATGTTTGTTGCTAAAAAAATAGTTTTTTTTGACACCCTTAATATTCCACAAACCATGCACACTTATTGATAGTATATAGTCTGGCTTCTACATATAATTATCTAGTAACCTATGACTAATTATTTGAATAATAGGACACGGTGAAATTATTTATAATTGTTTTCTTGTTTTGTCAATCTTTCGCCGTGCTCTTTTTCCGACTTTTAAAAGCAGGCTACAACTTTAACAGTCTATTATCAATTTTAAAAATATATATACATATAATTATTGTACTGAGCAATGCTTTTTTTGTTTTGGTTTTTAAAATCACATGTAAATATTGATGAGTTTATTATATAAGTTTAAATTATTTCCGTACTTCATGGAAAATGAATGGTAATCCGTACACTCGACCCGTACAATGGTAATGTTGTACTTGTCGTTTGGCTTTGTCTGGATTTCGGTTCCCGTACAATGGTAATTTGTGTTCGTTTGACCTCGTCCACATTTGGGGTTCATTAGAACATTTGAAGCAGGTATAGCTAAATTTTATTAATGAAAACAATAAATAACTAAATTAATATAGCTTGAATTAATATAACTACATTTAATTTTATTTTTTCTAATTAATTCTTAAAAAACCTAGCAGCGGCAGCAAACTTTTTTTTTTTTTTTCTTACGTTTCCAATCCTCTCTGTTGCCTCCCTCACGTCCACCATCGCTGTCGTGCCTTTCCCTGCTCCGCTCCCTGCCTACGATGTTGCTGCCCCTGCCGATACCCCTGTCCCAGCCCCATCCTCTGATGCCAATGCCCCTGTCCCGGCCGCCACAACTCGATCCACCGGTGGTCGCGGTTTCAGCCTGTACGTATGGCCACCAGTCAGTCCTATACATCACCGCCAACAAGCTGTACAAGATCGAAAGCCAACTCGACGAGCACGCCGACGAGGACGATGATGACTTCGTGGAGTCAAAGCCTACGACTCCGAAGAAGAGTCGGAGACAATGACGCCTAAATCGATGGAGCAAGTTCAGGTCGGATGCCATATTTTAAAAAGTATGTGTTTTTTAAAAATTGAATCTTATAAAAATTACGAAAAATAAAATAAAATATAACGAGCAAGGTAAAAAGGCATAAAAAAACTAATTTTAGTGACATTTCAAAATAAATTTATATTTGAAAATAAAAATAACTTAAAATTTATTTTTAAATAAATATTTTATTAAATATTTCTTTTTGAATAAAGTAATATTTTATTTAAAAAATAAGTATATCAAATATTGAAATAATGTAGGAAATTAATTGGCGTGTCCATGCTGATGTGTATGTGTGAGATTGTTTTTTTTAATATTATTTCACTTTAATTTTTAATCCCATATGATTCGCCCGTCATACCATCAAAGATCAAACCTAAGAAGAAATACAAATTTCTATGATCCAATGGCTTGACGCCACATCATATCGGATTGCGTGGGGCTTTCTCCCAAAATAATTGTTTTAAATATATCAAGTGATGGTAAAATGCAACCAAAATAAAAGTTGAAGAGATTATTATTCAATCAAACATTTTAAGTTAAAATTTAAAATAAAAATTAGTACATAAGTAAAAGCAAAATGGACAATTAACACAAGTAAAAGAATAGAAAAGGAGTGAAAAAAAATGGTGACAGGAAAGGATAAAATTAAGAAAGCGTGGAAAGAGGCTCCATATATTTTCCGTACGCCACAGGGATTTCATATCTGCCAGGGCACAGAGCGCGCGCGAGAGATGCCGTGGGATAGGATAACGGTCGGCGCGATTGATGTACGCATTTGAAAGTTCCAAACGGGGCATTGACCTTTTGTTGTAGGGGACCGCGTGTGGCATCTTAACGGCGTTACCCCACCAAACACCACAAATATGAAATATCAAGCGGCGACCGCACACAAAATGACAACCCTGCCCTTGCACGCTTACGTTTTTATATATATATATATATATAGTTTTGTATAAGGATTTTAATTTATAGTTAGATATTGTAAATAATAATTCAGATTATACTTTTATTTAATTATAATTTTATTATTATGATTGAATTAAAGTTAAATATAAACTTAATTTAAATAGTTAAATATTAATCTAAATAGTTAAAATTAAAATTTTTTAATAATAGAAAAATTAATCTTACATCACCCTATATATGCATATATTTTAAAGCATTAAAAATGAACTATCTTGCATGGCGATGCGAAGATGAGTCACCGTTTCAATCCCGGTCATCAATCATCATAAAAGTAGTTAAAAGAAGTGGAAATTAATTTTAAATCTGTAATGCATTTTCGTGTTGACTCGAACATCAAACATGTATGTCTTCGTCGTCCTCACTGCGATTGGGGGAAACCAAAAATAAAAAAAATAAAAATCTGCATCGTTCTCTGGCTTTGTCAATCCATAATAAATAATTTTAATTGCACTTTGACAAGTAGACTGTGACTAATCTTTGTTGTCGCCATCACCAAGTCCATCACGAACAAACCGTTGGGGGTGGTGGCTTGGCTTCAATGCTATGGTGGATCAATAATTTGTTAATTACATGCATTTTGTTTATCTTTACCGTGGATGTGGGGTTTTTTTTTTAATATATAAATATTATAATCAAAAAATTAAATTTTCTAGAAGGTCATAATTATGTTTGTTTCATTCACGTGAGATGAAGATGCTTTTCTAAAATTATAATTATATTTAATATGTTAAATACTGATTTAAGATCAAATTTAAAATTTTTATGATAAAAATTTAATCTTACGTTTTGTATGTGTGGAGGGAGGGAATTGCTATGGGAGAAAGGATTGCGATAGCAAAAGTGTGACCACAGCCACTTAATCATAATTGAATGATTCATATCACACTTTCATTTAATTAGTACTTGCTACAATATTACAATTAAATGAAATCACAATTTAAATGAGGATAGGATAGAATGACCGTAATCTTGCATTTATTGCATTTTTTATTATATATATATACTGTACACTTAACACAAAATTAAGCAGACTGAGCCAACTTTTTCCAAAAAATAAAAGATAAAATTATGACATTTTTTAATATTTTATATATGAAAAAATGGGTTAAAAGCAGACAAATAAATAAATATGTGAAGACCCAAATGCATATTTAATTTGTGGTTTGTCTTTGTCATTTGAAAAGAAAAAAAAAAGAGGAAAAACCAAAGGCTACCGTACGCGGCTTTGGCGTGAAGGTATAGAAATCTGACTCCTGTGACAATAATTACGACGAATTTCGTTTAAGATTTGAAAACACCAAACAAATTCGTACATTAATTACTTTATCAGAGGAAGGGAAAAAAAAAAAAAAAAAGGCAACGAGGAAGGAATATTAGCCCTCAAATTGCATGACGTCTCTTGCTCCCACTCCCACCCACCACCGCCTTCCAAGGAAAAAGCGTTCGAATCATTATCCCTTTCATTATTGAATTATAGTTTTAGCCTTTTCATTTAAAGTAATATTATATATGTTTTTTTTAAACATATGAATAAATTACGGTAATCGATTATATATATTATTTTTTTATTTATATCTTCCAAAACTATTACTGTTGCTTTTTATATATTATTTTAATCTATTTATTTCTACCGGAAGTTATTTTTTTTATTTCCTATAACTGGTTGATTTTTGAACTTCTTGTTGCATTAATGTAACATAGAATTTGTCCCATATAAAACAAAGTTAGTTATGTGATTTCATCGATAACAAAATAAAAATAATAATTAACTAGTCATGTTGGGTGAGATTAGGACTTGGATTATGGCTTTATAATATTATAATTAATCTAACAACTAGCTAATATATTCCTATATTCGTCACTCTTTCAACTCTATATTTGTGAGCGTTTACAATACAATTTTTTTAAGCGTTAAAATAATAGATGTCTACGTTTGTCTAAATTTAGTTAAATGTTAGTACTAAGCCATATATATATATATATATATATATATATATATATATATATATATATATATATATATATATATGTTTTTTTTTTAGTTATGCAGATGCGGGTACTGTGCCACAGGTATTGCCTTGGAATGTGTAGAAGATAGTGAAAGGTGAGGAGATAACGTTACCTTCCATTAGCCGAAGCAATATAAAGCGTTTTATTTCAGTAATTGTCTGTCATAAATAAATAAATACATAAAGACTAAGAATTGGTGCTCCACTCCAGCATGTTTTGAGGTTAGTAAAAGCCGAATCTTAGACCATTTATGAAGAGACGTGGAGTAGGCGTGGTTGTGTGGAAGAAAAGAAAACAACAGGCATCAATAGAGGTCCCGGTATTGAACCTCTAGAGTGACATGTCTTTCGTGCAACTTTTCTGTGAATTTGAAACTTCAAAAACGTGAAATAGGAATACGGTTCAATAGTGTGAGGAAAGAATTTCAACGTCATTTGATTCTAGTTTTGTATACGTGCCTCAACAGCAGGCCGGCCCGATTTAAGTTCAAATTTTCAAAAATTTGTTGTCTTAAGGAGCTCATTGGCTTTATCAAAGTCAATTTAAATATAATAAATGATACCAAATTCGTTAAATATCACGTCTCTCAATTAGCCATTGTCAACTTTAAAATCAATTTTGAATTTCTTATCAACAATTAAAGTTTGAAAATAGAAAAAAAAAACTAGTAAGTAAATAAAACATTAAAACGCTCATTAAATTTCAAACTTTAAAGTCTTAAAATATTAATTTTTAAATAAACTATAAACACCATATATATACTAATAAAAATAAAAAATACGAAGGTAAAATTAAATATAAAACTTAAATATATTCGAGAGCAATCATATATGGTTTTTCTATATTGATATTTTTTATATAATATAGAGATAGTTATACAATCTTGATAAATAAGAATCTATATCTAGTTTTTCAAAATAAAGTTTAGAATAGAGCTTAGAATAGACAACAGCTGCCTCATTAGCATGTCTCTTGCTTGTACCGGCATTAACCACGTGTTCGGCATGGTAGGCATACTTGTTACCTCCGTCGCCACCTATGATGTAGCCCTTGGCATTTGCTTCCGATCTCCAATGCCACCGCCAACGCTTGGCCCATGCACATGATCTCTGGCGCATCCAACCAGGCACTCGTCGGTCTTGGCGACTTACAAGAGCTCAACCAGGTTGCCGCCGTCAAACCCTTCTCCAAGTTCTTCGCTAGGTGTTTGTAGATCTTGTAGATGTGGGGTACCTCCTTTTCGATCCTCACCGACACATCCGGGTTTGTCGACAGGAGCCAAAAGAACCGCAACAGCTGGGCGTATGCAAGGAAGGTAAAATTAAATATAAACTTAAAGTTTAAATTATATAATTGAGAGCAACCATATATGATTTTTCTATATTGATATTTTTAATATAATTTAGAGATAATTATACAGTTTTAGTAAATAAGAATCTACATTTAGTTTTTCAAAATAAAGTTTAGAATAGAGTTTATAATTAACAACAGTTACCTCATTAGCATGTCTCCGACATCGATCACATGTTCGGTGTGGTAGGCATACCTGTCACCTCCGCTGCCACCTATGATGTAGCCTTTGGCATTCACTTCCTAATCTCCAATGCCACCGTTAACGCTTGGCCCATGGTCATGATCTCTGGCGTATCCAACCAGTTAGGGACGGATTCAGGAATTTTAGTTTTTTTTTTTTTGGGGGGGGGGGGGGGAATACAATTGTATAATTCATATCTAAAAACTGTTATTCAAAATTGCGATTAGCATTATTTAAGTTATAAGTAATGACATAAAAGCATAGAAAGCTCATTAAATACTCTTATAACCAAGTCACACAATTTTTTGAAAATCAAATAATTCAATTACTACTATTGCAATTAGAGCATTTTGTAATAAAATAACTAAATATTTAATAAATTTGTCTACATAGAGCAATATTAATTACAAATTATACTTTAAATTTTTATTTTGGCTACAAACTTTGTTATAATTTTAAACCTCAAAGTATTTTTAAACTTTGAGGTATTTGCTAGCCAAATTTAGTTAGTTGGTAATTTAAAGTTTGAGATTTTAACAAAATTGTAGTCGATATACATATTTCAAGTATAATTTATGACCAATATTGCTCTATATAGATAAATTTATTAAAATATGTGTCTATTATACTATTAATGTTCTTAGCAATATATTCATCACAGATATTTTGAGATAATAAATTATATTAGTAATTAAAATTTGTAATTATAATTATTATAAATCACATTATATATAATTATAATTAAAATTTGCAATATATATATATAAAGTTTTAAAATTTGAAGGGGGGCCATGGCCCCTGCCAGCCCCCCTTTAGTTCCGTCACTGCAACCAGTCACTTGTCGGTCTCGGTCACTTACAAAAGCTCAACTAGGTTGCCACCGTCAAACCCTTCTTCAAGTCCTCCCCTCCGACACATCCGGGTTTGTCAATAGGAGCCAAAAGAACTGCAATAGCTGGGTGTCGGCGATGATGACAGCTGGGTGTAGGGGGGGGGGGGTGTAGGGTGGGGTCGACAACGCTCGGGGAGGGATGATGACAATTTATTTTTGTAGGGTATGATGAAAAATAATATTATTTTAACATAAATACATATAAAATAAAGAATAGTGTTAAAATTAAAATTTAAAAATAACTATTTATGTGTGAATTTTTTATATATATAGACATAAAAAATAAGTAGTATTGAAGTTGTTTTAAAGTAATTTGATTTAGATTTGAAATCTTAAATTAGATTGGTTGAATTTTAACTGTACCCTCATTTGATGAATATAAAAGTAATTATCAAGGGTTTTTTTCATATATATTTGCACATTTAAAATCTATATAACATTGCCTTCCACCACTCGAAAGTTAATTAAATTCAAGCTTTGCGATTTCAAATTAATACGAGCATATCATCCAATGCAATGAATGCATTTTTTTGTTCGTGGAACGTACGACACGCAGAAGAAACTTCCTTCATATAACTAACGTAAAACCTCGAAACTCTCAAATGGGTAGCATTTCAATGATGCACATTTTAAGAAACTGCGAAATCGTCTGCTCTGGTCCCTGTTGTCAGTGGCTGTGCGTCGTACGCAGATAGATTTGTAATTCCAAGGTTAGGCATGCTGTCTACTATTAATTGAATAAATAAAAATAAAACATTTCTGGTACATATATATCCTAGTCGTACAGAATATTAATGCGGACAGTGGGTTTCCATGACATTCTTAGCTATGTCTACACACACACACATACGCGCGATCCGGGCAGAATGTGCCTAACGAAATTAAGTACGATTAGAATCATCTCATCGTGATTGAATTATTTAAGTTAAACTGTTCATATATTCCAATCGTCTCGTTTAAATAAAAACATGAACCGTTTAATTATGATTAGATGACTGTAATTATCTTTGAATTTATTATAAACATTAAATTATTGTTTAATTTTTATTTGCCTAAAGTTATTTGATTTATAACAATAAGTTAGATGCGAATTTGACTTCATTGGTAGAGTTTGATTAATAAATTGAGATATTCTAAATTAACATGATCTTATGAATCTTAATTTTTAATAGTTTTATTGATATGAAAACCGGCTTAATAAGACGTCTTGTAATATATGAATCATAATCTTATATATAAAGTTTGTTATTTTTAATTTGATCTCTCATTAAATTTAAATAGTAGTTTAATATTTACACATTAATTTCATAATAATTATACTATTAATTATTATTTTAAATATCAATTAAATCACTTTAATTTCATTTTTTGCAAAGATGAGATAACATATTTAATGTTTATATGTTTGACATCACATGATAAAAAAATTCTAATAATCTGACACCGGGCCATATATGTAACTATATAAATATATATAACCTTATGAGCTCTAAAATATTGTTATCTCTAACTCATGATATATCTGAACAATTTTGTCAATTAACTATGATATTATGAGATTAAAGCGATTTTCGTTATATTTAGTGTGACCAAATCCATCAATGGTTATAGATAATACCATAACTAAATGACGTAGATCAATTATTAATGCGTAGCATGAAAATAAGTGTAATATAATCTATATATACATATTTTCAAATGTCCTGCTTATTCCTTATAGAGATAAAAACTTAATACAATGTAACGAAGCATAATGAACTAAATATTTTATTTCTGATTAGAAAATATATAAATATATAAATACATAAGAATGTCTAAAATCAAATACTTAATTCAGTATAATGATATTCTAATGTTATTTAATTCATAATTATTGGATGAATCGAATGCTTGTAATTATAACTATATTTGATATAATTTATTATAAATCTTATTTGATTATTTGTAGGGATGTTAAATGGGCCATTAGCCTGTGGGCTAGGTAGGCCAGCCTACTTTTTTTGTGGGTCAGGCTTGTAAATTCTGATTTATTTATATGCAGGTAAAAGGAACCAAAGCGGGTTGAGCCCACGGGTTCGCAAGCCGGCCCACGGGCAAGCATTATTTATTTATTTTTGACTTTTTTTAGTCTATTTTATTAACATTTTACATATAGTATTAATATTTTATAAGTTTGACTGTCTTTATAGTTATTTGTAGGTCGTATTTGACCCATGAGAACTAGATTTTTTTGTTGGGGAAAAAAATAAGATATTTAAAGTAAAAAAACTATTTAAAAAAATAAAAATTTTAAATGGGTTGGCTCGCAAGCCAGAGATTTTTATAAATAGTATATGCGTAATAGCACAGAGGTAACCCTACGTCTATAAATAGATGCATAACCTTCTACGTTAACGAGCATGTGAAATTATAAACAACCAAGAAAGAGAGACAAGTGACAACCAATCTTAACAGAGTTGGTGTTCTTGTTCTTTGATTCAAGGGTGTTGGACCTCGGCCAGGACACTCACTATCACAATATTGTCCGCTTTGGCACTCACGCACCCACCCATGGGCCGCAGCCCGCACGGATTTATTTCTAACGGGCCGCGACCCGTTAAAACGCGTTGTGACAAGGTGCACATGAGCCTCCTCATTAGGACGACCTCAATGTTCGCCCTAACCGATGTGGGATTGATCTATGGGATGTTAGAGACCCAACAGTCTCCCCCCCAATCCCACCATCGGTCTAGAGGACCCGGCTCTGATACCACTTGATGGTCCCTTGGAGCCTAAGGGGGGGGGGGGGGGGGGTGAATAGGCTCTTATCACAACTCTTTTCTTTCTCTTAAGACACAAACACTTGTCTAGTTAAGTGATAGAATCACTACGGAAGATAACCAGATAGTGGAAGTATTTTGTTTTATTATCACAAGATAAATACAACAAAATAGAAGCAAGACTCTCTTACACTCTGTTTACAAATGAACTCACACACTAGCCAACTTATATCTCCAAAGATGAAAAACACTTGTGCATACACAGAATTAGTCTTTTCTTAACTAATGCGCATTTTTTTAATGTACAAGTATTAATATTTATACAAAACATTCCTAAGAGACAACCTTGGAACTTGTAGTTCCGGAATGCGTTCAGCACTAACTATCCCTCGATAATCTCTCTGCCTTGACTGCTGCGGTTTGTGGAGCTCAAGATCTTGGGTTCGAAGAGTATAAGTGCGTTTGTGAGTTCCTAATTACAATTAAGGTTGTGTCCACATATCCGGATAATCCACGTGTAAGATTCTTTAGGTTCTCAATAAATTCGTCTTACATCGGGACGCCACGAGCTGATAACTTTAAATGCGGTTGAGTTGAAGCAGTATCTTCTTGATCCGGTGTAATTTTCCTTACTCCGTAGCTAATGAAGCTTGGAACCTTACTCCGTGTCAGTGGTTGCTTACTCCGTATCTATTTAGTACTTGGAATCCTTAGTCCGGTGTCGTGACTTCCTTACTCCGCATGTAAGTTCCTTACTCGTATGTAAGTTCCTTACTCCGTATGTAAGTTCCTTACACCGGGCGAGTCTTGAAAAGTCCGATGACTTATTCCGTGTCGGCGCTTTCTTACTCCGCATGTAAGTTCCTTACTCCTGGGCGAGTAAGATATCCGGATTCCTTACTCCGCATCTGGTTTCCTTACTCCGCACTTATCCTTTAAGTTCTTAGTCCGTATGAATGTTCCTTATTCCGTATGTATTTGTGACTTGGTTATTTACCAAGTGTTTGACGACACTCACTCTTGTCCGGATTAGGATTATGTATCCTATCCTTAGCTTTGCTCTCACGAGTGCATCTCTGGATTAGTAACATATCTTCTGCAATGATCAAATAAACACAAAAGATCTCGATCAAATTACATAAGGCTTTATCAGCATTATCCAAATTCTGGGTTTGATCCAACAAAGGGTGCCACAATCCTGTACTCATTGACAAAGTAAATAGTAGAGAAGACTAAGTGGTGATTGAATTCAGGAGGCTGTGAGGATGATCGAAGGTTGATCGTGAGTTTATTCTTCGAGGGAAAAAAAGAGAATTCTTCCTTTACAATTCTTCAGGTTAGTTTCTTTTTTATTCTATTCGCATAATTAAATTAATTAATTTATATTTAGATCATGGTATTTATTAGGTGGATAAAAAATTTTTAAATCCATTTTTACCGGAGTTAACTATTAACCATATTCCTGCGAACTAACATATAATTTATAAAATTTGTGAAGTGTATAATTAAATCATACTATTTTGTAAATTTCATTAAAGTTTGTAACTTTTAATGAAGTTGTTTATAACTCGCGAGTCTAATAGATATTTTTTTATGAATTGAATCTTAAGCCTTTTCCGAGGAGTTTGGCTGATTTGATAACCTATCCAAATGTAAGAGCGTGTTTGGCGTCGACCGAATTCCGCTGTTTTTCGTATTTAAAATCAAAAAACTTGAGCGCTGAGTTATTTGGTGTTTGTTTTAAACTTTTGAAAACAAAAAATTTTACTGTTTAAATCGTATTCAATCGCCATTTTTGAAAACATCCTATAGGTGTTTTCTATTTTTGTTCTTTGTTTTCTTCTTGCAACGCTCCTTTACCTGTTCCTCTCCTCCCCCCAGTGTTGTTGCCGCTGCTGGAGCCTTGCCGCTGCATGACCCCCACTCCCTGCATCCTCTTGCTGCTGCGAGATCTCTCCTGCCACTGCGAGATCTTCCCTTGCCGTTGCACGATCTACCCTGCGGCTACTCGATCTCCCTCGCTGTTGCGCGATATCCCCCGCCGCTGCTTAATCTCTCCCCCTGCCACTTCGCGATCTACCCCATGGCTGCTCGATCTCTCCCTGCCGTTGCGCGATATACCCTGCCACTGCTCAATCTCCTCTTGCTGCTGCGCGAACCACCCCGCGGCTACCCGTTCTCTTCTCTCCGCTGCACCCACCCGCTGCAACACCCACTTCCAGTGTCTACAAATATGAAATACGACTTTTTTTAACTTTATCGAGAAGAACCCCCAAACAACAACATATGTTTTTAATTTGCCGTAAAACGATTTTCAAATATAATTTCTTAAAATAATTTTTAAAAACAAAAAATTAAAAACAAAACCAAACATAGCCCAAATTTTTGTTGGAGTCTTTGATCATTAAAATAGATAAAAATAAAAATAAATCATACTATTTTATATAAATATATGTATATATATTTGTCTTCTTCTAATTTAAATACATAAATTATTGTTAGAAGTGGATCAAAACCTAGAATGCTTATAATTGTGAAATTGAAACTCGTTTCAATAGTCGCCCTAAAATTGGTTACTTCGTGTTTGCCTCAAAACGTTGAAGGATGCCACACCGAAATATGTATCTGAAGTTTTATATTGGAATGTGGACGTACATGTCAACACGGCTGTTCTCACGTGCAACAACCGAAGGCCGAACATGCGAAGACATTTGCCCTTTATGAGGCGCTATGACATAGGCCAAACGCAAAGAACTCTTGAGGTTTCCTTCTATTTCTATATGGATCTCGGCACAATGGAAATCTTAAAGCAATATGTTTTTGGCCTTTATTAGCTGACGTCAGCAATTTAATTTCAACTACCCAAAGCCGTGAGAAGATGATATCTTTTAACAGAAAAGCAAGGTTGCTCACAGGACAGAAACGCCATTGCAAAGCTAGAAAGAGAGGGCAGATCAAGATTTGGTCAATAGTGATGGCTCGATGATATAGGCCCCTGATTAATTAGACCTCTGCCAAAAAAAAATTGCATTATTGGCGCATATATAACCAATCAAAATAGAGAGAAGAAAAAAGAGATGTGGAGGGAGCTAATAAATCTTTATGTGGCCACCCGTATGGTTTGTCACAACAATACATATAAGTAAGCGGTCATATTTTCAATGATAAATTAATTTACCTGAATTTCCAAGCTTGAGAGTATGGGCATAGATCCACATTTGATCATACTGGATTTTAAAAAACTTCTATAATGTTGGTAATTTTAATAAAATGTCATTCAATTGCACTCATTAAATTTTATAAAATTACAGCGCAATTATAATGTATAAAGTCAATAAAAAATTAAAAATATTTGATTTATTATTAAAAAAACATCAAAATTTTTAAAATTCATATCATTAGATCATTAACTCGAAAACAATTATTATTTTTGAACTATAGAATTTTTTTTTCTGCCAGTTACATTTTCTCCCTCCCTCTCTCCTTATTCCCAACATGCCATAGCCACGGGCCCCTAGCCAGAGAGCGTGGGAGAGCTTGGTTTTTGTGGTAGAGACTGAGTCTCATGTGATCTATAAAACTTTTAGTCGGATCTCCAACCGTACATACATGGAACCTATTTAAATCACAAAAATTAGGATATATATATATATATAATATATATAGTTAAAAAAACGAAAGAAAAAAATAGTCATGGGAGGCACGATCAGTGGTTGGTTCTCCGGGTTCCCAGTGTCGCCACAGAAAACCCACTAACAAATAGAGGTGACAAGAAAAGGCAATAAAAGATGTAGCAAAGCGACCTTTCCTCTCTTGGACCATTCTACACAGTGGAATTTGGGGCAATGATAGTGGGGGAGATAGGCCTTCACAAACCCCTCACGCTTTGGGGCATCAAAATGATTATAATCACAGAAAACTTACAAAAAGAGAGATAGGGAGAGAGGGATTATTAATAGCGACTCATCTGGTGTAGGTCTGTCTTGCTTCTTTGCATGTGAACACCACTGCTGGTGCCGCATTAGGCCATCCCTTTCCTCTCTCATCATTGTATATATGCATGCATCAAATCAATTGACCTCAACATCTGATTAACTCTCCCCATATATCTACCCTCGATCCTGTATTTTATTCTATTTTTGGTCGTCACCCTTTTTATTTTCTTCCAATTTTTATATTTAATTTTTCTTGGGTAGATTTCAGATAGAGAGATCTGAGATCTTATATAATCAGGACTGAGATTTCAATGAAAACATTAATGGGAAGCATAGTTTGCGTGAACAAGTTCTTGGCAAATGTAAACGTGATTAAGATTGAATACGCGTGTGAACGTGTAAGTGGTTGATGCCATTTAGAAGTCAGCTCTGCACATTCAACCAAAGGCAAACATGTAAGTGGAGATAGGAGGTTGGAGATTGGTGATTCCAAACTTTAATATATATGTAATGACCGCTGTGGGCCTCTACACATTCTCAACGTACGATAACGCCATTATTGGATTTGGTCTGCGATGGCTGCTAATAAATAATAACCATTTGCAATAATAGATGTTACCTTGACCACTTTGCTCTCGATGGAATGGAACCACCAAAAATAACCATTACAATAATTGGCTGTTACCTTGACCACTCTTCACAGGAACCTACGGGAGCATGCTAGCATTGGAATGTTGAGCATTGCCGTTCAAAACAACAACCCCCCAAAAAAAAAACAAACAGATGTGAGGTTGAGCGGTGCATCACCACAAGGCAAGTGGGTTTTGTGTGACGTGTCTATCCTGGCACATTTTTCTCCTCTTTCATTTTCACTAAAAAAAACCTATCGACAGGGCCATCCCTAAAAGAAATATTATTTTATTTTAAATTAGCATTTTAGAAAGTTTTAAATTGTTATATAATCATCTCAATTGGTACCATTTTAAAAAAAAAATGCTAGAACAAAAATAATCTTTCCGTTCCAATATTCTTTTGCGACAAATTATTGGCAAAAATTTTATTCTAGTAAATTCAGTTTATAATAAATTTTACGATGAGTTTTATCCGTTCCTAAACATCATTTGAAATACTTGTTTATTAGTCCCTATTAGCTTTGTTTTCTATATAAAACTTAATAACAAACTATTTTTTTCTTTAAATACCATGTGATAGTTTTAAATAAAATAAATAAATGACCAATCATTTCAATTAATAAAGAGGAATAGTGCTTCCACCCAGCCAATGGTGAGCTATTTAAATTTAATCGTGCCAAAACATTCAACCATTTCAATAAACTTACGACCATTGAGGAGCAACAACTACATAATACAACAGACTAGAGTATGAACAGGATGTTAGCCACTATCAGGCTAGTAGGAATGCACAAACCATGGTGGATCTCCACCACTTTCTTTCTTCTTGAGAGCCGTGACTTCCTCTACACTCCAGTATTCCTGCGTAACATTCCTTTTCTCACAGCTTTGTCAATGGCTGAAATTGTCTCTCCAATTAGCTTCTCAATTGGAAGTATATCACCGAATAGTAGAGATTTGTCATATTTCCAAGTTACAGGGAAATGGACCCAGTCAGCTTGTTAACATGCAAGTACCTAAAAAGCACAATATAGTACAAGTAGAATATTGCAATGAAAGTGCATCTAGAAGCTTTAAAAATGAAAAATATATAATTGAAGATCATGATTCTTTAACAAATAATAATTCCAGACATTTTAATAAAATAAAAACATACTTGTAGTTTCTTTGTATAAGTTAATATCCCAAAATAGGAGGTATGGGCCCACTTAATATGTTGCTTAAATCTCTACAATGGACACTAGCAAGCATGATGAAAAAATGAAACTTCAAAAGCTTAGGATGATTTACTCCATAAGATGTCATCTCTTAAATCAAAACTATTTATGACATTTAATAATAATATTAGTAGAAGTAAATACTGTGCTTACAATACATGACACTACATCAATATACTTACAAAACAGCAAGTGCTTACATTAGACCAATCACTAATGGGATTTCCCCTGAAATCTGATTACCCTGCAAAGATCTAGCATCCAATACCAATTATTAAACAAGTTTAAACCCAAAAAGAGATATAAACACCATAAAAAGTCCAAATCAATTCATAAAATTGGAGAAAATTACAAATACATACAATGTAGCTACTTGCAAGAACCCAATATTGAATGAGAGTTCTCCGGATATACCTCAAATGACATGATGAATATATAAATAAATCTTATAGAAATTCTGTGATGAAGTAGGTACTTACAAACACCACAACCCTATAAGCTGGCATATATCCGAGGAGTCAGTACCAACTAAATTATTCTCCTACAAGCCTTATATAAGATGCAAAAGAAAAAAATAAAGACAAGCCGATATACATTACTCAAGTTATAAATAAAAGATATGTGCACATCCAACTAGCCAAACAAGTGGGCATGCCAATTAAGATAAATAAAAAATTCAATTTGCAGTGTGGCAGTGTATTATTGGAAGCCCCAAATTGCTTCAACTTTAAATTGTGAAAAATGATCGGTACCGTCACCAATTTGGGAAGATATATATATATATATATTTCCGGGATTAAATTGTCATGCATTATTGGCTAGTTCATGCGCAACTAGAGTACATGTACTTGTTGTGTGTCCGTGAGAAGAGGGCAGAGAATCGATACTCCTAGGTCCTATCGTTGCTTGAATAACGCAGGGAGAGAGTGGACGATGAATCTAACAAATGCTCAAGCCAATTAGCAAGTGAGTTGTCAACCTACTTTCCAATATTGCATCCAAAACACATATAGCTCCAACTCGGGGGAATAAAAAAAATAGTCCCCATGAGAAGAATAAAAAACTTAGATCCATACACATTTTAAAAAAAAATTATTTATAGTCTCAAAAAAGAATTGTATTATAAGTACTTTTTATTTTTATTAAAATAATATTGTCTTTGATTAATAAATTTTTAATTAAAATTATATCATTTTGATAAAAGTATAAAGGACCTGTTAGAATCGGGCGGAGGTAAAGGCCCGATTAAGTGTCACGATATTGTCCGCTTTGGGCTCGCCACATCGTCCTGCACGGCTTTAAAACGCGTCGTAACATTTAAAGCCTTCTTTCTTCTTATATATACCTTAACTTTCTCGTCCTTAAGCGATGTGGGACAAACATCCCAACAATCTCCCCCTTTGTCACACATCGACCGTATACCGTAGGTTGGAGACACACCTACGAAACTGGGGATTTTTATTGTAACTCCCCCTCAATCCACGCCTTGTAGAGAGATCAAACCGGTTCGATATTAAAGTGACATCATAACCCGGATACCGCCGCAATAACGGGACACGCCGCTCGATCACACAACGCCGAGAAGACTTTCGATATCACGGAACACTTAACGGGGATAATAACGGGACAATCAGGCTCGATACCAGTTTGTTAGAATCGGGCATAGGTAAAGGCCCGATTACGTGTTACGATATTGTCCGCTTTGGGCTCGCCACATCGGCCCACACGGCTTTAAAACGCGTCGTGACATTTAAAGTTTTCTTTTTTCTTATATATGCCTTAACATTCTCGTCCTTAAGCGATGTGGGACAAATGTCCCAACAATTTCCCCCTTTGTCACACATCGACCGTATACCGTAGGTTAGAGACACACCTACGAAACCGGGGATTTTTTATTGTAACTCCCCCTCAATCCACGCCTTGTAAAGAGATCAAACCGGTTCGATATTAAAGTGACATCATAACCCGGATACCGCCGCACCAACGAAACACGCCGCTCGATCACACCACGTCGAGAAGACTTTCGATATCACCGAACAATTAATGAGGATAAGAACAGGACAATCAGGCCCTTGGCTTTAAGATCCGATTCGATCACCTGGTGACAGGGGTTTGTATTCTAATCCAATACCGCCGCACACCACGGGACACGTCGCTCGACTACACCATGCCGAAAAGACTTTTGATATCATGGAACACCTTTTCTAGGGCCAACCTGGCTCGATACCGGTTGTTAGAATCGGGCAGGTAAAGGCCCGATTAAGTGTCACGATATCGTCCGCTTTGGGCTCGCCACATCGGCCCGCACGGCTTTAAAACGCGTCGTAACATTTAAAGCCTTCTTTCTTCTTATATATACCTTAACTTTCTCGTCCTTAAGCGATGTGGGACAAACATCCCAACAGGACCTATAATATAATCCCAAAATAAAACTGCAATTAATATAACTATTTCAAAAAAAGTTAAACCCCACTCAAATCTTAAGTAAATATAGGTTTAACACATGAGTGAGATGAGGCAACCAAAAGTGGGTAAAATGGGCGCCTATTAATCAGTTTAATCGATATTGTTGGTAAAACTGTGCATGCAGCCTGAGCCTACTGCCTATATGTTAATCAATCCGGTCCATCTTTATGTTATCTTTTTTTGTCGTTGCCGTCCAACAATAACAATTAACAAGCCATGCTCCCATTCCCAAGAATCTTCTTAAGGTGAAAAAGTGCAATGCTGGTGCCCAAAGGAAAGTACATAAATATCTAATAGGATAATACAATAAGTACATAAATGCAGCTAAATGGATCCAATCTTAATTAATTAATTTATTTCTTTTGCTGTTTTTAAAAATATCAATTACTTCCATAATAATAGTAGTAGTTAGGAATAATCTAGAAAGTTCGATTAGAGATTTAAAATATAAATTATTAAAATTAATATAATTTATATCTAGAAACTATTATTTCAAATTATGATTAAGATCCTTTAAGTCACAAATAATGACATGAAAATATAGAAAGCTTATCAATTTTTTTATAACAAGTCAAGATAACTTTTTCAAATCATATAATTCATTTATCATTATTATATTTAGCAGGATATTCTTCACAAATACTAGAGACGGTAAATCATATTATTAATTAATTTTAATTGTTATATATATATATATAGGTAATTGAAGCATGATAAATCAATATCTAGCGTAAAAAGATACCATGAGATATTAGATCTCGTCGATCACAGGTGTTATAAGCAAATCTATGGATATATAAAATGTAGGTTTCGTGTGCAGCGGAAACGTGCCGTTCGGGTCCTAAACGGCCGTATAAAATTATGAAATTTTATACACGGCATCCTAAGAGGTGGAACCTTCATCTAGAGGTGTTTAATTGAAATTTTAAGCAAGCAAAACAGAAAATTACATACCCGTAATTTCCGGCAGTATCTGTGCTCGTCGGTGCAGAAACTCCAAACCAGGAGCTCTCTAGAGCAGTCCACGTGCACCGGCGGTCCAAGGACATCCCATCCCACGTTCAAGTGCTAGCACGAGCGTAGAGACTTCTCGGATTCATCCGTTTGATCAACCTATTGCTCCACCTGTTGCAGCGTACAGCAAAACGGGTACGTTTCTACTTAATCAAGAACTTAGAAGCAAGGGGGAGAAAGGGAGAGAGGAGAGAAGTGGGAGAATGTGTTCTTTGTTCTCCAAAGCACCCAAAAATTCATCTCTCACGTTTTTCCTCTCACTCCCCTTAATAATATATGCCAAAATCCCATTATTAATAAAATAATACTTTTATTTTATTTATTTTGTTTTATTAGCCACCCATTTTCAAACCTAGGATGTTACCCTTTGAAATAGGCCCTAATAAACCAAAAATATGGGCCACTCATGTTTCCACATGGTGTGACATATGTCCCCTCTCGTCTCATCTCGTGTGGGCCCCATCAGCACCCGTGTGGGCCCCACTGGAACCCGAGCGCCGAAAAATCCAAAACTGGACACGTTCGACCGTGGCAATCTCCTGAACTCAGATATGCCCTCGGAATTCCTAAACGATGATCCGAATCACTTATTCTGGCTCGAATAGTGATTTTGAGTCGATCTAGCAATTCGGCTCTTATTGATTCCGAACTTGAATCAAACTGGACCGATTGCTTGGTGTAGTTCCACCGAACTACTTGGACCTACCAAATACATTATTGTGTGACCCTCTATGTTCCTTCCTTAATGGCTATGGTCCCACCATAGTCCGGTGAACGTTGTCTAGCAACATGACACAATGACCAAAAAAGGATTAGATATATCGTATAAGTCGACGACCTCCTACAAACGCTCACTGTGTATTTTAATCCTTTTGTCTCGGACATCGCAACAAGCGGAATGCATACCTATGCCATCAGTCCTATTGCTTGTTATATTTTTCTTTGACTTTCTGATGGACTTGTCTGGAACACCATGGCCATGGATTTCAAGATGACACTACCATCAAGTCAAAGGGCTAGCGATGTCATCTTCCATAACTTGGAAGGGACAAATCCTCTCTTGACCCATCTGTTATTGTCATACCAGTCATGACATATCCAACACAAGCTACCTCGCCACGAGCATCTATGTCATGGTTTTCATCATGTATCAAAGTATGTGACTCGTGGTATACAATAACAATGGTCTCAAGTCAGAGGACCAATACACACGTCTATAGATGAGAACGATCAATGGCATCTAGATGTGCCGTTCTCATTAACGGGTCAGTCCTCATGATCTCCCAAACTTGGAGATCACCAAGTGCGAACACTATGAGAAAGTGTCTCAATGCTTATGAGCCCCCAACACCTGATAGTCAGACATCTTTTGTGTCCAATCAGAAAGATTTATCTAGACCATAGGACATATAGTTTAAGATATTGTCATAACATCCAATAGGTTCTCATTATAGCGGAGACTGCTATAATCGATTGATGCGACAATATACTATAGACATTATCGTGTATGTGAACGCGGAAGTATAATAAACATACAATGATAAATATATAAACACATAATGTGTAAATACAACGAAATTCCAAGATATACATGTACAGTGGTTGGGTCTAGGGCACCCAATCCAACATAAAAACCATATATATGCCTAGCATATCAAAACATGATCTAATAGTATCGACATTAAAATATTAGGGATATCTTAAACTATTTTAAAGCCATATTCCATGGCATCAAACAAAGGCTTATCACTTAGTTTGTCGACCATTGAAATGGAGGCGTGACTAATATACCAATGGCCATATCATATTAATGGGTCTAAGAAAAGTCCATTTTCTTTTTGAAAATCCAAGTTCTTTTACTAGTAGCTAGAAATGTGGGTCCCAAAAAAAAAGAAATAAAAATAAAAATAAAAAAAGGAGGAGATGGCCTCTAAAAATATTAGGAGCAATTCAATCATTTGATGAGACACATATACAAAACGAGTTGATAAAAGTAACTCGCTCTCGAAAGCTAGTGGCTTTATGGACATGTCCCGAAGATAGGGGTATAAAACGAGCTCAAGCCCGTAGGGTAGGCCCGTGGACTTGCGGGCTTGGAGCAGACTTGGCCGATCAAGGCTCGGTCCGTTTAAGACGCCCCGTTTAGGCCTAGCCCATGCATTTCGAGCTGGCCCGCGGGCTTTTTGTTTTTGTTTTTTATTCTTAAATATTTTAAAATTTAATATATATATATATATATATATATATATATTATATAACTTTAATTGAGTACTTACATTTCATATATAAACAATTATAAAATAAAATTGAAATAATATTGGTTCAATTCAATTATATTGATTAATTTTAAATTTAAAAAACACAAAAAAAAAATCACGGGCTAACCCGCGGGATGGGCCAAGCTTTGTCCAATCTGTTTAACATAATTATTTAAATAAATTATCATTATTAAAATGTTTAATCATTAGATGCTATTATATTTAATCATGAGATATGCTATAGTTTTTGAATTGTTAAAATTAAAATTATCATAGTTATTAATTATTACATATAACTGTAATGGTGAGATAACGTTATGGTTTTTTATTTTCTGTATTTTATTTCTATTGCTTACAATAAATTTGTAATTTTGATAATTATTGTAAATTTTGTTATTTATGTCATGTATCATTTTAATTTAGTTTTTGGAGTTTGTTTAAAGCTAATTACTTGTCTAGAACTTGTTTAATTATTTGATTATTGTGTGATATATTGAAATTGTTGATTTGTTTTTGTTATTTATTTAAAACAAAAAACAAAAAATAGCCTAGCCCGCTTAAAAGGCACGAGCCCGTCCCGACTCGCCTGTTTAACACCCCTAAAAATTTAAATTTGTACATTAAAGAGGCGATCTTTTAAAAATTTTACTGTGGTGATAAATTGATAGTTTTTAGGGTGACTTGCTCCTAAAAGTTTAAAAATAAGAGATATAAATATCTTGTTCTTAAACAAATTTTTTCCTTTTTTTTATTGACTTTTTTCAACAGTACTAGTATGTTTGATATGCAAGTTTTCATGTAATGTTTTTTAAAGTGATGGATCTAGTATGAGTCTATCATAATTTAATAATAATTTAAATTTAAAAATAATTTTTTTAAATAGTAAATCCTATAATTATTTTAAAAAACTATTATTAACTGTTTTATATTTTTAAATCTAAATTTAATTCTATTGAGAGATTCAAATATATTTTATTTTTTTACTTTTCATCTATTTTATTACTTAAGTTCACTAAATATTATTTTTTTCAAATTTTTTGGTACTCAATTTTAAAAAATACATATCTTTTAAAATACATTCTTTCTTTTACCAAATAAAATTTGTTTTCAAATTATAATTTGTCACGAATTTTAATAGAATTAAAAAAACTAAATATAGAAATCAAAATTCGTACCAAATAAGTCATAAGCCTTCGATTATTTTTGGATATTCAAGGTCAAACTAAAATTTATGTAGCTATAATATTTAAATTCCTTTGGTGGCATGTGTATTCATGGATCCAGAAGAGAGCTTAAATCACCTATTCTCAATTTGTCATATCTTAAATAAATAATAAAAATTATATAGATGATACACGTGCATACACACACATATATATAAATAAGAGCAACTCCAACCCACTATGTATTATGTACATGTAGACATTAAAACTTAAAAAATTTGCTCCTACAGACTATTCAGATGACTCTTCAGATCTAGAAATTGCTACAGTGACTCTTCATTTGTGAAGAGTAACTGTTCATTATCTACATCTTATTTTATTATTATTATTGGTCTTCCTCTCTCCTCTCTCATCTCCCGTCCTCTTTTCTCGATGGCTGCTTCATGCATGTTGAGACTTATGACTTCTTTGCAAAGTGGATCGGACCCGAGGACAAGGCCGTGTGTGGTGGGAACTGGTCGTGGGAGACGGTGGCGGCAGCATTTGGTGGGGTGGCGCAACGGCTCGTGGGGAGATCGGCTGCGGACGCTGCTAAAGGGGATGGATACGCACGGGCAAAGGACTGACGCAGTCACCTCCCACCATCCCCCCATCTCAGGCGATTTTGGCACAGTCGGCCCTTCCCCCATCTCAGGCGAGGATTTGGAGATCCCGGTCGTCTCTGCGTGGTTCTCGGGGACAAGGGACACGCATCAGGGAGGAGCGATCGTAACGGCCAGGCCGACGACCGTAACACGTCTCTGGCCCAGGACCTGGTCCTTCTGTGTCCTGGCATGTTTGGTGAAGTCTAGAATGGCGAGAGGCGAGATGTGACCAACTGTGCCCACGGACAAATATAATATTTATATATTATTTTAATATAAATATATAAAAAATAAATATGACTGTTGGAGCAAAACTTTAAAAACAACTCTTTACATCTGAAATATTATTCAAATGTAGATAAAAAATATATATTAGTGTTAGAGTTGCTCTAAGGGGGATTGGCGTAGTAAATAAAGTTTAGTCATTTTAAAATTAAGTGAACCTTATGTCACAAAATATTTACTATACCAACGCATTCTTATAATATCAACTTGTTATGATATTAATTTAATCTAATTAACTATAATATCTAAAATAAATGTAATTTTTTTAAAATTCAATGAAAAGTAAAGAATAAATAATTAAACGAAAGTATATAATATGAAAAAACAAAAAACAAAATAAACCATAATATAGGCTGTCATACCATTGATTTTCCAACACCGAGAAACTAGTTAGTGATGTCACGTGCCGACCTAGGAGGACAAGGAATTGGTGAATGGTCACTTAATAGGGCTCCCCCTAGGGTGCTGCCCCAAACCTGCTACAATCTTATTTCATGACATGCACAAACCATACAATAACTACTCCATGCAATAAAACAGTGTTACAAGATAAATAGGGTTACCAGCCTCAAAACATGTTGTTTCAAATAAATACACCAATTTCAAATGGATATATAGGTCTCTGTCTCAAACATTATAACAAATGAATGCAAGAAAAGCTAAATTACAATGTCCAAGTCTCCATAATGGGGTGCCCTCCTAACACCTGCTAAGTCTTGCAGAAAGAGACATTAAAGGTGGGTGAGCAAATCATAGCTTAGTAGGAGTTTATGTAAAGACTCGTATTTGGGCAGTCTTGAGAGATAGTCATTCTATGAGAATGCAACTATCTAGACGGTAATGTAGTCGTCGATGTGAGCATTTTGATTATACTTGGGCCTGATTTCGAGTCGGGGCCCCGTTTGACTCGATTGTTGACTTTTCGGGGCTTATTGGTTGACTTTGCGTTTGAGCGGTCATTTGCGTGTCATAATATCAGTCTAGTGTTGTACTCGTCATTTCGAGCATTTTGGCTGTAGTTTGACTCAATTTGGAGTTCGGGGCCTTGGAGGTTAATTTTTATGTTGGGAGGTCAATTATTGACTGGGTCAATGGTTGACTAGGTCAGTTGACTAGCAGAAATATAAATAGCAGGAAAAGAAAGAGATTTCTTTTTACGTTATCACGTTTGTGCGTTTGAGAGAGAGCATGAGAGAGCTTGGAGGCCTTGGCGATTTGGGGCGATTTGGGTTCGTGGAGCTCAAAGATTCACTTCAAGTAGGTATCATTGAACTTCTTATCTCTCTCTTGTTTTAGATCTGCACGAATTTATCATAATTTATGAAATTGAGCATGAACCCTAGAATTTGGGGAAATCCAATTTTAGGTTAGATCTAATGGTTTAGCATAAGATCTGTGGTTAAGAACTGTTTTATATCATTGTGGATATATGTTTTTGTGATTTTGGGGTTGATTAACTGTGTTTTTCATGAGGGTTGATAAGTCAACCATGGAAATCTAGGTTTAGATCTAGATTTTTAGAAATCTGGACTTTTATACGTGTTTCTGCTGTTTCTGCGCGATTTAGAGGCGTTCTGGACGCGTTTTAAGGTAGATATCGTAGTTTGTTGCGAAACAGGGGTGTTAGTGAGCGTCTGGGAGTTTCTGGGTGCGTTTCAGATGAAGAACAGGTGAAAACGATGATGAACAGTACTCTGGGCGCGTTCCTGGGTCGAAATGACGAAGACCCGTAGTTCGTAGCTCGAAGGTTCGTAGTTCGTAGGGTCGTAGTTTGTAGGGTCGTAGTTCGAAGGTTCGTAGTTCGTAGAGTCGTAGTTCGTAGACCCGTAGTTCGAAGGTTCGTAGGTCGAAGGTTCGTAGTTCGTAGTCCGAAGGTCGAAGATCGAAGATCCGCTTCGAGTCTTCGAGGCGCGCAGTTCTGCGCTACGAGTCGCAGCTCTAACAGTGTAACTGGACACTGGACAGCACTGGACTGGACCTATTCACATTGTAACCTATACCCATCTACACATTTAAGTATATACGTAGGTTACAATGTAAATAACGAAATACCACCCTTTCGGATTCAAAGAAAAATACTAGAAAAATTAATTCCCACTATTTTAAAATGTGAAAATTGGGTTTTAGTGTAAAATCTCAGAAAAACCCAAAAGTTCGTAGTGGTAAATTTTTGGAAAGTGGGGTTAGACATCTCAAAAAAATCCCCAAAAATCAGATTATCTTATTTATGATATGGGAACCCAATGCCGGGACTTTTGATTTCAAAAAAAATAGCTATTATGGGTATTTCCTTCATAAATCAAGGATTGAGGATTTACTTGTGAAGACTGGCTACAGTCTTAAAGGAAATATTGAGAATGACATGCCATACTAATGTTAGTATGTTGGTGTGAGGTATTGGGGCATGGACTCCGTGACTTGTTTGGGTTCTCACCGTGATGCACTGATGGTGCTATGTGGTTGACGTGGCAGGTATATGCGACAATGGCAGGCCTGTGTGGCGACTGTGGTCGGGCATATTGCACTGTGCCGTGGCAGGCATATGCGCCGATGGCAGGCCTGTGTGGCGACTGTGTCCAGGCATATAGCGTTGTGGTAGGGCTGAGTGCCCTGAGTGGGATCCTGTTGAGGATCATGGACAAGTCGTCTGTGTGGGCAAGCTAGGTCCTGATGTTTGTTTGCAGGCTGAGTCCTGATGATTGTGCACACTACACAGTGCACGAGTACACAGAGCATGTAGTATAGACTTGTATGTCTGCATGATGTGGAGTGTTAGGGTCACCTACTGAGCTTGTCGCTCACCCCTACTTGTTGTTTACCCCTTTTCAAGTGTGATCCGAGACTAGTGGAGAACTTTCTTCCAAGAGGACGTGCTCACTACTCTGATGTATGATACAGTACTGTATTCTGTATTTTATTATGTGTTGTATCCCAGACTTGGGTCCGTGGACAGTTATATTTGCATACTGTATAATGTGATGTCTGTATGATTGTTTGACTCATTGTATGCATGATGATATATGAGAAAGTACATGATTACCCTTGATGTATGACCGTACAGGGTTGCATATTTGAGACAGCACCCGCAGTGTAGTCTCCATTGGTGCTAGTCACCAACTCCTTGACCTATTGGGTGCGGGCAAGGGGAAGTCATGTACCCAGTTCCGGGTTCCCTGGAATTCGGGGGCGTGACAGTTTATGTCTCCCCGGACCAACCCAATATCTCCACCACAATATGCTCAGTGAAAACATGTGCAGTGTAGTGTAAATAAAATAACAGTTAACATCACACAAAGGGTTCTCAGGTGGTCCCCTCAATGGAATCTCAATACTCGGGCCCACTCTTGAACCGTTCCCTCAATGAGATCTCAATATCTCATGTCTATCTAGAACTGTTCCCTTAATGGAACCTCAATGCTCAAATCTACTCTTGGGCCATCCCCTTAATGGGACCTCAATATCTCATATCCAAGCAAAATAACAAAACACACAAATATCTCATTACACACCATTATTAAAGAATAACAATTCTCATGCACACATCACAATGCACAATTTATCGCTATATATATATATATATCCACAACATCTCTACGTCATATATCACAACACAAACATACACAAATGTGTCAACATATTTCAATATATGAAATAAATCCCAATACTTCAACCTTTCAAAACCATAGAAACAGACTCAAGAAAATATAATCACCTACCTCTTTGATGGATAACTATTTGCAAGACCTACACTTCACGTTCTTGATCTAAGGACCTCCTGTACCACATTCTCTCTCTCTCTCTCAAGCGCGACTGCGGCTAGGGCTTCTTTTCCCAAAAATACAAAAGAAAACACGAATAAAACATGCTCCGTGGTCGACACCGTCCAAAAACATGTGTTGACCACGATCAACGTCAACCAAATCCACCTCCCGTGTCAACCAAAAGTGGTCGACACCGACCTCCAACGCGCGTCGACCAAGCCCTTATGTTAACCTCACCACTTCGGCCACTTTTCTTCGCTGCCTTTTGCTATACTCCAAAATACCAGAAAATACACATATAAAACTAGCATTTTAATACCACAAAACACCTCATAAACTCTTACTCTAAGGACTAGGATATGAGTCCTCACATGAGCTCTACGATTTTGTTGTGGGAATTAACTCATATTCACTAATACGATAGATATGTGATTGATTAGGCATGGGATAATTCAACTAATTAACAATGGGAATCGTACACGAATTTTAGATTGACCATTAAACAATGATTTCGGTAATCAAATAAAATTTTTAAAGTATATTGAAATTTCAAAACTTGTTATCAACTTACTCACTTTTTATATTATATATATATATATATTGATAAAATGAGAATATGAGAACATCAATTTGAGCCATTGGTATGTTTTAATGAACTTCTATATTGAGCTAGCAAATATATATGAAAGTCTAAAGTTTTACATTTATATGTATGTATTAATAAATTTTCAAATATGTATTTCCAAATTGTTTGAAAAATAAAATTTAATACATTTAAAATCAAACACCAACCATCCCGCCCCACCTCCTCTCACTAACCTTGATTCCAAATCAACTTAAACAACATAGCTTACATAATTTTAATCTTTCAAATTAACGAAGTTGAACCTGTTAATATTTAATTCACAATTTTGAACCTGTTACATAATTTAATTTTAATCTAGGGGTGGTGGCCTCCCCAGTCGTGATCCCGTCCAACAGTGGCCTCTCCAGCCGCGGTTTCGTCCGACGACAACCTCCCAGCTGCGATCCCGTCCAGTGGCGGCCTCCCCCGTCGCCCCCTGCCCCGCCCTCAAGGAGAACAACGTCAGCATCGCCTCCTATAGTCGTGATCCCGTTTTGCTTGCGTTGCCCTTTGCCCTCCTATGGCCGCTCGGCTTTCTCTCCCCTCAGCAGCGGTTCACTTCCCCTCGCCCCCAGCGGCCACGCCACTTCCCCTCCCCCACGCGACGGCTGCCCAACAAACCTGTTTTGCGATGATAGTTTATAGAATTAAACCTATTTGGAGGGAAAAGGGTATATCGGGTAAAATAATAGTTTAGGAAAAAAATAAATGAAACAAGATTGGAGCATCACTAGCCAAAATGTTACTGTAGCAAGTTAAATATTACTTTACATTAAAATTTTTACTGATAAAGATTGGAGATGCTCTAGGCAAGTAAGAGTGCATAAAATTTTAGGATATACTAGAGAATGGATCATAAAAATTATCTTGGAAAAGCAAAGAAATTTGGAATATGGAGATGCTAAGGGAGAACCTATCATTAAATTTGATAACGAGGGACAAGTTACAAATATATTTTGAATAAATTATACGATAATTTTAGAGATGTAATAATATTTGATAATAGATTGGCATCGTGTAGTGTTTCATTTTCATAATATTTGACTTATAAGTTAAAGGCATATGGGAATGTCATAAAGTAAGAAGCACAGTGGTGACGTACGGGCACGCGAGATGTAAATACAAGGTGACAAAAATATGAATTTAAGTAAAACGACGTCGCGTAGCGATACAAACTCTGAGGTGCATTTACTGGGTCTGGGGTCAAAATGTAATAAAACATTTCCCCAAATGATTACGTGTACAACGAGGGTTTTTGCACCGGATGCAGCCAGTCACCGCCCAATCAGCGGTAACCTCCTTGGAACGTGCATTAAAACACGTGGAAAATGCTACTAATTAATTAATTGAGTTTGAGGGTGCACACAATGTATCAACCGACCAAAGCTACAGTCCGAGAGTGGAAGACAGACCCTCCTCGTCCTCGTCCCTGTCTGTCCTCAACGACTTGCTGCTGAGTGCTGGCCAACTACAACATCGTTTGGGCATATCTCTCCCCGCCCGGTACTCCTTCTCTCACCCTTTCCATTTCTCTGCAACTCTCTTTCTAGGGTTTGAACATGTCTCCGACTCCAATTCATTCATTGTACACGATACACGATACACGATACACGATCGATGCTGCTCCACAGCTTATGCTTTTTACAGACACCTCCAAATCCCTTTACTAGTTTCGTTTGATTCCATCATCGCATAGATAAAACTCATAGAAAAGCGAGGTGTTAGGTCCTGGCGATGGAAAATTTTGGTACATTTTCCATTTCCATCAACTAGGCTAGGCTTGAATTGTGTGTATATATATATATATATATCATGAAAGATGTAGTTGATTTTGGGATGCTGTTCAAGCCGATGTGGAGGAGGTTCTCCAACGAGGTGACAATCCCTAGCCACTGCTACCAGAGCGTCGTTGGTTTAGCCTTCATCAGTCGTCAATGGAAGCGGAGGACGAGAGCGAGAGGAGGAAGAAGGAGGCCTAATTCACCAGAAAGATCCAGCTCCTCCTCTGCTTCGATGCTGGCTACCAAATGCCGACAACTTCAGTGGGGGTAGCGTCCATGGTGGTTCACCTTTCAAGACAGCCCTAATCGTGGGTCGTGAGTCTTCATCGTCCGAAGAAGGCGGCCATAGATTTGAAACTCTCTCTATATACAGGTTTCTTAGTATTTTGAGCTAAATGCAATTAGGAATTTTCTATTAATATGCAATTAAGTGAGATTTCGAGTTTCCCAAAAACTTAAGTAGAAGCATAACAAGAAATATGACTACTTTTGTTAACCTTATACTAGTGTTAAGCTTCGATTGGAAGTGTAAGCCTTTAATAATCACTGGGTGATAAAAGTTTTCTGTTTTATTAGATTCAGATTGTTTTTGTTTGGCTTTTTGCATTTTCGGCTATAGCATCAGTTGGAATGTAAATATTGATTGATTTTGTTAGCTGTAATTTTGAGGTTATTGTAAGAGATTACCCTAAGTGGTATGTATGCCAAAAATGGGTTTCTTATGTAATTTAGGTTTTTCAATCTTGTATATATGTAAGCCCTCTAATCACTCAATAATGATATGAGGAAAAATCAATTCTTTTCTTCTTGGTATCAGAGCAAAAGAAAACCTTTCTGTTGCATTTTTCTTTTTTGTGCCCTAAGCCTAATTAGGGAATGTTCGTAATTGTATTTACTTCTACTGCAAGCATGTTCCTATCTTGCATGATGCATGTTTTTTGTGGATTTGGTGTTGTTTATTTTGCAGATAAATTTGACTGCCTTATGTTTTGCGTCAGGTGAGTGGGCGCTTCATATATTACTTTCAATTTGAATAGAAAGGGATGGGATCAGAAGGGAGTGTAAGAGATACGGCAATAACTCAAGTCAGCTTTGGTGGATTTGACAGATATGTTACTGCCAAAGACTTTACCAATTATTTGGAAGATAAGATTGGATCTGTTTGGAGGTGTAGATTGAAAACATCGTGGACACCTCCAAATTCATACCCAAGCTTTAAGGACACAAACACCTCAGATATTTCGAAAACGAATGAGTATGATCAGGTGGAACCCCATGCTTTTGTGCATTTTGGGTCACCTGAATCAACTCGCTATGCTGTTGAAGCAGATGGCTGCTGTGATCTATTTTTCAGGGGTAAACCCTTGAAGGTTAGCTTGGGGCCTCAAACTCCATTCCATATCAACCAGAGGAGGAGGACTACCACACCATATAAGTTATCTGGTGCAGGTGTTGAGATTGGACTTTTGGTTAGCCAAGATGAATTCTTTGTTGGGTGGAGAGGACCTCCCAATGCAGTTGATTTTCTTATAGATCCTTTTGATGGGACATGTAAATTTCTTTTCACAAGGGACACTGCGTTCTCATTTAAAGACACAAAGAATCATGCAGTGATCAAGTGCAACTACAAGGTGGAGTTTTTCGTGAGAGAAATTAATGAGTTTAGACAATACAAGGACTCATCATCTTTAGTATTGTTCCTACAACTGGCTTCATCTCCTTTGGTCTTTTATAGGACTGCTGCTGATGATATTGAAGAAACTGTTCCATTTGAGATGTTGGATGATGATGACCCATGGATTCGGACAACTGATTTTACACCTAGTGGTGCAATCGGTAGGTGTAACTGCTACAGAGTATTGATACCTCCACGGCATGGTATGAAGCTAATGAGAGGCATGGACTATTTTAGAGGCTGCAGGATACTCAGCAACAGCCCTGGACAGCCTCTACGGATCAGAGATGAACCTGATTTTGGGATCCTTAAGCAGGATTTTTTTTTCTGTATTGAGCACGAAAGGGGTATAGATTTTGATATACTGTTTTTGTTGAATGCTGTTTTGCACAAAGGCATAATTAACCAGTACCAGTTATCAGACAACTTCTATGATCTATTGAGATGCAATCCGAATGATGTCAATGTGTCTTCATTAAGACACTTATGTTCTTACAAGCGTCCAGTATTTGATGCATATGAGAAGCTTAAGGTTGTCCAAGAATGGTTGTCGAAGAATCCTAAGCTTTTCAAGAACCCTAGGCAGCTAGGTGATATCATTCATGTACGGAGGTTGGTAATTACCCCAACCAAAGCTTATTGTCTGCCCCCAGAGGTTGAGCTTTCAAACAGGGTTTTGAGACATTATAGAGAAGTTGCTGATCGATTTTTAAGAGTTACCTTCATGGACGAGAGCATGCAAACAATAAATATAAATGCTCTTAATTACTATGTTGCCCCTATTGTGAGGAAAAACACGTCAAGTCCTTTTCAGCAGAAGACCAAGGTGTTTGAAAGGGTGAGGAACATTTTGACTGATGGGTTTCAATTATGCGGTCGAACTTACTCATTTTTGGCATTCTCATCTAACCAGTTGCGAGATCGTTCTGCCTGGTTTTTTGCTGAAAACGGGAATGTCAGTGTGGCTGGCATCATGATCTGGATGGGCAAGTTCCGGGACAGGAATGTAGCCAAGTGTGCTGCTAGGATTGGACAGTGCTTTTCGTCTACTTATGCCACAGTGGAAATCCCACAAAGTCAAGTGAATCAACAGCTTCCAGACATTGAAAGGAATGGTTATACTTTCTCTGATGGAATTGGCATTATAACACAAGACCTTGCATCGGAAGTGGCAAATAGATTAAACTTAAAGGAGAACCCACCTTGTGCTTATCAGATACGGTATGCTGGTTACAAAGGAGTTGTTGCTTGTTGGCCTGCAAAGGATGATACATTCCGAATGTTTCTGAGACCTAGCATGAACAAGTTTGCATCAAACCACTCCATTCTGGAAGTTTGTTCTTGGGCGCGGTTTCAGCCAGGGTTCTTAAACCGGCAGATAGTGACGTTGCTTTCAGCCTTGATGGTTCCAGATGAAATATTTTGGAATATGCAGAACCACATGATTTCAAAACTAGAGAAAATTATTGAAAATCGTGATGTGGCCTTTGACATTCTCACAGGATCCTGCGCAGAGCAAGGGCATACTGCAGCAATCATGTTGAGCGCAGGTTTCAAGCCTCAAACTGAACCACATCTAAGGGGCATGTTATCTTCCATAAGGGCTGCACAGTTTTCGGACCTTAGGGAGAAGGCAAGGATCTTTGTTCCTTTTGGAAGGTGGTTGATGGGTTGCTTGGATGAATTAGGGGTGCTTAAACAAGGTCAGTGTTTTATTCAGGTGTCTAACACTGCAATTGAGAATTGCTTCTTCAAGCATGGTTCTAGGTTCTCTGAGAAGAATGAAAAAAGGGAAATTGTTCGAGGCCTTGTAGTGATAGCTAAGAATCCATGTCTTCATCCTGGAGATGTACGGATTCTGGAAGCTGTAGATTCCCCTGGTTTACATCATCTGCATGATTGTCTGGTGTTCCCTCAAGAGGGGGATAGGCCGCACACAGATGAAGCATCAGGTAGTGATCTTGACGGGGACCTTTATTTTGTCACGTGGGATGAAAACCTCGTCCCTCCAAGCAAGAGAAGCTGGATTCCAATGGAGTATCGTCCGGCAAAAGTCCAAGAGTTGTCGTACCCTGTTACTCAGAGGGTAATTATCGTTTAATCGTAGAATTTGTACTCTGAAAGCTCTGTATTTGATTTCATTATGCAGTGAATCTTGCCTAATTGCTCCTGTTTTCAGTATGACACGTTTTTATCCCCGAGAGCCTTTAATCATCTCTCTATTCTCCTTCCCATAAAAAGTTATCTTTTAATTTCTTCTTGGATAGAGGTGATTTAGGTTAAATTTCTTGAATTTTTCAAAAAGCAGTTTAATTTTTGAAATGGATGTCCTTTTATCTGTTTGTTATGATTGACCTTTGTTAGACCTTATTTGGAAGAGTGATTATAATTTACAAGTGAGCAGTATTGTTGTCTTTCAGCCTATAACTTGGTTGCCTTTGCGTTGTTACATATATACTTGTGTTGTATTCTCCATCACCCATATAAAAGCACCTACATAGAGTAGTATCAAAAGGGCAGGACTCTTGCTGAAGCTTCTTTTTTTCCTTGTCTTTTTTTGTTGCTTGTCTAATTTGGCTTGCTTTATTTTTGTTGTGGACGGTACTCTAATGCGTTGCTCTACTCTGACAGGATATTAAAGATTTTTTCTCAAAGAATATAGTGAATGAAAACCTGGGTGCAATTTGCAACGCCCATGTGGTTCATGCTGACCTTAGTGACGACGGGGCCTTGGATGAAAAGTGCATTACTTTGGCAGAGCTTGCCGCCCAAGCAGTTGACTTTCCCAAAACTGGCAAGATTGTAACCATGCCTGCCAATCTGAAACCTAAACAATACCCGGACTATATGGGAAAAGAAGAATTTCAGACTTATAGGTCCCAGAAGATCTTGGGCAGACTTTTTCGGCATGTCAAAGAAATCTGTATCGGAGATGTCGCAGAATCTACTGAGGCAGCTGTTGTACCTGAAAAAATTTGCTATGACCCAGATCTTGAGATTACTGGATCTGCTGATTTTATTATTGATGCATGGAACCATAAATGCTCTTATGATGCTCAGCTGAATGGTCTCCTGGGACAGTATAAAGTTAACCGGGAAGAAGAGATCGTCACAGGCCACATTTGGTCCATGCCAAAGTACAAGAGCCGAAAACAGGGGGACTTGAAGGAGAGACTCAAGCATTCCTACAGTTCCCTGAGGAAAGAATTCAGGCAAATATTCGAGAAACTGGACATGGATGTTGGGCTCCTCTGTGACTATGAAAGGAACAAAATGTTGGAACAGAAGGCCTCAGCATGGTACCAGGTGACCTACAATCCTATTTGGGTGGAGAAGACGCTCAAGTTGCAAGGGCCAGATGATGAGGGTGGACATGTGATGTTGAGCTTCCCCTGGATCGCCTCTGATTACCTTGCTCGTATCAAGATTAAGCTCCGGGCCATGGATATTAAGAAGTCTGGCTCTTCCAAGCCGATTGATTCCCTTGCTTGTTATATTTTTGACCGCATAAGAGATGAGCAGTAATTAGTTTCTTGAAAACTTTCTGATGCAAGGCCATTCTACCATTTTCACCGTTAAGTTTCCTGTTGTCTCATGGAAACTTGCTCGTTTAGTGTTGGAGTATTTTGTTTTCCGTATACAAATGTACAAGGCAATATGTAATGTGTGTATATATATATTAAACCTAACTCAATTTTTTTTGTTTAAGCTTATATAAATTATATATATAATTATTAATAATAATTATAATTAATAATAAGTATAAATAATATTTTAATATAAAATACAAGTATATAAAATATAAGTGATATAATTATATAATATATTAATATGAATTAATATATTACGTATAACATCATATAATTATTCAATCAAATAATATTTGATTAGATTATTTAGTATCAAATCAACATATTAATATTTGTCAAAATTAAATTTAAATCTAATTAATGTTCATTTATAAATTATTTTATTTATGATATGAGTTATGGATTGTGAGAGTAACTTTGATATTATTTCATATTTAAATTAAAAGTAATAAATATTTAAATATTAATACATTTTCAATCAAATAATATTTGATTGGATTATCTAATCATAAATAAACTTATTAATAAATTAAAAACTAAATTTAAATCTAATTAATTTGTATTTTATATCAAAATAATAGTACATTTAGTTTTTATTATAATATAAATATATATACTTTATAATTATGTTTATTTTTAAAATAAAATATGTATTATTTATTAATATTAATAATTATTATTTATATATAATATAATAAGTATATATATTATTTACAAAAACTTAAATAATAAAATTGAATTAGTCTGATAGTTTAACAGCTATTCAAACATGGGTGGGATATTGAGTTCAAAACTTGCTAGTAGCATTTCATTTTACAGGATTTTTGGGGCGTGTGGGCGGGCTTGGGCGCTGGGGCATGCTTGTATGGGTTGTAGTGAGCTGTGCGCTGGCGGGGATTCCCCGCCCCGCCCCATTGATATATATACATATATCAATGCTACTCCCCACTGGCTAATGTGTCACATCACCTAGTTTTTGTTTATTTATAATATTTTAAAAATAAAATAGATGATGTGACATGCCACATCAACTGGTGTAGCACACCGGGGTTGAAATATGATGTATCTGTGTTTAGTATAATAAGAAATATGATGTGTTTATGTTTTTTTTTTAAGTTTTACTTATATTAATAAAATACAAATTATGGGCTATAAATAATTGCCATCTTCCACTGTTCATCAAGTAGGACCTAAAAAATTATTAAAGCCTGTGCAGATTTAATTTTTGGCAGGTAATATCATGTTTTGATTTGCTGGTGAGCAAAGTCAGCTCACGATTGTGATAATTTGATTTATTTCGAATTTTATCGATATTTATTTTAAAAATTAATCATTGAATGTTATGACAGTAAAATTTAAAGGCTATTTAACCATTATTTTTTGTGCAAATTCAGAAAAAAAATTTAAATTTTAATAAATTAAAATTTATTTATTTTTTTCTAACAGCGAATCCAAACTCGATACTGAAGCCTCTTCGCTAACATGAAATTAGCTTAGCTTCGGTTTTTTTTTTAATATATTTTATTTTAGGTACTTTTCCATCCCAACAGCCGTAATAACTACTGTAATACTGATGGGGCACATTGTCTTCTGACAAGGGAGTTTATAAGGGAAGGTCCATAGTCAATGCCATTTCCAAGGGAAGGTCCAAGTAACACGCGAGTTTATAAGGTCGTTCTCTAGAAAATATATTTTAATTAAACCAAGCAGAGCCAATAAGAACATATGAGCAGCAGAAGAAACGGTATATTACCGGAAAAACAAAAACAAAATAAAATTAATAACGATCTCAACCCTTCTGTCATCTTATTACTAGTTTTATTTTTATTCTGTTGCACGCTACACAAAAACCAATGTTTAAAATAAGAGCTACGGGCTGGCATGAATTATATAACATCAGGCCGGCGGAAAAGCCTAAATAAATAACTCCCGTGACAAGATTTCTATCCCGCCGCGCCGAGAGTCCAAGACACTAACGTACAAACACCCATCGCGCACACAGCTCAAGAGATCATTTGCCCTTCCCCCTGGTTTTCCTGTAGTATCTGCTCCGCTTGTTTCCCGGTGACGTCTCTGCTGTCTTGGTCTCCTCCGAGTTTTGCACAACTGGGTCATGTGGGATCTCCAAAGAAACTTCGCTCAAAAACTCGCACGTCTCCTCCTCTCCCCCCGTAGGATCGGTGTTTGCTTTTTCATGGCTTGAAACGACAGCTTGTTCATCATTCGAAGGCGCAGAATTCGACTGCACGTGCTTTTCCACAAACGAACTGTACAAAAAAGTAGAACCGGCGGTTCTTGTCAACCAGTTAAAACTTAAAACAATAGCATGAACTAAACAACAGATCAAGCACCATCTTACCTAGCTGCTGCGGGAGAAGGGGGGAAACCATTAGCAGCCTGTGTGCCTCTCACTGCCGCAATTTCTCTGGGCGATGAACAACACTCTTTATCATTTGATATCGAATCTGAATACAAACATTCAGGGAGGTCAACTGTGATCGGAAGTTTTTCATTGTAACAAGAAAAACAAAAACAAAAACCACCAAGGGTATTATCTATCAAGTACCATCGGGTACAGAAACCGCGGGAACGGGAGCGGGAGTGGACGACAAAGCTCCGTTCTGTAAAACATCTTGAGCTGCCTCCATATCGGGGCCTGGAAAGTAAATGTCATTCTGTAAAACACCTCCATTGAATTTCAGGTGGAACGATTTTCTCATCAAGACCACGTAATGCTAATTGTATGAAACGGACCTCCTGAAAAGATGAAGGGTACCTGTAGTAGTAACATCATGGAAATCATTAACTTCCATGACCGAATTTGAAGATGCATCTGTTGACTTCTTAGCTGTTAACGGATTTAAGTTGTTGCTCATTTTGAGACAAGCATCTGCTTCTAATTTATTTTCACTGATTTTCTGATCTACATCAAATGAAGAAGGGAAGTCAGGTTTAGCGGATACACTCTTCAGCATATCTTCTGTTGCCCTTGAACGCACCCTTCGAAGTTCCTCCTGAAGATTCCAAGAGTCACTGGCAAGGGAACCTCTTTTCAGCTGCATTCCATTAAATGCGGTTAACATCATGTGAATCACAATAAAGAGGGCCACTCAGAAATCCATTTACTCGTCTATTCGTTTAAGAGGGAACCTTAAATGGAATAAACTTTTAAATGAGCCTCCACAGCATTAAATGTTTGCTCACTTGAACAATATAAAATATATGATAGAGATTAGTCCCAAGACAATAACTCACTCGGCATAAACAACCAATTAATGCAACTTCATTTTTCTGAAAAACATGCAGTAATTCATTTAAAAAAACAAAAAACTAAAGTATGGTCCATTTAATCGTGAATAATATGAATATATCTATCGCTACTCTTTCTTTTATTTTTATTTTTAATAAAATAATATTTTTATTTTTATTTTTAATAAAATAATTTTTTTATTTTTTTATTTTAATTTTTTTACTCTATTTATTAATTCATGTAATGAGAGAGAAAAAAATTATATAATATAGATGTAACAACATATGCAATTTCTTTTTTCAAATGGCTGATCTAAACGATCCTAATTTATTCATAATTTTATTTTTTCATTTTAATAATCTAATATGCTATCATGTCGTCAGAGTTATCTACCGATTACGTAAGTCCGATAGTACATAACTTTTTAACTTGTATTGGTGTATTTGACTTCAACGCTATCTCTAAAAACATGCCCTAACTCATTTAAAAAGAAAAAAACTAAAGTATGATTCATTGACACCCTTTTAAGGCCCAAAACAATTACATACATAATATGAAACTTCAAAAGTAAGAAGAAAAAAAAGACAGGTCCTTGACTTCTAAAATTCTATTTATTTAATTCAATAAATAATATGAGCTAACACGTAAACAGCTAGACCTTTTAATTTGTAATTTCATAATCATATAGAACAAGCAATAACCTCAAACCCAAGACTAGTTTGTAATTTAAGCCAATCAAAAGATAGTTATAAATTAATTAACAAAAAAAAGTTGAAAGAATTCAGGGGAAGCAAATGCCAACCCCAGTTCAAGGGGTTCCAGTGCTGGACTTTCCTACATGAGATCAAAGTCACAAAGACATAAGAACCAACAAAGCAACAAAAACACCCTATAAAAGACATACATGTGGAAAGTAAAATCTACAAAAGGTAATTAGAGGCTAAAAACACGTCCTAATTAGAAACCTGCAGCATCACCAGTAGAACACAGAACGCATATTAAAATGACTTGAAAGACTCATGATGTCTTTGGACTTTAGAACCCTCAATTTATTTAGGCTATTTAGGGTGGCCCAGACATATGCATCAATTTGGAGACAACTTCACATATTGAACAAGGTCATATTCTGGGATTAATCACCTTTCTATGTACCAGGACTTTATATAGAATATAAATACAATAAATGGCACCTTTGATGTAGACAGCAAATTGCAACCAATTGTATTTGAGGCCTCTTCCTTCAAACAATTTTTTGTTGTTTTTGTAGGAGAAGGGGTATGGAATCTAACACCCAACGAAGAAGATGACCATGGAGAACGAGAGCGCATATATGATCTGGCCATATCTGCCGGTGAACCCATATCACTTTCAATAACCTGGCATCAATTTTCAAACAATTAAAAAAACTTGAAATGGATTGAAGTCCAATACATATCCAGTAATTTAAATACGCAAATTTTACAGGCAGTGGCAAATTAAGGTAGCAGCAGTAGATTTTTCTATAGGAATAGAAAACATGTGCATCCAACAACAGCTAAGGTTAAGATGACAGAAGTTTCACAATGTTCAGTATGATCTGAATTCTTCTCACGAAATGTAGCAGAAATCACAAGAGGCAGCATAAGGGCATAAGAACAACTCACTCGTTGTGGCATAACAGTGTTTTCTGCATTATATTCCAAATTTGAACTGGATTCCAATTTCTTCTCCTCTAACCACTTTTTTGCCTCCATAATGGCTGGACTATAAATATCTGGCATGTCTGCAGACAATATATGATTAATGTACGCGCTAGTTAAGTTTCTTGAAAAGCAATGACATTATGAGCACTACACCAATACTCACCACCGTTTGTTGTGGCACCATCCTCCAAAACTCGCAATCGAATGATATCTACTAGTTTGTCACACTCTTCCCTGGTGAAATGAAAGAAAACATTAAGTACATACAAGTATAATATAATCATAAAAAGAAAAGAATTCCCTACTTGAAAAAGAACCCTGAAAATGGCCAAAAGGATTTGAAAAAAAAAATAAAAATAATTTTCATACAGTAAATACTGACACCAACGAATGGAAAATTGAAAATGGCTTTATGTCATTGATGAAGAAAATTTCAACCAAAAGCCAAACTCAATTTCTTGATATAATTTCATTCAAAATTCAGAGGATAAAATTTGTAACTGGTTCTTGTTTCCCATATTTAATGCATTATTGATACCTTTTTCTACTTTATAAATGACATTACAACATTTAAATTGGTCTCCAATCACAAGCCTCTTGGGGAAAACACACCTGCTGAACAATTAAAAACAAAATTTTTGGCATATCTTACCCCGAGTACTGCCACATGGAAATGTACTATTTCAAAATCATTACTTTCCTTGGAAGCACATTTCTTTCAAAATCATTTACTAAAATTTGGCTTAAAGTTATAACTGATTCTTGGAAGCACATTTCTTTCAAAACCTGATCCATGTCCATTGCTGGTAATCAAAACTTGAAAATATAGAATATCAACATGTGTGCAGAACCGCCAAGGTTAATCCAGATTATAGAGCATCAACACGTAGCATAAAGAACCACCATAGACCTTTTTCTTAGGAAAGAAGAAGAAGAAGGTATTCCAAATTTCACTACCTTGTGAACGTCTCCTGCATAAGTAGCTGCTCAATGATACGCTTAGTTTCAGTCTTCGCTGCCACTGGTTGGGACTTATCATTGAAGCTAATAACAGGTGATGATCTCCAATCTTTCTACAAGCGTGAATTTTTTTAAAATGGCACAAGATTAATGTTAGCGTAAACTTAGTGTAGCATTATAATGAATACAGGTCTCTGTACAAGTCCTCTCAAATGAGAACCCTGATGTATTGCCAAAATCAATTTTCAAGGCAAGCCAAACTATAAACATTACATAGAAGAAAGAATCAATATGAACCGGTACAATGAAATTATTCATTCCATGAACAATTAATTACCACAGAAAAACTAATAAATCAGAGTCCTTTTTAAGGGAATAAATAAAATTTAGTAACTGGCCCAATCCAACATTTAAGCACGGAATTCATATAAAAATTCAATAATACAAGAAATGTGTCTTTATCCCATTACATGTGATCAACTATAAGAAATGACAATAAAATCATATTATGTCAAGTACATAAATCATATGACATTTCTATCTAATGTTTCACTCTCATGCAATCCTAAAAGGCTCATTTGCCATCACTAGCATCTAAGTTTTAAGTGACCTAATCATAACCCTTTTAAGTTTTAACCACAATCATATTAATTATCTCATCCCTTTGAACCGGCGTACTTAGAGGCCTATGTCACATGTCCAAACATCTTAAGTGATCTTTTTACATTTTGTAATGTAATTGAATGAAACAATTTCTAACCATAAATGAATATCTTTATTTCTAATTTTGTTGAATCGTCAAATGCTCACTATCATATATAAAACCCGGTCTTATCATTGTATTATAAAACTTGCCTCTAACATATGTTTTAGTCACAAAGACTTCTGAAGCATTTCTCCACTCTATCCGGCATGCCTAAATCATGTGATTTATATTTCCTTTCATTACATTATTGCACTGAATAATTGATCGAAGATAACAAAAATCAACACTCATCAATAATGGATGATTGTCAACTCCTACCATGTCATAACATGCTTTATCATGTTTGTTAAAGTTACACCTCTATATACTCTTTTTTTATCCTACTTTGTTTAAAGTTATGAAACTCTAGTATGTGCCTCTCTAAGTTCAATTTAGCATTGAGGTCATCCTTAGTTTCATCAATCAAAATCATATCATTAGCAAACAACACGTATCAAATTATTTCATCTTAGATATGTCTCGTGAGATCATCTATCATAGCTACAAATAAGAATGAACTTAAGACTAATCCTTAGTGTAGTCTTATGGTGTAACATAAAAACTATCATTGACATCACAAGTCTTCACATTAATGCTTGCTCCTTCAAACGTTTCATTGTTCATATTAATATACTTTAAGGGCTCCTTTTTTTAACGCTTAACACCCATCGAAGTATTTCTTGACAAACTCATATGTTTTATCCAAATAAATGAAAAGCATGTCTAAATCATGTCTTCATTTCCTCAACTTTAAAATAATAGGTCAAAGTATATGAATTGCTTCTATAGTTGATCATCCTCAGATAAATCCAAATTGATTCTTCAAAATTATAATATAATGTCTTAACCTATGCATTATCATTGACATGACCACAAGGCGACGCGACAGCGATCGATATAAAGATATAAGTTATTTAAAAATTAATAAAAAATAATAAATTATAACAAAATAATATTAATTAAAAACACATAGAAAAGAATATCAACTTAGTTTTAACATAAATGAAAAAACAAATTAAAAGGCAACTAAATGGAAAACATATAAGAATGGATCACAAACCATTTATTCTCCCAAAATCTAGCCCATATGTAAAGGTGAACTAAGCACCCAACTCTTGAACAATTCACCACCACATCCCCCCTCCCTCGTGTTTTGGGGTCTTCTTGATATTGTTTTTTTTAAGACGGAGGATGAAACCAAGCCTCCGTTTTGGTGAATCTTTTTCTTTAATTGAGTGCAAAAGTTGTAAAGTGCTCCAATTTCTTTGCTGATGAAGAAGAAGGGCAACAACCTCAAGGCTTCTTTTAAGAATGGGCACTGAACCATAAAGAAGCCACCAAGACTAGGATTCATCCCACCTTTTTGTGATCAAAGCCAAAACCCCCTCTTGCAAAAAACTTGAATTCCAAATTAACTTTGGTGCGCTCTCAAGTTGAATATTTCCTAAACATTTCATTCTTCCTTGTTATGCATCATCTTTGTTGAGGCACTCTAGCAGGATCTTCATAGCCATTCATCCTATAGTACCTTGTATAAGAAAAAACTGTTAAATACATCATTTAAAATAAATTATATGGAAGCAAGTTATGATAAATTAAATCATAAATGTTACCCGGATTCAAAGATGTGCCAAGCAATGTAATGGAGGCTATTTTTGGCCAACGATCCACAAGAATTTGATACCTCTTCATAAAAGGTAGATCCCATCTAGCCTTTTGCCTTCATGAACATATATGACTTTCTCACATTTTCAATCATTTCATCCCACATATCATATACCAAGTGTAGGCAAGGCTTATCGGTATCACAAAATGGTCATGTCATAAATTGGAGGTGAAAGAAAGAATATAGCAACTGTTCCCACCAATCACCTCCAGTTTTTCTTTACCACCTAGCCTTTCCACATCACACCTTGAAACACCCATTTACACTAATAACCATGGCTGAAGACCACTTTTGATGAGCTTAAACCTCTTAAGCATAACAATCATCAAAACGTGTTTGCAATAGAAGTAACCAAATTAACAAACATTAAACATTGCCAACTCATCGAATGTCATGATAAAATTCTTACGAACAAACATCTTACAATCTTTGAAATCCAACAACATGATATAAGCGGATTATTCTCCACATTTTTTGGGCACAAATATTCTTTAAAAGCAAGATTAAGAGTGTGACCACACAAGGTGTCCAAAGATGATGAAAACCTTGCTCATATAAGTTGCCCCTTGCATTTTTTTTGATTTGAAGCATTTCTGTAATACTGAATAACTTCTCATGTCCAACCTCATTTATTCCTCTTTCATTAAATTTGCATAAAGAATTTATCTTTGACATCTCCTGAACAACAACCTTTAGGAACATGCATCACTTCACACATTGCATAAAATTAATAAGAGGTCTCCTTTGTGAGTCACTCCATCCATCCTCACAATCTTACACCTTTATCTTTCCACTTACCAATGTGATAACAACTCGTCAATATTATCCTCTCTTTGCAAAAGAGTGGTCCTTAACTTATATACCAGGTGGCACAAACCCACAGATTTGATTAGCTAAATACAACTTGAAAATATGGATTCTTGCTAGGTTAAAGGCAATCCAAAGAATAAAACATCCTAGCAATCCATAATCCAATGATCTCTCTCACACAAGTTGAAGGTCAATAGCACTCTTACCCAAAAATTTTCTTTTCTAATCAAATGAGGAACCGAACTAGGAGGCAAGGGCATTCCTTGGGCATTTTCACTTTCTTTTTGCTTCACTTTTTTTCTAAATTTTGCATCTCCATAAAGAATTTTTTGTCACTTTCTTGCAAGCTCCAATTCCTATTTAGGAATCTTCAATAAATGAGCTCTCACCCTAGTGTATGACTTTTGTTTTCTGTTTACAAAATTTGCATCTCCAAGCAAATTTCCTCCTTCTTTTTTGACCATCTAATCTTTAACAAATTTCCACAATGTTTTTTGGATCATAATCTTAGATAAGTGAATCATTATTACTAGTAGCACTAGCACTCTACCAATAATATTTAAGAGTCCATTCACAAAATAATCAATTAAACAATAAAATTCAAATCAATATATGAATAATAAAAAATAATATAGCATAATAGTGATTTATTACAAATAACAAGACAACAAATAATCACAAATATGTGTTTCGACATATCTTCATTCACCACACCAACACAAAAAGACAAGGGACAAGTTATGACTTGATGACAAGGGACAAGTTGATGACAGTGACACCAACATATCTTCATTCACGGCGGATATAGCCTTAATTCTTAAACCATAAATTAAAGTAATATTGATAAAGAAAGCATGATCACATATTCACACCGGCACCACCGTTGCAACCAAAAAAACAAAGTCAAATAAAGCAAAATAATAAAGTAACAAAACAAAACAAAGTTAAATAAAGAAAATAAAAAATTAAAACAAGGGCAACATAGTGGAAGGGGCTCGATCGAACAAGTTGGAGTCGTTAGGCGAAGTTCTGTCGAGGTATCAGATTGGAGGTTCGATCGGGGGGGGGTGGCGAGATTAGGGATTTTAGATTTTGTTTTTTTTAAATAAAACGGGGTGGGTCGGGGTAATCGCGTATCGGGGGGGGGGGGGGTGACACGTTGTCGGGGGGGGGAAGGGGGGTGCGTGTCGGGAGGGGGGGGGGGGGGGGGCATGGGGGGGGGGGGGGGGGGGGGGGGAGCGGGGCACAAGTCTTCAAATTAATGCTTGCTCCTTCAAACAAGCCATTGATCATATTAATATATTTCAGAGGGGTTCCTTTCCTTAACACTTAACACGCATCAATGTATTCCCCGGCAAACTATATCGTATGAAAACCATGTGTTAATCATATGTTTTAATTCAAAGTAAATGAATTGCTTCCATACTTGATCATTCTCAAATAAATCCAAATTGATTTTTTGACATTATAATATGATGTCTTGACCTATGCACAATTACTCCCTTGACAATTTCATGGTATTGACTTATATAAAAATCCAATACTATTTATAAATACCTACAAAAGCTAAATAGATGAAAAAGTAAATACCAAAAAACTTCAAAGAAAAATGGATCAAGTTTTGGGCACGGATGCTTAATAGAACATTGTAATTATATTTCTATTCATATCTCTCAAGCATACCCCTCATCACTAGCCAAAAGCAATAGATCAAGTCATTAAACATATATGAAAGTAAAAACAAACTTACAAGTAACAGATATTATTCACCTAAATCATTATGGAAATAAATTGAAATACAAAGAAGTAAGCCAAAGGATTTATTTTCAACATGTTTGCAAAATCTAATAATTCTAATCAGAGAAAAGAGAATATTTTTTTTATATTTTCAGCATATGGAAAATTACATAAATAGTATTTTAATGAAGAAAATGACGTAAATTAATATTCAAACTATAACAGTGCATCTAACACAACAAAGAAAGCATAACCAAAGGAATTACCTTGTTCATCCAACCAGTCCCTTGAGAAGACCCGTCTTCAACACCATCTTTTAAAGATTAAACAAAATAAAGTTATCAATTGTAAAGATTCAAAAAAAAAAAAAGTAATATATCCTTTTACTCTAACAAGTCTTTATTGTGAGGGCTGAAAATTGAGACAGTAAATTACACTACCTAGAATATAGTTTCCTGCAAGAATAAGATAGAGAAGCAATATGGAAGAAAGAAAATACAAGTAAAATAAAGTACGTGTGTGCACATTTTAGGTGTATGGAGAAAACATGGATTTAGATATCTTTAATACTTTTGAACGTCCCACTCAAGCTTAAGCTTTAACATACTGGGCCAACTTGTTATAAGTGTGGTAGAAATTCATCCCAACTAAAAATGACATAAATTGATATGTTACTTTTTTTGTTGTATAAATAAAACTTAAGAAACTTAAGAAATTACAAGCAAGAGAAAGTTTTGTTACTCTAACACAATGCATACTATAGTACTATACTATTACATAAATTATATTATTTTAAACTGATGTACCCAATGTAGTGTTATACTTGCTTTGCTGTAATTACTATATTTCGCTGCAGGTTCACTTCCTGCTATATACTCTTTTAATGTTTGGTCCAAAAATTTTGTTTACCCTCAATGTTTTTGAAAAAAAAAACACTCAGTACCCTTACAGATTTATTTTCCTTGACCACCTCCACTATTTATAAAACTTTAACCTTTTTGTGCACCCATCCATCTTCACTCTCGTTTCCCCAAGGTTTGGTGTTAGGGCTTGGGTGCCCAAGCCTCACAGTGAGTCATCTACATCCTTTATCACAAAGTAATGTTGGACAATCACCTAGAATCCTACTAGCACAACTTTAGTAATTCTCCCCGCCACTTAGGCTGATTTTATTTGTATTCAGAGTACATCAATGTAATGGGAGGTGCATTTTTGTCGATTGGCTCAGGATTGGGAGCTGGAATCATTTTATTCATTTTTTGCTTTATTGTATTCTATCACACCCTCAATTTAGCTACTGATAAGATGTGTTAGCGTCCTAATCAAGCTTACGACTTTCAGGTTCAGCTCTACTACTCTATTCTTTTCCCTGCCAACCCTGGTCACTTTCATTGGAGGAGTATTTGGAAGGCAAAGCTACAATCAAAGGTGTCATTCTTTTCTTGGACAATGGTTCTAGAGAAAATTTTAACTGCCGATAATTTACGGCACCGTGATATAGTGGTTGTCAACTGATGTTAGATGTGCAAGGTGACAGTGAAGTCAGTGGACCAATTTTTCCTTCACTGTCCATGTGCCCCGATGCTTTGAAATATAGTTCTTCATTGGGCGGTTTTTAAATCTCTCAGCTTTGTGTTTGTGCAAGGCGGGACGTCCCTTATTATATTCTTTGGAGTATTTGACGTGAGCAGAATCCGCAATTGTTTGAGAGTTGTGAAAGCCCTATTGTGGAGTTTCAACTTATTTTTTTCTGGTTGTTAGATTGGATGTATGCCACATGTTGCTATGGCTTTTCTTGTATTTTTAATGTGGTCCCTAGATGTTCTTTACTTCTTTTTGAGTTTGATATTGTATTTGAGCATGTTTGGCTTATGTTGTTGTACCTTGTTCCCTAGCGCACTTCTTATGTGCTATTTTCTAATAAAATCTTTTATTTATCCAAAAAAATAAACACACTTGCATTCAGTTCCAAAAATTTGGTGCTCTTTTATGTCTTTCATTGGTGGAATACAACATAAACTCATCTAATGGCCAATTCAAAGGGGTATGTATATAACAAACAGAATGGATAAGCAGGGCGCAACTATGCTCTACAAAATACCCCATTACCCTAATCTCCCCAGTATAATAGAATACTTATTTTCCATTTGCTCCTACTGATAACTAATGATATCTGAACACCAATGAGTTCTTTACCAACGAAGCATGTTCCCTTGAATAATATTATTATCTACGAATTACTGCATAATATTATCTACGAATTACTAAATACAAATAATTTAACTCCTTTGCCTTTTAAGAAGAACAAAGGAAATCATACAACAAATCATCTCTCTCTCTCATCCACAACAAACACATCAGTGTTACGCATCACTCTCCATAAAACAAGATGATACGACAGTTCGTTAATAAAACAGTTTCTATAAAATCACCTACCAAAATAGGAAATTATATTATTGCAGGATTTTGAGTGCAGAACAAACATCCTAGTACGCTGCTAAGAACTGATGACGTTCCTAATCAATAATACTGTGTACGCATCACTAAAACATACAGGAAACCATCCAATAAAACGTCTCTCTAGCCTAGCTCCCTCAATAAAAAAAAATAGACGAATCAGTCACTGAAACTATTCTTCGAAAAACATAAAACTTCGAAAATATCAGAGATGTAAAAAAATAAAAATAAAGAAACAGATTAAAACAAAACCTAGTAGAAGACGAACAGAGCAAATATAAGAAACACACCGGAACTCGAATCCGAATCTCCGCCTTCCTCCTCCGAGGACGAAGAACCGTCGGCGCTGAACACGGTGGAGATAATCTTCCCGGCGCCACTGGCGATCTTCCGAGTGGCGGGGACGATGAACCCGGCGAGCCATCCTGGGCTTCCGGATTCTTCCGGAGCCTCCAAGCCAGGCCGATCGTACGGCGTGCGGGACGCCTCAACTCGCCGCGGTTTCGCCATCTTGCCTCCGGATCCGCCCTCACCGGTTCGTCGTCGGAGACGATCAACTGTGGCCATGATGGTGAGGAGAGAGCGAGAGCGAGAGGGAAAGGGAGGGAGAGAGAGAGAGAGAGAGAGCGCGAGGATTTAGGTAACGGGGAAAAAGGCGGATAAAGGGCTGCGGTTTTTATAGGGGCTGTTTGGTTGGAACTAAAATTTTGGGAGTTAAAAATTTAGTTTATTTTTAGAGGGAGCGGTTATTTGGATGGTTGCGGATTGAGGAAAGATCGTCTGTGCCTGCTGTGAATTGTGATTGTGTGTGTATAATATATATATATATATATATATATATATATATATATATATATATCGATTAAAATTTTAAAATAAATAAATAAAATCGATATATATATACTGAATAATTGGTTGGAATTATCATAATAAAATTCCATATAATATTTATGTAAATAAATAAAATCGATATAATAAAATTAGTATTTATTTAATATCGACATTATATATATATATAATATTCGAATTAAAGTAATTTAAAGGAAAGCTCGCCAAAATATGAGCAATCTCGTTGCATTCCATTAAATAATTAAATGGAGAATTTATTGCAGTATCTATCTATTTATTTAAGCTTTATACTGCAGTGTTTGCTCTCTTAAAGACGTACGTCGGATCTAAATTGATAGGTTCAACAACTCAAAAAAAACAAAACAAAAAAACAAAAAGAATTACCCATGTAATAATGAATTTATTACCGTTGGCACAGTTCCTTCAATTATTGGCAATGCTTGGTCATTTGTGATTATTCGTGGGTGAATATGGTTATGACCAATCACAAACAATTTGTCGATTTGATATTAGTTACCGATGCATTTTTAAAAATTTTAAATTGTTTGTTTTTTCTTTTAAAAAAGGGAAAGTATTGTAGTTTACCAATGCTACTTCTACTCATTAACTTATTCTTGTAAGCCGCAGCCAGAGAATGTCTGATGTGGATTGTTCGTGGAATGTGCAACCCACCCCCACCCCAGCAGGACCCCGCTAATAATCCACTGAAACTCGCCGTCTCGCAGTATAGGTTTCCGATTTTACATGTCATTTTAAATCATTTTATTTATATTAAAAACTTACATTTTAGAAAAATTATAACTCCGTAGAGTTTGTCTACACAAAATTATAAAAGATTTTAATATATATATATATATATACGCACACATATATATACATGTATGAATGATTAAATACCAGTGTTTTGATTGTATGTCATTATTATCAATTTTTAATTTTAAAAAAATATAGGTACATTATTTTATTATATAAAAATATAGATAAAGAATAAGATATATGATATTTATTTAAGATTTCTAAAGATTATAATCTGTATTCTCCAAAATAGAAATTAAAGATATAAAGTAGATCCTCGTTACTTAATTGTAAGAAAATTTCTATATTTAACCGTGAAATATCACATCAATTATCTTAATGCCTCAAATTTAAATCTCTAACTCTTTTAAAATACAATTTTCCCTTAAATTTAGATGAATTTTTTAAGTTTGGATGAAAAATACACTTTGACCGCCGGATAAACACTTACATGATCCATTTTCCAAATAGTTTTTCAAAATAAAAAAAAATATCATTCAATACCCCCTTCAACAATCATAGCATTATTTGAACAATCACATTTTGTTATTTCCAATGACTATATTCTCCATCAAGAGTCATATATTCACCCTATAAATACACTCATTTTTCCTCATTCACTTGCATCATTCTATTTCCAATGTCAATATTTAAAGGAAATTTGAGCTAATTTTATTCCATGTGCAAAGAATCACAAATTTTTCAATTTTAATACCATATTAACCGATGCATGCTACGATATAGCTTGTGACAAATCGTGCGAACATGCTTCATAAAGACCAGAGAACATATCATATGAGTTGCAAATGTGAACATGAATTTTGCGACCCTCTCCCATGAGTTACTTTGAACCCTATAAATAGGGGGACCTCCATGCATGAAATACAACAAGTTCCAATGAAGGAGCAAAGTTCATGGCCGAAAAAATCATAGAAATGGTAAGGAATTAAAGAGAAGCTTTTCCCTTTGATCCTTATCAATTTTCTCCTTTCTCAAGCTCCACGTGCGGTTCGACCATTCACAAAAAAATCAACAATTGTTACCATCTCCCGTAAATGGCTATCACTACACCGGTTCTATTTGCTGCCTCCTGAGCCCATTCATCATCGTCAAAATTATTCAACTCGTAAGAAATTATACATGACTCACGAAATCAAATAACTACACTATAATATAATAAAAATAATAATGAAAGCAGGTAAAAAAATAGTGAAAAAGGAGTAAATCATAAATATGAAAAAGGAAGCTTCTTAATTGGTATTCTATATTTAATCTCTATTTCCAATTTCATCAAGTAAGGACTTTTTGCACATTCTAGGACAATGTGTATAAGAATAAAATTGCTATTGGTAAATTTACAGTGTAAAGTAAAAAATTATACTTTTAATTTAACAATTTATATGAGATAGTTATTAAATTAATGATAAATTTGATAGTAAATAAAATATAGAAAAAAAATTGAAACTCTTTTTTTAAGCTCTCTTTTTTTGAATAATTCTTTTTATCTTAAAATTAAACAGATAAAAAACCTAAAATCCTAAAAACCAAATAAAAACTTTTAAAAACTAACTAAAAAAAACTTCAAATTTAAAAATCAAATATATTTTTTTTTACAAACTTTAAATACAAATAAAACTCTAAAAAACCTTTTCCAATACTTGAAAATTAAAAATAAAACCTTCAAAACTAAATAAAAATCTTTGAAAACCAAGGAAAAACACAATATGAGAAACTAACTTGTTTATACATAAATATTTAAAAGTTAATCATGTGGCATAAATTTATCACGGAGTCCATATTTTTTCTTGTGATGTGATTCACAAGGAATGACGTGTAATGAGTGTCTTTCTCTTCCAAAGCAAACCAAAGTCCTCAACCCTGGTTGTCCATATAGCTGCATATAGCTGCATGATCTAATATTTGTTTAGCTCCCTGACTGCTTTAGACAATAAAATAAACTGGATGCAATTGTTTATGTTTCACACTCTAGACTCTTTCTAGAACAAGGGTCACAAACTCGGAAAAAGGCTTCAGTGTTAAAGAAATTTCTATTAATAGGATCATTAGGATTAATTTCTAATATAACCAATAAAACATGTATGATAAAAACCTTTAAAATATGTTATTATAAAACCAAAAGTTATAGCTTGGATGACGAAAATTGGCACAGGTCCACCACATGATTGTCGTCAAGCGGCCGCATACCACAAATTTCGCGGGGTACAGCAAATGAGGTGAATTTGGCATGGATTAATTCAATGAATTCGGCGTTGATGAATTCGAAAGCCGGAAGAATGCAGTCTCAATACGGCAACCGCTGCCACCAATAAAAAAAATTGCACCAAGCTATTTTAAAAATACATTTGAATAAACCCAACATGATTAGTTTAACAAAAGCATCAAATTTTACAACTAAAACAGCTAAACACACCCAAGAATGGATCAAATAAATAATATCTAATTTTAATCAAAACAACTTGTAATATTATTATTATTTTAGTATTCACAATGTCATAATATTTTCCGTTTACTTGGGAGCTTCTTTTATTTTTTTTAGGTTGTTAAAATTGGAAATACAAATCTAACTTTGCAACCCATTGTCATGATAAATCTCTCTTTGTCAGCAATACTTTTACTTGGGACCTCATTATGCATATAATCAGATATAACAAATGGGTTTTCCTAGTCTTGGATGTATGAATAAGGCAAATTCAAGCACTAAATCTCAACTAAACACAATGATTAAATTCCAAAATAAGCTATTGTTTTCCTCCAATCATTCAGTTGGTGAGAAAAATTAATGTAGCATATTGCCTTTTCACATTCAAGTATATGGCCACACTACTTGTCATATTCATTATAAAATTTATATGCTGATTCTTCACCGTCAAACTCATACCTATCTCGGATATACATTCTTAACTTTTCATGATCAACCTACAACAACAACTTAATTACAGTAAAAAGAATAGGAGGTTGTCAGGCCAATCTTATCTTAATTTGTACAGTCACTTGGGCAGTGGACTCTTGTTTCGGTTATCATAATATGAATGGCAACCAGAGTACATGTATTGCCAAGTAAGTCCACAAAAGTGAAACCAAACAATTACTTTTTAAGTATATGTATCATATTTGCATTATTTAATTTTCAAATAAAGAATTTACGGTCCTCTACTCTATAATTAAGTTACTCAAATCTAGATCCATAAAAAATTGGTGACAAGAAATGGGAAAATGTATTTACATACACATCAAAATGCAACTAAAAAAGAAATACATAAAACGCATAACCCTAGCTCGTGATTCAAAAGACTAGAATCCCTAAAAACCCAGGTCTGCAACATCTGCATCTTCGATTAAACAAAGAACCAACAAAAAATATTTAAAAAAAAAACACATAACCGAACACCAGATCAAGAAAAAAAAAACAGAGCGTACAACATGAAATCAACAGCAAAAGCAACATAGATTCGAGTAGAAATAAAGAACAAACCTGCGAACGACAAACCGCGAAGGAGACGATGAAAGGAACGAGACAATCGGTACTACTGCTATGACACGGCGGATTGGAGGAGATAGCCGGTGGCAGATTGGAGCGGATTGGGGTATCGTGGAGAAGGGGTGGAAGTGCGATGTAGGAGATAGGCCGTAGGCGGAAGAAAAACGACAATATGCGATGCGTTTAGATGTTAGCCTTCGATCAACTTATAAGCCGACGTGGCGCGATCCAGTGGTTTTATCAGCACAATGCTGATAACGCGACAATCAGCAGGGCCAGGGAATCCATATACCGCTTTCTTACTCTATCCCTCATCTCTCTCCCGTCTTCTGCATCCGAGCAATCAATATATGTGTGTGTGTATTTCTGTAAAATTGGTCGAACCCTAAGTAATTAGATGGCGAATCGTTCGACACAGCAAGAGCTCATGTGCAACGCCTGCAACAAAAGGTTCAATGACGACGCTGACCAGAGGCTCCATTACAAATCCGAATGGCACCGCTACAATCTCAAGCGCAAGGTTAGGGTTAGGGTTAGGGTTCCACCCCCCACCAACGATAATCTGGGTTTGATTTAAATTCTTATTTATTTTGAAATTTCGCTGTAAGTTCTGATTTTTCTTGAATTTCTTACGGAGTTATGGGGAACCGTTATTTTCTGGGTTTATGTTTATTGCTATGAAATTAGGCTTTGATTTATGTTCAGATCACTGTTAAGATGTTCTACTTCTAACTTGCAATACTCACCTGGTCCGCACGATTATGGTTCTTATTCGAAGCTCTCTTTTTTTCATGTTTCTGGCAATGAATAAAATTTATTCTTTCATCTTCCTGAGGTGCTATAATACCTAGGTTTGGGTTCCTGGAGAATATAGTTATGGTCATCCAAGTGCTCGAAAGCATTGAATAAGCTGTAAACATGTACTTTAACTGCTAGTGTCAAAGCACGTGATAATCGTTTTGATTGATGGTGAATAAAGAATTTTGTGGTAATGTTGAGTAACACTTGTAAACTGATTGCTGAATTATTTTAAAAAACTACAAAGTTTAATAACTTTGTAGGATCTATAATGCATTGTATTACAATGTGCTCGGCATTGTTTGTCCATGGAATGATTTCGGAATGCATCTTCCTGATAATTGTTTGCCTGCACTTTGCTCATCCTGAATTAGTTTTATAAGGCACAATGTATGCCTGGATATCAAGAATCAAGCTGCGAAAAGTAATTTTATGTGTTCTTGATGTTTCACAGCCATCTACTGTAGGAGGCACAGGCTTGTTTTTTAGCATAATTTTTGAGTTCTTGAGTCACATTTTAGTGCACAGTGCGGAGTCCAGTTTTGTTTTGTTCTGTTTTTTTTTTTGGTGGTTTTAGTTGGAATGTCAGGGTCGTGGGGTTTACAATAACATGCGGTTGAAATAAAATCACAGGTTTCATGCTTGCAGCCCACAAATGGTAGTAAGAGGGTGGGTTGTGTAATGGGTTATTCTAGTTTCCATATCCCAAACCAAACGTGAATAACTAGATTGACAAGGTCCTGTAACTGGTTTTGGTGTTCACTGAATATCAGTCACTATGTTTAACATTACAAGTTACAATTAAACATTTGTGTTTTCAAATTGGTTATATTTCTCTGGTCAGGTTGCTGGTGCTTATGGGGTGAGAGAAGAATTATTCCTAGCCAGACAATCTGCCCTTGCTGAAGAGAAGAAGTTGATCGAGACCCCTATGCTCTACAGCTGTGGTCATTGTGGTAAAAGTTATAAAAGCTCTAAAGCTCATACTCAGCATCTCAAATCACGAACACATATTTTGCGTGCTTCTCAAGGACAGAGTGATCTGGATGAGGAGACTACTATTATTAAGCCACTCAAGCAACATGAGAAAAATAAAGTGCCTCAGCATACTGAGTTAGGTGATGGAGAAGGTGAAGAAAGTGGAGATGAGTGGGTTGAAGTTGATCAAGAAGAATATGTGGCTAATACAACAAAATCTTTGACTGGATTGACCATAAATGAACCAATCCCTGATGATGAGATGAATGAAAGTGAGGTGGATGATGATGAATTTGTGGATTTGGATCCATTGTCTTGTTTTATGTGTGATCGAAGGCTTGATAATTTAAATGACTGCATAGTTCATTTACACAAGCATCATGGATTCTTCATTCCGGATGTTGAGTATCTTAAGGATCCAAAAGGCTTAGTTATTTATCTTGGACTTAAGGCAATAACTCAGCCCTCGTTTTTTCTGGCCGTTCTTTTATTCCTTTATTACCATTTGTGTAATTTGAAGATTTATTTTTATATCCAAAGATTTATTTTTTATGTCTGTAATATTTACTTTTTCAGGTCAAAAGGGATTTTATGTGTCTGTACTGCAATGAAAATTGTCATCCTTTCAGTAGTTTGGAAGCAGTAAGGAAACATATGGAAGCCAAAAGTCATTGTAAAATTCATTATGGCGATGGTGGTGAAGATGAAGAGGTAGACTTGGAAGAATTCTATGATTACAGTAGCAGGTTTGTACTAGACGGATTTTCCTTTTGCTACTTATTTTGTCAATATGTGTAATTGCGTGGTCGTATCTGGATATATGTGTCAATATACCTGAATATAAGGTTTCCCTCTTTAACAGTTATGCGGATGTTGATGGTAAACAACTAGTTGCACAAGATGATATGAACAACACTGTCGAAATTGGAAGTGGTGGTTCTGAGCTCATAATAACGACAAGATCCAATGATAGAATCTTAACTAGAACTCTTGGATCCCGAGAATATCTTAGATATTACCGTCAGAAGCCTCGCCCATCACTGAGTAGCAATCTTGCTATTGCTGCTTCCTTGGCCTCAAGGTTTGCTTTTCAGCTATATCCTATGTTTGAATTTGGGATGCTATGAAGGAAAGCAAAATTAATTTTAAAAAGGAAAGAGTGAGTTGCAATCATTTGCCTTAACGGTGATGGGAAATCTTTATTTTAATTTTTAGGTACAGGAGCATGGGGTTGGCAACCGTGCAGTCAAGGGAACAGGTTGTGAGGATGAAGGTGCTGAAGCAAATGAATAAATCAGGGGTGGAGTCCATGCGCAGTAAAATTGGGATGAAGAGCAATGTCATCCGGAACCTTCCTAAGAATGTCCCACATTGAGCCTGTGCTTGTCTTCACTTGAAATCAAGGCACTTGACTTGTCCGCATCAATTTGAACCTTTACCTCCACCCTTCAGGAATCGGTCCGAACCTTTTTCATCCAATTGCACTCTGAGAGCCTATGTTGTGGTTGTTTTTGACGGCAATTATTTATTTTGAGTTGATTTGCAATGAACTGCGGGTAATCCACTGCCGTGGAAGTAGCATTAAATATTGCCGTTTATCACTGTACATTTTAGTTTACAGCTCTCGAGGAGAGTTTGTGTTTTATATGAGTTTTGATTTTTGTATTTTATTGAATTTTATATTGAATTGTAATTTAAGAATAATTTTTGTTTAAGAATAATTTAAGAATTGTAATTTAAGAATAAGAATGTATATTAAAAGTGTGTATTTTTAAATTGAATCTTTAAAAAAAATAGTGAGCTTAAATAATAAAATAGAGTAAGAAATAAATATTTAAAAATTATTTGAATTTTCTAATTGAATTGAGTTTAAATTTAAAAATTAAAAATTAATTTTTAAAAATAATTATAGAATTTATTTAATGAAAATTGAAATTTTAATTTAAATTATTTTAAATTTATTATTTTTAAAAATAATTATGAATTTTAAAAGAATCTAATTATACCAAATGCACTGGAAACAACTTTATGTATTTTTAAAAGGAAAAAAAGCTTTTGGCAATTTATTTGTCGCGTTTAGTGCTGGTGGAATCTAAATTTTTTAATTAATGAAAAATATTATTATAGTTTTAAAAACAAAATGACTTTCAAACCTGAAATGAAATCGAAAGTGAAACTTTCTTAGGATCAATTTTTTTCATTTTCATTAAAATATTTTATGTAAAATTTTATAATGTAATAAAAAAGTTATATTTTTTAAAAAATAATTTTTAAAAAAGTTATATATGCTTCTTCCTGTATCTGCGATGTCCCCTCTAGAACCTCAAGATCCACCACCACCCTACTTGCACGTAAATTGACCTTTTTTTCCATGCCATGCAGAGTGGGAGAAATCTTCAAGGAAATTCCCAAGCCTTTGATGTGATACAACTCATAAAACGAGAAAACCAAAAGGATCCAACATGGTATTTGTATCTCATTTTAAACGTGTTGAGCAAATATAAATAATCGGTCTAAAAAATCAAATGCAATCCCAACCAATGCAAATAAAACCACTTTCAAATTCCATTGCAAAGAACTCAACAAAATTCAGCAATTTAACAGAAAACAAAAATACAAATGCCATAAATAAGGATAGAAACCTAAACACAAATCTAACAAACTAAAATTCAACTGAATGTTTTCAGATATTAACATGGGTTCCAATTTGCACCAAGCAATTTGGCACTTCTTTAGCTTCTTGTAGGCTCGAAGCCTATGCCTCTTGCAGTGTGTTTGTCAAAATGACAATGGGAGAATGTCCTTCTGTGAACAAAAATTTTAACATATGAAGTCCATCCCCCTTCACCCTGCAATTTAAACAAGAAAAAGAAGATACATAAAATAAAAATCGCCATCTGAAGTGAATATGCATGTATCCATCATGGTTAGGAGTTTGTGTTTGTTGTATTGGAAAGACATATGTTGTCTCTTAATTATCTTAATTAAAAATAGAGTTCTATTATTCTAACAAAATCCGACAATAGAATTTGAAATATAGTTATGCTGTTTACTAATAAAATGTAATAACAAATTTGACAAACCTAGTTGTCATAGAAGTGAGAGCGGCGCCTCCGAGAACTACAGGAAAAAAAAAATATCAGAACCCGCTGGTCTGAAAATTGAAGCTAAAAAATATAAAAAGTATGTTCAGGAAAACAAATTAGATTTAACCTACAATAACGGAAAACTGATACTATAATTTTCAAAAACAAAAAGATTAACTAATATTACAAAAAGCACAAAATCATACAGTTTTCATTATTAAATATGCTTATGGTTATATTCACTATATTAATCAGCACTACTCCTTCCAGAAGACATATTTTAAACTGTTTTTGTTTGATTACGCATACAAACAATTAAATCAAAATAAAGTAACCAAAACAACTCTGATCATTTAATGAGAAATGCAAGTAAAATAAGAATATGAATTGGATAGGCTAAATCTGGCTGCATGCTATTTATGCAAATTAAAATTTCACCTTCACCTTCACCAATTTACTTGCCACTCCACTAATGAAAAAAAAGTAAGAGTGTGTCTAATTAATAATGATAAACTTGCCGGTTTACCAAATTCAAAGTTTAGCTTTAACCAAAATTTTGGCCTAAACATGATAAACCCAGGATTTTAAAACTACTAAACTACTATATTATATTCATCCAGTCAGATCTAACAGGTAATGGAGTAATATTCAATACTCAAATTAAACAATTGTTACTACATAAAGCAAAATTAAAAGATCACCAATTATGATCCATGACTTCTGCAAATCAGAACAGTTAGGGCATTTTTGCTTCTCTGTTTCAGCAGCAACTTGAATTGATGCAGTACCTTCTCAATACTTAATAATAATAACAGTACACTTGCACAAATGTATCAAGACAATTAAAAAAACCAAAGTTTCAGGTAATGATAATTCTAAAATATCCTACCATAAAGCAAGGGGATATGGAAAGCAATATGCAGGTTCAAAGCCAATACTGACCTTCGATGACCACTTGTCCTTGAAGGAGCACTTATTCTTGAAGCCCTTGCACTTATAAAGTCATCATCAGTTTCATCAATTCTATACTCAGAGAGTTCTGCAGATGTTACAGAACCATCATCAAAGTTTGATACCTCATAACTTGAATGATGACTTCCTCTTCTCGAACCACTGACTCGTGATCTTCTGCGGTTTCTAGCAGTCCTGAAATTATCAAATACCTGATACAAGATACAGGATGTCCACCAGTTTCCATCATCCCCAGGGAAGTCTTCAAACTCATCTCCAGACCCATCATCACCATATTCAATCACATAATCTCCCAAAACCACACCACGTGGAGTTTCTGAATGGATAGTGCTCAGGACATCTATAATCTCTGAGGACTGCTGGAAATTCTCCCAATCTAGCTGCCGAACAGGATCTATTTTTGATGGACATGCATGTGGGTGCTCTGATTGAGCATGTTGTTGAAGTTCTACATAGTTTCCTTTGACAGAACACTGTTCATATTCACAACAACGCTTTTTCTCATCCAAATGTAGACGGGCCTTGTCAACAATTATCCACCCAGTAACCTCCCCTCTACATAAGGGACAATTTGGCCTGCAGTTGCCTTCTACAATCCCAGCCTGAATGTTATTTATTGGAGCAGATGTTGATGGGGATCTCAACCCAGAACCAGATGACATTCCATTTGCACTTTTAAAACGATCGAAACAATTTGAGTGCAAGTGGTTTGTGTCACAGACAAAAGGACGACATCCTTTCCCGTATGATGAGCATTGGAGGAGTACACTATTATGGGGGAAATTCAGGCATATGGGACAAATCACATCGTCCCAATTGGTAGTCATCTGAACATGTTCCATAATGGAAGGGCGGTCATGAAGCATTCTTTCACAGAAAGCTTTAAAGGCCATGGAGAAGCTACTTTATCACCCACCTTCAAAGGCCAAAAATTCAAACTGAACAAGTGCCGCATCTAGCATGCCATGCTTATGATTGCTGCACATGGAAGAAATGGCAAGAATTCACATGCAGATATTAATGAAACCATGGTGAAAAGATAAGGAAAAAAAAACCAACACCATAAACCTTGAAATGATTGATGGGTTAGCCAGGGGAAAAACTTCCCCCCATACACAGCCACTAAAACTACGGAAAGAGAGTTAAATAAGGTTTCATCACAACCATATGGCACTATTCAGTTTACATTTTAATGAAATTTGAAATGAAGGCATATTGAAAGCAACCAAAATCAAAAATCAAATAATGCTATTCGGCAATTCAACAAGAGAAAAATAAAATTAGACGCAACTGCTGAATCTACTTGAATTGGTTCTTTGTATATTGAAATAATATACCAGGGGAGAGTGAGCAATTCAACACTAACATTTTGTTGAGCGACAGAAATTAATGTGTAACCTAAAATTATTTAGGTCACACATTACGATGCCATGGCTGTTGATGACAATGATGCTATCCAACTTCTCCTCAGGTAATTGTGAGCATCATGACAAGATTAGGGGCTTCCCTCACAAAAATTTCCGTGTCATCCCATGACAAGTCCAAGAAGTGGAACCACTCCATCCAACAAACCCAACATGTGTACCAACTCAACAATGACCATGATCATATACTACCACATGGATTATCCAAGTTGTGTTTTTTTTTTGAACATTTTAACACGAGTGTGTGAAACAAATGAACAAAAAATCATCACATCAACTGTTATTTTCATTCTTAAGACTTAATATACTTAATTGGACCATTAGATTGACATCAAATATAAAATTCAATCTTGCTCATTCTTATCCCCTTTTTAAGTCCTTATCATTCAACGCTCTGTCCGGCACAAAAACGTTCTCTCCCCTCAGAAAATTCATTCCCTTCTGTTTTCCCGTCATCAAACTAGCAGTCCAACACAACAGATTAGATAAACAAGAAAACCCATCAACGCTAACATCAGTCAAACACCGCACCAAACATCGAACTCGGAAACAAAAAACAAACTAGATAAAATTTGAACAGCAATAGCAAAGACCAAATTCCCGATCACGGGGAAATCAAGGAAAAAAACACCCAAAAATAAAATTCAACACTGGAACAAACGACCCAAGTGATATCCGCAAAAATTGAAGGCATTACAGGGGCAAAAACATTCGGAATCGAATCAATTGTGCAGTCAAAATCGAACCTTGGAGGGTAAAGTTTGAGATAGAAAGAGAGTCCAAAACAGTGAAGGACAACGTAAATGGGGGAGGAGAGAGAGCGAGAAAAGGGGTAGATAGATAGAGAGAGATAGAGAGCGCTATTTTTTCTTCTTTTTTCCTTCTCCCATTGTTCGTATTTTCGCTCAGGGGTGGATAAAAAGAGCGCTGAAAGTCATCACATGAAGTTACGCATATGCCCTTCCTCAATTTTAGGTTGAATTGGGTTACGTTTATATATATATATATGTCAACACTATTTATTTCATAAAATCTAGATTTAAGATTATGCTAGAAATATAATTTACTACCTCAAAAATGCTTAAAATTGTAGTCTTAATCACCTATATCTAACAAGTCGACTCCCCGATACGTTCTGATGCATCCACCACTCTCTAACTCTCTCTCAATTGGTAAAAAAGAAGACTTTAAGACGCTTTTAAGGTATTAAAAAAATCAACACAAAAACTCTACTATGAATAAAATAGTCATCACATTGTACATACTACGTAGCAACAAAATAATTGATTGTTTTCAGCCAATTAGTCAACTGCTTTAGGGATTCTTTTGAGAGTAAGCAACTAATCGATTACTCAAATTATATCCCAAACATCTCCACCTTAAATAATTGATTGCTTATTCTACTTATCAAATATTAAATCTCAAATGATAAATAAAAAAACATAACTATTATAACTTAACATGATGATTGAAACAATAATTATGAGATATTTTATAATATATCTTTACAATAAAAATAAAAATCAAAGTATTCAAGTCACCCAAATGGCTTATGGGTGTTATTATCCTTTAATCAAACTGTTGAGGACCTTAATTAAGATCCATTAACAATGTAGAGATAGATAATAGAATTTACCTAAATTCTAGCCTAAGTGATTCAAGCATTAAACTGGAAAAGCCGAAATAAGAATAAACTTCCAATATGAAAGTTTATAATTGATAAAAGTCTAATTTAATTGATTTATTATGTTCAAATACAAGGCTTATTTATAGGCAAATTGTCGACTATGAATTTGAAATCAAATATAATTAGGAAACTAAAGTAAAATACTAAAATATCCTAATATGAATTAAATAAAGGAACGTAATAAAAAAGAAAGACTTCTAATACGACAAAGAAAGTAAATATAAGAAGAGTCTCACGGGTGAAAGATGTCTTATGCAACACGATACATGTGTGTGGCGCATGTCACAAGTAGCACGAGCATTAGCGCAAGATCTTTATCACAAACACATTTTATAAAGGAATAAAAATTCACTCAAACAATTTCTATCAAAGTCAAAATAGTTAACTCATCATACTCAAAAGCTCAAGTGTCAATAAGTCTAAGATAACTAATCAACTCTTAACAAATAATAGAAAAGTAGTAGTTAATTATTTAGAGAGTTTTACGAGTAAGTAGCCAAGCAAGTGCTCAAGCTACATCAAGCAAATGCCTTGACTCTTGTTCTCGTAGTTCAATGTTTAATTTTGGTTGATTAAAAATAGATATTGTAGCTCATATTTTAATGAAAATTATATTTGTTGCTTTTTTATAATTAAAACAAAAAATTATGTGTAAAACTCTAAAAATATGATAATTACCATATATTTTCATCCATATAAGAAGACTTTAATACACATGCTTGGTATGTGAAAATTGAATGGAATCAATTACATTCTTATTCCTACATTTGGTGCAGAAAAAGAAAGAAGAATGATTGTCTTTGTTGAAGGATCATCAAACAAGGTTCGAGAGAGAGAGAGAGAGAGAGAGAGAGAGAGAGAGAGAGAGAGAGAGAGAGAGAGAGAGAGAGAGAGAGAGAGAGAGAGAGAGAGAGAGAGAGAGAGAGAGAGAGAGAGAGAGAACACCAATTAGGAGTGACTAGAGAAATTTTAGTTAGGCTGTCCAACATTCAGTACAAAGTTTTAATATAATATTACTAAAAATATTACATAAAATGTTAGGTGGACAATAGGGAGGGGAGGCAATCGTCAACTTAGATCGGAGCTTGGAAAGCACAAAACAGCTACATCGTAATGTGTGATTGTAGCAGCATTGAGTGTGAGAGAGAAGGGAGGGTCAAGATATGCAATGTAGTCTATAAACATATCCTTTTTCTTTTCTTAATATTTGATTGTTATAAAAAAATAATTTAAAAGGATAGCATACCCTAGACACTAGGTAAAGCCACCCTTGGCGCCAGCAAAGATAGAGTTTTACTTCTCTTACTTTTGGTAGAGGTGCAGTTGAAGCAGGGCCGGCCTTGGAATTTGGGTGGCCCTAAGTAGGTTTTTAGAGTGAGGCCCCTCTAGCGTGTGGAGGAAAAAGGCCACCGAGGACTGAGAGCAGTGGAGCGTGGTGGTGCGCCAGGGATGATATTTTTTACCCTAAAATTATTTTTTTTGGGGCCCCCATGAATTAGGGGCCTCAATCCATCACTTTGGGTTGCAAAAGCACAAGGCCGACCCTGAGTCGAAGGTGGAACAGAGAGAGGAGGGTTAAAGATTTGGAATTAGAGGTGTTTGTGATTACATCGTGTGATTGCGATAGAAATATATTTATACTTTTTAAAATAATATTCTATTTATAGTATTGTATATCAGTTACAAGCAAAATAATTAATTATTCTCATTTTCATTACATTTTATTCTTATATTAATTTTATTCTCTTTAATTTTATTTTAACATACTAAATAAGTCCTAAAGGTAAAAAAAATAAAATCAGCATTGATAATATTACATTTATCCTTATTATTATTTTTATATTTTTATTTAGTTTTTGAAGAAATTGTTTCGAACAAAGCTCTATCAATTTGTGGCTTTTTGAGCAAATCATGCCAAATTTACATACTAATTAAATGTGGACTCTAACTCAATTAAAATCACCTTACCAGTCGATGTTACTATAACGGGTAGATCAATAAGTTAGCCGTTGAATTGTAATGGCGACTTATTATGTAGGGATATAATAGTGTTAACCGAAAAGGATGGTCCAATAGCTATCAAAGCAATTCACATGTCAAAACCAATCATAATACGAATGGTCACATTTTGTAAATTGTGGTCAAAGCTATATAAATATAAATTTTCTAATTTTCATCTGCTCAACTAAATTTATGAAATAGCTTTTTACCCTTATGCAGACGGCCCGTAGCATTGGAGCACAACCATAAATAGTTTGACAAGTCAAATCATATTTTGTATGATCCAATCAAGGCGTATCATATAGACGCCAATTGCACCAAATATCACTCCCTACCTTCATCATTGGTATCAAATTTCTCTCATTTGATGCCAATGGCCTGTGTTGACCGTCAACGCCTGATACTATATTATAAGTGATTTTAATTAACTTAAAAAATATTTTTAATAAAAAATTACGTAGTTTTTATAAAATAAGTGGAATGGTCGTTTGTTTCATAAAGTGTTAATTTTTATATTTTATTTTTAAATTAAGTTAAAATTTATGTTAAATTATAATTTTAAAATATTTTTTATACTTTCTGCATTCTATAAATTTGAAATTTCTGCATTTTCTATATTCTTTAAAAGCTATTTTTGTATTGTTTTTATTTAAAACCATTGTTTATGTTTAAAAAAGAATTTTTTTTTAAAAGTAATTTTTTAAAAAAATAAAAAAATACTTAATGGGCTCAAATAAAAACATTTTATTTAAATATTTCAATAAAATTAAATTTATATTTAAAAACAAAAATAATTAAAATACTTTTTAAAAACCACATGTTTAAAAAATTATTTTTAAATTTATATCATTATTAAATTAAAATAAACTCAGTCTACCATTTAAAAAAAACACCAAAAATGCACAATACCAAAGCATTCCTTTGCTAAAAACAAATATAATAAAATAAATTTACATTATTTTAAGCAAAAATACAAGAGCTAAGAGATTTTTTTATTTCCTTATATTTAAGAAAAAAATTATAAAATTATAAAATTATTCCCATAACAAATATAATATATTTAACTTTCTTCATGAGATTTATATAATACTTTTCAATGTATTAAAAAATACTATTCACTCTTTATAATTATTAAATTATATATACAAAAATTCTCTCACCTCTCTCTTTCATATTTCCCATAATATTTACTTTTATTTCATATTAAATTATAAAAAATTATTATTAAATAAAAAATTAAAAAAATTATTTTAATAATATAGAGAGTGATTTAAGAAATATTTATTTATGTAAAAAAAAATAAAAAATAATTTAAATATGTAAATTTTAAAAAAATAATTGAACGTCTCTAATAAAATAATTTTACATCTTTTTAGAGGCGAAAACACAAAAGCCAATGGAAAACATGGAACAAGAAAAAACAAGTCTTTAGGTCATCACTGGTTCCCATGATGATCTTTCATCAGTAAGCGCAAACAGGTATTTGGCTGCAGCAAAGAGCAAAAAGAATGCAAGGCCAATTTTAATTGGATCAATCGGAGCAAAGAAATGGCTTTTCCGGATCATACTAGCCTGCTTGGCACTTGATCCTCGCCAGCCAGCAGACATGGAAGACGGGTTCTTCATAAACAATGAATATGATTCAACTTCTCCTCTTGTTAGTGCTGGCTTCAGGGAGGCCCTCACGGTCTGGAAATGGTGGTTGCGCACAATGGTGGCCGACATGTCTTCCCTCAGGGCTACAATGCCAGCTTCCCTGCATAGGCCTTCTAGTTCAGCGCCAGTGAAGAGCTCAGTGTCTTCGGCTAGTTGTCTGAGGTCAACATCGCTTGCTACTCTCATCTTTCGCGTATGCACATTTAGTATCTCATATCGTGCCTCTAAATCAGGAGGTGGGACATAGAGCACCTACAATTACATGGAAACGGTGCCATTATATGGAACTGAAAAAAACCTGAGCTCCACATACTATAGTCAACTTTTAATGTGTCATGTGGACGGAAATTTAAATCATCTGAAGAAAAAAAATACCACATCAAAGCGTCCAGGACGCATGAGTGCAGCATCAATTGCATGGGGACGGTTAGTAGCAGCCAAAACAAGAATGCCCTGTACAAAGAGAAGGCACGATCAAATTAGAACATGTAGCAACAAACTTTTAGGCTACTTTGGTAGCTCAATTCATTTCATGTTTTTTGTTTTAAAAAACAGAAAACGCACTTCATATCTTGTTTGGTTAGTGTTTTCATTTTTAATTTTTGAAAACAAAATAGTTTTGAGTGCACAGGAAACAGAAAACACCAATTTGGTGTTTTCGTTGTTGAGAACTTTTTTCAGTCCCCCAACGCACGCCCTCCTGCTTGCCGCCGCCCCTGCAAGGCACACCTGCCGCGTGCCGCCGCCTCTGCCCCCTGCAACACTTCCCGCTTCCGATCTGCAGCCTCTCTCCCTAGTGACGACTAACCCCATCCCGCGCTCTGCCCTCCTGCCGCTACCCGACCCACCGCTGTGCCAATGACCTCTCTCCCCAACGACGGCCGATCTGCGGCCTCCCTGCCCCAGCGACCTTCCTCCCCAACGACAACCTCGCCCTTTGCCGCTGCACGAACCCTCACTGCCGGATCCAGTGAAATTAAAAACAAAATACAGTTTTCTCAAAAACAACTCCCAAACAAATAAACATGTGTGTCCAAATACACAGAACATAATTTTTAAAAACTTCCCAACGTCTGGGAAATTTAGATAAGCAGGCCATTCAAAACACTAATTAGCACTCTGATAGAATAACAAGCATATAAAAATCTACAAGATTGAATGTATACTTTAGCCTGTTCTAATCCATCCATTTCAGTCAGCAGAGTAGATAAAAGCCTTTCTCCAACAGTGGTGTTGCTACTTGAATCCCCACCTCTGCGATCAAAGGTTAGACCAACAGTTTACACTTCCAAAAAGGAAAAAAAGAAATTACAGTATGCATAAAAGTATGATCAATTCTATAGATTTCAAATATTCACTTTAATAAACAATGGTATAAAAAAACAACAGACCGTTTGGTGGCAACAACATCTGCCTCATCAAAAAATATAATGCTTGGTGCTGCAAGGCGGGCTTTCTGAAATAAATTCCGTAACAAAGCTTCACCCTCTCCAACATACATGGAATATAATTCTGCACCACTGGTACATATTAAAAAGCATGAGTCAAGAGCCTACATGTAATTTCAGCAGTGAACGACGAACATTTTGCAATAATGATATAAAAAAGTATGCCATCGTTTCAGGAGAAAACAATAAAAACAGAACTTTTGTTTACACTTCACAAATGAAACTAAAACAAAAAAATTACTTAAACAAGAAGGATAAAGGGGTATAGAAAACAGTAGTACATTAATGGACAGACAATAGATGATGCAAACAGCATACATCAGAGCCTCCAAATAGTTTGAACATTAGTTGAGACTTGAGTTAAGGTATAATTAGCATTCAGGATGACAAGACAGTAACCTAAGTTACACTGCCGATCTACCATATGCTGTTAACGTCTCATGACACTGATGCCTGGCAAGACATGAACCTTCACCGAAATACTAATTATTTTCATGTAGATAAACAACTTATAGTACTCCAAAAATATTCATATAGCTGCTCAAATTCCAGTATCCCACACAACCTCATAATGGCCTTGCACATACTTCTTTACCACGGCAGAAAATTAACATCAAAGATAATGACCTAGAGGATGATGAATAGAATCACTTCAACCGCCATCTCGTTCACTTGATCAACCATGGAAAGAGTACTGGAATATCCACATCAAACACAGGGGAAGAGAATGTCTCTGCTTCCAAGTGTCTGTTTTAAACAATAAACCTACCCAGGAACAGGCTATCAATTCGTAGCTCTTACCAAACTTAAGGTACAGGTAATTAATCAACTCGGTTGGATCAGTTTCATGCTATCACACAAACCCTGGAGAACTTAGGGAAACCAGTTGCTCTTGAGAAGGTGAATCTAAACCAGAACATAAAGTAGCACTGTGGCATGCTGCATGGACATGCTACCTTTTGTATAGTGCACTTGCTTGTTAAAGAGAGTGGAGCATGATACCTTAAGGAAAAAAAAGAAGCTTGGGAAGCATGAGCTGCAGCTTTAGCTAAAGTAGTTTTTGAGCATCCCGGAGGCCCATGAAGTAAAATCCCACGCATAGGTGATATGCCTAACCTTGCAAAAGCTTCAGAATGTTTAATAGGCCACTCAACTGCTTGCTGTAGCTTTTTCTGTCAATGATTACAATACAATATAGTAAGATTTTAATAAAATAGCACAAACATATAACATAATGATGCTACCTTCAAATCCTTTAATCCCCCAATATCATCCCACGAGACCTTGGGAATTTCCACTGAAACACCTCTTGTTATGCTTGGACCAACTACAGATCTTGCAAGCTTCCAGTCATCCATTGTTAAAGTGAAGACGCCAATATCTTCATTTGCAACTCTACACCTTCTCTCGGCAGCCAAGGTTGCTTCACGAGATAAAGCTTCCAAATCAGCTCCAACATATCCATTGCAAGATGTAGCTACTGCTTGTAAGTTGACAAGGGGATCCAAAGGAAGTTTCCGACTGTACAGCTGAGCATTATTAACAGAAATACATTACACGGTCTATTATAGGCAAGGTAACCATTCTCACAAGCTCCAATATCTATGAAATACCACAACAATAGTTTAATAATCAGCTAGCCATAGTGGGTACGGGTTACTGGTTATCATGAAAAATTCACCACAATTTTTTTTTGATGCACCCAATCTTTACCTTAAGGATTTGATAGCGTTCCTCTTCTGTAGGTGTGGTAACCTCAAGCTCAGCATCAAAACGCCCAGACCTTCTTAGTGCAGGATCAATCATATCAACTCTATTTAGATGTAAAGATTGTAAACCAGTATCAAAATTACAGCCAGAAGAAAAACAATGGATGCTATTCAAACACAATTTAAGATGCCTTCATATATTTATTAACTATAATTCCAGAGGTATGGCACCCAGCAAATTATTACTAAGCTTTGAGATTACAATGGATTGTTCTAGTATAATTCAACTGGCAAAGAGACAGAGGAGCAAAGGCCACCAGCTGATTAAAATAGTACATGAATCTCTTATGTTAACCTGTTAGTAGATGCCACCACAGTAACATGAGCTCCATATGATGACAAAGGCTTATTTGAGTCCATTAGCAAAAGGAGCTGAGAGGATACACGGCCATCTTGCTCTCTTCTGGAAATTGAAAACACATATTATGCAAGTAAATTGACTACTCTAACCAGAATCTAGCAAGAGGAAGATTTGGAGGAAACAATCCACTCTTTTTTAATTTAATTCAAGACATGATTTACAAAGAAAAGGACATGGCTATATATAACTTTACAAATGTTCAACCCAGTAACCCAAAAATCCCATAAATAAACTACCCATAATTACCATGTTTCATACTACATAAATTAACCACCCACTACATGAAATAACTCCCCATTATTCCACTACAATAAATAACTACCTATTAATTATCCATTATTCCACTATAAGAAATAACTACACATTACATAAATTAATTACCCATTAACTATCCATTAAATTATGAAAATTAAATTAAAATTTTAAAAGCAGTGGAACCGTATCAGTGCACCCCCTTTGAAAACCGACTTGTCCTTAAGGTGGAAAGAAGAAAATTTCCTCCTTTTCTTCATTCTTATGACCCGTCCCACTGTCGTTGTCATGGAGGCAGCTTTTCTCCGGGTTGTCAGTGAATTCAAATTAGGATAAAAATGACCGACATTGGCGTGCTGGCATGAAGCGTTCGCCGCAGCAGAAACAGAGTCCTTTTTTGCATCCCTGTTGTCGCTCGTTAAGGTTGGATGATGGGATAGGCGGTGGGCGTAAGGGTGCCATAGTAGATAGACATGAAGTTATGTTTGAGGAGCCATTGAGCTGCATAAGTGTATTGGGCTTTTGGCTTTTGTGTAATATCGCCTTTGCTTCAAACTCCAAGGCTAAAGACACGGCCTTATAGACAGAACGTGATTTATGAATATGTACCTCCGCTTTTAATTCTTCCTTTAAACCAACCATAAATACTCCTAAAAGAGCATTTTCTGGCCAATCAGCAACCCTAGCCACCCTTCTTGCAAACTCCAACCAGTACTCAGTCACCGAACCAGATTGTTTAATGGAATATAAGGCTTCATCGGGATTTTAAAACTCAGGGGTGTCGTAGCTCTCATGAAATAAGCACACCAAGTCCTCCCAATGCACCAATTCTTGCTCTCCCGTGAGCGTAAAGATCCAAGGCATCTCCCTCCAAGTGTATCGCTGCAACTTCAACCTCCAAGTCACCGGCAATTTCAAAGTAACGAAAATATTTTTCCACCTTGAGAGCCCAACCACGTGAATTGCCACCCTCGAATTTGGGAAAATCAATTTTTGCTCCAATTTTTCGATATATTGGCAAAGGTGTGTTGCTGTCGACTTCCGCATCATCCCACTAAGGAGGTCATGGACGATTGTAGGGGTACTAGCATCGATTCCTAGTCTCACCCCGTCAAGACACTTCAGGCACGACATCAAAGGGATGGTTGCTGAGAGGTGGCTCGGATCTGTGTTTCTAAGGATGTAACCTTGGCCGCTAGGCCATCAAGTAGTTCAAGACGTGTCACAATGGTTGACAATTGTTTATGGATGTCTGGAACATCAGGGGGAATGGGATCTGATGGATTAGGGATGGATACGTCGGAGGAGGATTGTGATGGCTGTGTGGGTTGATCGGTATGGGAAGTACGTGTTTTGGCCATGAAGATCGATGGCTATGATACCAAATGATAAAGACCACTCTAACCAGAATCTAGCAAGAGGAAGATTCATAGGAAACAGTCCCACAGACTCTTTTTTAATTTAATTCAAAACATGATTTATAAAGAAAAGGACATGACTATATATAGCCTTACAAATGCTTAACAACTCTTATAAATAAACTATCCATAACCACCGTGTTTCCTACTATATAAATTAAACACCCAAACATGAAATAACTACCCATTATTCCAGTACAAGAAATAACTAACCTTACATGAAATAATTAACCATTAATTATCCATTATTCCACTATAAGAAATAACTATCCATTACATAAATTAATTACCCATTAACTATCCATTAAATCATGAAAATTAAATTAAATTTCTAAAAGCGGTGGAACCGTATCATAAATATACTAGGATAAGTGGTGATGACCACAAGTCACTAAAAAGAAGTAGATATACTAGGATAAGGCGAAGGAGAAACAAAAAAAAATGAGCATAATAATTCAAAACACGGAATCAACACTGCACATCTTGAAGTGCAGTTTTTCACACCATGTTAATTTTGGACAAATTAAACTTATACCATGTTTATTTATAGCATTAATATTTCTACTATCTCTCTAAATTCTTTCTATAGATCTTTATCCAAGGAAAATGTCTCTTCTTTCGCAAGGTGTTTTCTTCCATTTACTAGCGGGAGTGGAAGTCTTGTGGTGTGAAATGTGGGCCTGGGATGAACTCAGCCATGCATTGTGCCTCTATCTAAACTACAGGATCTTAGACTGAATTGTATCAATGGTTGCTGCTATGTTGAGCGATAGCTCATACAAGGATTTGTAGATCAAAATCGAGTGGCCCCTACGAAGGAGGTGAAAAAGTGCAATTGGTTAGCCTAAGAATTTATAATTTGAAACCAGGAACCTGTAGGGAGAAAAACTCTTCAGAGGTTTGAGTAGAGACCAACCAACTATAATGGGAGAACAGATTAGCTCATTCTTAGTAAAGATGTGTACAATGATGAGCTATTATAGTTGCAAGAAAGCCTTACGATCATTGACAAATAAAGCAGATTGTCAATATAGAATATTGTAGGAACAAAGGAGATTAAATGCATCCCAACAATGGCAAGATTTGAGATAAATATACAAATTGTAAAGGTGTATACAAAATTAAAAAACCATGCACGGTATCAATTTTCCCAAACCTTGAATCACGGCGAGGACAAAGTGCATCAATTTCATCTATAAATATAACCGAAGGTTTTCCCAACGTTGAATGAGATAATGCTTTAGAAAAAGCCTCCCGCAAAATTTTCTCACTTTCTCCAGCATGTGCCCGATGAACCATATGAGGGCTATGCAAATTCCCCACACACCAAAAGAAGATTAGATATAACAGAGCATTAGAACCAATATTTATATTTCATTAAAAAAGCATACTACATATCAAAGCAAATAAAAATTCGAAGTTAGGATGTCATACCTAATAACAATTAAATGAGCACCGCATTCTTGAACAACTGCACGGACCATGCTAGTCTAACATTATGAATATAATAACTAATTAGTTTCATAACAGGAATCTTAGAATAATGTTCCATCCATGTGGATTATAATTTCAGGCATGCTGATAATCCCAGCAAGCCACTTTACAGCACTCGTACAACCAAAATGTGTTTACAAAATGCAATGATTTATTGATAAATGGCCTAATTTCAATCCTAACATAGACCCTTTTTTTCCTTCTCGTGATTGGGATAGCAGGCCCAAACTATGAAGCTTAGGAATGAACCTTCTTTTGAAATGGAATAGAAGATTAGTACCTTCCCAGTGCCTGGTGGACCGTATAGCAACAATCCTTTATGCCACTGAAATAATAATAAAAATTTAAAGCACAATTTAAATCCTATACAACGGCAATGATCAGTGAATAACAGAAGGAAAGTTACAACGATGAAGAAGCAAAATTTTACCTTTAGACCAAGCTTTTGAGCTTCAACTGAATAATGAAGTGGGAATATTATGAGCTCCCTAAGAGCATCAAGTGCTGGTACATTTCCGGCAATGACATCCTCTGCTCTCCACTGCTTTCTGCAGCCATGGGTGCAGTTTGAACTCGTACTTTCCATCCTACAATGCAAATACATCAAAATACATATTGGCTAAAGGGAATAGAGGGCTTGGCTTCAACGGTTCAACCACTAGTGCATCCCCTGCATCAAACCCAGACCTAAAATACGACCGGGATTCACGCTTCTCAGGTGAAATGGAAAGGAAAAAGATCGGGGACAAACTAAAATCCAAGGAGATCGATCTCCTTTGGAATAAGGCAGAACACTAAGGACTTGTTTGGTACATGAAAATGTAATGGAATGAAATGAATGATTCCTTTGGGAATTATATTTCCCTAAACAAGGTAAAATTCAATCCCCCCACATATCAAGTTTGGAAACATTCTCACGGTCTTGGGAGTGGACTTCCACCGTTGCCCCTCACTGTTTACTCGTGCGCCCCACGCAAGATGCCTTGCCCTGTAAGGAACCCCTCACACAATGCCTTGCCCTGTGATGCCACCCTCCAAGCCGGCAACCACGAACTCCATGCTCATAAAGAGTTCATGGTGGACGAGGTCCAGCTTAGCGAAGGTTGCAAATGACGCAATGCTTGGCACCGACGGGCGACGGGATCAATCTTGACGGATGGAGTTGATCTTGGAGACTGAAGCGGCGGTGGGTCGATCTGTGGGAGGCAATGGCAGCGGCGGGTCAATCTGTGGGAGGCGGCGGCAGCAAGTCGATCTGTGGGGAGGCAGCGGCAGGTTGATCTGCGGGAGGCGGCATCAAAGGAGGATGAATTTTGGATAGATTTATAATTTCCAAACAAATACTATCTATATTTATATTTATGGTATTGTAGTAAGGGAATGAATTATTTTATTTCAATTCCATTATATTCCTACCATTTTCATTCTTACATACCAAACGGGTCAATAAGTATTCAAATTCAATTCAAGATAACCTTGTGCAATTAGGATCAACAGATGGTCCAAGGAAAATAGAACCGAGCCATAGTCTCTGATTAGGTAATAAGTTCTTATGAATTTCAATAATGTTAACATAAATCCAACACACAAATAAGAAACATAACCCAAAGATCAATATATAATTCGTACACATAACACTTTACTAACCTCCATACCCAATAAAGTGTTTGGCATGAGCTTAAGTTTTTAAAAATAATTGTGTTTTGAAAAATAATATAGATAAAGCAAACATAGCCTCAAATTCTTTAAATTTCGCAAGAGCCTCCAATTTTTCTTGAAACCTAAGTCTTTCTAGCAAAATCACCAACAAAAAATAAGATGTACATTTTTTGCGTCTGAATGATTTCACCTCAATTAGACCACAAATGTCTGCACCAATTCTAATAGTTGTTTTGCCATTATTGCTTTTCAAATTGGGAAAAATACTTATGCCGCTCTCTAAGAATACATCCTTCATATTGTTAATCAAATCCTTTAATAACAAGTAAACTAGTCACCATCTTTTCTTTTTGGGGGGCTAGCAATTTCAAACCATGAAAATTTAAATGTCTAAAGTGAAGGTGCCATAACCAATCTTCATATTTTAAAATTGTTGAAAGATTCATAGGGGTTCATGCTTGGGTAAAGACATATTTAGCTAATAATTTACTCCAACAAATTAGCTATATCATTAGTTAAGTTCAACTATACTTTAAGGTAAATTTATTTAAACTTTTAACTTTTAGCTAAAATGACACATCATTATTTACCCTTCTATTATTTTAAGAGGTTAAAATATCCTAGCTCTCTCCAAACGTCTCCCACTGATCCATTCTCCCCATCCTCTGCACCACCCTTCCTTGCCCTCCCCGTGCCATCCCTCCACTTGCTGCCCTATCCTCCCCATCCTCTATGCCACCCTTCCCCACCCCTCTACCTGTCGTCGCTGCTATAACCTCTTGTTCGCCACGTGCTTCAACTTCTTCGGTGGCAAGAAAATCTTCTTCCCTAGCATGCTCAAGACAATTGGATGTGCCAATAGCAAGCTCTATGCACACTTCACCGACAAGGTCTGATTTGCGGTGAAAGCCAACAACAGGAACCTAACGATGTCAGCACTGGAAAAGATGTCATTGGTGAATTCAACGATCCACAAGGTATTCCAAATCAACCCTCCAATGGCCCTCTCGTATGGGAGAGCGAAGCGGGACAGGGTGGTGTAGCGGGGAAGGCATGGTGGGAAAGGCGTGACAATGGATCTGAGGATCTTTGAGAGGCCAAAAATGGAAGAGCGGGGGAAGGCATGGTGCGGAGGCTAGGTTTTCACAGGTACCTGCCTTCGGTCTAGTTCCAATGTCATGTTCCAAATCACAAACTCGATACACTCTAGTGCTGGGTTTTCAGGGATTAATTGAAAAAAAATAATTTAAGCAAAAAAAAAAACATAAATACACTGTTAGAGATGTTATTATCTAAATATAATTTAAGTCGGTTAAATATTACTTTAGCTAATAAATTTTAGCTAGAGCTGTTTGAGATGTTCTAAGTAAATAAAAAAACTTTTATAGTATCCACGATATTTGCACGTTCTATAAACTCATCATGCATCTTCATGTAACATTCATTCGTGTAATGTCCCAATTTTTTGCATATGAAACATTAGACATTTGCTTTATTTCGTACTTCACCTTTTTTTTTTTTGAACTTCGATCGTTCAATCTTTATTTATTTAGTGGATTGAAATTCCACCTCTTTATCATCTTCATTCATAGCTACTATAACCTAAATTGTCTTGGTAGCCTCCAGGTTTCTGAAACACCCAACTTTGAAAAGCTTGCTCAAAAGTTGAGCTAACTACCTTCCGACTCATTTATTGTTCATGTGAACACAACGAGTCCATCAACTTTTCTATTAAAATGGTTAATATATCTTGCGATTTTTCAATTGTTGTAATAACATAATCAAATTTTGAAATTAAAGATTGTAGAATTTTTTTCACCACTCTAGTGCCTCTGAAATTTTTCGCCATTAGTGCACAACTGATTAACAACATTTTAAACTATATCAAAATATGTTGGAATCAATTCAGAGTATTTCATGTATAAAGATTCAAAATCTCCCCACAACGTTTGAAGCCGTACTCGCTTGACACGACCATTGCCTTTTTATGATTTTTACAAAATATCTCATGCCTCCTTTAATGTATCTAATATCTATACACATTTTTTTTTGCCAAATATGAATTCTTCAATAGTTTGGAAAGTTGTATAAAGGGCTTTTTGATGACATGTATAAACTTCCACCAAGGCATCTTCCTTTGCTTTGTCGAGCGAACTTATTTGAATCTTTGATGTCTTCATAATTGTTCTCCACCAAATTCCATAATTCTAGATATTTGAAGAAAACTCACAACTAAACACTTCACTTTTGGTAATTTTTCTCATTCAATTTGAAAAGCTATAACTAAATATAATTTGATGTCATTTGCAAACTTTGCTTTGATGCTAAATGTTGGTATCAATATTATCAATATAAATTTACAAAGGGAATTAAGAAATGCTAGAGAAGAAAAACAAAACAATCTACATATCAACATTCAACTTTACATGTACATATATATATCCCCTTATATATTGACTTTAATTGTCTTAACCCTACACATTTAATATCCATCGTGTAACCACTTATTTAAATGCATACACAACATGTACTAGCAAGCACACATCTCTGCATAATAGATTAATAGCAAGCAATTAAGGACCACACGACCCGGCTTGTAATAAATACTTTGTCACTTGCACGGCCCCACTCCAATACTACACAACTTGTTAATACATACTTCAGCGGCTCTAACGTAATTCAATAATTTTTACTGCATCCCTTCGGCTGAACCTTTATCACATTCAATACCTTCAAATAGACTTCTGTCAATTCTAAGAGCATCCATAATAGGTCCTCCAAACTCTAAAATTTAGAGAATAAATTTAGAAATTGGAGAGAAAATCTCCATATTTAGAGGATTATTATTTATCCTATAAATAATTTTTTAATATATTTTTTATTATATGTGTATTTTTAATTGGTTGTAATAAATAAATAAGATTAAAAAAATATTAAATATAAAATAAAAATTATAATTTATTATATAGAGATAGAGAATGGATGACCTGATGCATGTAATTTTTCAAATATCTTTAAATTTTTACTGTACATCCATTAAAATAGGAATAGAGAAGATAGAGCTGATGTGGATGCTCTAACATCTCCGCTCATGTAACTCCAAACAATTAAAACCTTAAAACTATTATGAAAATTAACTATTTATTATCTACATCTTATATTATTATTTTTATTGATTTTTTTCTTTCTTTCTCTCATCTCTCGTTCTCTTTGTCTCTCCCCTCCCCTGTTCCTACTGCCCCATTTCAGGTGCCCCCATCCCAGCCGCCGCAGTCACCCCCCACCATCCTAGGGATGGCAATGGGGCGGGTTATACCGGGTACCCGCCCTGCCCCGCTCCTAATGGGACAGGTTTGGGATAAATGTAATCGGGTTTGGGGCGAGTTTGAGACGGGTATATCCGACCTGGTTAAGATTCGGGGCGGAATAATCCGTCCCAAACCCGTATATATAAGGTAAAATATCGGGTTTAATGGGTACCCGACCCGACCCGACTCTAATGGGATGGATTTCGAGTCAACTTAAACGGGTTCAGGTCGGATTTGAAATATTGGTTTCTTAAACGGGACGGATTCGGAATAGGGGTGACCCGTCCCAAACCTGCCCCATTGCCATCCCTACACTATCCCCGTCAGCCCTTGACCCCGCCTCCCCGTCAGTTGCTCCTCGCTTCTTTGCGTGGTTTAGCGATCTTGGCGTAGTCACCCCTTCCCCATCTTAGGTGAGGGTTTGGAGATCCTGGTCATCTCTGCGTGGTTTGGTGATCCTGGCGCAGTCACCCCCTCTCCCATCTCAAGTGAGCGTTTGCGCCATCCTAGTGGAGTTGATTGGGGACAGGGGTGGTGGTTCGCTCCGCACGTCTCTACGTTAGGGAGGAGCAGACCATAACCTCAAAAATATTTTCATATTAAAAATATTATTTTAATATAAATACATATATAATAAATAAGACCGTTAGAGCTAAACTTTAAAAACTGAAATATAATTCACATATAGATAAAAATATATATATTAGTCTTCGTGTTGGTCCACATGCCTCCAAATAAATAAATAAATAAATATATAATTGATTAATTTTATTTATTTTTAACAACAAGGAGCAAGTGGCTCTTAACTTACATGAGCGGAGATGGTAAATAATGAATAGTTAATAAAAACGAATAATATAAGATGGCTCTTAACCCGTATATTTTTAATAAAGTAAAAAAATGGTAATAAAAATTACACTATACTATTGGAGCTGTTATATAAAAAAATAAAGATAAAAATATACATAACGTCCTGATGAATCAATTGCAAAATGATTAGGGACCAATTCAAAACCCAAGCAAAACCTCAACTTAAAATACCGATTAAAGTAATTTTGTTGGAAACCTTCCTGTTTGGTACAAAGGGTTTTTTGTTTTTGAAAATAATTTTTTATTTTCAAAAATAAAATCCAAAATTAAAAAATTATTAGGTACACCTGATTTCCAAATAAAATAATATTTTATTCAAATTATAATTTGAATAAAGAAAATGCTTTAAAAAAAATAATTTTTCATCTATTTTATATTTTCAAATCTAAACTCATTTTAATAGGATATTCAAATTATATTTTTGTTATTTTATTTTTTTATATTTCCTTTATTTAGTACTTGAATCCATCATTTTTTTTAAAATTTATGTTGGCCTTAACTTTAAAAAAGTACACATTTTTTAATACATAGTTTCTTTCTTACAAACAAAATTTATTTTCAAAATCAAAAATTCAAGTTCCAATTCAAATAAAAATTTAAATCATAAAATAAAACAGAAAACAACGTACCAAATGACTAATAGTCAAAATCCACCTCACCTCAAAAATAGCCCTAGTAAATACTAACAAAAAGCCAACCATGACACATAAATATCCAACACAAACTTTATTCACGGTTATATTATTTTTTGAATTATCCGTCCTTTGATGGTGACAGTATATCCATGCCGTCTGAATACTGTTTCATTTGTTTCATTTGTCCGTCGAAGTTTTGCTCTATTTTATTATATTCTTTATTACTTTAAAAAATAAAAACAAATCCAACACACTTGAAAATATGGTTCAGATAATTTACTATATTATTTTAAATTGTGATCCTGCGGGCTGCGACAACAAATGTATGAACAATTTAATAAAAAAACGTTTTTTGAAGGTTCGAAATTGGAATCAATCCACCTCTTTGTTGACCTTATCACATTAAATATTTTTGAAGGTATCTGAATTGCGTTGATATTCTTCATCTATGAGAACGAATCTCTTGGTCGGTCTTTGATGTTTATGGTGGGGTTTTTGTTCAGACCCGTGTGTGGTGAGTTGTTTATTCCCTTTTGTTTTTTTATTTAGAAAAAAGGTTTAGTGATGTGGTCGAATATTACTTTGCTCATTCTCATTCTAGATTGAAACAAAAAATTTTTACTTTGATATGGAAATTATTCGTTTTGGTAAGAATGTGATCAGAGGAGATAATATTTTTTTAATTAAGAAATGAGATTCTCTTGTTTACTGATAAGGAAGGAATCAGCCTGATCTCATGAATATAAGTGTATATTTATTCGCCTAATCTGCTTTAGCCACTTACCCTGAGTAAAAATTATATAAAAAATTAAATCAGTTAAAAATTTTATTTTATGGTGAGTTAAATTGGTTAACGGATAAAAATGCTCAAATTTGTCATTAACCTGATCTGCCGCACTTATCATAAAAATAAAGTAAATTTCATCATCTATCTATTAAATATTAATTTACTATCATCTCTCTCATTATTAGAGGCCGAAAGCTATATAGCGTAGGTTGCGTAGCACCTATGATTGTGAGTTTGTAACGCTTTGATTTACAAATCTAACGTCTTTTCCTTCCTCTGTAATTATAAATGTTTAATAAATAAAATAATTTACTTTTGATTATAATTATTTTATATTTTATACGTTCAATTTTTTTCAGTATATATCGTTTAATTATAAACCAGTAAATTGTAATTGGTACACACTCAACCACCATATCTGTTAGTTAGCAACTGCCAAAAATTTAATAAACCTGTTAATTATTAAGGTTGACGGGTTAGTTGGAAGGTGAAATAATTAGTTACCCATTAATGACAGATCAATTGATAATTTAGCCTTTCACCAAACATCATTCAACCCATGCACACCTATCATGAACAATTAAGACCATTCTATCACAGGGTCAAGTTTTTACCCGTGTGACACTCGATCACTCTGGTGGATGCTATGAGTAAGTCATACTGATTGGGGCACACGTAGACTGGTTTTCTCTATGTAGACTGATTAAGAATACTTCAGTCCCCGACCAGTTTATGTAGGGATGGCCAAATTCTCTCTTTTTCGTCAAGTCTTCAACTAGCGGCGTACTCATTGCATTTAAGCGAGTCGGTACGTCTGAACTCTGAAGGGGTTCTATCAATCTCCTGCACAAACTGTTGTGGAGCCTTTCCCGTATGCATCAACTATGCTTTCCACCTTACCCCTCCTCAAGTAGCACACACTTACACCATTTGAGAGACGCTCACTAGCACCACACTATTCAGGACATGACATCCTCTCCCACTTGATTTTACAACACCCTCGTTGTGTCCAGTGAGCTCGGTGGAACCAAGATCGTCCAAACGTACTCTTTATGACTCTCGCAATGCCACTCTGTCCCATCCTCGGGTACTCCACCCTAGCAGGTCGGCCAGTAACTTGGTGGATACGATGCGTGTAAGACCTTCACCTGATCGTCTCCCATCTCTTTGGGGCTCCCTCCCAACTTGGGATCAAGGACCACACATGTCTACCGCAAGAATGTTTGGCAAGCTTTCTGAATACGGGCCGCAACCACTTTGATACCACTTTGTCAAAGGATTAGGATTTTCATTCGTACGTCACTCGATCACCTTAGTGGATGCTTCAAGTAAGTCATACCAATCGAGACACACATAAACTGCAGATCCATTACATTCTCCAAAACATAATATAATACCTAAAAATTATATAATTAAACGCGTGATGGTTACAAAATAGAAATAGAGGATGAAATGTACGAAATTATATAATAAAAGGAGTGATGATTATAAATAATTACTTAAAATATATTATTTTATTATATATAGATAGAAATAAAAGATGAAATGTATGTAAATTTTAAAAAAAATACTATACATCTCCTAAAATAGAAATAAAAAATATAAAACTAATATGAATGCTTTAACAATAAAAATATGTCAATATCAAACTCAAACACAACAATCAAATATGAACTTATTTCCAAGGGTAATATTCACCCTTATAGAGTCTCATAATGCAATAATGAAACATGCACCCTAGACATATAATCTAGGGTAAAATAAATCAAGGATACAAATAAGATTTCATTACAAGCCTAGATTAACAGTATAATAAATCATTTTCCTACATGATTGAACTTCTTTTGAGGATAAAACTCTAGTACAACTAAATGAAGAAAAAAATTCAAACAATGTATGAATGCATTAACAATGTGCACAGGAGAAGAGCGAACAAACCCATCCACTATTTTATTTTTAATTTCCGTTCAATAAACAATTGAGGGAGGAGTGTTTTAAGGGTATAATTATAATGAAATTAATATGTAAATATAAGACTGTTATTTTTAATTTAACGAGGGTTTTAATAAACTTTATATATAGGATTATGATATTCATATCACACTACCTTTTATTAAGTGTCTCTCCATTAATAGTGTTATTGTGAATTATAGTTCACAAGGGTCACGCTAATTTGAAAAACTAATTCATTAAACTCCATCAATAGATTTAGGTATACTTTCAATTTATTGTTTCAAATCAAACGAATCTTTAATCAAATAAAAATCTAGTAGTTGATTTCATTCTTAAAGAATAAATACAAAATAGCCCCAAATTCCAATTACAGCTTATATAATTAAGATATTCGTAAATTTCAAAATTTCCCAAATCATAAACCCTAGTTGATCCAATTGAATTGAATAGTACAATACGCACCAACATCAAATTTCTGAAAGCCATGAAAATGGAAGAACTAAAAAATAAAAAAAAATACCATACCACATATATTTGAGATGGGAACGCATGCTCGAGGTCTAATGCCGGAGGTTGGGGGCTGGGGAGACGCCTGCAATGGCCAGTGAGGATGAATCACAAAATCGATCGAGCTTGGCAATCTAGCACGTTCAATAACAACATCGTTCAAGGTAGCGATCATAAGAGGGAGCAACAATTTGGAGTGGCATGCGTCATTTACTCCCTTGCCCTTTGTGACGTGACGTAGGCTACGAGGTGTCAATGTGATGCGTGGTGACACACGACGAGAGTTGCACTGTAATGGCCTGGGGTCGACAGAGAGCAAGGATCAAGCGTTGCAGTCGCTGTTGACGCTAGTTTTGGGATTTTATGGTTAATGAGTGTACAAACAAAGTTTTTGCCAAGGAAAGTGGGATTCAAGTTATATTTGTAAATTGGAGGAATTTATTTACAAATTTTTGGGTGTTAAGAACATTTAGTCAATAACTTTTATATCATCTCAACAAAATTTTTAACATTTCATTATAATATTAAAGGAAAGAGATTGATTATTTTATTTTTTAAAATATTTAGCCAGTAAAAATAGATTTAATAAATTTGGCTAATTATATATAGTTGGTTAAATTTATTATTATTTTAGTAATCCTATTGAGAGCGTTTTCACATGTATGATATTATCTAGCTAAACATTAATTATATCAAAGCAGATACGAGTGCTCTTATTTGTAAAGTGAGTGTATAAAGGATGAACGTAAGCCTTCACAAGATATTTTAGAAAAATTTAATATAATAACTTTTCATTGAATGAAAATTATTTAATTATAATTTTTTAAAAAAACACAAAATTGTGTGTATAAACAAATGGCAATAATGTGTTTACTTACTCCATAGATAAATATATTTTTAAATAAAATATAACACATGTACTCTATAGTAATATTATAAAGGGGAATCCTTTGGTTTCTAACCTTTTTATTTTTCTAAATTACTTTTAATGATTTATTTGCACACGTCGTTAACTTTCCATTAATTTAAAATATGGCCGGTTTCACTTTGCCTATGCTTTTCACTTTTCAAAAAAATGTTGTACGAAGGCGAGGCAAGATTGATTACATGTTCATCTACATAATTTTATAATATAATAAAATATTATAATAACCACTTCAAAAAAATCTTAAAACTTCAACAAATGAATTGCCTATATGCAACATTCTAGTATACTAATAAATTTTAATCTAAAATATCTATGGATTAAATCAACAGTATTCGCCCTTAGTTTTTGAAATTAATATCATTAGAATCATAATATTTATTATTTTATAGATATATTGATTAATAAATAAATAATATTTATTAATTTAAATATATTTTTGTAATTGATGGAAGTTACATTAAATCGTATTTAAGAAAATCATATATTATTGGAGATTGGCAATTATTGGAGATTGACAACCATGATTTCTTTTTTTATTTTGGTTGGAATTTATTGGCTCAATATTTTTTACATATCCTCTTAGGTGTATTATTTTATTTAGGCATGATATGCTTTATATATATACACACACACAATATTAAGAATGAAGTGAGGGAAAAGGAGACTAAGAAATATCTTTTTTTATGGTATCAGAACCTATTAAATCATTTTCATGGTTGATAATGGGACAAAAAGAGTTGAATGAAGGTATACTTTTGATGTGACATTTTCTAGTGCAAATAAGATGCCGACCCCCTATACATTGACTTCAAATGACAATTCATGTAATATAATTATCCGAGTTCAATCGAAAAGTGAGAACTATGATGAATGAGCACGTGCGTGCTAAGCATATTATATTAGGATCCAAGAAGAAATATGGTTTTGCTTATGGATCAATCAAATAACTAGGTAATAATTCACCATATCATGAAGACTAGTGCACGATAAATTCAATGTTTGTCTAATTGTATTTAATACTATTGAACCTACACTTCAGTTAACCATATCTTATATGAAAAACATAAAGGATCTCTGGGAAGATATCGAAAACGATTCTTTATTGAGAATGGACTACATTTGCAGCAATTGAGATCAGATCTTCCAAATTACAAACAAGAAGGACAAAGCATAGCTGTTTATTATGGTCAGCTTAAGTCCCTTTGGGATGAACCAAACAATTATGATTGGATCCCAATATGCAATTGTATTGGATACGGTTGCAGAATAAGATAAAATTTAAGTAATCCAACCACACCTTATCTGGTTGGTGGTGACTCTAAACTTAATTTTTTTTATTACCATAAAATGGGTTTTGAGCTCGTAGCGATGATGACTTTAGGACCATTAATGCCCCCTTAAGGTCTAAGCATATGAGCCCAGATGAAATTGGGTAATGACACACCATATTTTATAACACATTATATGAATTGTGATAAATTCTTAGTACAACATCATTCTTTTATAGCAATTGTTACTACAGGGTGTAAACCTCATACTTATGTTGAGGCTGTCAAAGATGATCATTAGAGAGAGGTGATGCGTAAGGAGATATATGTAATTGAAGACAATGTAACGTTGATAGTAAAAGACTTATCTCATGGGAAGAAAGTCATCGAGAATAAATGGGTATACAAGATTAAATATAATTCTAATGACAACATCGAAAGATGTAAGGTGCACTTGGTCATTGTTAGAAATCACCAAGTCGAAGGCATAAATTACAATATATGAGACTTTCACCTCGATAACGAAAAATGGTCATTATTATGTGAACGTTTCTTGCCGTTGCAATGACACGCATATGGGACCAACATCAGATGGATGTCCATAATGCTTTCTTACATGGTGAGTTGGATGTAGAGGTATATATGAAGATACCACCTGGTTTTGCTTCCTTCCAACCAAGTAAGGTGTCTAGACTTTGAAAGTCATTGTATGGTTTGCCTAGATTTAGACTTCCAAACCAAAGGTAACGAAAATAAATATACAAATTTTATACAATTTCAAACTATTACTTATTAATCAAACAAACCATTCATTATTACAAATTTCAATCCAAGATCTTTAAGGTTTAGGGGTTTGAGACTAAGTATCCATAACCCATTATTACATAACAAAGACACGAGCAAACAACTTAATAAATCTTTAAATTTTCACACAACTTTATTTCCAAGCACTTCTCGACTCCTTATCCTAGTTTCTCCATCCCTTAATTACCTGGGGTTGGAAAAGAAATCATAAAAAAAGGGTGAGCTCAAATAGCAAAGGTAAACATAAGTGGGTAAGGAAAAATCATGAAGATATCGAACATAGGAAATATAATATTTACACATCATACATGATCAACATTTCACAAGAAAATCATAACATGGAAGATTATGTTTGAACATCGATCATAACATCATGATCCAGGTAATACCCGATACCATATCATAACATAACATATTATCAACTTGATTGACACTCTCCAGATGTTCTTTACCCAAGCATTGGAGGTCTTTCGAACCACCCATCATAAACTTACTTTGTCCAAACATAAGAGGTTATAACAACTTTAACATACATAACATGAGGCATCACATAGAATTTCAATAAAACATTCAAAGTTAACAAGGATAACCACGATATCAAAATGGTTATCTACCCCATCAATAAAGATTCAGAGAGAGATTAAAAAGAGACTAATCTAATCTTCTCAACAAAAAATGGAATTAGAAAAATAAGAAACATAAAACTCTTACAATAATAATCCAAATAAAACAAGATAAAGAGGAAGAGAAAAGTCCCTTACAATAATAATGAAATATAGATTATAATGAAAAAGAAAAGGGGGTGAGAAAAACACGATATGCTATAATGAAAAAGAAAAAGAGGATAAGAAACCCTTACGATCGCTTGTGTTCTCCGGTTCTAAACCTTAAAAATATCAAAACACTAAATTAGCATTAATGCTTGAAAAGTTCAATATCACACATATCTCCTTATATATATATATATATATCATACTTTAACTTATATCTTTTAATAGGCATACCGTGCTTGTGGGGTTGAATATTAATTTGGGTTCCTACTTCTATTGCTGTTCCATATCCTATTTCGATCCCATGCATCATAAGCCTTGAGTTGTGCACTAACTAGGTTATATGCCTTGAGAGTTTTTGAATAAGATTTACTTCTTTATTGGGTGAACGGAAAAGACGTTCGATAAGCTTATTTTTCCTACGGTCTTCCACCTTAACCATGAGGGGATATTAGACACGGGTCTAAAGGGACGATCAGGAGGAGATAAGGATGGGGATAGCTGTGAGGTTAAGCATTAACAATTGGGGAGAAGAAGGGCGATTGTCGGGGAATTCATTTTGGAAGTCGTTCCTTACAATCTTCCGATATCTAGAACCTTAAAATAAAAATAAAAACATAAGTTAATATTCTCATCTTTTCACTTGAATTATAGAATGACAACGCTATGATAAAATACTATAATTTAAAATAATTACACAGGTGTATATGAGGTGGCAAGGCCAACCATGTATGTATATACGAGGTGGTACAACTAATCATATAAATAACATATGTAAGGTGGTAAAACCAACCATGAATATAGTATATATGAGGTGGTAAAACCAACCATATAGATCTACATAATAAATAAGAAGCGACTTCAAAATTTCAAAAATCTTAAGTATTACCTTTCGAGACTTCGACGCTTGGTAAGTACCAAAAGCAAAAGAGGATTTGAGTAGAGTTTTGGGATGTTAAGAGGGCTTAAGGGAGTGTTTTTAGAGGGAAATTTCGTGGTGTGGCTTGAGGGATTTGTGTTTAAGAGGAGAGGCAAGACACTCCTTATATAGGCAAGGATGGTGGTAGGTGTGTAGGTGAAAGTAGTGTATGAATTTGACTTTGGCATCAAATTAAATTATGTAAAATATATAAAATACTTTATTTTATTCCTATTATCCTCTCTTAAAACATGGGTATCTTCTCCTACCATTTAAAAAATGTTTTAAGACTTTTCAACCTAGAAGGTTCCTTTGGCATCAAAAGTCCACATGGTGTACTCCCTACTAATTCAATTATAACATTTTTAATTTTCTGTTTTGACAAATGGCCAATTGTATTGCATTACAACTCAAATATCTACAAATGGGTATCAATTTTATAATTTTTAAATATGTATAACAAAAGTTATTGAATTTTAAAGTCGTACTAAAATGTTTACCCGTTCATACTGAACCTATGTGTAGTATTTTAAATTCTGGAATTTATTGGATTCATATTAAATTCTGAAATTTCTACACATTTTAGCTAAGTCATAAATGAACAAATGGGATTTGGTTTCATGTCAATTGGATCTGTATAACTCAAGTTATGAATTTTTGAATGGGACCTCCAGAATCTGCCTCATTCAAATTTTTGGGCCTTACCTATGTTTTATACTTTTGGTAAAGTTAAGGCTTGTAATACTTACTTACCCATAGTAATTTGGCTTAAGAAACTAAAAGACATAATATATAGCATCTAAACTTTTTATGACATATAAGAAATTATTTTATTTTTTTATAACATATTTAATATTTACGCGGATAAAATAATATAATTGCATAATCAATAAACAATAAAGTAAGATAACATTATAGCATAAAATATTATAAACTTAAATATAAACATTAATATCATATTCTATGGCCTTCGTAAAATTTCTTGAATTGTATTAGCGTAGGTGCGTAAGACGTGTTGTGCTTCAAAGCCACCCTTCCTAACATTGTCGTGGTAATCGCACGAATAACCTCAAACTTCTCCCGTGTCTCGTTGCATTATATTGCAGCCATTGGACATGAGCATTTAGCTCATCTATAGCAAAGCATAGCTTTGTAACTTCAAGTCGTATTGCTCGCCGATCTTCATCGCGTACCCTATTCTCGGATGGCGACTTTGAGAACTTGATGTCATAACTCTTATTATTCTTCTTCTTACTTTATACTCTCTTATAAATAAAATCTCATGCCATACCTATTTATGGAAGTCCAAACGGATACTATTCATAACGGCTAGTTACTATTCTAACGACTACTTATTAGTCACATGTTATTTGAATGACTATATTGGGTGCTTATTTTTATCGTGATAATATCTAAAATATCCTTTCTAACTATTGTTAACAATAACATTATTATTATTTTATTATTATTACTCTTTAAGTAAGAACTTAAATAGCTAAAAATTTTGCGGGTCTTACATTTGCACTAGGCACCTAGATGTTGTTTAGCTAGATGTTGGTTTGCAATTAACTACAACTCTGAACAGGTATGACTTTCAGTAGTCATGCTCTGACTACTCATTATTTACTTATAAACAATACCACCTTGAACTCTACATTTTGTCTGTGTTGATGATTTGATTATCTCTAGCAATGATGGAGTGCTGTGTAAAAGTTCAAAGATTATTTGAGTCGGTATTTTCATAAGAAAGATTTATGAAAACAAAAATACTTCTTGGGGATTGAAGTTACGTGTAACTCGGGGGTATCTTATTGTGTTAGCTTAAGTATGCTTTAGATATTATTTCTGAGACCAGACTGTTGAGAACTAAGCCGATTAGGACCCCTCTTGAACAAAATCAGAAATTAACACTTGATGTGAATAATGGTTTGTTTGATCCTGAAAAGTACCGATAGTTGGTAGGGAAACTAATTTATTTGATGATTACTTGACCTGAACTATTTTATAGTGTGCATATTCTTGTGTAATTCATGCATTAACCAAAGGATCACCATTGGGAAGTTTCATTGTGGGTTGTTCGCTACTTGAAAGGGAATCTAGGCCAAGGTATTGTTTTGCGTGTCGATTGCTACATGAAACTACTATGACTTTGATTGGGCCAATTACCCGTTGACATAATGATCTTTGACTAGTTATTTTGTTCTTTTGAGTAATTCGTCTATCTCTTGAAAGACCAAGAAGCAACAAATAGTGTATTGATCATTGCCTGATGCAAAATATAGTTTCATAGAAACCACTTGTGAATTAGCTTGGTTAATAGGCTTGTTGACTACCTTTAGTGTGTAACATTCAGGACCTATAGTGGCTTTACACATCGTTGCAAATCTAATTTTTCACGAACACATAAAACATATTAAAGTTGACTATCATTTTGTTCGAGATGCAATCTACAATGGTGTTATCTAGACTAAGAATGTCTGTACTTCTTTGCAACTTACTAATATCTTTACGAAGGCTTTGAGAACCTGACAATTTGACTTTCTCCTTTGTAAGTTGAGCATTTAAGACCCTCATGCTCCAAGGGTTATTGGAGATTTGCAATTATTAAAGACTGACAACCATGATTTCTTTCTTTATTTTGGTTGACATTTATTAGCTCAATATTTGTACATATTCTCTTAGATGTATTATTTTATTTAGACATTATATTTTATGTATATATTTTGACAATATTAAGAATGAAGTGAGGGAAGAGGAGACAAGAAACCTCTTTTTCATATATCATATTAATTGAATGAATCTAAAATATAGACTTATTTTACATATATAATATTAATACAAATTAATAAATAATGTTTATTTTTAAATAAGAATTTTATATGATTCATTATATTTTTACTAAAATTTTTTTAATATATGACTAAAAAAAATACCATATAAACAAGATAGAAAATTTCTTGAAAGCACAGCAAACCATGAATTTTCATACAAAAGCTATCATGAATTATTAATTTATGATATTAATAAGAGTTTATTAATTTAAGAAAAATGATATGTGCAATTAGCTCGTATTATTGTCGTGATACCGTAGCTGATGTGGGCGGTTATAATTTATTCATATTTTTCCCTTCCTTTAATAATATGATATATTGTTACGTCATCATAGTTATTCATCAATTACGTAATTCCATTTAATATTATTCTTAATTTAAAAAAGGTTCCATTGTATATCTATTCTGAGTTGAATCAAGTGTCTTCCAATTTATTTGCAAAATAAATTATGTATCAAAACCAAACAATTAAATATAATTCATTAAAAATAAGGCTAAATTCCTCATAAAAATTAGTAATTAAGCTTCATGAAATTAATTCAAATTATTATTTAAATACAATAAAATAAATATACTTCTATGCATAAGTGTGAAATGATAATAGATGGACCCAATAATTGCGTAAACCACATGGACTTCCGTTATTTTGGACCTTTTTTAGGAGTACTTTTGAAAGCTTACTAAAATTCTACCAAATGAATGACTAAAATCAAAACCAAATTGATTTGGAATTCAAAAACACGATTGTTTTCGAAACACGATTGTTTGGAAATATCACTAAGATTATATCATGTTTTATTTGATGTTTTATAATTTGGTCTACGGGTGATGTCCGTCCTACACTACGAGGGGAATTAATTTATTACTGTCGTCCGCTCCCAAGCAGGTGAGGGATTGAATTTTAAAACTGTATCCCGTTTATGTGTAGGTGGGGCAGGCTATCCCGTCCTTTAATGGAGTTGATGAGAAAGATTCTATTCGCCCGTATTCTGCTACCACTTCTTATTAGTTATATTCATATGAACAATTTGAGTTTAAATCAAATTTGTATATCATTTTTATCAAAAAAATTAATAAAACTGATTTAATTTACAATAACAAATATCATTCAAAATTTAAAAATTTATAAACAATAATTAAATAATAACATTTAAAATCTTATAAAATTATAAATGCAAACGATTGAAATTAAGCGGAGTGGGGACAAGATAGAATACCTCTCTACCTATTACTACTCTCCCCCTTGCCTGGATGAAAAAATTAAGTTCTAAAATCGTCATACGTCCTATTTTGGCAAGATAACTCATCCCTCATAGCTAGAGCAAAACAAAAAATAAGTGAGATAACAGGTGCGAGTGCCTATTGCTTACTCCTAATTTAATCGGTGACCAACTACCTAAATATACACAAAATCAAAGTAAATTCAAACTTCAAACCCGATTCATTTGTATTAACACCCCTATTTCTTGTACTGTCATTGTTCTTTCTTGTTTTCCTTGAATAAAGCTAATTAATCTTTTTTTAAAAAGAGCTTTTTTACCCGGATTTACTCATTTGTTTTTATAAATAAATATATTGTCGCGGGTTGTACTTGCCCATGCAAGAAAGGCATCAGATTGATAATTCCAAATTTTGAGTATTTTTTTAAATAACAAAATTTATAACCTTTTGGACCCGGCAACACTTCAATATGTCAAATTGAAAACAAGGATTCAACCATACATAAATTTTGAATAAATCAGACGTCATACGTACGTAACCTGTACTTTCCATTGTACAAATAATTTCAAAATTATGTCTCTGATGACAGATGAATTTCAACTTGTTTTTGGCCGAGACGCTTAATCCTGAAAGATACAGAGCTTGAAGATGGTGAATAGTAAGGTCATTTTACGGATCTATGAGTGTAATACATAATTAGCTTACATCTTCAAGAATACATATCCCTAGTGCAGTACGAAGCATCTTGAAAGTATCAAACTTCAAAGATTTTGTCATGATGTCTGCAAGTTGATCTTTGCTTCCGTAGTATATCAAGGAAATAACCCCTTCATCTGACAGATTCCATAGGAAATGAAATCATACATCGATGTGTTTGCTGCAACCATGTAGAACAAGATTCTTCGATAGCTTTATCATTAAACTATTATCACAATGTATATCAGTCTTCATAGCTCCATCATAATTAAGTGTTTCTAGAATTTGTTTCATCCAAATAGCTTGGCAAGCACATAATAGCAGCAACAAACTTGGCTTCAGTGGTAGATAATGTCACTATAGGTTGTTTCTTTGAACTCCAAGCTACTGCACCAGAATCCAGGAGAAAGACATAGCCACTCGTGCTTTTCCTATCCTCTAAATCTCCAACATAATCACTATCAGTGTATGTGGTCAACTCTGCTGAACAATTTGATCTTTTATAGAAGATTCCAAAATCCACAGTCCCTCTCAAATACCTCAAAATTTGTTTTGCAACTTATAACCTGTCCCTAATTCCATTGGGCATCCTCATCAAAAATCACATCACGACTAATCTGAAGTTTGTTAGTTTTAACATTAAAGAGTCTATAACCCTTTGTATTGTCACTGATGCCAAGAAAAATACATGGTGTACTCTTGTTATCCAATTTACTCCGTATTTCATTTGGAACATGTACATGTGCAAGACAGCCCCAAATTCTGAAGTGATTTATAGATGGTTTAAATCTACTCCAAGCCTCCTGTGGAGTCATGTTCTCCACTGCCACTGTAGGAGATCGATTCAGTACGATTTTTCCTCTCGGCAACACCATTCTGTTGCGGTGTATAAGCATTCATCAACTGTCACTTAATTCCATTGTCAGTACAAAACTGCATAAACTCAGTAGAAACATATTCTCCCCCTCTATCTGTCTGAACACATTTTATTTTCATGTCTGTCTCCATTTCTACGACATGTTTAAAAGTCTTAAAAAAAGTAAGTGCTTATGATTTATGTGCTAAGAGATAAACTCGTGCTTTTCTACTGTAATCATCAATGAAACTAAAAAAATATCGTTTGCTACCAATGGACTTTGGTGTAATGGGTCCACATATATCAGAATGTATCAGTTCAAGACACTTACTTGCTTCTTTCACCCCTCTAGGACATTCATATTGAAAATGTCCCAGGTTATGACATCGGTAACATTCAACTGTAGCTTTATTGGAAATACATCTTCCTCTGCCTTGTCCATGACCACGTCCAAAGCCTCTACCACGTCCCCGTACTGTACCAGATCGTTCTTTAACCTTTAACACTTGAACATCATCGTCTTTGTGCTCACACATGAACTTCTACTCGTACATCATTAACAAATTTTGCAACTCATCAATCATCATCATATCTATATCTCGGGATTCCTCAATCAATATAACCACATATGTGAATCTATTTGTTAGGGTTCGTAGTATTTTTTCTACAATCTTCGTATCTGGCATATCTTCACCATTACTACGAAGTTTATTAGCCACCACCATGATCGATTCACTCTTCTTCATCTCAAGAACTTCAAATTCACGTCGCAGTGTGTTTCTAAGAGATTTCTTGACTCTTTCGTTGCCTCCAAACTTCCGCTTCATAGAGTCCCACACAATTCTGGACGTTCTTCGATCCAAAATTTGTTCAAACACCATACGATCTAGGGCTTTAAAGAGGTAATGTTTCACCTGATAATCCTTAATTCTGAGTTCATCTAAACTCCTCTGTTCTTCTTCTAACAGAACCACGCCCCTCGGTGATTCATCAAAACCATGATCAATCAGATGCCACAAACCTTTTGCTTGTAAGAGATTTTCCATCAACTCACTCCAATGATCATAATGGCCAGCAAAGTAGGGAATTTTTGTAAGAGTTTTATCGTCCATGTTGACCAATTGTATGAACTCATTTATACCAACATGAAAGATATAGAGCTTGAAGATGGTGAATAGTAAGGTCACATCTGTTTATTAGATGTAGAACTATTTATATTATTTACACACTCACGGCTGAGCCGGTTATTAAGCTAACAAACAAAACAAGACAACAGATTACAAACAGAAAAGTAACAATTGAGTCAACTAAAGAAGAAGTTTGACTTGTTGACTGTTTGACCAGACTTTCTTCTTCAAATCCAGCTATAATAAGAGTTCTATCAAAAAAGCAGCAAAGTTAGTGTGGTTGATACCGTTTACCCATGAGAATAGTCACCCATACGAATATAAAAAAGTTAGTTCCAAAATAATAATAAACTTTTTCTAAGCATGCTACGTACTCATATTTGTGCGCCCTTTTAATTTGACTAAAATTTTAAATATATGGTTGACTTCTACTATATTAGCTCGTTTGGTATGCGGGAATGAAATTAGGAGAAATGAATGAAATTGACATGAAAAACAAAATGAACTTTTTTGATTACCTTGTATGTGTTTGGTATATAAGAACAAATAAGGTAATATATTAATGTAATTACTGAAATATCCTCTTAATTATTAAATTTTATTGAATAAAATTTTTTAATTTTCCTAACAACAATAATACCAACATTAATGTCAAACCCAGCAGTCCACCACCCCACAAATGCTGGTCCACTGCCTTCCCGCTGGAGCACATGCAAGTCGAAGAATAGAAGGGGCAGGTAGACCTTGGAGGGCGCCAACGGCTTGGATCTATACAGGGAGGCAGGCTCGCAGTGGGATCTGTGAGGGGCTATGCAGCGGGGGTAGGGGATTAGTGGGCTGTGCAAGGAGGCGGGCGGGCAACGGGCTGGGGGATCGATGGGTTGTGCAGGGAGGCGGGCGGGCAGTGAGGTGGGGGATCGACTTCGCGCGAGGGCTCAATGAAGCCACCATATTGAGCTACCTGAGGCTGCCATCCCCCCCCCCCCCCACACACACACACACTGCCGCCCAACCCCCTACATCTTCATCCGCCCCCACGCCACCTAACCCACCTTGCGTCTACGTCCCCTCACCTCTTCCCGCCTGCCGCCTGCCACCCCTGTGGCATCACGAGCCCAATATATCCTTACGGTGTCATCACCCCAGCCCCACCCCTGCAGTGTCACGAGCCCATGCCATTACCACCCCTACGGTGTCATCACCCCAGCCTCACATCCTGCGTTGATCTAAGCAGCACACATGCATGGATGATAGAGGCCAAGATTATCAACTTAATTCATTTACATAGGATCATGCTTGTAAACCTAGTAGGTGGGAGTAATCACGATCACCTCATATAAGGGTATCTGATTTCCACCTTAATCGGTCATTCTTTTCTCTTTTCCACACCAAACATTGGAAAAGAATAAAATTCCTTTCCTTTCCTTCCCTTTCCCATGTACCAAACGAGCACTATTGGTTTAGTAAGTTTGGAGAACTGAAAAAATATTTAAAAAAACAAGTAATTAAGGGACATTATAGTTATATGTGTCATCTTAAATTTTTTTTTTGTCAAATCCAATATTAATCTTCTAAGTTATATATAATTTGTGTAAGAATACTTTTCATGTCATCTCATGGAATAGCCTAATGGTTGATGTGCCTCGGGGAGCACCATGAGATAGGAATGGATAGTTTTGCATAGAATAGAGAGTGATTGTATTAATTTTTTAAAATATTATATCTGATATAATTTTTTTTAAAATTAATACCAATGAAATGACAATAAAAATATTATTGTAGCAATTTACCAAATTTTAATATGAAACTCATTCACAAACAATAAAATTGTTAGGATATCATCAACATATAGAACTAATATAATAAACTTACTCCCACTTACCTCTCACTAACCTTCATATAGATACACGGATCAACAGTGTTTTCTATAAAACCACATGACATAACGATATCATTAAACATGAGGTACCATTATCAGAAAGCCTGTTTTAGTCCATATATTAATTTCTTTAATCATAGTTATATGATTAAATCCAATATTAATCTTCTAAGCTATAATTTGTGTAGGAATACTTTTCTTGTCATCTCATGGAATAGTCTAATGGTTGATGTGACTCGTGAGCACCATGAGATAGGAATGGATAGTTTTGCATAGAATAGAAATTTAAAAATATTTTAATCATTTTTTTCTTCTAATATGCAAGTCATTAAATTTCTAAGTTCAGCATCTTGTTCTAAACACATAACATTGTATGCGCGCTCTCTCTCTCTCTCTATATATATATATATAATACTATTACCTTAACTAAGTATTTCGAAACTTTTATATCTTTTATTCCATTGTTATTAAATACCTTACTATTGCATTACATGTTAGGAGAAATGCGCGGGAAGCAGCAGAATTACACAGACCACACACACACCGCAGACACAGACACATACATATGGTCATCACGAAAGACCTTCACGCGTATATGCTAATCCAAACAAATACTTGGGCATACATGAGTACTCGATCGATCGTCACATTTTTATATATTTGTGAGTAACACATTGAATATATGGAGCCGATCGAGAAGCGTTCAGCAGGGGTCCTCAAACTTGTCGGACTTGAAAGAGATTTGGGTTTTTGATGACCACATCGTACATGTGAATGGAGGTAAACCTGGAGAAGTCTCTGGGCAGAGATATGAGGTCTATAGAGGAGTGTCTGTGGAACTGGATGAGCTCTGGGTTGCCCCTGTAATACCTTTCCCACCCAAGTCCGATCAATATCTCCGATAGCTCCGAGTAAGACGTCACCGTCTGCCCCGTCGCCAAATACACCAGGACCGCGTTCTTCCTCCCACATGCCTCCGCCTTCTTCGGGTTCTCACGCCGGAACACGCCCTTGTTGTCGAACACCCACACTCCGGACATTATAAATTACTATATATATGTGTGTATGTGTATGCTTTGAGCTAGCTAGATAGCTATCAATATATGTTGTGGGTTGAGGAATTAATGATGGTGATGAAGAAGAACATGGAAGGGTATTTATACAGGGGGCTAACATGGGAAATATTTTATATATATATATATATATACCCTGTAACTAGTGGCCTCACTTGGCATAGATTCTAGGTTGACTGCGGGGCCAAATCAAGGTTTATTAATGTTAGTTGCTGTGAAGGCAGGCTATATAGCTACTTCGGCTAGAGAGAGTTCAGAATATGGGCTGTTCGTTAAAACAAAACATATTTGAACAAATCTTACATCCACTCATTAAGCTCATGAGTCAATAATTTATCAATTTATATGTATATACTATTATAATTAAAAGGTAAAAATAATTAAAACACAAATTTTCAAATAAGAATATCCACCCCGCTTTATATTTCACTTCTTTATTTTGAAGGATATACAATAAAAATTTATAAATTTTAAAAAAATTTCATACATATCATACTCCATCTCTATCTCTATATAATAAAATAATATAACTTGAGTAATTATTTATTATTAATTTTCTCCCCTGATAAATTGATGACAAATATGATAATAAATTGATTATTTGTATAGTTAACAATAAAAGAACAGGAGATAGAGAGAGAAAGAGACAGTAAAGGTAATGAAAATACGATTCGAAGATTAACAATGAATTTACAAATATGTAAAATTTCTGTAATAACTTTATTTTTAATCTTTAAATGTTACAGTTTTAAAAAACTTGATGTAGTGTAATTTTTATCCAAAATTTAAATTTTTTTTATTTTTTTAAAGTATATTTTAAAGGAGCTAGTATGGATGTTCTTAATTTGACAACATATGATACAATCATTTTATTTTATTTTGAAAAACAAAAAAAGTGAGTCCTACTAAATAAGTATTTATTAATCTTTTTTGAAAAGTTAATTCAAGTTTAGTTTTGAATAAAGTATGTTTTAAAAAAAATATTTTAATTGCTTTCTATTTTAAAATTCAAACTCATTTTTTTCTTTTTCCCTCTACTTATTAGCTGACTCACCATATTCTCTCTCCTTTTTTTCCCCGTGAGTCATGGTTTTAAAAAATTACATTCTCATTTACAAACTCTTTTTTCAAAATCATAATTTAAACTTAAACTTCAATAAAATAAAATCAAAATATAAAATCAAAATACAAAAACAAAATCACGCACCAAACACCTTCATCATATTACACTTTTAGCTCTTCTTTCAATTTGATATTGAATTGACTAAAATTAAGTCTAAATTAATATTGAGCTAATTAAAATTAACATAATTAAGCTCAAACTTCTTAATAAACTTAAACAACCAAAGTTTGAAATGAACTTCAAAAACTTGCTATCAAAAAAAATATTTAAACGATTTAAGTTATAAAGCTCTTAAAGATCAGCTTAATATTTTAATTAATTGTGTCAACTTATACATCACTCAATGCTAAGATGACAATAGGGCGAGTTATAACGGATACCTGTCCCGCCCTGTCCCTAATGGGGCAGGTTTGAGATTGATATAATTAGGTTTGTGGCAAGTTTGGGACGGATATCTTCAACCTGATAAGGATTTGAAACGGATTTGGAACGGAATAACCCGTCTCAAACCCGTATATATATGAGAATATAGCGGGTTTATCGGGTACCCTCCCCACCCCGACCCTATTGAGATGAGTTTTGGGTAAGTGCAATCGGATTCGGGACGGATTTGAAATATAATTTTCTTAGAAGGGATGGGTTTGGGATAGGAGTGACCTGTCCCAAACCGGCCTCATTATCATTCCTACTCATTGCTCGACTTGAAAAAATAAAACTCGACATGATTTGACTCATTTAGTGTTTAACTAGCTGAGTTTGAGTATATTAATTGAAGTTTTACTTTAAAGTTCTAATTACCTCTGTTTCAAAACTATATTCTAATTTTTATCCTTTTTTAATAACATGTATTTTTCATTCATGCCAAAAGGCTTTAAAAGACAAATGCTTAGAAAGTTACAAGTAAAATAATATTTAAACAAGTTAAGTTTAAATAAAGTTTTTAAAGATCAATTTCATTAAATTTGATATTTTATTAAGTTGTGCTAGCTTGAGAATCACTATAGACAAAAATGGGTTTTACTCAACAGTAATGAGTGATAACATTACTTTCATTGGGTTGAAGTTATCACCATGCACATAGTGACAATCAATCCTCTAGATGAAACCTATTAAAGCTTGATTCGACTTGATTGGTTTATAACCTTAGTTCTGGCTAGCTATAAGTCTCAAAACTACATTGAAATTTAAAACATTTTTCTTTTTTTAATAACTGCATGAATTTTTCATTTATGGGAAATAGCTTTAAATGGAGGGACATGAGCGTGGGCGGGCAGCTCTACAATCTACATGCAGCTGAGCTATACATTCTGATTTTTTAAAAAATCAAAGAATTTGTTTATATAGATTTTTTTGACAATTTTTTTTAACACCCTCAAAAAATTTTTTTGAATACCCTCAAAATAAATTGTGAATTTAAATACCCTAAAATAAATTCCTAGAGCAGCTATTGGATTAACCGCCTTTAACTAGTATTCATATATCCGTTTGCCTGAACAAATTTTAGCAAATGATGATATCTAGATATGGTAATTTCACAGAAAGAAAGAAAAAAACCATTACAATAATTAGGATTACTCAAGTCATAATTAGGGTTTCTTCTTTTTCAAAGGTGATCACCCAAGTCTACCTTAAATTACAGATTTACCGCATGTACACCAGGACGTAGAATCAGAACAAATGCCGATAAACCACAAATTGGGGGATTTCTTGAAATGACTAAAGTAATGTTGAATTAATCCCATAATGAAACCACTTACTGGAAAAGGTGTCCAAACATGCCTTTCCCCATCCGTGTATGGGTTTGTGGTGCGGAATCTTAAACTAAATTAGCTGGTTGGCTCTTATTTTTTGCTTTCCAAATCCAATGCTAAGGGAATCTAATTTATTGGCTGTTTAAAAATAATGCAAATGACTAAGAAGAGTGATGAAATGCTAAGAATTCCCCCCACAAATTGCGTACCATCTGTGGCGCATTTAGAGTAATCTAATCAACAAATTTGTCCACCGTACCAGTGAGGATAATATTTTGAATTCCAACAATTTAATCTTGTTTATATATATATATATATATAGAAGAGAGAGAGAGAGAGAGAGAGAGAGAGAGAGAGAGAGAGAGAGAGAGAGAGAGAGAGAGAGAGAGAGAGAGAGAGAGAGAGAGAGAGAGAGAGAGAGAGAGAGAGAGAGAGAAGGGGAGGGACGAATATCTTGGCCACAATAGTGGTAAAGAAATTTGATCAAAAGTACTTCTCTATTATTTATCATCGATCGGAAATACATATAAATATATAGTATAATGATTTTTCTATATGAAGTAACTAATAAATTAAATCTATTTAGTTAAATCTAATATTTTTAAAATATTTAATCAAACATAATAGGTATAGTGAATTGCACAATTATTGATAAATAAAGCAGATCAAATTGCTATTAGTAAGACTTGTTGGATAATATAATAGTTTATGCTGATTTAAAAACTAAACACAAGAATATAAACTAAATCTGAAAACACATAAAATAAAATTCCAAAGAATTAAATACTTACAAGTAAGTTCTATAATTAAATTAACTGAAACGTTGAATCAAATCTAGTGTTTGACACTATCTCCTTAAGACAAAATCTATCTCTCCACTAGTACTTAAGGTTGTAAATGGCAGTTGCCTCCCAAAATAATTTGATTCTTCAATTATAGAAGCAAGCACTGCAATCTATAATTATAGCGAACTATAAAACAATATTTCTCTATTTGTATATATGGATAGTACTAACTTGGGGGAAGGGAAAGAGTTGATTGATTTGATGAATGATAAAATGACCTATTTATAGATTCCTACATGACCCTTGACAATGACCCTAAGAGTTATCATTGATAACTTTTCATCTTAAAGGACATATTCCTTGGTAAAAGGTATGTCTAAGAGTTACCATTGATAGCTTTTCATCCTAAATGATATACTTCTTGGTAAAGGGTGTGCCTATTTATTTAAAAAATAATTCTTTAAGGACACACCTATTGGTAATGGTATATCTTTTCATGAAAGATAACGCTCCAAATGACACGCCTATTAGTAATGATGTACCTTTACATGAAAAGGTAATACCCTAATGGACATATCTTTTGGTAATGATGTGTCTTTCCATGAAAAGGTGTTAACCTATTTAATTTTTCATTCAATAATATAACAAGACTATCTCTAATGTTAGCGCATGAAGTTCAAGAATACCAACTCGGACAATTTGGTATCCCGGCCAAATGATTTAGCGAAAGAAAAGATTGACAATTTGGTCATTAGCATGAATCTTGGTTGAGCAAATATGACCTTACTGATGGCGTTTATGAATAACATGAGAATCAATATCAATGTATATAATGTGTTAAAAAAAAAGGATTGCAGGCAATGTGAAAGGCCATTTGATTGTCACAATATAATGGGATAGGACTTGTATAGGATACATTGAGGTCACAATTAGATTAGATACTCAGACCAACTTTTTATTTTTATTTTTATTTTTATTTTTTTTATTTGAATCTGGTCGCATTTGTTATCCGTTAATTGGTTACCTGGTGGTTTTCTATCTACGGCTTAATCTCTGGCCTTTCCTCTACTTTTATTATCTAGTCATATGTAATCATCCTAATATTATCTTCATTGAACTTGGTGGCAAACCCCCAATCGTCCCTCAGGGGTTTCTATGACCTGATAAGCCTGGGAATATGATAAGGTTCTCAAGCGAATCCGTTTTCGGGTAAAAGTACTAAATGGTGGCCACCTAACTCCCCAGAGCTGATTTCCCTTGACTCAACTTCATCCCTTAGTTAAAGTTACTTCAGCTCACAAGAAAATAACTTCATAAGTAAACAGTCCGAAAGTCACACATCCTAAAATTACTCTAGTCAAATCTTCACTTAACCATTCAAACCATCCACTACCAGAAGAATTACATGATGTCCCAGACCATAATATGGCAACAACCATAGCTCTTGGGTCCCCGTAAATGAGTGAGAGACTAACTTATATTTTTTGGTTTTCCGTGATATTAGGCTAGAATCAAGAAATAGAGATATTAATATCCAAGGTGGATCGACAAGTAGCCCGATACGAATTATAACCACAAATAGAGATACTAATATTTGATGGGAAAAAATACTCCATCTCTATCTAGGAGTAGCTTTGAGATAATGCAGCAAGAGAAACACAACATGTAAATGAGGTTCCCGAGGTTAATGCATAAAGTAGCTGAAAATTAATATCAACATCATGAAAAATATATGGTCGTGTAATCGTCAAATATATGTGACGGCCCACAAGCCAAAGATAAATGAAAGCATTCAGAAGAGAAGCCCCATCAGTATTAAATAATTTTAAATTCGAGTCTATATGGGAAGTGCATAGCTAGGCGCGAATATATATCTAGAATGTTGTAAAATATCAAGGACATATTTAAGTTTAGACATATAAGGGTCATGCGGTGACCGAGCAACCTCAATACTATATATCGCTGCGACTAGGAGAGAATGATGGATGTTATCAATTCCATAAACAGATTTTTTTTTCTTCCTTATCTTCTTTTTCTTCTTCTTAGTAATGATTTTTTCAATGAAATTATATATATATATATATATATATATATATATTTATGTTAGGTGTTTTCATTTGAAATTTTGTCATGACGAATTCTAATTTATTTTGTATTATTTATATGTAAATAATAAAATTTAAAATTTATATTCTAATAGATTCTTCATATGATTTTTCAGATCTGAAAATTAATACAGTAACTCTTCAAGCACAACCTCTCATTCCCATCCTGTTGCCCTGTCCAGGCCCCCTATCCCCTCATCTCTGCCACCCCCCATTACCGCCAACAAGGCATCATAGACCTCCAGTGGCTTCTTGGAGTGGCGAGACGGGTGCAGCGATGCAGATCCAGTGGAAGGACTCTAGTGGCGCATGTTGGCATGAGCTGTCAATATTGATATGCTGTAAATCCCTAATTTCATGGGACTGCGTTAATCAAGGCTAGTGTATATAGAAACCTTTTTTTAGTATTAGATATTGCCAAACATAGGGATAATGTACATCTATATTATGGTAATTCAGCCATTGAAAAATAATATAATGAAAACCAGAATTCTACATGGGATCAGAGCACTCAAGTCAAACGGGCCTGTCTTGTTGACCCTTTACTTACCATGGCCGATTCAGACCTTACCGAGATCCTTAACCCCCAAACCGAATCCCTCATCTCTAACCTCACCAACAAAATAACTGAGGCTCTATCTCGACCCCAAATCTCACCATTATCCACCGATTCCCCAATTACCCCAATCAGCATCAAGTTGGACGGTTCCAACTATGCTCTGTGGTCCAAAGTTGTCGAGATGTATATCTCCGGCAAAGACAAGTTGGGTTATATCAACGGTGACCTTTCACAACCTTTGGAAGGAGACTCCACCTTTAGAAAATGGCGAACTGAAAACGCCATTGTCAAAGGATGGCTGATTAATTCTATGGATACCTCTTTGATTGCAACCTTTATTCGTTTCCCAACCGCTCAACAGGTGTGGGATAGTGTGGCTACCACCTTCTTTGATGGGTCTGATACATCTCAACTGTATGATCTTCGGCGACGTGTAACCCGGTTGAAACAGGCTGGTGGATCCATTGAAAAATACTACAACAAGCTGCAAGGGTTATGGCGTGAAATTGATTTTCGCCGTCCTAATCCCATGACGTGCCCATGTGACATTTAACGATACAATGCAACTGTACAGGAAGATCGTGTCTATACTTTTCTCGATGGCTTGGATGAACGACTTGATAAAGCTCGGAGTGATGTTCTGCAATCAACACCGTTTCCCTCTGTGGAACAGGCCTATGCTCAGGTTTGAGAGAAGATATTCGACAATCAGTCATGACAGGAAGGAGCAACAATCCTGCAGGTGTCGCAATGATCTCCCAAGGCACCAGGACAAACCATCTGTCCCATAAAATAGGACTGCCGTCTCAGAGTCATGGAAAATCAAATTCCACCCACAAGGACAAGACGTCCAATACTGGTCTAAAGTGTACCCACTGCGGTAATATGAAACATACCAAAGACAATTGTTTTAAGCTACACGGCTATCCCGACTGGTGGCATGAGTTACAATCCCAGAAAAATCAACCCATCTTGATAGCTCCAAGAAGTGTCGGGAAGGCTACCATAACTATTGGTACACAAGCTGGGACGCCCACTTCCCAAGAACGGTCTGCCCACCCTTCAAATGAACCTGCATTATCTCTTCTCTCCCATGGGGACTCCACCCAAGATACAAGTACTCGTACTTCCACTGGTGTAGCCCTTGCCGGGCACAGTCAGTGGATCCTGGACTCTGGGGCTACTGACCACATGACCTTTGACCCTAGTGATTTAATTCACACTTCCACACCTCGACGCAGTCATGTAACCAATGCTAATGGCCTCACATATACTTTATTAGTTCCCTCTCTATCTAATAAATTGTTGTCGATGAGCCAATTGACTAGTGATCTTAATTGTGTGATCTCATTCCACTCCACTTTTTGTCTTATCCAGGATATTCTCACCAAGGAGATCATTGGGCATGGTACTAAACGGGGGGGACTCTACTATGTAGATCAAGCTACTTTCAGCCAAGCCAATTATATGCACCACATGATCCACCAGAACGAACAAGCGATATGGCTATGGCACCGTCGCTTAGGTCATGTGTCATTTGGCTATTTGAAACGTGTCCTACCGAATTTATTTTCTCAGGCATCTCAAAATTTTGAATGCCCCACCTGTATTTTAGCAAAAAGCCATATGGTATGTTACCCTCTGAGCATGAATAAGAACGAGATTCCCTTTATGTTAATACAGTCAGACGTATGGGGTCCTTCTCCCATCACTGCCCATTCTGGACAAAGGTGGTACATTATTTTTGTTGATGACTGCACTCGCATGACTTAGCTCTACTTACTCAAACACAAGGACGAAGTGTTCAGTGTTTTCCAATCCTTTCATCTTATGCTTCAGACTCAGTTCTCAGCAAAAGTCCAAGTCTTGCGATCTGATAACGGTAGAGAGTATGTTAATCGCCAACTTCAAACCTATCTTCAAAGTCATGGCATCATACATCAAACTTCCTGCCCATACACCCCACAACAGAATGGGATCTCTAAACGGAAAAATCGGCACATCTTTGAAACTGCCCAGTCTCTGTTAATTGAAAGCAATGTTCCATGTCGGTATTGGGGCGATGCTGTCTCCACTGCCGTGTATTTGCTAATCGTATGCCTACTTCCGCTCTCAACTACCAGACCCCCCTCCAGGCTCTAGCATGTCATGTTCCATTACCATTTGTGTTAACAATTCCTCCCCGCATCTTCGGTTGCGTGGCCTTTGTTCACCTACCTAAACATCAACGCACCAAACTTGATCCCTGTGTTATACGGTGTGTGCTCCTTGGATATGGCCCTCATACTAAGGGCTATCGATGTTTCCATCCTGCCACCGGACGTACCTATATCATGATGGACGTTACCTTCCTTGAATCCCAATATTTCTTTCCACAACCAACACCACGTGCTGCACTTCAGGGGGAATCTCGGTTTGAAGAAGCCCAGCAGTGGTGGTTGGGAGATATTACCCCAACTGTTGACCAAGGCGCTGCTACCCAAGGCGTTGCTGACCACGGTGACGCCAACCCAGGCGCCGTCGCTGCTGACCACGGTGACGCCAACCCAGGCGCCGTCGCTGCTGACCACGGCGAAGCCCTCCCAGGAGCCGTCGTTGTTGACAGAGGCGACGCCAACCCAGGCGCTGTCACTACTAACCCAGGCAACAATCCAGACACTGGCGATGACGACTCTGGAGGCATCCGCGACCCTAGAGGAGAGTCAATTGCCAATTTCGACCCTGGCAATATGTCAATTGTACCAGGTGTCCAGTCCGATCTGCTGACCCAAGGAACAACGCCATTATTAAATAAAGCACTCAAATCGGTTGGAGCAACTAGCTCAGTCCCCCCTGTATTGTTTCCTCCCACCAATGACTCTCCTGAGAATACTCTTGCGGTAAGTACCTCTAACCCCCCTCCATCTGATGAATCTGAAGATGCAGTTGCAGGTTACAAACTACCAGACAGACAAAATCGGGGCAAACCTCCAAACAGGTACTCTCCGGATGTAATGACCAGACAATCGCGTTATCCTATTGCCAACTATGTCTCTACCCAAACGTTGCCCGAACACCTACAAGCCTTCGCTCACACATTATCAACACACCATATCCCCACAAGTGTCCATGATGCTCTCTCTAACCCCAGATGGACCTGTGCTATCAGCAAGGAATTTAAAGCTCTCCAACGAAATAATACCTGGACACTTGTAGAAATGCCAGAAGGAAAGAAGACTGTGGACTGTAAGTGGATTTTCTCCATTAAACACAACATTGATGGGACTATCGATCGCTACAAGGCGAGACTCATGGCCAAAGGGTATACCCAAACATATGGTATAGACTATCAAGAAACATTCTCCCTAGTGGCTAAATTAAACACCGTTCGGGTGTTGCTCTCCCTTGTTGCAAACTTGGATTAGCCCTTACATCAATTAGATGTCAAAAATGCATTTCTTCATGGTGACCTCAAGGATGAAGTATACATGGATATTCCTCCAGGTTACTCAACGTCTTCAACAAAATTGATGGTGTGTAAACTACACCGTGCACTCTATGGCCTAAAACAGTCTCCACGTGCATGGTTCAGCAGATTTAGCTTGGCAATGGACAAATATGGGTTTCACCAAAGCAACGCTGATCATACTCTCTTCCTAAAGCGGCAATTTGGCAAGTTGACTGCTTTAATAGTTTATGTCGATGACATGATTATTACAAGGGATGATCAGTGTAAAGACTCGTATTTGGGTAGTTTTGAGAGATAGTCATTCTATGGGAATGCAACTATCTAGACGATAGTGTAGTCGTCGATGTAAGCACTTTGACTGTACCTGGGCCCGATTCCGGGTCGGGGCCCTGTTTGACCCGATTATTGACTTTTTGGGGTTTATTGGTTGACTTTGAGTTTCGGCGGTCATTTGGGTGTAATAATATCTATTTAGCGTTATGCTCGTCATTTCGAGCGTTTTGACTATAATTTGACTCAATTTGGAGTTCGGGACCTTGGAGGTCAATTATTGACTAGGTCAGTTATTGGTCAATGACTGGCAGAAATATAAATAGCAGGAAAAGAAAGAGCTTTCACTTTACGCTATCATGTTTGTGCGTTTGAGAGAGAGAGAGAGAGAGAGAGCTTGGAAGCTTGAAGCCTTGGGGCGATTTGGGTTTGTGGAGTTCAAAGAATCACTCCAGGTAGGTGTCCTTAAACTCCTTATCTTGATTCTATTTTGGATCTGCATGAATTTATCATGATTTATGAAATTGAGCATGAACCCTAGATTTTGAGGGAAATCCAATTCTGGGTTAGATCTAATGGTTAAGCATAAGATCTGTGGTTAAGAACTGATTTAGATCATTGTAGAGATGTGTTTCTGTGATTTTGGGAGTGTATAACTGTGTATTTCATGATGGTTGAGAAGTCAACCATGGAAATATGGGTTTAGATTTAGATTTATCGAATTTACAATTATATGTGCGTATTTCTGTTGTTACTGTGCGATTTAAAGGCGTTCTGGACGCATTTTTAGGTAGATATCGTAGTTTGAGCGTAAAATGCGTGTTTGGGAGCGTTTGGGGGTTGCTGGGTTGATTCTAGACGAAGAATAGGCAAAAATAATGATGAACAGTACCTCGGGCGCGTTACTGGTCAAAATGACGAAGATTCGAAGTTCAGGGTCGTAGTTCATAGACCCGTAATTCGTAGCTCGAAGGTTCGTAGTTCGTAGAATCGTAGTTCGTAGACCCGTAGTTCGTAGCTCGAAGGTTCATAGATTCGTAGACCCGTAGTCCAAAGGTCGAAGTGCGTAGTCCGAAGGTCGAAGATCGAAGACGCGCTTCGAGTCTTCAAGGCGCGCTACGCAGCTACGAGTCGCAGCTCCAGCTATGAGTCTTTGAGGTGCGCTGCAGTTCTGCACAACGAGTCGCAGCTCCAACAATGTAACTGGACACTGGACTGCACTGTACTGGACTATTTACATTGTAAACCATTAAAGTATTAAACTTAAGTTACAATGTAAATAACGAAATACCCCCCATTTGGATTCAAAGAAAAATACTAGAAAAATTAATTCTCACTCCTTCAAAATGTGAAAATTGGAATTTAGTGTAAAATCTTAGAAAAATCCAGTTTTTCGTAAAAGTGAATTTTTGGAAAGTGGGGTTAGACATCTCAGAAAAATCCCCAAAAATCAGATTATCTTAGTTATGCTGTGGGAACCCAATGCTGAGACTTTTTATTTCAAGAAAACAACTCCTATGGGTATCTCCTTCCTTAATCAAGGAATGAGGATCGACTGGTGAAGACTGGCTACAGTTTTAAAAGGAGTGTTGTATACCTTAAGACCATATTGGTGTTGGTATGTTGGTTTGAGGGATTGGGGCTTAGGCTCTATGACTTGTTGGGTTCTCACCGTGATGCACCGATGGTGCTATGTGGTTGACGTGGCAGGCATATGCGCCGATGGCAAGCCTGTGTGGCGACTGTGGCCGGGCATATTGCGCTGTGGACAGGTTAAGGCCTCAGTTGAGCTCGTGGAGCTAGGGTTAAGTGCCCTGAGCTGGGATCCCGTGGAGGATCGTGAACAAGCTGTCCTGTGTGGGCAGGCTGGGTCATGATGTTTGTTTGCAGGCTGAGTCCTGATGATTGTGCACACTACACAGTGCACGAGTACACAGAGCATGTAATATAGACTTGTGTTGGGAGTCGGGGTACCTACCGAGCTGTGCTCACTCTACTTGTTATTTCCCCTTTTCAGGTGTGACCCGTGACTAGTGGAGGACTTTCTTCCAGGAGGACATGCCCACTACTCTGATGTATGAGCACTATATTCTGTATTGTATTATGTGTTATATCCCGGACATGGGTCCGTAGACAGTTGTATTTGCATACTGTTTGTGATGTGATGTCCGTATGACTGTTTGACTCATTGTATGCATGATGATATATGGGAAGGTACAGGATTACCCTTGATGTATGACTGTACATGGTTGCATATTTGAAACAGCACCCGCGGTATAGTCTCCATTGGTGCTAGTCACCAACCCCTTGACCTTTCGGGTGCGGGCAAAGGGAAGTCATGTTCCTAGTTATGGGTTCCTTGAAATTTGGGGGCGTGACAATCAGGAAGAGATTTACCGACTTAAAAAGCATTTATCTTTAGAGTTTGAGATGAAGGATCCTGGTGGGCTCAAATATTTTCTCGGCATTGAGGTAGCACGGTCAAAACAAGGTTTATTTCTCTCTCAACGGAAGTATATGTTAGACTTACTATCTGAGGTTGGATTGTTGGAGTGCAAACCAACTGACACACCCATGATTCCAAATCACAAACTTGGAATATATCTAGATCAGGTTCCAACGAATAAAGAACAATATCAACGGTTGGCTGGAAAACTTATCTATCTATCTCATACTCGCCTCGATATTGCTTATGCGGTCAGTGTTGTCAGTCAATTTTCACATTCTCCTAGCACTGATCATTTGGATGCTGTGCTCCGTATACTTTGGTACTTAAAGGCTTCACCAGGAAAAGGACTGATGTTTGAAAAACATCAGCATATGGAGATTACAGGTTACACTGATGCAAACTGGGCTAGTAATATTACAGACCGAAAATCTACCTCAGGCTACCTCACCTTTGTCGAAGGCAACCTTGTGGCATGGAGAAGCAAGAAGCAAAATGTAGTGGCATTATCCAGTGCTGAAGCAGAGTTCCGGGGCATGGCTAAAGGTATATGTGAACTGCTTTGGCTTAGACGACTGTTAACTGAACTTGGTTTTCCACCTACTACTGCAATAGATTTATTTTGTGATAACAAGGCAGCCATTGCTATTGCACACAATCCAATTCAACATGATCGCACCAAACACATTGAGATAGACTGTCATCTTATCAAACAGAATCTTGAAGAAGGCATTATTCAACTTTCATTTGTCAAATCTGATGAGCAGTTAGCAGACGTCTTAACAAAGGCATTATCCACACGAAATTTCTATAACTCACTTGGCAAGTTGGGATTACGAGATATCTATATATCAACTTGAGGGGGCATGTTGGCATGAGCTGTCAATATTGATATGCTGTAAATCCCTAATTTCATGGGATTGCGTTAATCTAAGCTGGTGTATATAGAAACTTTTTTTTAGTATTAGATATTACCAAACATAGGGATGATGTACATCTATATTATGGCGATTCAGCCATTGAAAAATAATATAATGAAAACCAGAATTCTACAGCGCAGGCATCAGCAATGCAGGTCTTGCATCGAGCATCGATTGGCGATGCAGGCATCGGTGACACGGGTCTTGCAGCGGGCATCAGTGACGCGTCTTGGCAGGGGCAATGTGGGTCTTGCAGTAGATACGGGTGCGGCGATGCAGGTCAAAGCCAAACAAAATAATATTTTAATAAAAATATAAATAAATTAAATAATAGTGTTAGAATTTAATACACAAAAAACTCTATACATTTTAAAAAATCTACAAGAAAATATACATAATAGTGTTAAAGTTAGTCTAATTAGCTAATTAAAATTTTAAAATTTTTAATACATATTTGATGTTTACGAAATATTTCAATGAAATTTCTATACAAGCTCTTATATCTTAATATGTCAACCTCCTAACTTTCGAATTGATTGATTTATATATATATATATATATATATATATATATATATATATATATATGTTTGTATAATAAATACATATTATAGCCCATATATATAAATGTTTTTTAAGAAATTTAAAACTAATATATGTATATATTATTATTATTATTATTATTATTTTATAACTAAAATATATAAGTTCTTTTAAGTAAATTAATATAAATGTTTAAAATAAATATACATTTTCATGAGTTAAATAATACCAATTTTTAATGCATAAGGTGAAATCTTATTGTTCATGTCTTACCGTTGAAACACAGAATAAAAGCTGTGATTTGTGATTTGTGATTTGTGATTATTATTGTAGGTAGTTAATCAAATTTGTTAGAAAAGTTTTGTTAATTTTTTTTATAGAATTAGCTAAAATAAAAAAAAATTATATGTTTAAGAAAAGGATGAAAGATGTGTTTAAAGAAGGGATTAACTATTTTTTGATAATCAAATTTATCTTCTAATCTTATTATTGCACGCACACAAGGAACCCTTCTTGTTCACGTTCACGCATGTAAGATTAATCCTCTATTGTCTTATGTCTTTTCTCCTTTATTATTAGTGTAATACTACTTAGAGTTCTCAAAATAGAAACTACAATATTATGAAAATAATATCGTTTTAATTAAAAATTCACTTATCAAAATAATATTATTTTAATAAAAGTACAAAGGACATGCATTTCTCACTTAAGGACTGAAAATAGAAATTTTCTTATTATTATCCTTTCACTTAAATATAAATAACCTCAATTATAAAATAACCCTTTATCTCTATTTAGGTCCAATTGTAGTCACGCTCCTATCATCGCCCGCATCCATAAAATTAACAACCAATAATTTCTATATTATGATTTAGAAATATATAGAAATAATTATAATTTCTATATCATCGCCCAAAAATTCCCATATAAACATCCAAATATATTATAATTTAAATATATTGTATTTAAATAACGATAAATATAAAAATATCATATATTAACATTTAACTAGGTTCAAATTAGCGACAACACAATTATTTGTGAAATGAGTTAAGCGTTCACAATTCGTTATATATTTGTCACAATCACAATTGAAGCCGATAATACAATTGAAAGAGAGACAAAGGAAAGCTATGCAAGGGAGGTTAAGAGAGAGCCCTTACGGACCTTGAGAGGCCTGAGGTTTTGGGTTCAATTATGTACATCAAGAGCTGTCTGAGATTAATTTGGTATGTTATACATAAAAAGTTGGGGGCCATAAGATAAGAAGTGTATGCTTCGTTAGTTTTACCGTTAACTGTTTGATAATGAGATTAATTGACCGGCGATTTTCCGCGGAAAAAATAAAAGTACGGTTATTTAAAATCACTAAATTTATCTTTTACGCTAAAAGCTTTATATATCTCTAAATTTGTCCTCACAATTGTTTATATAAAATCACTGGCAAAGTTGTTCTACATAAAAAAAAAAACAAAAATTATGATACCTTGTTAATTTGCAAGTCCCATTGCAATTTACCCTCTTGAATATTACTTCTGTACTCAATAAAATCCAGATCAATTTTAATTTCCGCTCCTCAAATATATTCATAATCAAAATTAAACAATCCGTATCATATCAGCACAAAAATAAACAATTATTGTGGGTTAAGTATATAAAATTAAACGTTGTGTTCTGGACGTATAAGATAAAATTAGCCTTTTTATCATTATCCACACCCAAAACGTACAAATCCGCAGATCTAGGAGAGCCCCTTACTAATTAAGTAAATGTTTTTGGAATTTTTAAAGGGAAAAACTACCTCAGCAATTAAAGTAAAAACTCGAGAAAAATAATAATAATAATCCACAACAACCGTCAGTAGAAGCAATCTGGGCATTCACGTGAACGTGATCTGGTTGGCCATGCATGCCAATTGTCCACCCCCAACATTAGCCTCTTTCTCTTTTACCAAATTGGTCATTTTGTGGTGGCAAAACGAGACATTCGCTCCAGCCCGTTCCCGCAGTTTGTTGTTTCCTCTACCCATCCTATAAAACCCCCCAAAACCTCACACAATATGGGCATTCCCAAACTAAAAAAAGTAAGTAATAAAAAAGGATGAAGGCCTCCATTGCCTCCTTCCTCCTCCCCTTCCTCGTCCTCTCAGCGGCCTCCTCCGGTGCCACAGCCTTCAACATCACGCGGCTGCTCGGTAGGTTCCCAGAATACAGCTCCTTGAATGACTTACTCACCAAGACCCAACTCAACACTCAGATCAACCAACGTCAAACGATCACTGTTCTAGCCTTGAACAATGGTGCCATCTCCCAAATCTCCGCCCTCCCCCTCGACACCATGAAGAAGGTCCTGAGCCTCCACGTGGTGCTTGACTACTACGATGAGGGGAAGCTCCATGACCTCAGCAAAAAGAGCGCCCTCCTCACTACCCTCTTCCAAAGCAGCGGCTCTGCCAATGGTCAACAGGGGTTCATTAATGCCACTGACCTCCCCACTGGCGAGATAGCTTTTGGCTCTGCCGTGAAGGGTTCTTCACTTGATGCCAGGTTTGTAGGTCCCGTTGCAGCTCAGCCCTACAACATCTCTGTCATTCAAATCAGCACCGCCATCATCCCATCCGGCCTTGCTGACAAGTTTGTCAAGGCCCCAATGCCGCCGCCACCGCCGCCTTCACCCCCTGCTCCAGCACCGTCCGATGACGAGGAAGCATCAGCACCAGAACCCAGTGCCGCTGAGGAGCCATCAGCTGCTGATTCACCCACTCCCTCTCCTGCACCATCAGCTGATTCCCCAGACGCAGATTCGCCAGTTGCAGATTCACCAGCCCCTCCCAGCAAAGCTGCTGACACGGATGACAAATCCACTGCCACCCGTGTGGCAGGTACCACATGCCTTACCATTGCAACGGCTGTTATGATATCCATGGTGGCTTTGTAAGAGTTAAAACTTATACAGGGGGAGGGGGGCAAGGGGGAAGAAATACAAAGGAAGACGTATGGGAAACTCGTTTTTGTACTTAAAATAACTAATATACCCCCAATTTAAATCCATTTGATCTAAGGTGTTATGAGAAGAAAATTTTAAAATGTCCCCGAGTAATTTTTTCCCGGGGAAGAAGGTAAATATTTATCCAAACAAAAAACAAAACAAAACCTGGTTCATGTTTATGAGACTCGGGCCTATGACATATAGATCTTACTCAATAAGCTAGCTAAGGTAGAAGCAATTCAATTTACCCGTTTTACCTTTGATCAACCTAACAAAACATCTAGGCTCTACAATACGTCATTGTGCCATCACCTGAATTGCATTTATCAGGAGAGGTTTCGAATCTCGCTCGATTTTTTGTTCCTGAAAACAAGTCCGTAAAAGGCGATATCAGAGAAGAAACAAAGAATTATTTCACACCTTGGGCTGCTAGAATGAAGCATTAAGGATTTTTCTTCAAAACTGTTAACAAATGCTGCTGTTTGTGCCATTTAAGTTATAATGGGGGTAGAGGGGGCAACAAAATCAAAACCTAACCAAATTCATGTAGAACTTCTACAACCTTTATACCAAACCGAGGTAAAAAGGAAAGGGCAAACAACAGAAAAACCTAGTCAAATTCATGAATAAACTACAGTCCTGTTTCACAAAATAACCGCATAAACAGTACATCTGCAAATTGGTAATCCTAGAGGACGGCAGCTGACAGAGACTGAGCATGATTGGCGTCCAGTGACCCGCACTTTAAACAAAGCCTGAAAATATGCAACAGTTCACCCCTCCATCAAAGAGCATTTAACCAGTGGAGCAGCTGGGGAAATCCCCATTATGGCAGGACCTCACAGCATTCTGGCAATTTATGAGTTAACTGCAGTTGCAGTACAGGTTCAAGCCCGAAGATTCACCGAGGCATATCTGTTAGTCGCCCGAATTCAAAATCATTGTATAATTGGAGAAAACGGATATTAAATTCTCCAAGGTTTCAGGAACAAATTTTCTTGCAAATAAATAACAAGGCCGCCTCCTCCCGTTCCAAGAACAAGGCGTCCTCACTATATCCTTCTGCAATAGAACGTGTGAAATATCACAACAGGTCAACATCCAAGAGCAAAATCAACCCAAATACTTGAGCCATTGTTAGGCAATGAAAAACAATTGATACCGTTGGACTACTAGTAAGATGCTCAGCAACGTCAATGGACTGCCATGGGAAAAAGCAACGTTTCAATTAATTATTGATAAAACTATACTTTGTGAATTACATTGATGCTAAAGATGAGATGGAATCATACTGTAATGTTTTGAAAAAGGTCAAAAGTAATTTGGGATGCCCTATATGATCTTGGATGCCACTTTCTTTCAGACCAATCAACATATGTCACAGACCAGTTTGCAATTCCAGCAGGATCGATCATCTGAACAGCACAAATGAAAAAAGGCGTAAGATGAAAGAAGGCCTAAGATGCAGGATCGATCTTAGGCCTAAGAAGGCCTAAGATCGACACAAAACAGATTTCAACGTCTCACCTGAAAGAAGGTTGGCAAGTAATGCTCATCGGCATAGCAATTGCGCCCCCCCTCCATACCTGGCTGTGGAACAAAAAATCAGCAAAAAAAATCATGGAGCTATTAGAATCTTTGTGTTGCACTAATTACACGCACACACAAAAACATAAAAACCTAATAAAGTGAGTTTTTCTCGAGCACAGATATAATTCGTCAAAAACAACCTAATAAAGTGAGTTTCTAATTTAAGTAGCAACAGAAATTCTTATATGGAAGCTGCAACTAAGGGGAAAAATTTGATCTTATAAATGAGAGATTTTATATAATTACTTTTATTTGAAATAAGGAAAGGTAATGAGGGAAATTTTATTTTGCCTGAGAAAAATTCCGTCATGTGAAACATGGAAAAATATCAGCAAGTGCAGTATCAAGATTGCAAAGTCAATTATTTGACTCAACTCTCCCCCATAAGGTTTGGTTATGCATTACTTCGATCAAAAGCTAATCTAAGTGGATAGAATCTACAATTTATACTAAATGCATTGGGAATTCTTTGGATCAGTTGGTATTAGAAATGCCTCTCCTTTTCTCGCTGACTCTCATGATCTCAGCAAGTAAACAAATTAGCTTCAAATGAAACAAATTTGCATATGAAGATGGCTTCATATGCATCAAGCTTCTCATACCACATCATTGGTGATTATCTAAGTCCATAAAGATCTACAATTTACAAATTAGATTTTTTTTTTCCCTTTTGACTCGAAAACCTTCTACCAGTCTCAGGTAAATATCTTCCACCAATTCACCATGAACGTAGGTTGTTTTCACAACTAGTTGGTCGAACTTGGGATCACAAGAAATTACAACCAAAATTGATCAATGTCAGCTTTGCTTATCCCATAATAAGCAACCCCTTCCATCCGTGAGTATGATTTTGCAACAGGTCTTGCTTTGTACATGTTAACTGTTTTATCTACAACCTACTTTTGAACACCCACTGGAACCTAAGTAGCTTGCTTACATGTGTGAACACAATTGCAAAAACTCCATGTCTCGTCTTAATCATACATTGCCTCTATCATAGCTAGCCTTCATAGATTCAGGACATCCATGGTTCTTGCTTCTTTCATGTTTCTTGTCCCAAAGATAAACCAATTACCTTCAAAACACATGATGGACTCATAGTTCGAAATCGCGATTGCGATCGTCATCGCGTCGTAATTGCAGATGACTGTATCTCAAACGAAATATAATTTTAAACATGAAATAATATTTAATTTAAATAATAAAAATTATAAAAAAAATCAAATCATCATTAGACAAATAAAACAAATGAATCGAATAGCATGTTATGACTTCAAACAAAAGAAAGAATGCTGAAATATATAATAAATATATTATTATATTTTGTATGATATACAATTTACTAAAAAAACTATAAAATTATAATCTATAATCATTGATAAAATTAGTTTCTATAATTATAATAGTTTTATTAAATTAATATTATATTTTTAAAAAAAATACATAAAATAATAATAATAATTCAACACATGTATAGTTTATTTATTTTTTATTTTTACAAATATAGTAGGTTTAAAAAAATTAAAGTAACAAAAACTAATTTGTTTAAAGTTAAAGTATATTTTAGGTTTTTTTACAAACACAATAGGTTAGCAGAAACTAATTTTAAAAAAATTTAAAGTAAAACGTCATCGTCAGCAGAGCATAGCGAGCGTGAGAGGGAAGAAGAAGAAAAGGCATCGATGCACAATGTAGGGGAGAAGTGGCAAACGCACGACGCAAGGGAGATCGGCAACAATGCATGATGCAAGGGCGATTGGCAGCAACGCGCGACCCCGCTGCAATCCGAAGTGCCACCGCAGCAATTGGCCACAGTGGCGATCCGTAGCGTGAAGTGAGTGCAGTCAAACGAGATATAAAGAAAAAAAGGCGAAGGAGGAAGAAAAGGATTGCACAACGTACCTCAACCCGGCAATTTCGGACGAGATCTCGCACGGGAGGAGACGTGTCATCAATATCTCGGCCGATTTGGTGCGTCTCGGCCGAGATCTTGACCGAGACCAACGGGATACTCTAAAAAAACGAGAAGTCCGTACCAGACCTGGACGAGATATGTTGGATTCGTCCAATACTTCGAACCATTGATGGACTCAGAGAACTAGGATAATTAATTCCTATTTGGTGCCCTCCTTTCTTGTATAGATCTCATGAAAATTAGTGTGATTGCTACATTTTCATTTGAATCAATATCTTCAATGTCAGCAACCTCAAACTTGGAATCCCCTTGTGCTACATGTAGCTTGTCTTCCACATGCTTTTCTAGACTAACAGTTCTTCAACTTCCTAGACGCCTCACTGTATGTGTTTCTTGCAACAAAGATATGCTACAGATGGTCTTCTTAGCCTCCACATTCTACAACTTACATCCACAGACAAATAATTTTCTACTTCCCAAATTTGTGATGTTTTGCTTTCCCCCTTTCAACGCATAGGCATAGGCATTGTAAACAAACACAATACTGAAACAGTTTTAGCTTTCTCCTAAACAATGACTTAGATGGTGTATGGTTCTTCACCATTATCCCCCAACATAACCGTAGGTTTCTGTTCATCTGTCGTATGCGCATCACACCTAAGATCAATAGTTTCATATGTTACTTACCCAACACCAACGATCTTAATAACAATGAATCCTCAAATAATACATTACCTTTATTGTACTCGTACACATGGAACCACCCCCTGTGAGTGATCTCATTATATATGCACCACTATAAAAAACGTAGCTTTTTCACCATCAAAATAATTAACACCACATGTTAGAATTGTGCAATGTGCAGTAAAAGAACCATCATCCATACGAAGCTTATATAGCATTTTTTTAAGAAATAACTTATTAATAAAGACTTACTTTAATTTAGAGATTCCAACTTGCAAACACGAGTCTCTCACCATTAGTTTGTTTATCACAATTGTGAAAACTATATTTTCCAAACATAACCGAATCACACTCTTAGCTTTCTGATTCAATTTTTATCATTCATCAATCGTTGCATGCCTAGTTTACCGCCATAGAAGCCTTCATCTATGTAGTAGGCAGATGGATCCTCTTAAACTTATTGACTACTTCCACTACTTATGATTAGAGTCCACATATCACTCTGGATTCTAGAGCTAAATTTCCCTATAATATCAATAGTTTTCTTACAAGTTACAACTCTTATTATAATGAAGAAATTCTCATTCAATATCAATAAATCGCTCTTACTATAACCATTGAACAAACTACAATGTATATATATATACAATGTTGATAAAATTTAATTAGAAAAAAACTAAATTAAGTAATTAGATAATATTACAATAAATTATAACTCATTCCAATTCTCTCTTTTAAATTGGTGCAAATTCATTATACATGCCTAACTTAAACAAAGAGACATGAAAAGTTAACACCATTAACTACATGAAACATCACATCAACTAGATTATCCTTGATATAGTTCTTGTCAATACTTGGTTCAATCATATTAGCTATTTCAATGATAGTTGTATTATAACAAAAGAACGTCATTAGCTTTTAAGAACCATAACTAAGGTCTCGTAGAAGAATACGCAACCACAACTCTATAGTGACATGATGAAGCACACAATATTAAGCTTCAAACCAAATTTTATTTTTTTCCTTCTCTAGGTTATCAAATTACTATCCACAAATGACACATATCCTAAAGTAGACTTTCTAGCCATTTTAAATCCTGTGAAGTCAAAATTTACATATCCCACAATGAGTTAATCTGACGTTACTTTTTGGAGACTATTTCTGCTTATAAAAATAACAAAATCTAAAAAAAAAACTTCAAAAAAATTCTACTTTTTTATAGTAAACGGTAAAAGCTATTTTGGGATTACTTTTTAAAATTACTTTTTCATGAATCAATTTTGAATTTATAAAATACCAACATTAACTTTATTTAAAATATAAAGTAAAATGAGTACGGATTTAAATTTTAAATATTAAGAATTTTTTTGTCCTTTTAAATCTTTATAATATTTTTAAAAAATTTATCAAACACTTATTACCTACTTTTAAAAATTATAACACTTAAAATTATCATTTACTAAATAATCACCTATTTATTTTCACAATAGCTTTTTTTTCATCCCACGGGTAAGTTTAAAACATTTTCCTTTGAGAGAGAAAAACTCTTTACTTGTAAAAAAATATTTCAATGCTTGGAAAATATTTCATAGTATCCAAATCCTTATCTCAAACTCCTTCAAATGACACTGAAATTTTTCTAACTTAAGTTATTACTTGTATCAATCATGACATCAATATAAACAATAAACAAGGTAATATCACTATCATCTCTCGTATAGAACAGAGTGTGAAACGAAGGCTTGCTTGAAACCATATGCATACATTGGGTCACTCAATCGATAAAACCAAGTTCTTGATAATTGCTTCAAACATGTCACACCTTTTTGAGTTTGCATATCTTTGTTCCTTTTAGTGTAAAACCTAGAAGAGGATGTATATACATTTCTCCAACAGTTTAACCCGTAGGATTGTCTAAAGTTTTTAGGGTTAGAATCCAAAGTATCATTTAAAGGTCCAGGAGCAAGTACCTTAGTGGGAATTTGTGTTGTATGGTCAATCACAATATAATCTTCTGATGGTATGGTAGTATCATTGGGAGAAGGATAAAAAAATTCACCTTGTGTAGGATTTTCTAATCACCCAAGCAAGCCTCTCATTTTCACTTAATTTAGACTCCCCTTATAATCATGGTTCGAAGTTGCAATCGCGAACGTCACGGTCACGAATAATTTATTGTATCTTGGGCGAAACACAACTTTAAGAGTAAAATAATATTCAATTAAAAAAATCAAATCATTACATTAAAATCATTAAACAAGCTAAATAAATTATTTGGATTGTATGCTATCACTTCAAACATAAAACAATATTCTAAAATATATTTTTTTTAATTGAGAAGTAAACAAATTTTATTAAAAAAAATTACACACAAAAAGTGTTTGAAGAGCAGAAATACAATTACATTAGTTTGTATTAAATATTCTTAATTTAAATTATAATGTATTAAATATTCTTAAATTTAATTAAATTGTCTAATTATACATATAAGTCCTCCAAAAGTATCTATTAATCAATTTATTAAATTGATTGCTCATAAATTTATTTAAAAAATACATACGTTATTATATATTAACTTAATTTACACATCTATTGTTAATTTATACCGTATTAAAACAACATACATAAATAAATTTTACATCATATTAAATTTTCAGCATTCAATATTAAATTTATATCTTATTAAATATTCTTAATTTAATTTATACCGTAATAAATATTTTTAAATTTATAGCAATTGGTATTAAATATTTTTAATTTAATTTACATTATCTTAAATTTATAGCTTTGTGTATTAAATGTTTTTAATTTTATTATTACATATTTTATTTTTAATTTAAAATAAAATCAATTAATTTAAATAAATAAATAAAAGGGTTAAAACACACCTATGAATTAGAACGCAAAGCAAAAGAATGCAAGAAGTGAGCAACACCAGACAGTCATCGTGCGAAGGGTAAGATCTTCCAAAATCCATCAATCAACAGCAGCAATGGCAGCGTGCACAGCACAGCACCAAGGAAGTCTAAAATCCGACGATCGGCCATCAACTATTCTTCCGTCAAAGAAGAGAAGATGAGGACAGCCATATGGCCGTCCAAAAGACAAAGGAAGAAGAGAAGATGAGGATAGAACCGATAGCCGTCAGCGTGAAAGATTTAAAGAAAAAAGGAGGAAGAAAGGTACGTACAAATTATTTTCGTTAATCACAGACAAATGTTCATCCGTGATGTAGCATATCATTCTGACATCGGCCGAATAGATTCTTCTCAACCAATACCAACGAAATGCAGCAGCTACGCGAGATCTTTGTATCGGGGAAATCTCATACCGGGACCCTTTGATACCGAGACGATTCGGGCGATATGCCTCAATATCGGCCGATACTTCAAACCATGCCTATAATAGTTGAATCCTTTTTCCCTTAGATTCACACATTTTTTTCATCTAACCATAGTTATTGCTCTTCCTTACCATGAAGTTCCCCCAAAGAGAAACAAGAAATATATTTCTAAAAAAATAAAATACTTCTCACAAAATTAAATATTTATAGACATAATATTAAATTGTAAGAGGATGAAAAAAAACTAAAACCCTTTTAAGAATTTGAATAGTCCAAAAACACACATTTGATAGTACAAAAATAAAGTTTATTTCTATGGAACTGATGTGCATGAACATAACACATATAACCACAAACTTTAAGAGCTATAATGGAAGTGTGATAACATCCTTAGAGGAGTTTAATAGCCAACACGAGTAGGCATTCAATTGATAGTCATAACATCGTCAATCCAAAAATGATTAGAGACATACATAGTAAAACATATAGCCCAAGCCGCTTCAAGGAGATGTTAGTTTTTACATTCTATTATGTCATTTTGTCATGATGTGTAGACACATATTGTCTGATGGAGGATGTCATGTTTTTAAAAGAAAGCAATCAAAGAATGATTCACAAATTTACGACCATTATCAGAATGAAATACTTGAATTGGGACATAAAATTGTGTGACAATCATTTGATAAAATTGAAAAATAACATCATTTTAAATGTCATAAAATATATCGAACTTACCCAAATAAAATCATTAATAAAATAAAAAATATTTATGTCCTAAATAAAAGGAGAAAAAAATCCCAAACATTAGCATAAACACATAAAAAAGAAATAAGACTTTTATTAAAAGTTAATTTGAATGGAAGATGACTTTTAGCATAAATGCTTTGCTCTTCATTAGTTCATATACTTTAAATGAATCAAAGACATAAGATAACTCCTCTTAACAACATCTCACACTTACTTAGCTATTCCACAGTGCACAAAATATGACATCAAATTAGGAGTCATGGAATTAATAAGTCATGACTTAACAAGTACATTTTCAGCTTCTCATTTATCATAGTCCGAGTAACTTTCTAAGGGTATAATCTTCCTTCATGTGATGTATCCCGTATTCTTCCTAAGAGCAATAAACATCTTCAGAGCTTTAAACAAGATACAATAATATGTACAATTTAATATAATATGGATTAGTGTATTGATCTCTTGAATACAATTAGTTTCACCGTCTTGTACAGAACTACAAAGAGCTTCTCGATAGTCATGAGAGTGTGATGATGCATAAGTCAAAGTTACACCGACAAATGCACCACATAATTTCCCACGAGACTGTCGCTCCAAAAAAAGGATAAACAAGACACAATGTCATCGAGGAGATTGTCAATCCCAACAGAAATCCACAAGAGAAAGTGTGGTTAAGGAGAGTATAGCAATGGAGGCAACAGGGATGATGGCAAAAGTGATGGGAAGGACAATCATGGTGGCAATTCGTGGCATGCAACGAGCCTATGTAGTTGCAATTGGGATGCAAGACCAATGGCTAGGGTTCAGCTAACGATAGCAGAGCTCGCAGTGATGAAAGCAATGGTGCTTGCCAAGGTTGTCAAAAATGTTAGATGCATTTGAGGTACAAAGGATATTCTATCGCTTTAAGCGCAAAGCATAAAAAAAGCGCCCGCTTTAATGAAGTAAAATGCAAATATATTTATTATTTATATATTGTGATTCATCAAATAAAATGCCTACAAATTATCTTCTAAATTTAATATTATTCATCCTTCTTGTTAATATTTGAACTAATAATGACTTATGCACATCTAATTCCACTTCCAACCTCCATTAATATATGAAACAAGTATATGGTAGTGGCCACTAGGTCATTGAGAGAAAGAACTGAAACAAAATTAAATATTTACAACAGTGTACACCAACTACAGGACCACCTCTTATAATCTCATTTGTGCATAATCATGCGCACTGGACAACGAGAAGGAAAAGATATGTCGCAAGCAAAAGAGGTATTGGATCGTTTGGCATCATCTCATCCTCAATAAATGGGCATAGGGGCCCCCTACATTCCAAATTAATGGACTATATGTCGAAATATAGTAAATACTAACACCCACTATAAGACATCCAAAAAGGAAGCTATTGAAAAGTTTGAAGCTACCTTGCAATAATGCCTGAACTTTGTGTAGTAAAGACTATCTGCCATGATTATTATAGCATGTTGTCGTTTCATCGAGAACCACTGGAGAAAAAGAAAAAAAAATGAATCAGAACAAATTTGTACAAATGTTACACTCAATTTTCGACTTGTACATGTTGCCACTTCAATATAGAAACAGAACAAAATGGATATTGAAGAGAAATTGTTTCCATACAAGATTTGTCATTTTGAACGTCTGAAAATACTCCTATTTCCCAACACCTACACTCCTACCAAAATTGCATCAATATACAAATAAATATAGTTTTCAATTAATTGGATAAAAATATATACCTGAGAACCCTTCCGAAAAAACCTCTTTTCAACTTCAGGTAGCATCTTTGGTGAGTACCTTCCAAGTCCATGTGGACCTGGATCATCAAAGCTGAAGCAAATGAAAGAGAAATGGATTTTAAAGACGAGAAAGATGGACACCATAGGAGCAAGAGGGGGGAACAAGTTAAAACTTCTTTCACATGTAAAAATATTATTACCTGTCAATGAAGCTGACATTTATGAAGATCAGATAGTTATAAACATAATCAAAGTTATGCAGCGGCACACAACTGCAAAAAAAGGAACTGAAATTGTCAGAAAACCAGGTATACACATAAGCTCAAAAGAATTGAAATATGGTACGGAAAGCAATCTGACGATCTAATCACCTATCAGATAGCAATACAAAATGCTCATTATCAGGGTCTTTCAAAGCATGAGCTAGAAGTCGCTTCTCTGCATCGACCATGGAAATTTGTCCCCAACCTACCTGCAAATGCTTGCTCATAAAATTGATTTTTGAGACCTAACATATTTACATCAGGATATATAGCACACAAGAAAAAATAGACTGTGAATGCATGCATTAAATGATTCAAAGAAAATGACAAACTTGTAGTTCAACCTCGTAAAAAATGTGATTATGTTATTTCCCTGTGGATATTGCTGCCATTTATCTAGGTCAAACTTGCTGCATGAGGTTCATGTATGTGGAGGCCATTTATAGGATTCTACAGAGCAAGACTTGATTTTAAGCAATCATTTCCATCTCACATGGAATGTAGTGAAACGCACATTGGCTGGTTGTTGAAAATCAATGGTTCCTGTGGTTATCGAGCATTCTTCAAAGGATATATTGGGACACAGATATGATTCAATAAATGAAGGGGTACATGACAAAGTTCCTGTACTAGTTCTATAAATGGCACATTTCCAGCCAATTAAAAACCAGAGCATAAGCATTAGTTGGGATATAGTAACATGAAAAACTTTATCATAACCTTGAACTAATAACAAAGTTTAACAACTACAGTACCTTGTCACTGCGAATATCTCGATCAACAAAATAGTGACTAACGTGTAATGGCTTTTCTCTAGATGCATGTACATATATGGAGAATCTGCCTTCATGGCCCTTTTACAAAGGAAAAAATCACATGTTACTTTCCCTTAATGAGGTATTGAAATATATTGATAAAAACTATACTGTTGCATTGAGAAAGAAAAGAAAATGGTTAGATATTGAGACAGCGTACTTGTTAGTTCAAGGCCAAAGGTGTCAAAAAAGTATCTTTATCTGAGATGCCTATATTAGATTTTTACCCAAATTTCTATTTTGGAACCCTCAAAATCCCTATCATATAAATGAGTAAATTCTTAGGTGAACAACAAGATGATATAAATATTAGCCTTAGATCATGAAATTGTGAGTGAAATAGTTTTAAAGGACCAACTGGAAATATGTTATATGTAAGCCTGTATTATGTTAGGTCCAAGTTCTGAAAGTCAGTAAATCAAAGCTCAAAAGTAATAAGCCCAGACAAAAGCGTCCATATAAAACATGAAATAAAATGGTGCAAAAAAAGACAGCAGAAGCTAAGCATGGGAGACAAGTTGGGAAGAAAGGGAAGAACTTGTAAAATTACTAGTAAAGCATCTTCCCCGAGCAATTCAAATTTAGCAATACAGGTAGCTTTTCCAATCAAGCATAGTTAGGGCCACATACAGCGTAGTGAGCCACTAACAAATTTTATCAACAGTTACATGTATGAGCTAAATACTATGTTTCTGATTCAACTAACTAAATTCAAGATTCTGGTTGTCATTTATGTGCAATTGCTTTGTAGTTAAGCTAATAATTGGCCCTTCAATGATGTGACTGACCTAGAGATTATTCCAATTAAAGTCAAATATTTTCAAGTCAATCAAAGGTCCTGGAATGTAATCTTACTTGAAAAAATTTATGCCATAACTTTTCAAATGGCAATGCATTTGGAGTCAAAAACATGAATGCAACTTTAGGGTTCCTTGATTGAACAGGACTCATCTTCAAGATTTCCTCAAATACATCCCGAGATGCTATCTCTTCATCGGTTAACTCTCTGGGAGGTGCAGTAGGGAGCTTCTTGTATATACTACAGCCACTTGAAGAAAATATATAGCAGGATGCATGATGTTGCAGTGGGAAAACATAGCCACCGATCAGAAAGATGCTCACCAAAGAAACCAACACAATAATCCACACTGGCCTCTTTAACGGCGGACGCTGGCGTGCCCCTGTCATGATGACAATTTCTCTAATGCCTAGCCACCATTAGACATGCTCGAGAACTTGTAGAACAGAAAAATAATTACATTAGCAAAATGATGTAAACACAATTATTGGGAAAACCATCAAAATAAATAAATGGATACGTCAGTAGTGTAAAAACAGAATATACGTCGATACCCTTAAAAATGCTGAAGTACAATGCATCGCGTTGTATCCACTCAAACTTATTCTAATACATCTACACTCCTATCTTCGTGCGTCCAATATAAAGAACACGTTAGTCGCAAGCAATTGCAAAAATCACATCGATACACAATTTCTCTAGGAAAAAACACGACACTCCTTCCTATCATTATCAACATCTATTGTATAAAACAGATTCAGGAACATAACTAACTACCAATTGAATCCGCAACGTATAGGATCTGGACATTAATCACTATCAATGCATAATACTCGAACAGTGACAAATTAAACAATAACCTCAACAAAGCACCGCCTAATGCGGATCCAGAGACAATCAGAACAATAAAATCCACGCCCAGGCTATGGTTCCAAAAACAGCAGCAACATCGAAAAAAGGACCGAAAAAAAAAACCTCAAAACTAAGTGGGGAGATCGGATTCAATCAAACCAAGAAGAACATCGAAGAACACCTGCGATCGAATGCAGAGATCCAGAGAGAAGCAACGAAGGAGGGTGAAACCGCGAAGAACAACAAATCAGTGGCGATGGCGGCGGTGGGATCAGAGGTCTTCCAGCAAGCACCGAGCCAATTCGAACTATGAACTCGTGTTCATCCGATAAATAATAATCAACAATTCAACACACAGTTACGCACACGCGCACTTTCTCTCTCCTCTCTCTTCCGACAGTGTAGGCAGCAGTAGCGAGGAGAAGAGAGAGAGAGAGGGTGAGGTAAAAAAACATATATATATTTAAAAAATTGTTTGGCATTTTGATTTGGCTGCCAATATCAATGTCATAGCACTTTTTGTTTATGGACAGTTTGGTATTATTTGAAACCAGTCTATAATTTTTTAAAAAAACATTGTTTTAAGAATATATAAATTCACTTATAATTTTCATGTCAGGCCATATATCTGACCATATTTACGGGAATACCCCTCCCCTTCATTTCAAATTTTAGGTGCTCGCTGGACATATGACAACCACAATTTGTTTGTTGGGGGCGTGGATTCACGCGTTTACTCGGTCGACATGATGACAATCATTTTTTGTTGGGACCGTGTGATCACGCATTTATTTTATTTTGTACGCACATGCTCCTTTCGCCTCCGACACCCACTTCATTTACCCAAGTGCTTCCTTTGTTTATTTATTTTAAAATATATATTACACATAATTATTTTATTTATATATATAATATTCTACATATGAATTCGGTTTAAAATCTTGGATCTAATTAAATTTAATAATAATTTTAAATTTATACTGTTTTAGTGACAAAATAATTTTTATATAAAATATAATCGAATAACAAATTATATTGATTTTTTAAGATATTATACTTTTGATTTCAATAAAATAATATTAAATTTTAATTTTAATTATGTATAAGTTAAATAAACTTATTTAAAAAAAATTAATATATACATGTAAAATTTCTATTAAAATTATTTTAAAAAACCTTTATACTACAATAATATTTCTTCTCGTGCTTCTTACCCTTAAAAATACATAACTTCTACAAAGGTAATAATAAGATTGTTTTTGAAAATAATATATTCAATAAATTTAAAATTATTTATGAGTGATAAAAATACACAATTTCTAAAAATAAATTTATTTTTCAAAAAAATAATAAGTTCAGGCATACTTTTACTATCAAGCTAGTTTCAATGGAGTGTTAACATTATTATTAAATAGTTCACCTATGTAAAAAGTACGGGTTTTCAATTTTAATATAAAATCAATCCAACCGAATTTTAAAGCTAGAGTGTGTGATTAGTTGATACGATTTTTTATAATTTTTATTAACCATGCTTGAAATATATTTTAAAAATAGATATGATTTAAATTTTTAAAAATAATATATATATATATATAATGAACGTTAGAAGTTTAAAATTAATTATATATAATATTTAATAATCAAAAATTACGTTATTTATAAAAGTTACATTATTATATATTAAAATGAATAATAAATAAATGGGAGATATTTTTTATAACAAAACTAGGGACATGGGACAAATGAGTGAATGTGATGCCGGCCTGTGTCACGGGGGATGCAGCCCTCTAACAATAATTTGCTCGACCGTGGGTTGACTCCGGTTTACACATATTTGTCTTCGCATACACGTTTAATGATTTTTATTATTACCACTTATTAAAATGCATGTTTTATTGTTCCAAAAATCAACCACATGTCCTTTTCTGATATTAATGCATGCAATAAATAGCTCATTTTGGCAGATTGACACTAAGAGCAATTTTAAAGTCGCTTTATTATTTATTAAATATAAATAGAAAATTTATATAAAAATTAAATATAGAAATTTTCATTATCAATCACTCTCTACAAATAAAATTTATTATAATTACTCTAAAAAAATAAGAATCACTATTTACTCTTTACATAGCATTATATTATTTTTTCTATTTTTTCTTCTCTCTTCTCCCTCATTGATTGTTTTATTATTTAAATAAAAATAAAAATAAAATAAAAATGATTGTTGATAATAAAAATACATTTTATTATTAGAATTGCTTAAGTAATTGGAAATTCAACATTTTATAGATTACATTATTTTCTTCCATATTTTAAATTAAAAAAAAAAAGTAAAAGAATAAGTTTAAGAATTATGATAAAATATACATAATAATGTATTATTTGAACATAAAAAATAAGAGTCTTATATATTTTTAAAAATTTAAATCTTTGTGCGTATGTGAATTTTATCACACTTTTTAAAGGTTATAATTAATATAACTGAAAGCATATGAGAAGATATTTCAGTTCATAACAAGAAAGGTGTAATGGGTGTAACAGAAAATCCAAGCTCTTTCATATGGGATAAAATTTGATCCAACTTCATAAATCATTTAAATTGTATGGGATATACATTAATAATTAATAAATTATTACTAACATTTTATAGTGTAATTCGTAATTAATAAAAGTAATAATTTTTCCACAACTCCAATATAGTATCCATTTCTCTTCTTTTTAATTTGTTATTAGCTGTTGATATACCTATTTATCCACTATTTGTTGGTGGTGTATATTTGAAATGTCAGTTTTTTATGATATTAGTCATTTCACACCTTTATGTAAAAGGTGAAAAACGGGTTGAAAAAATTATAAAAAGAAAAAGGTGTATATATATATATATATATTTCATGTAGTGGCTGGTTAATACAGAAAATAGATAGAAATATATAAAATATAATTTTCTATCTTCGTCATCATGTCGGAAGCTTTTTGATTTTCTAAAAAAAAATATGGAAAATCTATTTGCTCAACTTGGCCTGCTTTAAAAAAACATATTTGCAATAATAAAGCAGGCATTCACAGTGTGCGGGAAAGGAGATGCAAATGAACAGATCGTCGGTGACTCATATTTCACAACACACCCGTGAAAGACGGATCGGCTGTGGAATTCATCTTTGTCATTGAAGACGATATATCGGCCGTGAAAACGTGAATTTTTTGCGTTAAAGATGACGGATCGTTGTCAGCAACATTACTGTTTATTTTCTATATATTTTTGTGTTGAAAAAGTTACATATATTGCATCCTGAAGAAGTGAGACTGATTATACTTTAATGAATTGTTAAATTTTATAATTAATAGTCTAATTTAAACAGTAAATTTTTTATTACAGTTATATATATATATATATTTCTAACAAATTTCATACTTTCTATATATTTTTAGTATAACCATGAAAAATCGAATTTCAACATCTTTTCAACCCTTTCATTCATTTTCCATAAAAAAATATATATATCCACGAAGCAAATATATCTATTTTGATATAAAAAAATTAGTTATAAGTCAAAACTTGAATATATCACAAAATGGATCTGAAATATATCAAAATATATTTTAAAATTATATATTAAAATTTAAAAAATAATATATATATATATATATACACACACACACACACACACATATATATATATATAGAAAAACAATGACTGCGGGAGGTGTAAAGAGGAGATGCCATTAAATAATAAAAGTTGGCATTGATGAAACTCGTGAAATACTACTTTTGGACCACTTTTTTTTAGTCGTTAAAAGATGTTTACAAATTTACAAGCAGTTTTAATATAAATATATTGGCGCGTGCAATGCATATCCACGTAATAAAAATTTATTTGGTGAATATATTTAAGTCCTGGCCACATTCCACAGCGGCAGATTTGGAACAACAAGTATACATAACCCTGTTCTCCAATATTTAACCCTGTTCTGCCGCCCCCCCCCCCCCCCCCAAATTTTAAAAAATTATATCTATATATAATTTTTATATATTAAATTTAATATATAAATATATATATATTATAAAATTATAGATAAATATATATAGTTATTTATATGTAAATTTTAATTTTAATTAGGCATATTATATGTTATAATTAAAATTAATTAGTAATATAATTTATTATATTATTAATTAATTAATTAATATAATTTATTGTGGTAAACATGTTGTTAACTATAATAATGGTAAATAAATTATATAATTTTAAAAAATTATCTAATTTAATTATAGGATAATTTGATGAATTTTTTATATTTTTATGATATTAATTTTAACTTAAATGATATTAATTGTTAATGCTGGTCTCAAGGCTAAGCAAATAATGCTTGAATCCTGAGCCCCCATAAATTTAATTAAAATTAAAGCTTTCGGGTCTTATCTCATCTTGGCTTAACCTCCGATGGTAGCAAAGAATCAAAATTTAATTTATAATTTCGACAATGATATATGTTTTTAAATTTTATATTGTTCCTATAATTATAATAAAATAATAAAAAAATAAAAATCGACAGTTTAATATGTAGATACAAATATTATTGTATCTACATAAGGATTCTCAATTTAATAATTACATTGGACCTCCTAAAAGTTAGAATCGACCCTACTAATCATAATTTTAGATAATAATTAAAATAAATACCTTGTATCTTGGCCCCCCTTAATTAAGCTTTCTAGATCCGTCCTTGCCAATAATAAATTTATGTGTTTTGCTATATGCACGCGCATCATATATCCTGAATCATTAGTGTATTTAAAAATAAATAAATTAACAGTCGAAATATTCAATAGTGCTGCATTAATTATTTTTCTAAATTTACTAGTGCATGTCATTGTGTGGTTTTTCTGCTTTTGGAACACATTTGAGACTTCAATTAGCCAATCAAACTAACACAGTGACACATGGGACCAAATTCGGCCCGCCCCAATTCGCCTGTTGGGTTGTTACTCTAGAATATTTTAACTTGGGGTTACATCAGCTATTGTGAACCACCAGATCAATTTAAAATATGTATATAAAATTTATTAAAAAAATAATAATAACTTTTTATGCGTCATATTTATGTAAGGCAAGAGATGAAGTGGATCGATGGACGGCTCAAGGTTAGGAATTGAGTCTTAAATTTTGGTTTAAAAATAAGAGTTTTCATTAGAATTGATTAGAAATTGATCCCAATCGAATTTTAAGAATTAAAAGTATTTTTAAAAAAAATTATTTATTTATTTGATTATAAATTTTAAAAAATTAATATATTATTATTGATTTATAGTTTAGTTAACTCATATACCAAGTCAATCAAATATAATATAATATATATATATATATTAGAATATTTCATTTGTGTCTTTTTCTACTAGGTCATTTGCAGATGGAGTCAAATCCCTCAAATCTAAATTCTTTTTTTGAAATTATAGCAGAGAATAACGCCTAAAACAATTGTACATACGTTAGTATGTAAATTGAAAATGTTAATGGTGAACAAATTGAACAATACTGATTCTAGGGGTGGGCAACGGATACCCGCCTCCGCTATCCCGCCCGCTATCTGCTCCGCCCCCGCTATGCGGGGCGGGTTACCCCGCCTAGGCAAAAGCGGGGTGCAGTTTTTAAACTTAACACCCCGCTCCCGCCCCGCCTAATTTTAATAATATTTATTTATAATTTTATAATATTTGAAATGTTATTATTTAACTATTATTTATGATTTTTGAATGATATTTATTATTATAAAATTAATTTATTTTTAATAATTTTTTGGTTAAATATGATATAGAAATTTGATTTAAGTTAAAATTATTTATATGGACAGATCCAATAAGAAGAAATAACAAGATGCGGGCAAATCGAATCTCATTCGCATACACATTAAAGAACGGTATATTGTGTCACGCCTATATATGGAACATGATACAATATTAAAATTTAATCTACTGCCTAAGCGAGAACAAGAGGCGGTAATAGGTTGATTTCGCCCCCGATATGACCCGAATTACTCTTATCAACTGCTTTGTGGAGTCTCTAAAAGGCAAGATTGTCTTAAGAAATAAATCAATAAAAGCCGGTAGCGGAGTACGGGCGGATGAAGTCTTCCCCCACTTACCCGCCATAGGACGGGATACCCCGCCCCGCCTATACATGGGGGCGGTGTACAGTTTTAAAATTTTATTACCCGCCTAGGCGGGGGCGGGGTACGGTAATAGGTAGACCCCACCCCCGCTATGGCGGGTAGCACCCCTAACTGATTCAATATCTATACTTGTATATTAACTAGCCAATACTGTGTAAAGTCATTGACTTGTTATTTGCAACTTTATTGGTTATTAATTGAGTGTTCACTACAACAAAAACAAAATAAGACGACACTTTAAAAGTGTCGTCTTAAGTAAAGGAGATACTTTTAAAAGTGTCGCCATCAACCCGTCAAAAACATTTTTGAGAAACGATGACACTTTTAAAAGTGTTTTTAGCTTTTTTTTTTTAAAAAAAGTAATATATATATATATATCTAATTTTTATAAAAGCTTAAAAATTGCATAAACAAATACAAAACCATATATATATATATATATATATATATATATATATGATCACATAAAGAAAAATCAATAATATACAAGTAATTACTCAAATTACAAATCCTGAATTATTCCAAATACAATAAAATCAACCCACATTTTATCTCTACCCACTACAATATTTTTATAAACTCAAATACAAAACCAAAAATGAAACAACCTTTCAAGCCACTGTTCTTTCATTCTCCATCATTGATATACAAATGCGACTCAAAAGACATGTGAAACCCTACACAAAATTCAATTATTAGCCGTTTCTTACAGTAAACTTGCTAATCCCATTAAAAAAAATCAAATGCCTCTTCCTTATCTCACTACCACGGCCAACAACATTTGACCAAGCTCACCCAGCATGCATGCTCGAAAACTACAACCCAGCGTGCCAGGATCATTATTCATTTTCTTCTCTAAAAAATTAAATGCTTCTTGCTCTTTCAACCCAACACTTGTAGCCTGCAATGTGTAAGGTATTTCTAAGAAAACAATAACTTTAATTTCAAGCAACTTTATGCGAGAAGGGAAAAAACAAAAAAAATGGCACATTAAACATAGAACCGACACATGTTTTAGACAATCAAGAAAACCAATATACCAAAATGATAAGAATGTTGTATGTTATGGGATGCTTTGAGAACAATAGATAAAATATGAATCCAGGCACAGAATGAACAGATCTGACAACCCATTATATGCTAAAGAGATTATAATCTCATAAAACCTTTGAAAGTAAATATTACCCCGCTAAAAACAAAACATATCATTTGAGACAAAAAAATTATTTCAAGAGAAATTTTTAACTATATAAATAAAATTAATTAGCAAAGACGCAATGAAAACACTTGTTATACCATCTCGCCAATACATCTACATGCATTCCATATCCATTTTTGAAATAAAACTCAGCTGCTTCATTCCTTGCTTGTTAGACCAATGTCCTTGTATCAGCAGATACAAAGAGACAAAAGAATTATGTAAAAACATGGGTAATGCTAGACAATGGGGCAAATTTGGGAAAAAGTGAGGTGGATATATAAGGCCATTGGAAAAAGTGAGGTGGAACTTGTTAGACCCCATTTTGTCCGGGTTGGACATACACGTTCATTTACCACTTTAGACTTCTTTTATATTTGTTATTCACTTTGTACAGATAAATAAAGAGACGTGACCATCGATTCTAAGGGCGTATCTCGATGACTTATTTAAAAAGGGTTTCAGATGCAAAAAAAAATATAGTCCTAGGTGATAGAGGATCAAATTTAAGGATCGACACATCCGACCACGCTTAATTTCAAGGTCAAATGAAGAAATTATGACCAAAACTATGCTTGGACTGCTAAACGTGGTCAATCGATGGTCAATGTTCAAAACAGCACTTCGGATCAGGTCACGAACCTCATTTTCTTATTTTACTTGTCGTTCTAATAATTTATATATATATATATATATTGCACATTTTCACGTCAAGAACATTTTCAAAATATATATATGTTTTTTAGTGGTAAAACAATTTTAGGACGCGTAGTACAGACTTAGCATAAAAACAAAACCATTTTAAAATAAAATGGACACGGGATCGCTTGTCACGACATCCCGAGTCTAAAATTTTTTTTTTGATATTTTTAAAAATTTCAATCGCTTTACCAATCACAAAAATCCAAAAATATCAATTAAAAAAATATTCAATTAAAAATTTAAAAACCTAGTCAACACCCTCTTTTCTTTCATGCCAATCTTAGTACACGTGTCACTTTCTCATCGGTTAAAAAAAATTAAAAAAAGCAAAACAAAAATAAAAGAAAATCAAAAATAGTCAACTCTCATCTCTCTCATCCCTCGCTCGTCTCATCGCTTTCACACTTTGCTTCTTTTTCCCCAGATGCAAAGACGCAGGCGCAGACCCTCCTACGGGTGGTATGTATTCTTTCTTATTTTCTCTTTCCATCTTTCCCCTGCTTTGCCGAAATCGGCTTTCCCTTCTGCCGCTGCAGCCACGCCCGACCAAGCTAGCTCATGCTCAGGCCTCATCTCTCCACGTTGCACCCAATCAAGCCCTATAACCTCCCCCATATCCTCTATATATAAACTTATCTTCTTCACCAAACCAAAAAGGGGGCTCTCACATTAAAGAAAAATCATGTCAATCTCTCATCTCCCTCTTCCTTCGTAGAGTCTTCCCGGCCGAAAAACACAACACTGGCTGCCACCATTATAGCCTCCATCATGCAGGGTCCTTTCTTCCCCCACGATGGCTTATTGAGTGCCGATCCATGGCTCTCCCGCACCAACCCGCCGGTGACGATTATCCCAACCATGGCTCGTCTCAGCCCTCCACGAGTCGCCATATCAACCCGACGGCAATAGTTCCAGCCACAGTTGTCGCTCAAGGAGCCAGAAGTGCGTGAAGGTGAAAAAAAGGTTATGTTTAATGGGTTTTGTTCAATCCTCTGGTGTGGGTTCGTTCAACCTGGGTTTTTAGTTGAGCTTTCTGGTTTTGATTTAGGTGATACATGATTTGTTTAGACTGTTTTGTGTTTTTATTGATCCAATGATCACTGATTTTATATTGTGTTTTAATTAGTTGCAGGTTTTCTTTGGTTTGAATTTATGCCCTCCTTCACTGAGTTTTCCATTTTGTTCTCTTAGTTTTTAAATTCACGTTTTTATTTGCTCTGATTCTGTCAAAACTACACTACCTGGTTTGAATATGTTAACTCACGTTACTCCACTCCATTTCTTAAACATGGTTTGAAAGAGTCTGTTTTTGGGGTGTGTTTTCGCCGTGCTTGTCTCTTCATACCCCATTTGCCTTCTCTATGCTAGTTTAAGTCGTGTTTTCAGGGTCTGAAGTGTTTTTTTGGTTTATTCCGTATTTTAAATCAGATCCAGTGCCCATTTCTGCAAATTGCAAGCTTATTCGTGCTTGCGGGGACTGAAAGAGCATTCTTCCACTTTCCCTCTGCCCTTTTGTTCTCTCCCAAGTCCCAACACAACCTTGTAAGTTTTTTTCCCTTCCCCCCTTTTTAGGTCTTTAAGTTGCTTTAATTCGATTCGATTTTATTTATTTTTCGATCTAGGGTTTGTCTTAATTTGAAGGTGTACTTTTCCTTATCGATTTTGCTTTTACCTCCATATTGAGAAATATTATATAAATTACATAAAGAAAATTAAATATCAGATTTATATTGTGGAGAGATTTTATAATTTTATAAATCTTTTTTTCTAGTTGAAGGAAAACAAATTTTTATAAAAAATCTCTTACTAATGTTCTTAAGCTGCAATTTTCGTATTTTTTGATTATTTCTTTTGATTATTATTTTTTTATAATTTAATACTTTGAGAAATATTTTTAATATATTTAGAAATACTATACAACTTCAATGAAAAAGATTTAATATAAAATTTTTATAATAAGAACAAAAGATCTTTCTCGATCAATTTCTTTACCTCTTGTTGGATTTTATTTTGTCCGGATTGGACATACATATTTATTTTCCGCTTTAAACTTCTTTTTTATTTGTTAATCACTTTATACAGATAAATAAAGAGATATGACTGTCGATTCGAAGAGGGCTTTTAATGACTTTTTTAAAAAGGCTTTCAAACGCTAAATATTTAGTTCCAGGCGATAGAAAATCAAATTTCAGAATCAGCACATTAGGCCGTGCTCAAATTCAAGGTCAAACGAATAAGTTATAGTCAAAACCGTATTTAGATTGCTAATAGGGGTCAACTAGCAGCAATTTTTCAAAACGACACTCCGGATCAGGTCACGAATCTCATTTTCTTAATCCTCTCATCATTTTGAGAATTTTGACATATATATTGCATATATTCACTTACAAAGCTTATTTTTGAAAAATCAAATATATATATATATATATATATATATCAGTAATAAAGTAGTTTCGGGACACGTAATACAGGCTTAGCGTAAAAATAAAATAATTTTAAAATAAAAAAGACACGGAGTCGCTTGTCACAATGCTGTGAATTCAAAAATAATTTTGAATTTTTTTTAAACTCAAATTAACTTTCCTATCCCAAAAACGTAAAAATGTCGATTATTCAATTTAAAAAAGTCAAAAATCCTAATCGCCACTCTCTCTTTTCCCTCCTATGTCTTATTCACTAAAAAAATAAAAACAATAATAATAATAATAAATAAAATAAAAACAAAATAAAAAAATATTTTCCACCACAAAAGCGTCCCCCTTATCCTCTGCGTATCCTCTTTCCCTCTCTCTCTCTATCCCCCTGCGTCGTCTTCCTCATCCACGTCGGACAGCCATCATGCCTACCCCCTCTCGGCCATGCCCCTACCTCCTTTTCTCTCTCTCCGGTCGAACCCTTTTCAACCTCGCCTATCCCTTCTCTCTCGACCGAATCAAACCCGAGCCAAAGCGTGGCCAAACCAAGTTCTCACCATGGTATACCACGATCCATCAACCACCATAGCCACCACCCTCAAACATCCTTGAACCCTAAATCCTCTCTATAAAATTCCTTTTCCCTCTCAATTCGAGGGGGCTCTCTCTCCAATTTCGAAAACAACACAAAAAACCTTTTTTCTTCCTCTTCCACCACCGAACACAGAGAACCCCTATCCCCTTGGCCGAAAACCATACCGCCGGCCATTGTGGAGTATCATCCACCCTGTCACGCAACCCATCTACCATTCCTCCCGAAATCGCACCCGCAGCTAGCCGACGTTGCCACACCAGCCCATATCCGCAACTGTCGGATCATCCGCACGCACGGCCCGACATTTTGTTGCTGTGAAATCCATAGCATCTGACCACTGCTTGGAGATTGAAGACAAAGCTAGGCCGATTTTATTTTCTTTTTTTTTTTCGTTGGGTTTGAAGTCTTAATATTTGCTGTTTGTTTGGGTCTCTCTTTGGGCTATCTTTGGTGTCTTTGTCTTGTTAGTTTTTGAATCTTGTGGTCTGTTTTGCTTGCTTGAGTTGTCTATTAGACCTGTTGTCTCCCGGATTGTGTTGTCTGTTTACGATTTGGTCTATTGGTTTTGGGTGCATTTTGGTTTGCTTTGATTTTGGTTCAGTCTGCTTCGGATTTTGTTGGGTCTATGCGGCTATGCCAAAAATAACAATACAAGAAAGAAAAAATGAGAGAAAAGGAAAGGAAACCATTTTTAGTCTAATGATTTTTGTTTGCTCAGTCTTTGTTTTTGCTGTGAAAGGAAACCATTTTCAGCCTATTCTTTAATTAATTGTTTTTGTTTCTGTCTGCTCAGTCTTTGTTTATCAGGGTCTGTTGCTCTAGTCATTTGATTACATTTTCATTGTGCTTAATCAATTTAATCATTTGGGGTCTGCCGTTTTTATTTTGCGTCTTCATCTGTGCAGGTCTTTGCTTTTTTGCCTATTTGGTTCTAACTGGGGTCTCCGTTTTGCATGCGGTTTCATTTTCTGGTTTTGTTCATTCCATCCTCTGTTTCTCTTATCATGTTCGTTAGGTTATGTGGCTCGACGAGTTTCATTGGAAAGCCAGATTTTTCTGTACTGGCATGTTTAATTTGTGGTTGTATAGATTATTACATTGGTTTTTTTTCTCTTTCCCATGTAGAATCACCTTTGTTTTGTTTTTGTTTTATTTAATTAGCTTTCGGTCATTAGCAATGATGTACCTATGGGTGCTGTAACCCAATACACTTTCGTAAATTGTAAATCAAGCATAGTGAAAGAAGGGTGAACAAAAGAGGGAAAAAAAAAAAGAAAAGAAGAAATACGAAAAAAGAAGAGTGAGTTTTTTTTTTTTTTTTTGATATCACAATCACACACAATATATTTGTGTTTTATTTATTTATTTATTTATTATTTTTTTCAACAAAACCTTTCTTAAATTAAATGAAAAAAATATTTTCTAAATAAAAAATATATTTTTAGGTTGAACCCTCTAAAAAAGTGAGACATTGTATTATTATTATTTCCAAAAGATATCATTAAAACAACAAAAAAACAACAAAACAAATCAAAATGTTAAAAAAGGGTGTGCTTTCCAATAGAAAAAAATAAAAAAGTATTTTCTTTTAAAAATAAAAACAAAAATAACCAAAAATAAAAATAAAACAAAGCCAAACAAAATAAAAATGTTTTCTTTAAAGAAACAAAAACAAAACAAAATGTCTTCATTTTTAAAACAAAGCCAAACAAAAAAAATCAAAAGACAAAACTATTCTCTTTAATTTTTTTTTATCTTTTTAGTTTATTCTTTCAAAAAATTTAACTTGATCACTATTTTCTCAAAAGGTAAAAAATATTTTCTTTAACTTTTTTTTTTTAAAAATCTTTTTAGCCCGTTCTTCTAAAATTTTAACTTTCAAAAGACAAGAAAAAAGTTTTTTTTTTAGATTATTGTTGTTAGGATTTACTTTTCGGAAATAATTTGATTTTTTTATTTTTTTAATAAAAGACTTAGAAATAAAAAGAAATAACTCCACTTTAAGATTCTTTTAGCATTTAAGTAAATTGGATTTAATTTTTAATTTTAACAAAGAATTTACAGATAAAAAAAACATTAGAATGTCCCGTAGAGGTTTAAGATAATTTTGATTTAATTTTAATTTTAACAAAAAAAATTTAAAAAAAAAAAAGAGTAGGACTTTAGGTCATGGGAAATTTAGTATTATTTTTAGACAAATTAAATTTAATTGAACGATTAAAACAAATTATAAATCTTCTTATTTTAAGATAAGTATCAAAATGGCGCTGTGAGGATGTTAATCATTCTTCATGCGTAATTAACTCCCGGAATCAGCTCTAGCGACTAGGGTTAGCCCCGAGATTAAGGAGACCCAAGGCGAACATTAAGATAAGGCCCTTATATTTTATATATTTTATGATAATAATAATAATATTTGTATTTATATATTAAATAATTATTATTTTTATTATTACTTTACTATAACTCAAGAAATAACATAAAATTTAAAAACATATATCATTATCAAAATTATAAATTAAAATAAAATACAACAATAAAAAATAAAATATATAACATAACTAATAGAAATTATTGCCTTCGTTAATAAGTAAAATAAATCTTTTGCAAATTTAATTTCATCTCAATCTGTAATTGAAAACTGAAAAATAAAGTACAACTATTTAAATAATTTCATTCCAATTGTTTTTTATTTTTAAAACAAAATTAAGTTGCAGGGCACCGGAGATCTCTGAAACTGTGAAAGGGAAGTTGTGCTTGGGGGGCTAGAATTCTTAAAAAGGGATGATTGCTGAGAGTTTTTAAGCAGTTGTTCAGTGCTAAGAAGGAGAGAAGCTCATGAAAGGTGTTTCACTGCTACTTATCAACGACTGCTGGTCCTATTGCAGGCTTTCTCTTAATCTCAATTGAAAAGCTAGCCTTTTGAAGTCTCTCCCCCAGCAGGAGACTTGGTTAGGATCCACTATAAGGTAATGACTAATCAAATATATTGTATCTGTGGATGGTTTCTTTGTTGACATGATAAATCAATAATGTCCACTACTAGTCTACTTCTGTGCATGTTTTGATTCCTCTTAGAAAGATAAATAACACCAGACAAAGTGAGAATTTGGGAAGACCATCCACCAATTATACAAAATAGATATGACATCTAATTCTAATTGAATTAAGAAAACATAATTTACAAATTACAAACATAATTTTCAGTCAACCAATTTAATTGTGTATTGTATATTGGCATTATTGTATATATAATCAATTGCACTCGTTTGCACTTTGTAAATTAAATAAAAAGTATTATGTGCTTTGTATATACCTCAGACAGTTATGTTATTTTTCTTAGTGACAGAGTTAGTGTCTCACACGGATCCGGTCTCAAATCTCAATTGTCGAACAACAAAATCAATTGTAGAGGCTGAGAGGTAGACCGCCAGCCGCCAGAGCCGGTGAAGGTGAACTGGTGAAGCCGTGAAGGGTGATGATCAGGCGTCGGAGGATGTCGAGCCGTGAAGGGTGATGAGGCGGCAGCGGGCGTCGGCCGTCGGGAAGAAAATGGAATAATACGAAAGGAAGCTGGAGTTAGATGATTGTTTTGCTCCTCAAGGTGTTTTATCTTTTGCGTGCACGCTGAATCGCGTTAGATGATTGGTCGTTGTGGTCGGGCGTCGGCTGTCAGGTGTCGGCCGAAGGGCGGGAGGTAACAGCGGGCTGGAGCATGGAGCGTGCGGATTGTCTTGTGGAGTTGTCGATCAACTAGGCTAGGGCGTTAGGTCATTGATGTGCGCCTTTGGCCTGTGGGAGAAGTCGCAATATAGAATAAGGAGATGGTGAGACGGGGCCTATTTTGTGGTCTAAATTTTGGGGCCCAAGGTCTTACCTGACCTTAGGGCTGGCCCTACTAAGAATGAATGACCAACTGCATCCCACGTATGATTGATGACGATTATTATTTTTCTTTATCATTTGAGTAAATGGTAAGAAAATCGTATCTCCCAAAGCGAATTTTCTTTCGGACGAAAACATCTTTCATTCTTAGAGAATTAGAAAGATAATTTTTTTATTAGTTTATTTTAAATTTGAGTTCTTCTACTTTAGTTTTATTTATTTATTTTTTTTCTTCCATTGTTCCTTAAATCCCATAGGTAATTCCATAGGTTTGATCTCGTAGAATCTCACCCTTTTTCTCTTATGATTTTATAACATTTTTTAATAATGTGAAAAATACTTTTAAATGATTGTCTTTCCTTCTCATTAATTTTATCTGACCTAAGGGTTCAAAAAAAAAATTAAAATTTTAAAATTGAACGAAAGAAGTAATTTAATTTGGTCATTCAGTGCAGTTTTGGTTTTTATTTTTCACCTAATTCGATTTTTCGGTTTAGTTTTAAATTTTTTAAAATATAAATCGGGTACCCAAAAAATTTGATTAAATTTCAAATTTTAATTTTGAAAATTTTAATTTTTTATTCTTTCAAATTTTAATTTTTTGGTTCTTAAAATTTTGATTTTCGATAGAACCCAACCTCTGGAATATTGACAAACCGCTTATTCACTTCAACTTTGTGAATTTAACCAATTCATTTCATTCATTTATTTAATGGTGATGATACATGCGTGGAATATACGTAGATTATATAGGAACACTTTTAATGTCGATATTATTTTTCATTTAAAAATTTAATCATACTTGCGAATCTAATGGTAGAAAAAAATCTTGCCCAAATTACTTATATAATATACTCATAGACTTTTCGTGAACATTTTTTATAATTTTTACCTATCTAATGGTAAATTGTAAGTGATGCTACATGCTAATAAATTACTAATGAACATTTTTAATGTAGCTGAATTAATGTTATTATTTTTTAAAAAAATTATTCACATTAAGGAGGATTATGAGTGTTGTTTGACAACTAGTATGAGATAGAATAAGAGCAATGTCACATGGATTTGACCACTTGACTCAGCGCCCATTTCTGCAAATTGCAAGCCTATTCGTGCTCGCGGGGACTGTGAGAACATTCTTCCACTTCCCCTCTGCTCTTCTGTTCTCTCCTAAGTCCCAACACAATCTCGTAACGTAAGTTTTTTTCCTTCCCTCCTTTTTAGGTCTCAAGTTGCTTCGATTCGATCCGATTTTATTTATTTGTTGATCTAGGGGTCGATCGGATTCGAATGTGTACTTCTCCTCATTGATTTTGTTTTTACCTCCTTATTGAGAAATATTATATACATTAAACGAAGAAAATTAAATATAAGACTCATATTGTGAATAGATTTTATAATTTTATCACTCTTTTTTCTAATAGGAGGAAAACAAATTTTTATAGAAAATCTCTTATCGATGTTCTTAAGTTGCAATTTTTTGCATTTTCGATTATTTTTTTTATAATTTAATAATTGGAGAATTTTTTTAATATATTTAAAAGTACTGTAAAAATTTTATGAAAAAAATCAAATATAATTTTTTTATAATAAGAACAAAAGATATTTCCCAATCAATTCCTTTGCCTCTCATTCTTCGAGAATCAGGAAGTTTTTTTTATTAGTTCATTTCGAATTTGGGTTCTTCTACTTTAGTTTTATTTACTTATTTTTTTCTCTCTTTTTCCTTCCATCATTCCTTAAGTCGCATAGGTAATCTCATAGGTTTAACCCCGTAGAATTTAACCCTTCTTCTCTTACGATCTTATAGCTTTTTTTTAAATAATTTGAAAAATACTTTTTATTGATTTGTTTTTCCTTCTCATTAATTTCATATAACATACGGATTCAAAAATAATTGAAAAATTAAAATTGAACGGTAAAAGTAATTTAATTTGGTTATTCAGTGTAGTTTTGGTTTTTATTTTTCACCTAATTTGATTTTTTGGTTTAGTTTTTAATTTTTTAAAATATAAATTGGGTACCAAATTTTTTTGATTAAATTTCAAATTTCAAAATTTGAATTTTTTATTCTTTCAAATTTTAATTTTTTGGTTTTTAAAATTTTAATTTTTGATAGAACCCAACCTTCGAAATATTGAGAAACTGCTTATTCCGTTTAACTTTATGAATTTAACCAATTCATTTCATTTATTTATTTAATAGTAATGATACATGTGTGAAATATAGGCAGATTATATAGGAATAATGATATTATTTTTCATTTAAAAATTTAATCATACCAATAAACATTACTTATATAATATATCCAGAACATTTTTAATACATTTTACCTATGTAATGGTAAATTATACATGCTAATAAATTACAAATGAACATTTTTAATGTAGTTGAATTATTATTATTATTTTTAAATATTCACAGCAATGAGCGTGCCACATGGCCTCAACCACTTGACCCGGCGCCCATTTGTAATTCGTGCTCGCGGGGACTAGGAGGGCATTCTTCCACTTCCCTTCTGCCCTTTCGTTCTCTCCCAAGTCCCAGCACAACCTCGTAACGTAAGTATTTTTTTCCCTTCCCCATTTTTAGGTCTCAAGCTGCTTCAATATTTATTTTTCGATCTAGGGTTCGTCCTGATTCGAGGTGTACTTCTCCTCATCGATTTTGTTTTTACCTCCATATTGATTTTACGTTCGTTATGTCGATGCTGATCTATTATTATTAGTAGATCTTTGAATTGCTTCTTGAGATCTGTTTTTAGACCCCTCTGGTCCTGATCTGGTTAATGGATTCTTCATTTCTAATCATTTGCCTTTTGCTGGTTGTTAAAATAGGTGTATTTTTTCTATTAATTTGCATCTTAAAAGCCTGGTTTTTTTAATGTTGGTTTCTTGGGTCCGTGAGGCCCCTTGCTCTTTTGCTTCAGTATCAAACTTCATAGAAAGGGCTAAGTGGGTGCGTTGTGGAGCTTCTTTTATGCGCGATTGTGGTTTGCAGCTCGCAAAGTGCGTTCATGTTTTTGTCTTTTAGGATATGACATTAAAATTGTAGGAGTGGGAGCTGGGCACTGCTCTGGTGAGGAATAGGATTAATTGATGTGATTTTTTGTCGTTATATCATTGCAACTAACTGATGTTGCCTTAGTTTTTAAGGAGCAATCATTTTTCCTAGAAAACTTGATTGATTTGCATATGATATGAAAGAATGCTAATTTGAAAGTTGAGATTTTTTTAAATGTCATAATATGTTATTCAGTTATTTATTAAGTTGTCCCTGTGAGGTAATTGATAGGGATCATTCCTTGTGACATGGTTGTCAGGGGTGAGTTTATTTCTCTACTTAAAGGCCCATTAATATAGTTATTATGATGAGGGGTTGATTTTTCCTATATTATTTATACCTTATATCTCCTTCCTGTTCTTCCAATAACATTTATTGTGTACTTTTTTTGGGTCCGTAAGTGTGCTCTTCCTCATTCTTTCACACAAACTTTGTAACCCTATGAATTACTCTAGCCTTTTCAATTTTGCTGTTGCTTTATTGTTTTTCAATGAATCAATCTACTATCAATTTCTGTCCTACATCAGTAATTGTCTAGTTGCTCAATTCTTGATGTAACCAAATGAGCTTTTTTAAAAAAAGCTTTTTTTACTTGTCTGGATGAGTAAATCATCATTGTATTTCTGAGAATTTTAATGATTCAAATTACTGGTACTGCTCATGTTGGATGTCGTTTGACTGGTGATTTTACTACATTTCTGATTGTTATGCAACTGCAATCCCTCCTAATGTATCCAAACTTTGTTTGCAAGCTTCGCAGTTTTTGGTTGGCTTGGAAAATCACACTAATGCACTAGTTTTTCTAGTTTGAATTGAGTGGGTGTTGGCTGTTGCTGTCCATGAGGGAGGTGAAACTGCAATTCTGAGCAGCAAAACTGATTCTCTGTTTTCTTTGTACAAACTATGGGATAGGAGAATTTATATGTTTGTATCTTTGAGCATGTCTATGTTGGAATCCTCAATCCTGTAGACAATTGTGCTGTATTTGTAGGCTGCTATTTGTACTTCGCAAAGCCAAGTTCTTGCTGTTACACAATATTAGTAGGCCATTTTATTTGACCATTTCTTTTTCCCTGATGTAAGAAGCTCAAGCAGTGTTTCACATGTTTTTTGTTATGATCTTTAGATCCTTACGGTTATGTGATATGCTTTTGCCTCCCATTCCTCTTATTGGTTCCCTTTTGTTAGAGGAATGCCTCCATGGTTGCTTCTCTTGGTGGTGAAATGAATTTATTAGCTGATATTGAAACATTGATAACCTCATGCTAAAGGCATGGTGTTCCCATTGGGTGGCCTTCCGTGTGTCCTTTGACCAATTTACAATTATTGGCCTCATGGACTATCCATTTCTGTTATAAGTATGCAAACTGGACTCTGGATGTGTAGTCTGAATGTTCATTTTCATTACTCTGATGGTAATGGCTGCCGCATCCCTTCAGGACTTTTACGTCTAGAAATAGGATTATGAAAATTAGGTCAGAGTGCATGCGCACATGTATATGTGTGTATTTTAGAGGGTGTAAATCTTGTGTAGAGTGCTGATCCTTTGGTATTAATTGCAGTTTTAACTAGTATTGCAGAATGTCGGAACCACCTTTTGCGTCTCGTGAGAAGCTTTATGAGAAGCAAAAATACTTCCAGAGTGTGCGGAAACACACGTACCTTAAAGGCCGATATGATATCATCACCTCAGTTGCCATTCCTGTTACTATGACAGCTGCTCTGTTCTTTATGATTGTGAGTGTTTCTTTGTTGCCCCTTTATTTTGGGTACCATTTTTAAATATTCAATCCATTGTTGTGATTGTACTGTTTCAGGGGCGAGGAATTTATAACATGTCTCATGGGATTGGAAAGATAGAATGAGGCGACAATGTCCACCCATGATTTCACAGCACAAAATGTATTCAAACCATTTGGTTTTCGTTTGGATTTGGACAAGTTTGAACTTAGCTTCCTTTTGTTTTATGTTTAATAATTGTCGTTGCAGACCTGTAACTAGCAACTGAATTTTGGATGCCGCCTGGTGAGGTGACTTCTGTCGGGCTTGATTCTTTGTTTGGTTTTTTGCCTTGTCCATTTTGTATCAATTATCATGCTTTGCTCAGAATGGGCATATGAATTTTATAAAATTTATGCAGTCCTCACGCAATATGCGTTCAATTAGCTATCAACAAGAAAATTTACTGGAATGCAAAACAGTGCACTCGATTTGCTGCTGATTCTTGTTTAGCAGCATCGTCCTGATTAATTGTGCCACATCATTACACGAATTGTTCAAAGGCTAACGTAAAAAACGGAATGCATATTATTGTTAGCCTTCTCGCCTATCTCAGTGAGTCAGTGCTCGTCTCCTCCACAAAACCTGGCTCTGCCATGGAAGGTTATGACAATGGCACAATCACATAAACAGAGGAAGCGAGCTGAAGGGGGGGGGGGGGGGGGGGGGGGGGGGGGGGGGGGGGGGGGGGGGGGGGGGGGGGGGGGGGGGGGGGGTGGGGTGGGGGGGGGGGGGGTGTGCGGCGGGGGGGGGGGGGGGGGGGGGGGGGGGGCCGGGGCGGGGGTGTTGGGTGGGGGTTTGTTTTTTCCTTTTGCGGCACTTTACAGCCTTGTTGGATACGTTGCTACTTTGTTGTGGGGGGGGGGGGGGGGGGGGGGCTGCCTTGACAACCTAGCCAAGCGTAAAGCCAAAGCCACTGCAGTTGCATCCTCCGCTGCCCCCGCCACTGCTTCCGCCTCCATGCAAGATTCATTAAAGCTCTTCATATATCGTAAGATATCACCCAATCAACCCTCTCTCCCCAAGCTACCTCATACCCCCACTTTTCCCCAAGCTACCTCATACCCCCACTTTTGCGGGCGCTGGGCCCTTAGTCCCCTAAGCCTGTGAAGATTCGGGCGATGCTTGAGATCCTTAATATTATTTTAAAAAAAAAATAATTATTCACGGGAAGGAGATTCATTGACAGAATAATTGTGATGCCACATGGATTCGTCCACAGGGCCGGCCCTGGAATTTGGGTGGCCCTAAGCGAAGTTTTAGAATGGGGCCCCTTCCCGATCCGTTTAGAGCCGACTGCCGAGTGCAGAGATGCAGAGGCGTGGACCGTGTGCTCTCAACGTCGTGTGGATGGTGGATCCGTCCGTCTGGAGTCGAGGCGAGGGAGGGAGAGGCGATCACGGATCCGTCGGCGTCGAGGCGAGGGAGAGGCGTCAACGGCCGATCCGTCTGTCGAGGCTGAGTCGCTGAGGGAGAGGCGGACCGTGGCGTGACGTCGATCCGTTGCAGTTGAGGCGAGGCCGTGAGGCAAGGCAGCAATCGGGCGACGGTTGGCAGAGGCTCGAGCCGCGCGACAGAGATGAGGCAAGATGGAGAGCTGGAGGCGTGCGAGCGCGTTGATTTCCTTACGCAGACGAGGGCCTTAAGGGTAAAGAAAGAAAGGGCTGCGAAATTTGGGGCCCCAAAAGGGGGGGGGGGGGGGGGGGGGGGGGGGGGGGGGGGTTTTGTCCATGGCGTTCATTTCTGCAAATTGCAAGCCTATTTGTGCTCGTGTGGTGGACTACGAGAGCATTCTTCCACTCTCCCTCTGTCCTTTTGTTCTCTCTCAAGTCCCAACACAACCTCCTAACGTATCAAGTTGCTTTAATTCTCCTCATTCATTTTATTTTTACCTCCATATTGAGAAATATTATATAAATTATATGAAAAAAATTAAATATAAGACTTATATTGTGTAAAGATTTTATAATTTTATAACTTTTTTTTTAAACCGAAGGAAAACAAGTTTTTATAAAAAAAATCTCTTACAGTGTTCTAAAGCTGCAATTTTCGTATTTTTTTATTATTTCTGTTCGATTATTATTTTTTATAATTTAATAATTTTAAAAAGTTTTTTTAATATATTTAGAAATACTGTACAAATTCTATGAAAAAATTTAAATATAAAATTTTTATAATAAGAACAAAAGATTTTTCTTGATCAATTCCTTTGCCTCTCATTCTTTAAGAATCGGAAAGATCTTTTTTTATTAGTTCATTTCGAATTTGGGTTCTTCTACTTCAATTTTATTTACTTATTTTTTTCTCTCTTTGTCCTCCCATCATTCCTTAAGTCCCATAGGTAATCTCATAGGTTTGATCGTGTAGAATCCGACCCTTTTTCTCCTATCATTTTATAGCTTTTTTTAATAATATAAAAAAAATACTTTTTAATGATTTGTCTTTCCTTCTCATTAATTTTATCTAACCGACGGGTTCAAAAATAATTGAAGATTTTAAATTGAACAGCAAAAGTAATTTAATTTGGTTATTCAGTGCAGTTTTGGTTTTTATTTTTTTACCTAATTTGGTTTAGTTTTTAATTTTTTAAAATATAAATGAGGTACCCAAAAATTTGATTAAATTTCAAATTTTAATTTTGAAAATTTGAAAATTTTATTCTTTCAAATTTAATTTTTTGGTTTTAAAATTTTTGAATTTTGATAGAACCCAACCTTCGAAATATTGAAAAACCGCTTATTCAATTCAACTTTATGAAATTAACCAATTCATTTCATTCATTTATTTAATGGTGATGATACATTCGTGGAATATAGGTAGATTATATAGGAACACTTTTAATGTCAATATTATTTTTCATTTAAAAATTTAATCATACCAATTTAATGGTAGAAAAAATATCTTGCCCAAATTACTTATATAATATACCCATAGACTTTTCATGAACATTTTTAATAAATTTTATCTATCGAATGAACATGCTAATAAATTACAAATGAACATTTTTAATGTAGTTGAATTAACATTATTTTCTTTAAAAAAAATATTCACAGCAAGGAGGACGATACGTGTCGTTTGACAACTGGTCTGAGATAGAATAAGAGGGATGCCAGATGGACTCGACCACTAGACCCATCGCCCATTTCTGCAAATTACAAGCCTATTCGTGCTCGCGGGGACTATGAGAGCATTCTTTCACTTCCCCTCTACCCTCCCGTTCTCTCCGAAGTCCCAACACAACCTCGTAACGTAAGTTTTTTTCACTTCTCTCCTTTTTAGGTCTCAAGTTGCTTCGATTCGATTCAATTTTATTTATTTTTCGATCTAGGGTTCATTTGTATTTGAAGGTGTACTTCTCCCGAACGAATTTGTTTTTACCTCCATATTGAGAAATATTATATAAATTAAATGAAGAAAATTAAATATAAAACTTATATTGTAGAGAAATTTTATAACTTTTTTTCTAACGGAAGAAAAATAAATTTTTATAAAAAATCTCTTACTAATATTCTTAAGCCGGAATTTTTGTATTTTTGTATTTTTTAATTTAATAATTTTAAAAAATAATTTTTAATATATTTAAAAATACTAATTCAATATAAATAATTAAATATAAAATTATTATAATAAGAACAAAATATCTTTCTCCAATTCCTTTGACTCTCAATTCTTTATTTACTTATTTTTTTTTTCTCCTTTTCCTTCCATCATTCCTTGAGTCCCAATCCCATAGGTTTGATCCCAACGTAATTTTTTTCCCTTCCACCCTTTTTAGGTCTCAAGCTGCTTCAATTCGGCCCGATTTTATTTATTTTTCGAATCTAGGGTTCGTCCTGATTCGAAGGTGTACTTCTCATCGATTTTGTTTTTACCTCCATATTGATTTTACGTTCGTTATGTCTATCCTGATCTATTATTATTAGTAGATCTTTGAATTTCTTCTTGTGATCTGTTTTTAGACATCTCTGGTCATGATCTGGTTAATGGATTCTTCATTTTTAATCATTTGCCTTTTGCTGGTTGTTAAAATAGGTGTATTTTTTCTATTAATTTGCATCTTAACAGCCTGGTTTCTTTAATGTTGGTTTCTTGGGTCCGTGAGGCCCCTTGCTCTTTTGCTTCAGTATCAAACTTCATAGAAAGGGCTAAGTGGGTGCGTTGTGGAGCTTCTTTTATGCGCGATTGTGGTTTGCAGCTCGCAAAGTGCGTTCATGTTTTTGTCTTTTAGGATATGACATTAAAATTGTAGGAGTGCGAACTGGGCACTGCTCTGGTGAGGAATAGGATTTATTGATGTGATTTTTTGTCGTTATATCATTGCAACTAACTGATGTTGCCTTAGTTTTTAAGGAGCAATCATTTTTCCTAGAAAACTTGATTGATTTGCATATGATATGAAAGAATGCTAATTTGAAAGTTGAGATTTTTTTAAATGTCATAATATGTTGTTCAGTTATTTATTAAGTTGTCCCTGTGAGGTAATTGATAGGGATCATTCCTTGTGACATGGTTGTCAGGGGTGAGTTTATTTCTCTACTTAAAGGCCCATTAATATGGTTATTATGATGAGGGGTTGATTTTTCTTATATTATTTATACCTTATATCTCTTTCCTGTTCTTCCAATAACATTTATTGTGTACTTTTTTTGGGTCCGTAAGTGTGCTCTTCCTCATTCTTTCACACAAACTTTGTAACCCTATGAATTACTCTAGCCTTTTCAACTTTGCTGTTGCTATATTGTTTTTCAATGAATCAATCTACTATCGATTTCTGTCCTACATCAGTAATTGTCTAGTTGCTCAATTCTTGATGTAACCAAATGAGCTTTTTTAAAAAAAGCTTTTTTTACTTGTCTGGATGAGTAAATCATCATTGTATTTCTGAGAATTTTAATGATTCAAATTACTGGTACTGCTCATGTTGGATGTCGTTTGACTGGTGATTTTACTACATTTCTGATTGTTATGCAACTGCATTCCCTCCTAATGTATCCAAACTTTGTTTGCAAGCTTCACAGTTTTTGGTTGGCTTGGAAAATCACACTAATGCACTAGTTTTTCTAGTTTGAATTGAGTGGGTGTTGGCTGTTGCTGTCCATGAGGGAGGTGAAACTGCAATTCTGAGCAGCAAAACTGATTCTCTGTTTTCTTTGTACAAACTATGGGATAGGAGAATTTATATGTTTGTATCTTTGAGCATGTGTATGTTGGAATCCTCAATCCTGTAGACAATTGTGCTGTATTTGTAGGCTGCTATTTGTACTTCGCAAAGCCAAGTTCTTGCTGTTACACAATATTAGTAGGCCATTTTATTTGACCATTTCTTTTTCCCTGATGTAAGAAGCTCAAGCAGTGTTTCACATGTTTTTTGTTATGATCTTTAGATCCTTACGGTTATGTGATATGCTTTTGCCTCCCATTCCTCTTATTGGTTCCCTTTTGTTAGAGGAATGCCTCCATGGTTGCTTCTCTTGGTGGTGAAATGAATTTATTAGCTGATATTGAAACATTGATAACCTCATGCTAAAGGCATGGTGTTCCCATTGGGTGGCCTTCCGTGTGTCCTTTGACCAATTTACAATTATTGGCCTCATGGACTATCCATTTCTGTTGTTAGTATGCAAACTGGACTCTGGATGTGTAGTCTGAATGTTCATTTTCATTACTCTGATGGTAATGGCTGCCGCATCCCTTCAGGACTTTTACGTCTAGAAATAGGATTATGAAAATTAGGTCAGAGTGCATGCGCACATGTATATGTGTGTATTTTAGAGGGTGTAAATCTTGTGTAGACTGCTGATCCTTTGGTATTAATTGCAGTTTTAACTAGTATTGCAGAATGTCGGAACCACCTTTTGTGTCTCGTGAGAAGCTTTATGAGAAGCAAAAATACTTCCAGAGTGTGCGGAAACACACGTACCTTAAAGGCCGATATGATATCATCACCTCAGTTGCCATTCCTGTTACTATGACAGCTGCTCTGTTCTTTATGATTGTGAGTGTTTCTTTGTTGCCCCTTTATTTTGGGTACCATTTTTAAATATTCAATCCATTGTTGTGATTGTACTGTTTCAGGGGCGAGGAATTTATAACATGTCTCATGGGATTGGAAAGATAGAATGAGGCGACAATGTCCACCCATGATTTCACAGCACAAAATGTATTCAAACCATTTGGTTTTCGTTTGGATTTGGACAAGTTTGAACTTAGCTTCCTTTTGTTTTATGTTTAATAATTGTCGTTGCAGACCTGTAACTAGCAACTGAATTTTGGATGCCCCCTGGTGAGGTGACTTCTGTCGGGCTTGATTCTTTGTTTGGTTTTTTGCCTTGTCCATTTAGTATCAATTATCATGCTTTGCTCAGAATGGGCATATGAATTTTATAAAATTTATGCAGTCCTCACGCAATATGCGTTCAATTAGCTATCAACAAGAAAATTTACTGGAATGCAAAACAGTGCACTCGATTTGCTGCTGATTCTTGTTTATCAGCATTGTCCTGATTAATTGTGCCACATCATTACACTAATTGATCAAAGGCTAACGTAAAAAATTCATTAAAGGAAGATTCATTAAAGCTCTTCAAATGTCGTAAGATATCACCCAATCAACCCTCTCTCCCAAGCTTCCTCGTACCCCTTCCCCGCTTAAATCATTCATACTTCATAAGGTATTTCAAACTTTAAAATTAAAAAAAAAATTAATTATTGAAAAAAAAAAAATCTCTTCCAAATTTTAAAATTTAAAGAATAAAAATAGAGATTGGAGAGAGAATTTTTATATTTGGAGAATTATTATTTATCCTTTAAATATTTTTTTAATATATTTTTTATTATATGTGCATTTTTAATTGGTTGTAATAAATAGATGAGATTAAAAAAATATTAAATATTAAATAATAAATTATAATTTATTGTATAGAGATAGAGATGGAGGACCTGATGCATGTAAATTTTTAAATATCTTTAAAGTTATAATGTATATCCATCAAAATAGGGATAGAGAAGCTGGAGCTAGTGTGGATGCACTTAGTCCCCTAAGTCTGTGAAGATTCGAGCGAGGCTTGAGATCCCGACGTGTTTTTAGTCACGCCGGTTTCACTTTAGTAAACCGTATATGTGATATGGGTTTCACTTCTTGGCTTCCAGTGATAATCCTAGAGCAGTATTAGTTTCACAACAATTGAACTAATTATTTTGATTAATTAAAATAATAGATTAAATAGCACAAACTTGTGCTTCGAATTATTCAAATCATGATCACATGTTGTGGAATAGCAATTGGGCAATTTTGGGGAATATCAATTGATTAATGTGTGAAATATCATTTAAATACTAATTGTTAACCATGTTAAACGAATATTGATTCAATATTCGTTTTGATATTGAATTTGCTCATTTTAAGAAAGTAATTGCTTACATTTGCAAGTTAGAATTACCTATCTTGCAACTTGATCAAATTTAACATTAAGTGTTGGATTTAATTTAATATGATTTAACGACATAGAATAATTAATGCATCCCAAAAATATCTTGCGTTAAGCTCCTCTTGACAAAACGTAACCCTACGTGCATCTCCGCCTCCATCAACACGCCTCATCCCTCAATTCCAACTTTCACTCCATTCTTTGTCTTTGTCGCTGCATCCACGCAAAGAAAACAAAATCGACAGTCGCGAGTCGCCAGCGTCTCCTCTCCTCTGTCGATTGGATCGAACCCATGCTGCAGTCCTGCACTCCGCGATCTGCACCAACTAATTCCCCTGACACTCGCCGCCAACTGTGAACTCGTAAGTTGTTCTATTTCTGTCTGTTGCAATCTTTGCTCGTGGTCTCGTTGATTTTGTTCTTGGCCGTTCACATGATTTTTGTGTGGGATTTATGTTCAAATTGAATTTTTTAATCATATTGATTAATTGATATTAATAATATGCAAAATATTTGACGCAATAATGGATAATTATTGCATCAAAACGAATATTGAATCAATATTCGTTTAACATGGTTGATGATTGGTATTTCATTGATATTCCACACGTTAATCAATTGGTAATCCCCAAAATTACCCAATTGCTATTCCACAACATGTGATCGTGATTTGAATAATCACGATGACCTACTTATCAACTAGTATTTAACGATCGGGATTTCTAAACTATGCCTTGTGAATGAGCTTGATGCCAGCTTGCTTCTTGTTGCTTCATGTAATACATTTGATGTCTAAGATTTAGCATTATGGATTTGTTAAGTTTTTACAATTTTCATGCGACTCAGGTGATGGAAATGTTCGTGGTTGGAAAGATTACACAGGTGATGTGAATGCTTGCTTCAAGACATTATACCTGTTGTCCTTTGTAATTTTTATTTCTTCAAGGGTATAGGTCAAGTTTTGATGCAGTTATTGGATTTTTTGTTTGTTTTGACATTGTAACTTGTATGCCGCTAATGCGATATCATCCATCATGCTTAGGGATCTTGATAAAGAACAACATATTAATTCTATTCCTTCTTCATCGAATTGTGGAATTACAACCCTCGTGAGTTCTTATTAATGCTGTTTTGTCTATATTAGTTTCCTCCTTTTCAAGTGTGAACATGTTTGCTTCATCAAAATATTATATATTAATGCTGTTTTGTCTGCATGTTGGCCCTTGTGTGATTGCCAAGTTTCAAGCTATTTTTCTGGAAATATTTCTAGTTCGCTATAATTTTATTTAGTTATGCAAAATTTTTCTGATTTGAATATGTTGTATTGGGATTTATAAATACAGGCGACGATAGGTGGGTTGCTAAGTTCACTGCACAAATTTGGACATTGCCTGTAATACTGACTACAACATTCATTGCACAAATTTGGACAATGAGATCATTGAGATACTGAAGGCCTTGGTTTTTGGATTTTTTTACTTTTTTATTTTTATTTGTAATGCCTTCATGGCTAGTAATATCTTCTATTTTTTGTTTTTACTAAAAATTCAAAGTTGCTTTGTTGGTTTTAATTTGGCCCTAGGGGATAGGTCCCTAGTTTGACTGTTATTAATGTATTCTCTTTACACATGTTAATAAAATAACATCTTCAGAGGATATTTTCAGCTTGTAATTTAGATGATACTTGTTTGAAATCACACCTTTGGCAGAATCACACATAATGATCACTGCTTTTGAAGTGTGCCTTTTTATATCATCTTCACTCTGGACGTTACCGCCACACTTGTATTTAAATTGGAGACTTGAGGATAACTCATTTTAGTTCATGCTCATATGAAACAAATGAAGAGCAAAATATTTGTTTTTGTTTTTAAACTCATTTGCAGGCAATAAAGATTTGGCTTGTAGACTATTTGTTTTTGTTATTGTTATTATGTATGAGGTTTATTCGGACACAAACATGAAGATCCTAATTTTTAAGAAAGGTTTTCTATTGGATTCATTGTCAAGAATTAAATGAGTTGTCAGAAGTATAAAACTAGTGTATACAGGTGTTTCACGGAATGAAAAGTAAAGCAAGATTATATATAGCTTATCAGAATATGCAGGTCTTAAAGTCAATTGGAAAACAGTCAACTAACAGGAAGAGGTTCTTTAATAGTGTGTTTTTCTGATTATTTGCGAATTTATTAACTGTTGGATCGGTTTGAAATTTTGCATATGTGTTCCTAACTTCTTCCCGGACATTCTGGACGGTTGGATCGTCATTTTGAGATCTGGAAGAGAGCAGGTTTACAGAATTTTAGGACTGGCAGTGTTGACTAGTGTCGACGATTTATTAATGGTTCAGAGTGTTGTCTTGTTTTTATTCGATGCAGTGATACAGAATGGTGATTTTTTTGGTATGACGTGACTCTTTATAGTGTTGTTCTATTACAACGTTTCTATTTTGGTAAAATACTCCCCCACAATGATTAAAGAGTACTTTTTTATTCATTTTTTTTGTAAGAACGTTCAGAGATATTGCGCAACAATGATTAAGCATTCTTGAAAGCCTACAATTAAGCGATGACAATATTGAGGAAGGAACTACCTAAACTTTTGGAGGGGAATTCTAGACCGGGGAATTCATTCTATATTTTCATTCTTTTGTTAAAATGCATATTAATTGTGCGTGATCACCTGTGCTAATAGTCGGGAGACTATACTACTAAATTGGAATAAATACTCTGCCGCCGTAATATTATTGATATTAATTCATATTAATTGTGATAAATACTCCCCCTCTCAGTGATCTCCTGATTCTGTTTGGGCACTTCAAAATAAATACATGGAATGACATTTAATGCTTTGGGAACAAAAGAAGCTACAATGGTAATAATACTAATAAGTCCAACATACCATTAACTGCCTTCCAAAATGTAAAGAATCAAATAATTTATGCATAACTATTTCAAGGGGAAGATATTATTTTATTGACATGTGCAAATAGAATACATCAATAGTAGCCAAACTAGAGATATAAACCCTAGGGCCAAATTAAAACAAACAAAACACTCCTGAGTTCTCAGTAAAAACCTCCTGAAAAAGAGCTTCTTAGGAGTAAACTTTGCCTTAGCTATGTTGGACAACATTTCAAAACCTGCAATAACAAAAACAAAACAAAACAATAAAAAAAGAAGATAACAGAAAATAAAACGTCATAGCTGTGTTAGCACCTAGCCCATCATCCATCGCCAATAGCCTGCGTGCACAAAAATATCTAGACAATAAAATAATAAAAAGCAATAAAGGATAAATAATATATTGGGGGCACAACTAGAGTTCTACAAATTGCCAACTAGTTATAAAAAATGGAGAAATGGTTTATCTTCTCTTTGATTAATAACCAGAGTTTTACAATCATTGACTTTGATTTTCAACTTCAGATTCCTTTCATTAATAAAAGAAAAAAAATAAGAAAAAGCAAAATAAGATTTTAAAAATAGAAAGAAAAAAATATTTACCTTTGTTTTTTCTTTTCTAGACAATTTCGAATGTCATGACCACGAACATGCTTCAAACAAAATTTGCATAGCCTCAAAGGTTTCTCAATAGCCTTTTCCTTACTTCCTTTAAGTTGTCTCCCACTCCCTTCAGTCTTTGCAATATCAGGTGGATGAACAATAATATGTTCAGGTAACTTTTTCTTTTCCTTATTTAATGTTTCGTAAAAAACTATTGCTACCTCAAGAACTTTTCAAGCATCTGACATCGTCTTGCGAGCTAGTAAACACATATCATGTGATTTTTTTTGCACAAGTAACAATAAAGTGAGCATCATTTGCAACTTCCAGCATGTCTAAGTCTTGTTCCTTCCCATAACTTCCTCCGAATTCAACACCGAACTCATCATACACATTATCATTTGCTATAGATATAGAAGATCAATGAATTCATTCCCTAACACCACCAAAATGTGTCTATATGGAATGCCTCGAGTTTCAAAACATTTACACTCACAATTTGCAAATTTGCTAGTAGTGTTAAACACAACTTTCAACGATTGATTTTGTGTACCAAGTTTCCTCATCGCATATGTATGGCATGTATCATCCATGTATTGAATTGTAGTAGCATACTTAAAACTAGACTGCAATTGTTTTTGAAATACTTTAAACATAGGTATTGTGTAAAATTTGGCCAATCGACCTTCAACTAAAAGGTTAGTTTGAAGTATTGGCAAAGTGTGAAGATCATTATGCTCAGATGCCAATTGGTTGTGCCTTTGTTTCTTTATAGCTCTATCAAACTGCCCTAAAAATTGAAACAAAGTATTATCATGACTTACAAAATGATCAATAAATGCATTCATACTTTTCGACCGTTGAGTGGTTTGAATACCTGTAGTAAATAAATTTTGCTCTTTTGCATATGCTGGAATTCATTTTTCTCGTAGCTCAGAAATGGATGAAAGTCACTGGTTATCTTGCAAATTATTCTTTAGTAAAATCTCTCCCCATTACTTTTAAATTCACCAATTGTATTCGATTTCCATATATTCTTATGAAATGGAATAAAAAAATCACCCATTTGGACAACTCTTGCACTAAGTTTATCGCTCAATTTTTAAGGATGTCCCACATATATAATTTATGGATGCTTGTCAAAAACACAAGAGATATTGTTGTAGACATGGCTGGATCTTGATCACATGGCCCATTGCCATGTTTGAAATATCCAAACAAAAGATTTTATTGTCTCATCTTTTAGAAATCCTACCCCAAAATTAACTGATTTCCCAAAATGATTTATACCGGTGAAAGAAGCAAAAATCATAGAATACTGATTAGTATTATAAGTAGTTTCAAATACTAAAATATCACCAAAATGTTAGAAAGCCTTTCTTGCAAGTCCATCAACCCAAAATACATGTGTCAATTAATTATTCTCATCAATCAGGTACTCATAAAAAATGTTGGATTTAATTTTTTTCTTTAAAATACTCAATCATGTGTTGGGCATCATGGAATCTCATCGCATCCTTTTCCCTTTGTAATACATTTCTAATTTCTTTTTTAGTGCATCCAATATCATTGTAGTCATCGTGTTCTATCTCAAGAGCCGACATTACTTGTGAAGTATGCCTATTTGCTTCCTTAAATGACTCCATCAAGTTCTTATGTACATCTTTAACTTCTTTATTCTGAGTTAAAAATTATCTCTTTTTCGGTGTTACACATACGTGACTATATAAATCCTTAAATTTAGTCAAAACCCGTTGTCCATCGTATTGTCTTTGTATGGAAAACTTTGATGGACAATCTTCTCTTAATGAAACTCTTTTCCTTTGTTTTTTTGTCATGCATGACAGGTTTCTTTGGTTTTGGTTGTCCTTGTTTTGAGCATACATATACTTGGTAGCTCTTCTCATTCGTTCCCTTTTCTAATATTGTGTTATACCTTCGCACTGTGAACCCTTCTCTTTTTGCATATCTTTTATAAAATTCTTCACCATGTTCAAGTGATTTGAAACACATTCGAATTTTGGGAGCTACACTTTCATTCGATGATCCGTTATTTAGTTTTGGAGTAGAACACTTTTCAAGTTCAATTTGAGCAGGTGTTGCAGGGTCCATAAATAATCCATTAGATAATTACAATAATCTAGCATGAACAAATAAATTCATTTCAAATAATTAACAAAAAAATATTGAAAATCCAAACCACTTCACATCACATTGACAATTATATATTTGTTTTTTTATATATCCCAATACAACATATGAAAATCATAAATTCATTTCACATGAGTATTTAGTGTTCAGTTGCTTAATATTATTATTATATATTAATTTTACTTCTAATTTATTCTTTTAAAATCTATAATTTATATTGGATGTTCATGGGTATATGTGAATTTATATATGGCAAGTTTTTTAAAGTTATATGATCTCTCTAGTTTTTTATAAAGGTCATTTTTAAAAAAAGTTTATATCAGCTGTTACTATTTTGTGAAGCAAGTATGAGTAAAAATTGTTTATAACTTGTGCACTCCTCTAGTAGCAAATTAATATATATACATTAATTTTTTTCCAATGGCTATTCAGGAACCTGTTCTAGAATTTGGGAGTTTTTCTATAATATATAGTATAAATATACTTGTTACTTTAAGAAAAAATTCACTTGTTTACTTTTAGAAGGCTCAGTTTGATCCCTATTTAGGAAGGTCGTAAAATTCACTAGGTGGTGCTAGCCGATTGAGATACCCTCACAACTTAGTTTTTTTTTACAAAAATATTAATCCAAGACAACAATAGGGGGTAGGGGTTAGGAATTCCTACGTTGAGCAAGAAAATAATTCTTGCTGTCATGGTAGTGCACTATTGACACATTAAAACATTGAGCTAGTCAAAGATACACTATTACTGAAACAACAAACATAAGCAGCAAGAGAGGAGAGTAATCAAACTTATAAGGGATTTTTTTCTCATCTATTTATCTGAACAATATTACTTGTCCTCCCTTTAACTGATTTTAATTATCCTGCCAACACAACCTTAATAGAATGACCATACCCTTTGGTTAGAATATTTATTATCTGGAACATATCTAGTAAATTCATCAAAGTAAAATTTTATAACTTTTTAGGTTAAAATTTAATATTTTGTTCGTTAGAATTTGTGTATTTAGCATGAAAATAATTGCACTAGTCATCTACAGTAAACTATATATGTGATATGGGTTCCACTTTTTGGCTTATAGTGATAATCCTATAACAGTATTGGTTTCACAATAGTTGAACTAATTATTTTAATTAATTAAAATAATAGATTAAATAGCACAAACTCGTGCTTCGAATTATTCAAATCATGATCACATGTAGCAATATGATAATTTTGGAAAATATCAATTGATTAATGTGTGAAGTATTAAATTAAATACCAATTGTTAACCATGTTAAATGAATATTGATTCAATATTCGATTTGATATTGAATTTGCTCATTTTAAAGAAGTAATTGCTTACATTTGCAAGTTAGCATTATCATATATATATATATATATATAATGTTTGGTGAAGTCAATTATTTGTTGGATGATTAGTCATGGTTCGGTGAAGCCAAGTGTTTGTTGGATGATTAGCGCAGTGAAACGTGCTTCGGGGTCAACAGTGACGACATTGAAGGTTCCATGGACGTGAGCGGTAGCTCCTGGCAAGAACACTGCATTACAGGTCACACAATTCACAGTTGTCAAGCCCGAGTGCGATCGAATAATTACAGGTGTAAGATCCAAACGTCTAGACAAATATTTTTATTTTATAAAAAGATTAGTAAGAAAGTCTTGATTCCATGTGTCATATAAAATATTTATGGGCTGGAAGAGTGCGAGAGCCTGGGGTAATATTGTAAAAATCATTAAATGCATAAATAGTCCACGATTCAAGCCCAATGCGTTGAACTCAATGTGTACTGCCCAAGCCCAAGTCTCAAACCCATATAAATCGTCTCATACCTACAAACAAAAGGCCGAAAGGGGGAGGAGAAGAACGAAAAAGACCCCCGCCCATATCCAATTTTACCTCTCCCAAGTCCCAAGTCCCAAGTCCCAAGTCCCAAAACCCTGACGCCTCTCTCTGATCAACCCTCACCACCTCCCACAATCTACCAACTATCTCCCCCTCTCTCTACCATAGGGAAAAACACACATCATATACGAAACACTGAACCTCGGATACGAATTTAAGTTTAACAAAAATTTACTAACAATGGATAACACCTGGAAAAAATAAAATAAAAACAGGGATCGTTCTACAAGTCAATCTAATGAAAAGCGTAAATTTGATTGAAAATTAATCGCCCATGCATTTCTCCTCCATCTAATCTTTGATGGGTGAGCAAGTTATTGAGCAATACATAAACAACGTATAGTGAATTCTATTGTTGATCAAAGCTCTCATCAATCAGCGTCACTGCTGGAAAAGTTGCCAACACACGCTTCAAACGTACGGCATGCATGTCCCCCCCTAAAACAATTTGAAGGGCAAAAAGAACAGTGATCAATTACCATAAAAGAAAGTTCTCCATAATTATATTCACCCCCTTCTCCTTAATTATAGGGAGGCCAGTAATTATCTAAATCCAAACACTGCTCAACGTTCATAAATCTGCCCCCGCCCTGGCTGTTTGAATTGGTCATGTTCGCATAGCTGGTTTCTGTAGTGTCCAACGAGCAAGTGGACGTCATGGCGGAGACGACTCCATCTGGCTGAATCATCTGCGGCTGAGGTGGCGGTGGCAGCTGCATCTGCCGTAATGCATGCTGGGTGGCTGGCCCTCCGGCAGCGCCGAGGTTTAAATTTAAGCCGGATATGGAAAAACCACCACCCATAGGATAGTTGAGCTGGGTCTGGTTGGGTAGGTTCATACCATTAGAACCTCTTAGGACTTGGGTAAGCTCAGCTAGCTCAGCCACACTCATGTAGTTTCTTCCCATGGAGAACTGGCCAGCCTCTGCTGGCATCATCGGTGCCGGTGCCGGCAATATGCTCGGCCCCATCTCGAGGTTGTAAGGATGTAGGTTCACTCCTCTTGGTTGTGTTGGAGGGTACTTCTTCCCCACATTGGTCTTTTGAAAAACGCGGCACACCACCCATTCATCCTGTTCCATGTATAAATAAGTTAACTCTGATTAATTAATTAATTAATTAATTAATTGACCATAGTATAAATTAACTACGACGAATTATACAGCACTCATTTTTTAGAGGAAATTTAAGTAGTTGAATTGTACTATAGGATAGCCTGTATCATGCATATGTATACATGCTAATTGATTGGTCAGAATCGACATAAAATGTTACGCATATATATTTTGCAGGCTGTAGTACTAAAAGGAAAAAAACTGATGAACAAAAAGATTGCGTGCATCATGCATGTGCAAAGGCTAATAAATTGACAGCATCTGTAAAAAATGTTTTGAATTTTTTTTTTTGAAAATATAATTATTTTTAAAAATTATAGTCTCAAATAAATTTTTATTACTCATAAATAATTTTAAATTAATCCAATCTATTATTTTAAAAAATAATTTTATTTTTAAAAATAATATTATTGTATCAAAAACCTAAAAATTACTCTGTGTGATAAGATATATATCAAGGTAAAAACGATTATTTGGTTAAGAATTATGCATGAATTTGTACCATTAAAAAGCAGCATATGTAATATCCATGCATGCAGGGCCAAGAAATATGATTTTTGATCAAATGAATTTAAAAAAAGCATATTTAATATCCATGCATGACAAAGAAAAATAATTTTTGGGCGAATATTTTCAAAAATAGCATATTTAATAACCATGCAAGCACGACTAAGAAAAAAAAATAATTTTTGACACATCGGTGTCAAAAATTATAGAATGAATTAATTCTATAATTTTATTCGCGGATAATCAATATAAAAAAATTAAAATATTATTTAGGTATACCGACACATCGGTGTATGACTGCAGGTTAATTCATCTGAAATCTTAAATTAAAACTCCACGCAGGGAGCCGTTATAATTTTCATTCTAAAAGAAAAAAAATGAGAAAAATAAAATAAAATCATCATCGATGCCATTTTAGGCTGAACAGTAGTGACCATGGTCATCATGATCGTTCAATTAAGAGGGCAAAACGCTAATAAAGTAAAGTGCATACCTTGACACTTCTGTAGGCAGCTTTGGAATGGAGACGATACTCATGCATGACCCAATTCGATTTCTCGCCTCTGGGAGCTCTGCCTTTGTAGAACACTAGCGTCTTCTTCATCCCAACCACTTCCGACGTGCTGCTGTTGAATATCTCCTTGTCTTTCCCGGTTGTTTTCCAGTAGCCGGTGTTTGTCGCCCGGTTTGTTCTCACCCCGGTCGGGTACTTCCGGTCCCGGAGGCTGAAGAAATACCACTCCTTTTCTCCCATCTTGGCTTTCCCTATAAGCATATTATGAAAGAGATCATGGTATTGGTATGGTACGGACTAGATAGGGTACTTTAAAAAAATGATACGTATATATATATAGAACATGTTCGTTAACAAATATTGACAAGTATAGTTCCTACAAGTGATGAGCTTAAGCTTGGCTTGTGCAGTCGTCAGATAGCTATATAGCTTAATTGTCCCCTAAGAAATAATAGATATTTGCAGATTGCTTTTCATATATATATATATATATATATATATAAAGTTTTGCATGCGGGGTGACTGCATCTTTGAACTAGAAAATCATGATCCGAGCCATAAACAAGAATATACTAAACTAGTGTGGGTGCACATAAAATAAAATAAAATCTTCACCCTAGGGGTGAAAAACCTAACCATGTTTTCTGGTTTGGTTCCCTTTGAAATGCATGCGAGAAATGAGTTCACAACTACCTGGAAGCTCCCATGGCTCAGACTTGTTGAGATCAACGTCGGCGATGGCTCGGCCGGTAAAATTGGCATCGGAAATCTTGTTTATCAAGTAATAGGTGATGAGCTCTTCGTCGGTGGGATGGAATCGGAATCCAGGAGGCAAGCTCTCGTGCTTATCTTCGCCACCTGACATGTTTTGGGCCACCGATTTTTATGCTGCTGACAAGCTAGCTTCCTCACTACAAGAAATTGGTATGGTTGATGAGAAACGTAACACCAATACTATAGCTAGCTAGCTAGAACTATATCATATAGGTGTTACTGTCAATTTGGATGCCTATAAACCCTTTTCAATTCCTCCGATCCGTACAGAAGAATTTCAGGGTCTCTAGCTGAAGAATTTCGCGAAACTCGCTAGAGAAAGAAAACTCATAAATTTTATTTGTCCCTTCTTCTATCTAATTACCGAAGATGAGAATGATGGGTAGAGAAAACCCTAGCTATGGCGTGAAGTTGCCTATATACGAAACTTGCCTTGTTGGTTGTGCACGGAGAAAACTGTCACATATCCATGCTTCTCATTACGTGTTGGCTAGGGCTGTGTTTTTGAAGCTCCTAGTCCCACCTACTATGGATCTTCATGTACAAGACACAAGACACTGTCAACTATGCTGTCATCATCATTCATCATTCATCAATATAAAAAAATACGAAAGTGTTTGAAAAAGCCTGATTGCAAGATAGGCCCCTTCTTCTTGTCCCGGCCGGCCGGTGATTCGTGGAACAACATGGCTCGTAGATTCACCATTTCGAACATATTTAGCATCCCCATGCATTTCCATATTGTCGTCTGTGCAAACTTATCCTTATTTAGTCACTGTAACATCAATTATAAAGTGAAATATATAGCGTACGTGCGTCGAGGATGAATGAACTTCCTCCCCATATTGCTTTTTATCCAAGTTTAACTCAGATATTTGAATCCTTGCAATAATTGTAAGATGTAATAGATGCAGTCGACGTTTACTCCACCCATCGGTTTATTATTTCAACATATATATATGTTCTATATTCACTATATGTTGACCTTGAATCAAAACAATCTTGTATATGCACGTACGGTATGCATCAAGTGACTTTTTAATTAGACGGGTCGTCTAAAATAAGTATCCACGAGTGGCATACTTTGTATGATGATTTTGATTCAGAGTCGATTAAAATTTTAAATTTTCACGCACGAATGTTAAGTGGACGATTTTGTCATCAAGTTTTCAAAATTTAAATTAGCCAACTTTAGAGAGAGAGAGAGAGAGAGAGAGAGAGAGAGAGAGAGAGAGAGAGAGAGGGGAGGAGGGGGGGGGGGGGGTTTAAACGGTATGGCACTGCAAAAAAAAAAAGATATATTCAATTAATAATTGGCTTTCCATTATATATATATATACGTGCCGATCGACGAATGCTTATATCTTCAAACAATTTTTTTAAAAAAATGGTTAGACATCATAAAAGGCCACAACAAACTAAAAAATCATATGGTTTTCATCATAAAATTATAATGTTACAAGGTTGCGTATTGATCCATTATATTGAATAAAAGATTGTAAGATATAATCCTAGTCTCCTGCAATTGATAACGATTAATCGATGACTATTGAAGACTAGTCACAGTAGAGTTGGTGAAAGGGATTGAACCAATGGTGAAACTAAGATTTAAAATCTAGAAGCAAGATGTAATAATTCTAAGCAAGATGTTAATTTGATTCCTTCTATTGGGAAGGATTACTTGTCAAGCACTTCCAGTTTTTATTAATAGGGACAAACCACATAACATGCATATACAAATATTTTATTACATATTTTCACAGTTATTGACGCATGTGCACTTCTTTTGTAAGTGTGGAAACTTAACAACAAGAAAGATCAATTGATGAATATTGTAGTAAAAGTGATGGGGTGGCTTCAATAAATTGATTTCATGTGTTGCAATCAGGAGACCGAACGTATCGTATCCTCTTGCATGAGTATTCTTCACACATGTTAAGTTTGGTTGGAAAAAGTACAATTAACCATCTCTATATGCAACATTAACAAACTAGGAACTTCTATTGAATAACGAAGACACAAGGTGATTTAGCTTGACTAGCTAGGACCATCAATATATAGAGCTAATATTCCTCTTAAAACTTGTAACGCTTTAATTATATATAGATATACAATTAATCATTTCTGTGATATGAGATATTCTCCACTTAGCAAGGAGCTTTAGGGAGGACTTTCGATAAAAACATTAATTCAAGTTTTATTTTTAACTTTCTATACAAAAAATTTATATTTTTTTAATATATTAGAAAATATTATTCAATTCATATAATTATTAAATTATATATATTAGAAAGTATTATTTAATTTATATAATTATTAAATTATATAAAAAAATTCTTCTGACATTTATTTTTTCATAATTTTACTTTTATTTAATATTAACTTATAAAAAATATTATCAAATAAAAAACTAGTATAAAATATTATTTTAATGATATAGATAATTATTTAAGAAATTATATTGTATATTTATATAAGAAAATAAAAAATATTTTAAATATGTAAAATTTTAAAAAATATTAGAAAATCTGTGATCATTTTGACAAAAAAAAACCTAATTAAATTAAAGCTGCACTAAATGAAATATTAAATAAAGTCTGTGTTAGTATATTTGGATGCCTATAAACCTTTTTCAATTGTTCCGTACAGAAGACTTTCACGGAACTCGCTAGAGAAAGAAAACTCGATCATAAATTTTATTTTTCCCTTCTTCTAATTACCGATGATGAGAATTATGGGTAGAGAAAACCCTAGCTATGGCGTGAAGGTGCCTATATACGAAACTCGCCTCGTTGGTTGTGCGCGGAGAAAACTGTCACATATCCATGCTTCTCATTACGTGTTGGCTAGGACCTAGTCCCACCTAATATGGATCTTCATGCACAAGATACACGACACTGTCAAATATGCTGTCATCATCATTCATCAATATAAAATATACGAAAGAGTCTTTGAAAAAGCCTGATTGCAAGATATATAGTCCCCTTCATCTTGTCCCGGCCGGCCGGTGATTCGTGGAACAACATGGCTCCTAGATTCACTATTTCGAGCATATTTAGCATCCCCATGCATTTCCATATTGTCGTCTGTGCAAACTTATCCTTATTTAGTCACTATACCATCAAAGTGAAATATATTGCGTACGTGCGTCGAGGATGCATGAACTTCCTCCCCATATTGCTTTTTATCCAAGTTTAACTATGATATTCAATTCGAATCCTTGCAATAATTGAAAGATATATTAGGTGCAGTCGACGTTTAAGCAAATCAAACTCCACCCATCGTTTTTATTATTTAAACACATATATGTTCTGTATTCACTATATATTGATCTTGAATTAAAACAATCTGGTATATATGCACGGTATGCATCAAGTGACTTTATAGACGGGTCGTCTAAAATATGTATCCACGAGTGGCACATACATGTACTATATATGATTATTTTGATTCGAGGTCAATTATATATGTAGCATGAAAACTTTATATCAGGTATTCTATAATTTAGTAATGAGTTTTAAAATTTTAATAAAAATGAATTTACATGAAGTTTTCTAAAATAAACTTTAGGAATAGGAATTGAAGTGAGAATTCTTATAATTACTATTTATCTTTTAAATATTTTTTAAATATATTTTTAATATATATACACTTTTTGATGATTGTAATAAATAGAAGAGCATTTCTAACATAACTCCAAAAACAAAAACAAGCTTTAATATATCTCTAATATTCCTTCCCATATTGCTTTTCAACACACTTTTAATTCATTCCTTTATTTGCATGTAAAGAATAATATAGTTGATCTTTATTTGCGAAAAATAACTATTCATTTTATAACTCATATAATAATATATTTATCCTTTTTAAAGGCATTTTCTTCTCACATGTACTAATAATTAAAGGGAGAAACAATGCTAAAATAAAATAAAAAATGTTATTTTAAATGAAATGAAATTACAAAAAGATTTTCTACATGTGAATGTAAAATGAAAAATAGTGTTAGAGATGACACATTTTTCCTCTCTACTTTAAAAACATGTTACACTGAATCTCCATTTTTGAATAATTACAGATCATATTATAACATTTTATTGACCTAGCTTGATGTTCAGTACAATGATAAAAATATAAATGAGAAGAGAGAAAAAGTTTTTTAAAAAAACAAAGAAAATATTATTTTAATAAAAATTTTAAAAAATAAAGAATAGTATTAAAATTGAAATTGCAAAAGTTACCTTTCATGTGTTAAAAACCATCAATATATATTTGGAGATAAAATAAAAATAATGTTCGTGTATAGTCATTTTACGAGTCTCTAAATATAATTATTATTTGTGTGTTTAAAAATTGTGATCGAATATAGGGTCATGAGATCAATTGAAATAAGGCTGCTGGTATAATTTATTTAATATAGTTGATCACTGATTTGATACTGTGAATTACGTAGTGAGAAATGAAGGCACCAAACAATTTTGACCTCACACAAATTCATGACTGTCTCATTTCCAAGTAGAGCAGTGGCTGGCAACTGGCGAGTTCACTTTCTGACCTGTAAATTATTTACTGTTGGAATTAAGCTAGCTGTGAGTCCGGTCTGTTTGTTTATTCTGCCAGTATGTTTCTGATTGTTTATTACTGTTTTTGGTTATTTCCGCAATCTGCCTATTTCTGGTAGTTAGGTCCTTGGTGTCATTTAAGGTCTTACTGATGGAAACCGTATATGTGTCTTGTTTTTTTTATTTTTGTCATTAAGTGTCTGTCTGATCTTCATGATCTTCGTATGTTTTTGCTAGCTAGAAGGAAATAAGAAAAGGGTGTTTGTATTGAGAACACCATAAAAGAAACGTCTTCTTCATGAATTTGACCTCACACAAATTCATGACTGTCTCATTTCCAAGTAGAGCAGTGGCTGCAGGCGACTGGCGAGTTCACTTTCTGACCTGTAAATTATTTACAAATTCAAAATCTGTGTTACTTAATTGTTGGGGGAAAAAAAGCTAGAGTGTTTTTGGTGGATAATTAAAGAGAATGTGAAATGCATGACATATAGTCGTCGTACGCAATCCTAAAAGCGAGCGTCGAGCGATGTTGCGGGTGTGGTTACAGGTGAGGCCAAAGCGTAAAAACGGCAACGCGGGAAGTCGGGAGCCGTGCACGTTAACTGTCGCCTCGCGATTCCGACCAAAACGCAACATCGCGCGCTCGCCGACAACACGTACGAGACCGGGGGTGTGGGAGTGGGACCCGATCAACGACGGGCCTACCTTACCAAGGAAGCCTGTTCCCGCTAATCCAAGTCCGCCACGGATCAACAGATATGGAGGGGGGCGCATGGGCATGGCTTGTCCCCCGCGGGGCACGACACCGGAATATCGCTCTGACGGTCTTCCGGGGCGGGAATTTCCAAGAGCCTCTCCGTTTGGTACAGGAGGGAGGAGGTTGTTTTAAAAAATGTTATGCTCAATAAATTCATTTTAATTTAATAATAATAAAAATAAAAAAATAATTTTAAAAACTATGATTAGATAATTATTTTTAAAAATTATTTTTATTTTTATTTTTATTTTTAAATTTAATTATGTTATGAGGTCTATTTTTTTTTTTACTTTTTTATTATTATTTGAGCCTACTAAATATTATTTTTTATAATTTTTTAAGTTTCACTTTTGAAAAATATATTTTAAAAAAATATATTCTTTTTCTATCAAACAGCAAATATCTTTAAATTATAATGTATCATGAATTTCAATAGAATTTCATAAATAAAATATAAAAACTAAAATTTGTACCAAACAAATCCATTATGCTTGCTTTTATTGTGAAAATTAATTTTTTAAGTAGTAATACATCCAAGTTTACTGGATGTAAATTAAATCATGCGATGAAATTTTTATCATCCCATTCATATTAAAAAAATTATTTATATCAATTAAGCCGCAAATATATCTTAGGTTAGTTATTTTAGTTTAATTTAATTCGACAACACGTATTAGATTGTCTAGATAAATTTAAAATTATAATGGCATAATAGTAAATTCGTCCAAATATATTATAATATTAAGTTGATAATCTAGTTTTATACAAAAATTGAAGTATAAAATAAGATGAACAAACATTATTTAAGGACACTTTTTAAGATTTTTATTATTAAAACACCTGTTTCTATATGTTAATTGATTAATTCTTTTTATAACGTTGTACTCTTGTGTTTACTTTATGATTGTTTATTTTTCATGTTTTAAATACTATAAAATAGGGAGGAAAAGTCAAACACTAGTTTTGTAATATTTTATTTTTTGTAATTATTTAGACACATGTTTCTAATTTAATTCATATACTCGTTCTTAATGTATTATCGTGTTTATTTTACAGTTCGTTATTTCAATTTTATTTGAAAAAAATTCATAAAGTAGGCATAAAATAAGACAGACAATATTTTTATAAAATTCCAACTGCTTTTAAGTCCCGTGTTTTAAAATTATTTGGTAGATTGTTTTTGAAAAAGTTATTATTTTATTTCTTTTAAATTTATTTTTAAACTATTATATAGTCGGAACAAAATAGGATAACCACAGTTTGTGGTTGCTTCTTATTTTCTTCATATATATATATATATAAAAAAAAAAAAAATATAACATATTAAATTTCACATAAGCATAATTTCAATGAAATTGTGTTAGGAATAAATTTAAATTATGAAATTGAAATTTTAATGAGATTCTTATATGTCAAAAATAATATCAAATGATCTTGAAGGGAAATAAAATAAAATAAAATAAAATACAGCCTGACACGAGTGAAAGCCGGGTCAACTGGGAAAATGCAACAATAAAAACCATGCATAAAACGTCGATCCCTGAACAAATGAAAAAACGACTGATATATATATATATATCATGAAACCCTTGAGCTGTTTGATTTGTTGGTCGATGGTGATTACAATGCATGGCATTAACTACTTTATTAAATAATCAATGGGGAGACATTGCTTGGATAATTCGGCTTCCGGCCGGATCAATCCATATATGCTATGCGTCAGTACTTGTTTTACTAATAGACTAACATCAGCTCGATCAGAAATAAATTCAACACGTCCAATACTTTTGAGTAACGGATTAAAGCTCAATTTTAACAGTTACTAGTCCATATAATTAATAATAGATTTTTTAATTGTTGTAACATAACGGGAGTTGGTTTTTGCTACTGGAATTGCCATTGCTTCTGTGCCGGTTTAAATCAAAATTTAAAAATGCTGAATGGTTGACGAATTATATATCATGTGATATTGAAAACTTTCCAGCTCTATAACAAATGCGTAAGTGTTGCCATCCATCATACTCATCCTTTTACTTGAGGAACACTTCACATGCCATATTAAAAGAAAAAACTTCCATCACGTTTGCGTACTCTACATAAGAAAAGTTATAATTAATAGTATATATGGAAAGCTTCTTGTTCAATCAGCCCTATTGATGGTGAAAGCCATGGACTTCATGAGGAGGCATCACTACAAGATATACAATCTATAAAATTGGTATTATACCAGGTATGTGATTAAACTTCATGCATACGTTCAGTGAAAGAGTGCAGTGATACTAATGAAAATAAAGTAATTAACTGCAAAAATATATTGGCTTTCATACCTGCTAACCATTCATTATAAGCTTTTTATAGAGTTACAAGAGAGTATGTATTACACATTTCAAAATTTAAAAATGCCAGAGAAATAGGGGATAAGGGATAGATGAAACAGATTGGGATAAACAATTGACAGTTAGCTATTTTTGCTGTTGCTGTGAGTTATCTTCTATTGCTTTAACATTCCCCCGCAAGCAAATGGGAAGAGGAAGCACCGGGAGCTTGGATCGTAGGAAAGTAAAACGTGCAGAACTCAGCCCCTTAGTGAACACATCAGCTGGTTGATCAATTGAAGGAATATACTGCGGGGAGACATCGCGGTTGACAACCTTTTCACGAATAAAATGAAAATTGACTTCGATATGTTTCGTCTGAGCGTGAAAAATGGGATTTGAAGCAAGAGCGATGACACCATTATTATCACACCAAATAGTGGGAATAGTAGGGACGCTGATATGTAGATGTTGCAGCAACATGCAAATCCAGTAAAGCTCAGCGGTAACCATTGCTAAAGCACGATACTCAGCCTTTGTACTGTACTTAGCAACCACAGATTGCTTCTTAGCAGACCACGAGATGAGAGAAGAACGCAGAAAAATAGCATAACCAGTTGTGGAGCGTCGATCATCAGGATCCTCGGCCCAGTCGGCATCACAGAATGCTTGAAGACAACAAGGGCCTTTAGTATACCACAAATCGTGATCAAGAGTGCCCTTTAAGTAGCGAAGCACTCTTTTGGCAGCAGTCCAATGAGATGATAAAGGATTATAGGGGTGCTACCCGCCATAGCGAGGGCGGGATTTACCTATTACCGTACCCCGCCCCCGCCTAGGTGGGTAAAAAATTTTTAAAACCATACCCCGCCAAATGTGTAGGCGGGGCGGGGTACCCCGTCCTATGACGGGGTTAGCGGGGGGAGGCTTCATCCGCCCGCTCCCCGCTACCGGCTTTTATTGATCTCTCTCTTAAGATAATCCTGCCTTTTAGAGGCTCCACGAAATAGTTGATATGAGTAATTCGGGTACTATCGGGGGCGGAATCAACCTATTACCGTTTCCTGCCATCGCTTAGGTAGTAGATTAAATTTTAAGATTGTATCTCATTCCATATGTAAGCGGGACAGGTTATATCGTTCTTTAATATGTCTGCGAATGAGGTTTCATTTGCTCGCATCTTGTTATCGCTTTTTATTAAATCTGTTCATGTCAATAATTTTGGTTTAAATCAAATTTTGACATCATTTTAACCTAAAAATTATCAAAAATAATTTAATTTTACAATAATAAATATCATTCAAAGCTATCAAAAATCATAAATAATAGTTAATAATAATATTTAAAATTATAAATAAATATTATTAAAATTAAGCGGGGCGGGGGCGGGGTACCCCGCTACTTATTACTGCTCACCGTCCCCGCCTGGGGCGGGGTGTCAAGTTTAAAGACCGCACCCCGCTCTTGCCTGGGCGGGGTAATCCGCCCCGCATAGCAGGGGCGGAGCGGATAGTGGGCGGAGTAGCGGGGGCGGGTATCCGTTGCCCACCCCTAAAGGATTATGCATATCCTGGCATAGTTGGTTGACCGAAAAGGCAATATCAGGCCTGGTAAGGGTGCAATATTGAAGGGAACCCACTGTTTGTCGATATGCAGTGGCTTGATCCAACGTTAGTGGCTCACCAACCTGGGAAGAAAGTTTCTCCCCCATAAGACAAGGTGAAGGAGCAGGCTTGGCACCTGCCATCTTGGTGCGATGGAGCAAGTCGGAAATATATTTGGACTGTCGCAGATGCAAGCTAGTGGAATTCCGTGTAGCCTGAATACCAAGAAAATAGCCAAGAGAACCCAGATTCTTCACCTTAAAATCAACTTGCAATTGACAAATTAGAGATTGAATCATGGAAAAATCGTTGCATGTGATAAGTATATCATCAACATATATAAGAATAAAAATATGGTGGGAGCCAGCATGATAGACAAAGAGAGAAGAATCCACGGGTGAGGAGATAAATCCAAGTTCAAGAAGAGCCGTAGACAACTGTTTAAACCATGCCCTAGGTGCCTGCTTAAGACCATAAAGAGATTTGTGCAATTTGCACACATAATCTGGGTGCTGAGAGTCAATAAACCCACGAGGCTGTTCCATGAACACCTCCTCTTCCAAAAGACCGTGCAAAAAGGAATTAGAAATATCAAGCTGTGTGATGGGCCAATCAAACTGTACAACAAGAGAGAGAACAACACGAACTGTGGCAGTCTTGATCATCGGACTAAAGGTTTCGGTAAAATCAACCCCTTCCTCTTGGAGATAGCCCAATGCAACCAAGCGAGCCTTAAGACGCTCGACAGCACAGGTGGATGTCTGTTTGACCTTATAGACCCACTTATTTCCAACAACGTTGTGATGGGAAGGTCTAGGACACAGAGTCCAAGTATTATTAGCGATGAGGGCATCATACTCTTCCTGCATCGCAGCACACTAGTTGGGCATTTGAATAGCTTGCTTGAAAGATTGTCGCTCAAGGGGAGTATGGACAGCATTTAGAGCCTGCAATGGATATTTAGTAGAATAGACACGATAATCAGAAAAGGATTTGGGCTTAGAGGACCCAGTTTGAGAACGCGTAAGCATACGGTGAGAAGAGACAGCGGTGGAAGGTAGAGAAGTCAGGGGGTCAATGGCAGGGACAAAAGAAGATGTAGGTAGAGAAGAGGCAGGAGGTTCACCGACAGGACAGTTCTGGTCAAGGGAGGTATGAGCAGACCCACTCGAAAACTGGGCTGGAATGGGAGAAGATTCTGGAACGGGAGAAGCTTCTGGGCTAGAATTAGATAAAGTGGTGTTAGAATTATTAGGAAAAGAAGAAGGAACAGAGAATATGGGAGAAGAGAAAGACAAACCTGGGGAAGAAACCACCGTGAGAGGAGCAAGAGAGTGCCGTCTGGTCCTAGCAGGAAATGTACTCTCATCAAAAACAACATGCCAGGAGATATAAATACGCTTACTGATGGGATCCATACATCGGTACCCAGAATGATTAGCACTATAACCCAAGAAAATACATTGTTTGGAACGAAACATCAATTTAGTGGAATTATAAGGACGTAAAAGAGGAAAGCATGAACACCCAAATGTGCGGAGTTGTGAATAATCAGGTTGTGTCCTAAATAGTTTGAAATATGGACTGGACTTGGCTAAAACGGAAGTAGGGAGACGATTAATGAGAAAAAATGAAGTGAGAAAAGCTTTAACCCAAAAGGTGGAGGACAAGTGAGAATCTGCTAAGAGAGATAAACCCATATCAACAATATGACGATATTTACGCTCGGAGACCCCATTTTGTTGGGGTGTGTGAGGACAAGAGATGCGATGAAAAATACCATTGTTAAGTAGGAAGGATTTAAAGGATGTAGATATATATTCACCACCACCATCAGATTGGAATTGTTTGATTTTGTAAGAGAATTGATTTTCAATCAATACTTTAAATTTAACAAAACAAGGAAAAACATCGGACTTGGTTTGCAAGGAATAAAGCCATGTGTAACGAGAATAATCATCAATAAACAATACATAATATTTATAGCCACTGAGAGACGAAACAGAACAAGACTAGACATCAGAATGAATTAATTGCAAGGGAAAAGTAGAAGTTTTAGTAGACGAAGAGAAAGGAAGTTGCTTTCCTTTTCCCAGCTGACAAGAGTTACAAAAAAAATGACTAGGAGAACCATGAACAGGTAAATGAAATTTATTTAACAAATGAGAAACAACTGGGAGAGATGCATGTCCAAGTCTGGAATGTCACACGGCAAAAGGAGCTTTCACCCCTGCGACAGCAGCTAAGACATGAGGTTTATTAAGAGACATTGCCTTCTTGGGAAACGGATATAAGCCACCCTCACTCCTTCTGGATAGTAGTGTCTTCCCTGTGAGTGTGTCCTTCACAAAGAAATAAGATGCAGTTAAAATAAAGAAACAATTGTTATCAACACAGAATTGATTGATAGAAAGAAGATTTGTAGAAGCATTTGGACAACGCAGAACCCGATTGAGTTTTAATTGATGAGTTGGAGTAAGAAACACGGTATTACCAGTGTGAGTAATATTTAAACCTTGCCCATTACCAATTGCAAAATTCTCCTGTCCTGTGTATGGCTGCGGAAGAGTAAGCTCCTCAAGATTACTAGTAATGTGTTGATTAGCTCCACTATCAGCGAACCATGGAGTATGGTCAGGACTGTTATCATGTGCAGAATTACTGAATTCAATCCATGGGTAACATACCCAATCAGATCATCATCATCAACAAAATTTCCTGCAGCACTCAATTCTGCAGAAATCTCTTTGGCTTCATCAAGATAGGCAGAACAACTGTGTGAGCCTTGAGTCAACGCTTGCAATTTCCGTTTGAGATGGCTGACACGAGAACGTGACTTAGAGGCAAACTTCTTTTCCAATGCATCCCAAGCAGATTGCGCAGAAGATATCCCAAACATAGAGGGTGCCACTTTGGGAGAAAGAGTGGCATTAATCAAACCCAAAACATATTGATCCTTCTTGTGCCAAAGGATATATTGGGAATTAACGTCGGGAGATATTATTCCCTCTTCAATAAGGAATTTTGACGGGCACGACTCTGAACCATCCACGAAACCCATCAGATCATTGCTTTTTAAAATTGGAATCATTTGAGACAGCCAAATGAGATAATTTGAACCATCGAGCTTGGCAGAAATGAAATGAGTTAGATTTTGAGCTGGAAAAATAGAGGTTGAAGCAGAAGAAGCCATTGAAGGAGGACTCAAATTGCATGAGTAGAATAGGCTCTGATAACATGAAAATAAAGTAATTAACTGCAAAAATATATTGGCTTTCTTACCTGCTAACTATTCATTATAAGTTTTTTATAGAGTTACAAGAGAGTACGTATTACACATTTCAAAATTTAAAAATGCCAGAGAAATAGGGGATAAGGGATAGATGAAACAGATTGGGATAAACAATTGACAGTTAGCTATTTTTGTTGTTGCTGTGAGTTATCTTCTATTGCTTTAACAACTAAGGCGCGTGATGTGAATATTCATGTGTGCGTTAAGTCCGTGACAAGCTATGTGATCAGGATTGCATGCCGATCAAGCATACTACAAAGTTTTTTTTTCTTTCCTAGATTAATTGAATACATCTAGATTTTTTCCTTTATTTCAAGTTAAATAAATGTTAACGTAGAGTTTTTAGAGCATCTCCAATCTTCATTAGCTAAAGTGATGAGCTAAAGCTACATTTAACTTGCTACAGTATCACTTTAGCTAATTTTGCTCCAATGTTATACCATTCATATGTTTACTTAAATTTTATTTTTCCCACAATATCCTTTCTGATGCACAGGTGGAACGTCAAACCCTATTCTAAAATCCCTAGGCAGAGGGGCGTCGTCGCGCTTGGGGGGGGGGGGGGGGGGCATTGCTCAGGTGGTCGCGCAAGCGGGGGTGAGTGGTCGTCATCGCATGCAGGTGGTTGCGCGAGCGCCAACGGAGGGGAGAATGCAGCCGCTGCAAGGAGGAGTTGAATCCAACGAGAACGCATCCGGACGGAAACGCACCGCAGCTCCCGCTGTATCACCGTCACTGGATCGTCTCTGGAATAGGAGAGTCGTCGCTGGAACGGGAGCATCGTCGCTAGATCGTTGGGAAACGGTGGGGAGGAGAGAACAACAGGGAGGTGGGCAATGGTTTGGTCAATAGTGGGATGATGGGGTTGGAGACCAGTGACGGGCGACGATGGGGTAGGGTGACGGGCGAAAGGAGGAGAGAGGGAAAGGGTGATAGGATAATTTCATAATATTTGCTAATGTGGTAGGATCAGCTAAAGCAAAAGCAAAATCTATATTTACCTTTTTTTTTTACTAATGGTTTAACTGATGCATTGGAGATGCTTTTGAGCTAAATATACCTATAGCTTTTGCTATACATGATAGATTGGAGATCCTCTCATTTAGTTGTTAGATTTTTAATTTATAGCTCTAGTGAAAGCCACAAATAGATAGCTAAGGAGAGTTTCTTTTAATTATAATTACCAATGTAACCCTCATTATTAGATTAGGAAATTATATGTATAATGCCAAAGACTAACTTTCGATCATGATACAAATTTTTTTTACCATTTTTATGGAACTTTGGAGGATTTTTGGATTCATCATTAAATTTTAGTAGTATAGTGAATCCAAAAACTAATGTAGAAAAAACTTATTCGGAGATGTATGGATAGACCGAAATTATGGGATTTTGTCATAGCATAAGCAGAATAAGCAAAGTTCGCTTATAATCATGCAATTCATAGTGTTGTAGGTAGATATTCATTTTTAATGCATATTTGAAGTCTCTTAACCAAGCTTTTGATATGGTGAAAATTTTAAAGGTCTCAGGTATTGCGTGGTGGCTAATGATCTTGCTAAGCATATACGTTTAAGAGGTCCAAGAAGATGTTAAGAATAAATTAGAGAGAGTCAATGCAAAGTACAAGATGGAAGTCGACAAACATCGAATATTTAAAGTGTTTATTATTAGAGATTTAGTTAGTATTTATTAGCAAAGGAAGATTTTACAAAGTGCATAGCAAGCTTAAGTAAAAAAAGTATGGGTTATATAAGATTTTGAAGAAAATCAACAACAAAGCTTATGTAGTAGATTAATTGAATTGGATGAGTATTTCTAAAACCTTAAATATTATTGATCTTATATTGTTTCAATCAGATATGAGCATGAGATAAGAGTAATTCGGGAACGAGTTCTTTATAAGTGAAGGTAAATGATGGAGGCTACAAACATCATGAGGAGGCATACAACCCTAGTGTAGGATAAGACATACAATCAACCTATATAATTTATCCTAAAATTATATTAGGTGTACGATCAAGCTTTAAATGTGTGATCAATAAAGGAGTGCAATTAAAAGTATATATGCGATCAAGTCGATAATAAGCTATCTGATCAAAGATGCTTGCCAATCAAGCATACTACAAACTTTATTTTTTCTTTCTTAAATTAATTTAAAACTATTTATATTTTTTCCCTTTATTTTGCATTAATTAAATGTTAAGATAAGTTTACATTTAATTGTTAAATCTTTAATTACAGTTGTAACCCTAATAAAAGATATAAATAGATAGTTAGGACTACAAATATATTTAAGTTTTTGCTTTGTTTTATCTAGTTCATTTGATTTGAATGAGTTTTTCTTAATAATGATCAATTGTGCATTGATTATTCGATCGAGAGACTGCGCGAATTGATATAATGTATTCTATTATTAATGAATGAAATGACAAGTTCCTAATCCTTAACGATTAATGAGAGCTCTATCCTTAGCCGATCTCCATAGATGATACGCCAAGCCTCACACAACCTTTATCGCTGCCTTGGGTTGCCTTTAATTTGTTGCCACCATCTCTAAGCAACTGCTCCTCTCTCATCGATCAAATTGCCATAATTTGATTTAAGCTATTTTTTCCAACCAAATTAATATTTTTCAAATTGAATAAAATCAAATTTATCATTTGAATTAAATGATATCGAACTAAAATGATTCAGTTTAAGTCAGTTATGTTTGAATTAACGGATTGAAAAATTATTAATTTGAATTGATTTGAGTATTAATTAATTTTTGAGGTTTGAAAGTCAAAATAATGTAAAACAAAAAAATAAATAGTATGTAAGTATATCAATACTAATATATATTAAATTTATAATTATAAAAATCTTAAAATTGAATAATATAATTCACGAATATAATATAACAAGTTTTAGCAATTCATATTAAATAAATAAGTTTTAAAATATAAAATAAATAAATAACAATATTATTCGGTTCGGGTTCAATTTAAATTGTGATTTTGAAATTTTAAACTCAACCAAATTGATATATTATTCGGTTTCAAATCAAATCAAATCGATTTTATTTAATTTTGACAGTTTGATAAAGTAGCGATTTCGATGGGTCGATTTGGACGGTTTGCCGGTTTAGAGTTTTACCGCCAATGCTAATCGCAATTTTATATAATAATTTTTAGATATGAGTTACGGTGAAATGCTTGTTAGAAGTTTTCTAAATTTGGGCTACCGTTAATTGTGATCTGTTAATTAAAACCAGGCTGTGATACAAGACAATGCAGTGTAGGCCCATATAAGGTTATATATTTGTTATTGGGCTACGCACATCTTGTTAATATTTTAATATGGTTTTACGGCTCAGTGTAGGCCTTATAAACTAATGAGGCCCGTTGATGGATAGGGCCCATTAGGTCATTGCGTGGCTAGGTCCCTCCCTCTGTTCTCTACATATAAATAAGTGGTGTAACCCTAACTCATCCATCGAGTTGAGCCGTCAAGGAGAGAACAAGCGGGAGAAGACCAGTCGCACCCGTAGCGTTCATTCTTGATCTGCTATGGAGAAAACAGGTAAGTATCATTATACTGTGATATTGATTAACATATATGATCTTGGGTGTTCATATTATTTGTTTAAAATGCTGACTATACGTTTTGAAATGCTGACTATACGTTTTTGAAATGCTGACTATACGTTTTGAAATGCTGAATCGGTTTGGTGTTTGTATTCCCTCTTCCTTCTCTAGCGAAACTTTTTGGATACATTCCTAAGTCTGACTATACGTTTTGAAATGCTGACTCGGGCATTTGATCATCATCTGACTTTGGTTTCTCATTTCTAAAAACTTTGTCAAAGATCCAATATCATTTATTTTGTTTTTATAAGAGATGGCTTTAAAAGAATCATTAAATTGTCTACCAGCACTTTGGATCATTTCTCAAATGTTGTGTCAATTATTAGAATTGTTTGTCAAAAAAGAAAAAAAAAACTTGTTCGTCGGCATAGGATATGTTTTCTTAACTTGTACTTAAATTTTAGGTGAGCTTATTGGCTAATACGTACTTTACAATTCTGATATACGTAAAAAGTGCCATTTGCTATCATGTACGATTAGCTTTTCAATTTCAATATATACCTCATGTTAACAGTGTAACTATTTAAAACCACCATTTAACTTTACGGTGACTTGAATGCGACTTTGCTTGAACAATCTGGAAGTGCAAATGGCCAATTCATCTAAGCATACAATCTGCCATTGTTCCATTGTTATGATCATATTGAACCATGTGTTTTAAAAGTTAATTGGAACTTTTCTTGCAGGCAGCAGAATGTTATGTTGGTATTATTTTTTAAAATAAAATTATTTTAAAAAGTTATGAGTTTAAATAAATTTATATTATTTATAAATAGTTTTAAATTATTTAAATTATATTAGTTTTAAAAATAATATCATTAGCATATAAGTATAATTTTTAATAATTTAAAATATATTTTATTTTATTTATTATTATTATTATTTATTTCCGGTATAGATAAAATAAAAAAAGCTTTCGCAACGTCAGCAACGTCGTCACGAATGAAGTTTTAAAAAACGCTTTCCCGACGTTTGTGAGTGACACCGGTAATTCAATGTTTATGCCGGCAAGTGTTTTTTTTTTAAATATTTTTTTAATAGTGGATGAAGACTGACATGCAAATAATGAAAGAACTGTTCGCATCATATCCCAATTTATAATGTTCTAAAACGATCCAAAAGTCATTGTTGAATGTTAATTACTAGGTAAGGCTTAATTTATAAATTTAGTAGTAATTAATTAATGACTTTTGTAATTCGTTTTGAGGTAAAAGAAGTGGGTCACATTGGACTCGCAAGCTGTCCTTTTAACTAAATTAGGAAAATTTAATTTTTAGGTATGGAGTTAATTCAGCAGGAATATATGGATATTAAAATTAAATTTAAAAAATATTAATATCAATTCAATTGATCGCGGATTACCTTTTAATTATGAGCAATTGTTTTTGGAATAGAGAGGTGTTTTTTTATGAGTTTATTCTGACTAAATAGTGCCTCACCAAATCAAGAAAGAAGAAAACACCAAAGACGCCAGCCACTATATATTATATATTGACCGGCGAAATATAATATGGTTTAAGCTAAAGCTTGGATGGGGCTGATCATTATATATATACAGTTTTACCGTATAAGTTTTGGTGACTAAAGCAAGTTTTGCATTTGGTGTGTCATCTAATCATATGCTATTATCATATCAATCGGCAGTGTACAGGACTCACATGATCAGATTGCAAGAAAATTTGTCCCTCTCCTACTTGCATGCATCTTGTGCAAGTTTTATTAGGAGTTTTCTCTGCTTTTAACAAATAAAAGTCTGCATTCTTCTGGAGTTGTCTCTGTCATTCTATCTTATATTACAGCAAACATTTTCTTTTTTTGTTCACTTATGCGCGAAAACTACAATAAAACTTTTCTTTATTTTGCAATTACCTCCTACGTGCGCCTTGTGCCATCTTGATCTTGTCTTGTGGCCCAAATTTAAGCTCTTTATTGGTTGACAAGTAAAAACAATAAAGTTTTATTTTCAATTTGACCCACTTACCTTGAAATTACAAGAGCAGAGATTAATTTAATGTTATTAAACGTGCATATGGTGCCTAGAAAAAGTTATAATCCATAATTAAAATTATATTATTACGTTAAATGGCTTTTATTTTAATGTTTTGCGATAGTTTTTTTTTAAATCTTGACAAAAACTAAATTTTATAAATAAGGATAAAAGTAAAAACAATTAAGACAATGTTCCTTAAAAATTCAGATTCCAAAATTCTTTTTGTTTGCCATTCACCATTCAAACCCAATCAACACCTACAACAAAACAAGACTAGGAATTTTTTTAAGATTTTATTTCTCACTTCCCTTATTATGAGGTAATAAATTTTATTTACGTACTGAGCAAATACTAATTCTAAATTAATTAATTTATATAATTCTCAATTTAATAATGGAATATACATAGTAATATTGGCGTTTCATTAATTTTTTTAATAAAAAGCTAAATATATAGTTTTATAATTTAAATGAATAAATTAAAGATAATAATGTATTAAAGATTGTTAGATTTTGTTTGATTAAATTATACGTGCATGCATGATATTGAGAGAGAGAGAGAGAGAGAGAGAGAGAGAGAGAGAGAGAGAGAGAGAGAGAGAGAGAGAGAGAGAGAGAGAGAGAGAGAGGGTGGGGAGCTCCCCATTCTAACCTGATTCCTGGAGAAGCCGCAAAGTGAAAAATAGATGTTCCTATCTTTCCCGCACCTTCCAACAAGGATAACATATATTTCTGTTATTGTCAAATCATCTCAAGTGGGGGGCAACAACAATGTTTAAGAAAACTTCAATGCGGATTTTCTTAGTTAAGATTTATTTCTACTGTTATTGTTACTTGTGAATTGACCACATATACAATAAATATATATATATATATATAATATTTTATTAAAATAAAAAAATAATTTTAATTTTTATGATGATAATTTTAATTTGAACTATTATACGTTACAATCTATATATGTTTTAATGTAGCTCTCTACTACAGTGATTATGATTACACGGACAGTAAAATAAATATTTAATTTAAACTATTAATTATAATATTAAACAGTCTGAATTAATTCTTAGATGAAAATTTAGCATAACATGAACACATACATACACACACACACACACACACACATATATATAGCTTTCCTCCATTAACGAAAAAAGAAAACTGCTGTTCTTTTTCTTTGTTAGATTTTTTTCTCTCTTTCAGGAATAATAGGAAAGGTAGTATATCTGTCAGATAAAAGAATATTTGACACTCAAATTAATCAATCATTCATAGCATTTATCGGCATGTTTGACACCGCAAATTATTTTATTTAGGTTCAAATGGTCGGTCAAAATCAGAATAATGCTGCATAAATTTAACTATAGGCATTATTTGTCTGTCTCACGTAACTATGATTCGAATATCATAGGGGATATATTAGATTAAACACGAATCAAAAAGTAATATAAAATAATTAGAGCGAAACCAAAACAATTGCTATTTTATATTGATAACAAAATAAAGGGTGGTCTGCCCAATGCATTCCTGTGGATAGTGGCACAGTCTCACCTCACCACCAAGTTATTTTATTTTTAGATTTTTGTAGGTATAAGTTTTGTACGTAGATTTTTTTATACGTGATAATATTTTATTGATTTTAATTAAATTACATGTAAAATTTGATTAAATTATTGAATATTATTATATATACGAAACATAAATTACGTAAAGTATTTTCTCTTAAAATAATATAAGCTTTATTTAATTAAAAGCATTATCTATTTGTCTCAATATACTATTAACAGAGTAATGCCGGGGATACATTAGATTAAACCTGACTAAAAAGGTAACATAAAATTACTATAGCTCAGCCAAAACAATATTCTTGTTGGTAGCGACGCACACATATATCTCTCAACCCGACAAGTTTGATTAAAAAACGTTTTGGGAGTAACCATTGGGTTGTGAAAACTTGTTTATAGATCATCGGACATTGTGATGTAAAGGGATATGATGACCCCTTACCTCCAGAACGCAACGCCGTCGTTGTCATGCCCGTTCGGTAACTGTCATGCATGGTGTTGCATGCCTTGCATGAGAAGAAGAGAGCCCAGTGTAGCCAAGGACAATTTGCCGACACAATATATACATAGCATGCATGCATGCAGCAAGCTCATATATATATATATAGAGAGAGAGAGAGCCGGCAAATCATCCTTGGCTGAATTGCACTCCCTTGCTTCTTCAGGCAAGGCCACCCGGCATTCACTAACTATGATGATCCCACTACATATTTCCCATACATGGTAACATACATATATATATATATATATATACTGGTCCCATGTGCACCATCAATATATTGGTTCTAGCTCCTAGCTAGCTAACACTAGTACTCTTTGCATTAATGCTATCACACCCCTCAATCAAGTATATATATATATAGACAGCACCGCCGAGCTAGCTGCTAGATGCCAATGGAATAGGCAATCCCCCCATACCGATTGTACGGGCGCAAGCATAAACAAATCTGAATATATTTTAAAGATAAAAAGCTCTGGCCGGGGGAGGTGTAGTAGCAAGTTAATGGGCATCTCCCAAATGGGGAAAAAAAGGTGACTTGCGTTCCAGGCCGTGGGTCGTAAAAGAAAAGTAAACGTTAAAAATGCCAAAAAAGGAACGCCGCAAGTTCCCGAAGATGATTGGTTAATTGTGGTTAAGTTGGCAGCCTAGGCTGTGCTTGCACTCACGTACCAGATTCTCGTGGGTCTGTGGGAATAGAATGTTTTTTCACACCCCACACGTGGCCGGTGGAGAAGCAAGAGTCCATGCCACATAATGAGAATTGAAAACACTATTTCTTGTCTTTTTATTAGGATAAAATTCTCAGAAAGTAATTCAACTTTGTTTTTTTCATATATGAGGTGAAAAAAGGTAACGGCAACTGTTTTGGTATTTTTATAAATTAAATTTATTTTATATATGCTTAGATGAAAATAACATGAAATTATTATTTCATTCTAAATATTATTAAGTATATATGATGTAAATGAACAAATAAAAAAACGAAAAGTAAAATAAAGTATTGTGCGACCAATCCTATTTTGAGTTAAGCCCAATCAAACAATAAAATATTTGAGCTTGACTCAATATTATTGTTAATAAACCAAACCAAATACAAATACTAAATTATCTTATTCAAAGGGAGTTCGTTCGTAATATTTAAAAACAACTTAGTAATATTCACAAACAGTTTATAAATATTAATTCATAAATAGTATTTATAAATATGTTAATGAACGAATATTATATTTTTATAAGTTAATTTATTCATTCAATTATTTATAAATAAAAACATTTAATTATTTAATATTTATAAACAAACTCATTCGTTTGTTCGTGTAAAAAAAAATACGTTACTGAAAATAATAATTAAAATTTATAAAATTAACATAAAAAATATATATCATTACCTAGAGAATTAAGTTTTAGGAAGGAAACAAAATTTTACAAGAATTGATACAATATAATGAAGAAAATTATAAGAGCCGCGTGAACCCACTACCCACCAAAATTACATGGTAAGCAGAACTGTAGAAGTATTTCTCAAAGGGTAGTAATTTACAATCCCAAAAACAGCAATAAGCTAGTAACAGAGCACCTAGTAGCTACAAAACAAATAGCAAATTCAGAAGAAACGGTAGCAAGTTATTAAATTATAGAAAAGTCCAAAAAAACAATTCAATCGAAATTTCTTAAAAAAGCAAATGAAGAACAAAATAAATAGACAAAAGTCCAACATTACCCAAAAAAACTAGTTGGAATTGATAGATTCAGAAAATACACAATTCAATTATAAAAGCTAGAAAATACAGGTCAACACAATAGAAAACATACGACTAACTTTGATGTTTTATCAGAAAATGCATATCTACCCCTAATGTATAAATTTAGAAAATTCATTGCAATTAAAGCAAAAAAAGGGTAAAAAAAATTTCACAGATATATAAAGCTGGAGCAATTAAACATGGAAAAACAAACAAGAATTAAGTAGAAGAGGCTTAAAAAAACACAACAATAGCAAGTTTATAGTGATATATTTCGTATGAAAGAGAAGCCTTTACCGGATATTTCAAAAAAATGTTTGTAAATGATATAAGATATTCAACTACTCTTATATGATAAAAGATGTTTGGAGAAAAGTTTAACTAAACCTACTCTTGACTGAAAAGAAGATATTTGTGGCATTCACCACATTAGCCATCCAATAGTGTTAGTAAGAAATTATTAGATCCAACATTAATGGGCGGGGATGTTCGTCGATCAATTTGAGCGTGTTATATCATATTTTTAAATTGAATTGTTGGTTGTTCAGTCAAATTGATGCTCAAATTGTTTTATTCAGTTTTTAGTCGGTTAATTTGTTGAGTTAAATCGAGTTGTTAGGTTTTTTGTTCATCTTTAATATCACCAAGTTCTTATCTTAAATTTATAATATTAATATAAACTAAAATACAAAATCTGATACCTAGTCTCATCAAACCAAACCAAATAAATTGACATCATCAAAAATATCTTTGGATTGAATCTAGAAAACTCACAACCAATAGAGTTCCACATTCAATTATAAAATATTCATATTTCATATCGTGTTTGAAAAAATTCATCATACATAAGTGTTCGTCGGTCAGTTTGGGTAGATTATATCGTTTGCCTAATCGGTTTATTCAATTTTCAGTCGGGTTTACGAGTTACTCAACTCACCCAAATGAAAAATGAATTATTCAGTTTTTGATTTATTCGATTTTCGATCGATCAAGTTATCAAATTAAATTAGATTGTCAATTTTTCTACTCAATCTTATCAATGGGTAACACATACACTTTCCATAGTCGTGGTATTGTATCAACAAAAAGTGCAATGAGGGAAAGCACTGAGACTTAGCAATGAAAGTGCCCATGGCTTCAACAATCAACACATAGTAGACATACATGTGTTGTGTTTAGGGATAATAATATATTACAAAGGCATTGAGCAAGTTTACAACAAAATAAAAAAAAATTAAAACAATACATTCATTCATAATAATAATAATAATAATATACAAATAAAAAGTCTAGAGACTTTTGATAAACAGTTGTTTTGACATTGTGAGAATAGTAGTTTTACACGACTTTTTTTCTATAGATAGTTTAAGACCGATGCTTTAAATAATTTTTTTTTAACATGCAATTTTCGAGAGATAGTTTAGACAAATGTTTTATGCTATAACATGCAATTTTTTAGGTTAATAAAACAAATACATGTGGGAAAAAAACAAAGACAAATTGGAGTTTGTAATATGCGTTTCCAATCCAATAAAACAAAATACAAATATAGGTTGAAAAATCATCAAAGTTTGCAACCTCACATTGCATAAGTGGAGTCTAACATAGCCTAGCCTCAACCACTGACGGCATAAGCATTTATTTTAATTGAGACATTTTTAAATAATTATGATAATTACATAAACACAAAATGACAGACAATTTAGACCTTCTCATGGATCTAATGTTACATTAGAAACCAAAAAACAATATAACTATACATCTCATCCCAAAAAAAATAAAGAAAAAGCTCTATACTTACAATGATAGCTTTTTAGTAAATCATTATTAAGAAAAAAAAGCTCATTGACTTCCTCCTAAATCTATTAAAATTATAATGAACATAAACATAAAAATAAGTTAATACATAATTGAAAATCTTCAGCAAACATGAATTGAATATAAATATTAGATATGAAACTTTGATTTTTTTCTTAACCACATATACAAATTGAAACCAATCATCTCCACACAATAGAGCTTGAACAATTTGAGTTCCCAATGAGGCACGATAGGTGTCAATTACCCTACTACATATATTAAATGTTGCTTCAAATGCAACAATAGTGAGCAGAATAGATAAAATGTCATGTTATTTGTGATAAAATACAATACTTGAGATTATTTGTTTCCTACAATCCCAAGGCATCAAAATTGGAATCTTTAAAATTAATACACCTTTATCTAAGTACACATCAAGTTATGATTTCATCACATTTTAAAATGTATTTACATTTATAATGAAGTCATCAAATTTACCTCTACCACTCATGACGTTCTTCACTTGCTCACTACTTCCACTGCCATTACCATTAGGGTTCCTAATGCTACCAAAATCAAGCTTATTATATTGACCATTACTCATAGAATCTTCAACTATGTGTGAAGCAACATAAGAATAATAAAAATCACTCAATTTACTTTTAATCATAGCAATATGAGTAAAAACTTCGGATTGGGGATATATTAAAGGAAAACAAAATTTAATGAGTTTCATTGTGTTTCTTGGATCTAACACAATAGCAATAGAAAGTAAAAGTTTACAATCACTCCAATCCTTAACTTTTAAGTAGAAGTAGTCATTAAAATGGTGTCATTGATGATAGTATATAGAGGTGAATTGTGTGATGAAAGCTTATAAAGATGAATATAGTAACATAGATCGTTATGATATGATGTTTAAATATAAATTAAACTTCTATAAAAATATGTTATGTTTCATCTTATGACATGTCTTATTATGTTATTCATAACATTTTTATATGTTTACTTTATTCTCATTTTTATCCTTTGGGCTATTTGAGCTCACCTTTTTCATTATCATTTTTCTAATATCAAGTAATTAAAAGAAAAAAGATAATATAAATAGGGGAGTTAAGAAACACTTAGAAATAAAATTGTATGGTCTTAAAAATTATGTTAGTTTATGTGTAGTAAAATGTAATAAATAAGTTAATTGACGTTTAGGCTCATTTGGTACTAATGAATCGAATTGGTAAGGAATATAATCAATAAAAGAATATAATCAACATTAAAATATAATGAAATAATTTATTATATTTTAATGCGTTTGATATGCAAATTAATAAAAGCTAATAAATTAATCTAATTACAAAAATAAGCACTTCAATCAAAAACCCCACCGCGCCTCTTTCAAATTTTAACTATATATCCAATGATAAATAGTAAATTTTAACATTTCGATTGATAATATTATTGACTATTTTAATTTAAAAAAAAAAACTAGACCTTTAATAACTTACTAAGCCTTGAACCTGTATATAGAGTTCAACAAAATAAGGATTCGGGGTTATTTCAGATTTGAGATAAGATGGAAAAAGTGAATATAATGTCCAATTCTATAATGCATTTATTAATATACATCAAATAACATGCTACCATCTAAAGTTTGGCCACAAATAATTTTCATTTAATAATATTAAAATAAATTTTTATAAAGGTTGAAATACAATGAAATTTGATAGATATTTATCTCTCCCCTCGTGTCCGATCAATATATTTGTAGATGTCAAATTTTAATAAAGTGGAATTATATATTTAGCAAGAGTAATGTTATATACAACTAAGGTTGTGTGACGGGTGAGTAACCATAATGATGTGATAGCATATATCAAATTATTGGAGAGAAAGAAAGAAAAAAATCACAATCATTTACATCAGTCATGATTTTGCGGTAATGCCGCAAGTTGGTTGGACAAATTATTTTTCTATAATTAAATCACATAATACTTTGTGAGTATACTTTTCTCAATATTATTTTTAGTTGATTAAATATAAAAATATTCAAAACATGCATGTATAAAACATACTTTTTTAAAATACAATCTATCAAAGGTATCAATTTTGAAACCAAACTTATTTATCAAATATAATTTTTTTTATCATCTTTAAATCAAAATCAAATCAGATTCAAACTTCAACTTCAATAAAGTAAAAACTTATGAAATCAAAATAGAAAAACAAACATAGTGTTTTGCACACAATTTAGATATGTGATTTTGGATTGAAAAAAAACACATAAAAAAGACATTTGGTATACCGAATTGAAATGAGAATTTAAATTTATGAAATTTTTGAAAGAACATTTAACTATTTTTTATTTTTAAATTTAAATTTATTTTTTATAGGATTCAAATTATTAATTTTTTCATATCTTCCATTTTATTAACTCATTTACTATTTTCTCTCTGTGCGGCCCATCTGTTTTTAAAAACCAAATTTAAAAAATATATAATTTTAATAATAAAACCAAAATCGCATGTAACAAACATAATTTTTAAATACTCTAATAAAATAAAAACACAAAATCAAAAATAACATACCCCCCAAAAATTACATGCCAAATATAATAAGTGTTGGAATGTTTGTCCCACGTCGCTCAAAGATAAAGATAAGAAAGTTAAAGCATATATAAGAAAAAAGAAAACTTTAAATGTAACGACGCGTTTTAAAGCCGTGCGGGCGCCGATGTGGCGAGCCCAAAGCGAACAGTATTGTGACATTTAATCGGACCTTTACCTGTGCCCGATTCTAACAATAAGTAGGCACCGAAGCATCACTTGCATTGGAGCTTTGTTTAGTTGGCCCAATGCATTCTCAGAATCCACGCGAGAAAAAAAACAAAATAAAAATGTTATTTGTAATCATAATTGTTATGTCAAAATGAATATTATGCTGAGGCGTCAATCGCTAAAGAAATTGAAAGTGTTACCAATGCAGATCTGTCTATATGCACAAGTTGATTACTCGAATCTTTCCGATACATATTGAGCACAGTCTCGAGCATAGGAGAGACTCAAGACTGGTTCTATGAAAAATGGTGAAGGGCAGCTCGATACTGGATTTGACATTCAAATGGCGAGCAACAAGAAGTACATCGCGCGCAGGGAGCTCGAGCATAAAGACTGACTTTGTTTTTTTTTTTAAATTATTATAATTATTAGTATATTTTATTAAATTATTTATTGAATTATTATTAGTACCTCCATGGAATATTATTATCTGTTGTCGTGAGACTTAAATAAATTGTTTTTTGAATTTAAAATCATGTATTAATCTCTTAAGAGAGAGAGAAAGGAGGCTCGAGCCTCTTGCTGTTCAGCCGCAAATGGTGAGACCAAGGCAGCATATATGCAAATAAACAATTCAATACTTACTGGAGTGCGGCTGCTACTGAAGATTTGTTGTTGGTCACGGCCGTAAATGATGCAATCGTGACTCTAGTAAATAAAAGGCTTGATGACTTGTTCGATCTTAAGGCTCGCGCAGTGTCTTGAGTAGTGACTTCTCTGTGTCAAGAGTATAGCGATGCGGTTTTACTCAATATTGTATGCTCGATATTACCTCGATCTAGTATAAATGTTTACTTAAAGTTCTAAATCAAAGGAAAGTCTTGAATAATATTAAATATAGTATACTAATGTAATCTATTTCACGTAAGCCAAAGACATGACAATATCCAGCAACACCGGCCGGTTCTCCGGCACTGCCTTATAAGCCAAAGACATGACAATACCCTGCAACACCGGCCGGTTGTCCGGCAGTGCCTTAAAAAAAAAAATGTTTTGTGTGCTTGCACATAGCAGCCCTCTAAGTCTGAGATAGTTGGCATTATACCATCCTCTGAAAATGGAACTATGTGTGGCATCGTGGCCAACGTGGATCGGTCGGGACACGACAACCTTGGCTGTTGTGCATCCATGGAAAAGACACCAATATTCTCAATCCTAACAATACTACTTTACTAAAATTGGGAATATCATTAATGGGAAACAGTTGAAAAAAAAGAGAGGCAACATTAATACTTTGCTAGAATTGGAATACCATTAATGGCAAACAATGGGAAAAAACAGGTGCCCGCCGGAAGCTTCATTGATTAGAGCATTAGCATTGTTTTGTTTAAATTCGTCTTGTCATTGGTCATATTTAACTATAGGCAGTGTCTAAAATAATTGTGTGTTTGACCAAATTCTTTTGCAAATTTTATCCTTCTATACATTTCATAATCAAATATGCACAATACAGTTAGTGTTTACCCATATTTTGTTATGGAGTGTAGCAAAAATTTAAAATTTGTAAAAAAAATCTGATACAGTTTATATTTAAATATAGCTAACGGTTGATCAAATTTTTAAAAAAAATGCTAGTGCTCTTTATCATGAGAAAACGACTGATTTTAAATACCAGTTTTTTTTTCTTTGCTAACAAATTTATGCTCTGGATTTCATTAGATTTACAACACGCCGTGTTGGAAAAAAAAACACAATCTGGAGAATAAGAAAAACAATTAAGACATTCGAGAAAAGGAAGTTGTTCTTTAATTTTGTGAGCAAAACTTGCAAAAAAAAAAAACACCGATGAAAATCTCTCGAGGATGAAATCAAACCCGATATTCAAGACTTGTTATGACAACAGGACATCTGAAAGAGTTAACATATCTACCAGCTTTAACTTTAGTTGCTTGAAGAAACTGCTCACAAGTTCTACTTATCATCAAGTACTCTCTCTTCTAAATATGAAGCATCAATTGTTGTTATGGCCGGGTACATATACACTACACCATAACATATAAAACACTTAAAGTCCAAAAAAAAAAAAAAAGTAAGTAGTGATTCTCTGATTGTAAGTTACATACATAATTATTACACAATTATTTTAAATTAGACCTTTACAATTTTCCAAATGTGAATACTCTTAATTGCACTTGGGTATTGCACTTGAAACCCAACTTATAATTTTCAGGCAGTTTTAACTCTCTATATCTACTTTGAAAAATACACTGTATTATTCCCTATCATTTTTTTATTTTCTAAAGTCCATATATATATATATGAATCAATTTTTTAATTTTTTTTCTCTCTTTCAATTACCACAACAATTCAAATGTTTACATGAAATCAAGAAATATGTTTAAAAAAATTAGGTAAAAATTTGAAGAATGAACGTTTATTCAAAATTTTAAAATTTACGCGTAAAGCTATCTCTAATACTTTTTTTAACTAACAGCAGACATCCAATTATTTTCCTTAAATTTATATATTTAAAATATTTTTTTTATTTCTTATAAGAAATACGTTTAAAAAAAATTAGGTAAAAATTTGAAGAATGAACGTTTATTCAAAATTTTAAAATTTACGCGTAAAAGCTATCTCTAATACTTTTTTTAACTAACAACAGACATCCAATTATTTTCCTTAAATTTATATATTTAAAATATTTTTTGATTTCTTATATAAATATATTTTCTAAAGCACTCTCTATATCATTAAAATAATATTTTATACTATTTTTTGATTTAATATTTTTTTATAATTTAATATTAAATAAAAGTAAATATTATAAGAAATGTGAAAATTATATGAAAGAAATTTTTTATATATAATTTAATAATTATAGAAAGTAAATAGTACTTCATAATATATTAAAAATTACTATACACACTCATGAAAAAAGTTAAATATAAAATATGTTAGGATAATAATTTTTTAATTTTTTTATTTTTTTAAATATAAAAAATTTGCCCCTAGTACTCTGTTATTTTTGTTGAACATTTAGAAATCACCGACAACAATGACTTGAAAGATACATCAGCCATTTGATCCTATGCTCTGTAAGAATATACTTCAATCTCACCATCCATGCAAAGGTTTCCTACGAAACGCTATTTGATTCTTATATGCTTTGCTTTGGCCATAAAAACAGAATATCATTAGTAGTTTTCTACTTTGACGATCTCGAGACGTAACAGTACCAAGCGCAATGCTAAAAATTTCTGATATCAATATTTCCACTCGCATATAGTCTATCAGTTTTTCGATGACTTTTTTTTTTTGAAATTCTATTTATCTTCATCCGCATGTACACTCTAAATGGCCAGTCGACGGTATATCCACACAAAAACGGTAATTTATATTGGCACTTGTTTTTACCCAACCAATGAATACCCTTTTAAAAAAGTTAACTAAAAATTGATACTAACTAATAATCTTATATTTCTATTAATGTTTCACTAAAACTTGGATATAAAATTTTAATATAAAAGGCAAGTTGTTTTCTTTAATGATTTTGTAATAATATTATTGATATTATATATAAAAGAATTGACAAGGTGATAAGTTTGATGATAATAAATTATTTTTTTTAAAAATAATTTCATTATAACTGGTATAAATCTTAAAACTTTTTTCTATTTATAAAAATATTAAGAGCGCTCGCAGTAGAATAGTTAAATATTTTAATAAATTTACCTACATAAAGTAATATTAATCACAAATTCAACTCGAAATATATATCTTGACTAAAAATTTTATTAAATATCAAACTTAGAGGTATCCAAATTTAACTAATTGTTACGTTGAATTTTGACATTTAATAAAAATTTTAATTAAAACACATATTTCAAGTTAAATTTGTTGTCAAAATTATTTTAACATAATCAAATTTATTGAAATATTTAACTAGCTCTAAGCCTAAATATCATCCATCATCATTGGATTTCAATAAATTAAAGTAAAAATTATTTGTTCATAATGAGTGTAATTGTGTAATGCTTTGTCACCCGTGTACCATAACTTGTCAAAGGATTTGCCAAAAAGAGGTAACAGCTACCTGTTTGAAAATCCATGAATCTACTAACAAGATTCAGTCTTATCATCATAAAACTTTCAACAATGTTTTGATATTATATAAAATTTACTCCTTTTCGGGTGAACTTTTAGATATCTTTTAATCCAAATATCATCGGTGTAAAAATTAGAAGCATCTTTCCTTCTAATTTTCCTCAATAAATCCTTTTCTTCGTTTGCGGAAAAACTCATAACATTCTTAAATTCCAGAATTGGTTAAAACTAGTTAAGTAATTCTCAACACTCAATAAATCAATAACATCACAAAATATACTATACTTAGAGTTATACTTAGAGTGCATCTCCAATTAGTTAAAGTTATTTTTAACTTTGCTATATATTCTAACTAATGTTACTACAATCTTACATAATTTATACTTTTACTTAAATTTTAATTTTCCTAATCTATCCTCATCTCTCCAAATTTCATAACTCAAATTTCAAATCCAAAACTGCAAAGAGGGAGGAGGCCGCCGATGTGAATTAAATATCACAAATGAACAACAGCTAATTAAATATCAAATACCAAACGGAAACAAAAATCAGATCTGTGAACAAAAACCAGATCTGTAATTAAAGACCAACCGCAGGTGGCAACGACGTCAACCACAACACCACCTGATTTTCTGCTTCCTCATCCTCGTCAATTTCATTCGTGTCCTCATCGTCGTCCTAATTTTCTGCGTACTCATCCTCGATGTTGATTTTGTCATCATCAACCATTTAAGGGGGCTGGACTCTCGGACTCGAGTTGGGTGGTTACTTCCACTGGTGCGGGACTCAAAGCAGTGGCCGCAGATGGAGATTATCAGACAGAGCCTGGCGCTGGAGGCTTGCCACGGCGTCGGGGCCTGGCAATTGTCGCACAGGAGAGTTTGTCTGTAAATTTTAGAGTCACAGTCCCAACACAAGCTCACCTTGACGTGGGGAATGCTACGCGAGACTGCGAGAGAGGGATTGGGGGAACGCGACAGGGGGGGACTATGTTGGAATTTTTGAGCTGACATTATATTTAACTTTTATTTTAGCTTTTAGTGAGGAAAGATATTTTAATTTTGCTTGGAGATATACTCAGAAGCTAAATTTGTTGAGTCATTTCAACTGGCTATTTTATTATTTTTAATTAAAATAATCAAATCAGTGTAGAGATAAAATGAGAGAGAAGAAAGAGGGGCGACGCGAAGGTGGACCCGTAGACGTCATACGCAGAAGGCGCAGTGGGAGGCGACCTTGGCAGACGAGGAGAAAGGACACACCCGTTGAGGACGGAGGAGAAGATGTTACAGTCAAGAGGGGTTTCGGCGGCGCGCATCCGAGAGAAGGCGACATAGTATATGCAAGAAGATGTGAACATGGCAGCTGTGAGGGGGGAGGGGCAATGACAACTATGTAAAAGCGGATGAGACACAGGGGGAGAAATTTTGGGAGGGGCGCAATAAGAAAGAGAGAAGGAAGGGAGGGAGGCTTAAAAAATAATATTTAAATTAAAATATTTAAATTTTATTAATGATGATATTTTATAATATAAAATTAGACTATGTATATTTTATAAAAAGTAATTATTTAGTTAAATTATAGTTAAATTATATTAAGGCCACTGTGAGTATTCTTAGTGGACATTCTTATATAAGTCCTAAGAACATAATTTCTAAACAATTCTCATCTCACATTTAGTTTACATATCATCTTTTCATTTAAATTACAATTATAAATACACACGTAAACATGAATCAAACCATTACTAAACTAAATACACAAATTCCATCTCTCAAACCTTAAAACTAATTTTTTTATGTACATGCTTGGATAATCAAATCAACCAAACAAAACATGGAGAAAGCATAGAGAAGGATTGAATATTAATCCCCAACCTTAAAATACTACCCTCCTCATTCATTTGCATTTGCAAGTTGAGTCAAAGCACGCGAGTAATGTAGAACTCCTTTTTTGTTTTATTTCATCAAACATATTATATTTTATTAATTATTAACTATTTTTTAAAAAAATATTATATCATTTATTCAATTGAAACCCAAAAATACCGGATTAAACAACCCTATAATAATCCTATAACCAAACTGACTTTTGGACTTCCAAACTCTACTAAAAAATAAACAAAATGATTGCATAGTTACATTACCATTTTAACATCTTTAAAATCGATTTAATTCTAATAAAAATACTATCTCAAGAGCATTATCTCAAACTTATATAACGCATCACCCTTAAATTCTTTGATCATGGTTGAATAATTTTTAATAAATATTAAATCAGCAATATACAAGTAAATAATTCACAAGTTATCTAATATAAATCATTCTTTAATGTATGAGGTTTGGTTGGAAGAGCATCTTTTAAAATTTGTCTTTAAGTGATGGGAAAGTAATGTGATTGGAATAAGGATTATGAATGGAATGGGTAATTTATCACCCAAATGCTTTTGTTTCTTTTTTTCTTTATACCAATTATTTTTATGTATTATTTAATATGATAAAAGAGGTATTTATAAGTTAATTTGTAATACCTTATTTATAGGGTCCTAGGTTGTTAGAGTTAAGAGAGTCATAAGCTGCATAATATTCGTTATATTCTTACAAAATAATAAATTTTTTCTTTCTCTGCCCATAGTTTCTCCTGTCTTGAGTTCTTCATATAAATCTTAGTGTTCTTTCTCTGTTTTTACTTGATCTTTTGTTATTATCTTTCATCTAATTTATAACAAAATAATATTAAGAATAACTCATCTCATGAGGGGCTGGGAGAATGGATTTTAGATGTTTTTATGGGAATACGAATAAGAATGAGATAGAAAATAAAATTATAATATACCAAATATGGATATGATAATGAATTTAAGTTTACGTGATTCCATTATCATCCATTCTCTCATACTGAATAAAATATTATTTAGTATGCTCTAAGAGGTAGCCATGGATGTTATGTGTAAGGCTTACAAGATTTTTTTTTCTAATAAAATATTTTACACTTTTTTCTTTGTCATATCTGTCAAATTTTATTAGTTGTGAAACTCATTTTATGAATATGATTTTACTTGTTTTAATAATGTTTATTAGTATTTTTTTACTCATTTTAAGTTATCTATTTTAAAATTAATCAAATAGGTTTTAAATGAGCAATTGACACAAAAATCTTATTATAATTAAATATAGACCTTTGTTTATATCATTTTACCGTAAATTGTATTTTGTGCAAATTAACTTTACCTTTTTTTTACTCAAATTCGTCTTATAAATCCATTTTAAAAGCCTCATAATTTCAATTATTATTATTTTCTTATTAATCTCCATTTTTTTTATATCGGCAACATCTTTGAATTCAATTGAATTTGCATCTAGAAAATGAAACTAAAATTTGGTAACTCTTCATCAAGAACTTAGTGTCTTGCCATAAATGGGATGCAATCTTTGTCTTTTATGGGGGTGTAACCTTTTACAATTAGAGCAATAGATTGAGGATTCTTGGGCCAATAGGCCCGGCTAGGTCGCATGGGCCCAATTATGGGGGGGGGGGGGCTATACTGTCCAATCACCCTAAAAAGGAATCTTTCAAGATTAGCTCATCAAACCAAACCTATATGTCCAAATTCCTCCAACTTGACTAGCCCCTTATGCCTATTCGCCAACCTATTTTCTTGAATATCCGGTTAGGTGTTTGGCTCACTACCCTAGTGCACACGTTGACCAGATCAATTGGTAGTAGCACTCTTGTTAGAGTGCTATCTAAAGAGAGGTTAGGGATTCAATTCCCACCTCTGCAGGGGTGTTACATGGCGATCTAAATGCCTATCTACTGGGCCAACGTGTGCACTAGGGTAATGGGCCAAGCACATGTTTGAATATTCAAGAAAATAGGCTAGCGGCTATACGTAAGGGGCCTGTCAAGTTGGAGGGATTTGAGCCTACAAGCCTAATTTGATAAGCTAATCTTAACCCAAACTATTGACAAAGTGGTTCTCCCATCTCATCAAATCATGATAGGTTTACATGCTATCAATGAACATAAAAAACTTGAGAGTAAATATATCATATTTTTGTAATTTTTTGTTTCATTAAAACTTATATTGATATCAAAAAGAATAATACTTTTCCTTTTTCCCATCAAATCTTATGATTCTTCTTGACTAACTTTTACATATCTATTATACTATTTTGAAAAAAATTCAAAGATAAATGAAATATATTATGCATCAATATTTGAAATTAAAATTCTAATTTTTTGTTGGAAGTACTATTACCTAGGTAATTTATCTTTTACATTAAGCTACAACAAAGTGTTTTGGGTGAGAAATCTCAACAGCCTAGAGTAGTAAATACAAGTCATGTGTTGCTCATTTACTAGTATTTTGCAACATTATATAGAACAACCAACTCAATAATAGTAAAAACAAAGAAAAATAACCATTTCAAAAGGAGCAAGCATAACGGACAACCAATCCCTAAAAGAATAAAATAATTGAATTTTAAGCTCTTTTGTAAGGACTCATATTTTGAATGACATTTTGAGTTAGCCTTAATTTGATGATGAAAATACTTAGATGATGATATAGTCATTCATACAAGCATTTATACTGTATTTAGACTCAATTTGAGATTTAAGGCATCAGAGAACTATTTTGTGAAATTAATTAATTTTTGGAGAAATAAAATAATTAATTAATTAGAAATGAAACAATATTCGGTAGCATGCGAGGACTCGCATTTGAACATTTGTTCTTGCGCGGAGGAGGATGAAGAAATTAGAGATCATATTTTTGGCAATTTAGGCTTTCAATCCACAAAATAAATTTCAAGTAGATATTCCTATCATTCTATACTCTTATATTAGATCAAACATACATGGATTACGAGAATTTTGAAAATTTAGACAAACCCTAAGAATAGGGGAAATTGTAAAATAAAGTTAATAAGTTGGGGCTAACACGGAGGGGCCAGGTGGAGGAGGCGGTGGAGTTCCAAGCAGAGGGGGTGAGGGAGTGGTAGAGGTGAGAGAGGGAGGTGACAGAGAGTGTGTAAGAGGTGGACTTCCAATTGAAACGATTGTCGGGGTTGTTGTTAAGGTTTGGGGCATATTAGAATAGTTCTTAATTAAATGATAAATTAAAAAATATGATTTAAAAAAAGTACTATTAAATTTAACTAATCAATTTAGCTACCATCTATTAGAACACTTACAATGGAATAGTCAAATATTTCAATAAATTTAGTTACTTTGAGTAATATTAACTACAAATTCTACTCGAAATATGTATTTCACTATAAATTTTGTTAAAGTTTCAAACTTCGAGGCACCAACTAATCAAATTTAGCTAATTAGTGCCTCAAAGTTTAATATTTAATAAAAATTTTAATTAAGACACAAATCTTAAGTTAAATATGTGACTAATATTGTTTTTGCAAATAAATTTATTAAAATATTTGACTATTACAGTGTGAGAGTGCTCTTAGAGATGTTACTAACACAATAATGGAAGACTAATTTAAATTCTTCTTAGGAGGAGGCCAAAAATACTTGAATGTTAATTAGATATCAACTGTTGAATGACAGATAATCAATTAATTGGATATGAAGTCTTGACTAACAAATAACTAGATTTCATTTTTATTATTACCCGTTGACTTTAGAATTAGGTTTCAATTTGATAACTAGCACCCAAAAAAAAAATACTGTGCCAAATTTGGGGTATTCAGCTACGATGTTAACGCCGATTTTTGTGAAGCATTCATTAGATATTGAAAAACAAGTAATTCTAAGAATGCCTCACTCTGTGTACCCGTCATTTCAAAGAAAAGATCAAGTGCCCTAACAAGGACGCCCTAAGCATTTGGAATAGTTTGTCTAATGTAAAAGTGGCGAATTTCAGAACTGTTCCAAGTCACTGCTTGCACTTTTGGGTTACAGCCAAATTGTTTCATGAGAAGCGGATGCAATCATACTAATCACATTATGATAAAAAACCATAACCTGAGGGCAGGGAGCAAACAAGTTATTGTGCTATGAATATGAACACACTCACAGGGCCTGTTTGCGTCTTTTGAAAACGAATATCGTACCTCTGGCGCCCTTAAATAGCCTGATATTCTCATCGACATAATGGATCTCGAACTTCACCTCACTCTCCCCACCATATTGAAAGTGCCATGCCCCAACCTTTATTTCAGGTGGCTCAAACACCACTTGCAGCCATTTATCATCAGAAATCTTCAGTTTTCCTGAAGAGACATGTAAATAAACAAAAAGCCAAAACTAGTTGAGAATTCCACTGACCTTGCAAAGAAAATTAATAGCTCACTAAATTAACTGCCATCTCAATTTTTTATACTTTCTGGCCCACTGAAGAAGAGTCCAGAAACTCTCACTTCCATTCTCACTAGTGAGACACCCAAATAGATCTCCACTGTCTGCAATTGCATAAAACATGGATCCAACCAAAAACATTTATGAAACAATTCCGAATAGAGGCATGATTTCACACCTAAAATGGACGTACGACACCCATATTATGGAAATTCTCCCGGCTTTTAAGCCATCGGTAGATACTTGACCAAGATGTGACCCAATTACAGCTAGGAACATATTATGGTAATTGGTTAAAAAATTGTAAAATATATCAATTGAGGCTACTGAATTAGCCCTACTGCTGGTAGGATAATTACAGTGAGAAATAATACTCTTGCCTCACAACAGTAAACTTATTCCCAGACTAAATACAAGCCAAGCAAGAACCCACGATCAAGATTAAATGGTTGCATTTTTCTTTCAAGATCTCCTAATCTGTATTATTCACAAGCTGAAACTTGTGAATATGCTTACCTTTCAAAGAGACCTCTGCATCAATGAGCCCCAGAGCAGAGAAGGACACCTTGTTTTCAACAATATTGGGAGCATCTAACACCTGAATCATTTCCTTTGTCTGAAAAAATAAGCGACCAAATGCACTCCTGTATGGACCGCCCCCAGTTGTTGACACAGAGCAGTAGACCACATCCCACTCTAAATGGCATTCAGTTATAAACCTCAGTGAGCAACAAACTACAAGTTCACTACTTTGAACCTCCCATATAAGCATTTGATGAAGTAGCAACATTTTATCTTATGCTAATCAGTATTATATAATGATTCAGAGAACAACTAGGGGTGAAGATTAAACTAACTCTACAAGCATCAAGAACACAGCATTCAGATACAAAACTGACAACCTTATTTGGATTCTACCTCCAAATATAAGGGGACATTTAACTGGCTCACTAACACAATATCTCTGCAATTGTCCAGCCAATTCAGCTACCTCCTGGTGCTCTTCTCTCGAGAGCAAAACTCCTCGATCTGTTTGTGTAACCTAATTGAAAACAATGTGTCATTTGAATAGTAAAGCATGATAGGGACAAAAAATTGACAGAAGCAATATAATTTTTAATGAAACCTAGGCCATTAGAAGTTGCACCACAGCACGTGCAAGCTAAAGTCCATTGATAAGAATAGGGGTTGAATTTAACGGAGTCGTCTATGATTCATTTTGACTTTGATGTTCTTAGGATGGGCACTGCGATTTCAAGCACAAAAATAAATAACACTGAATACAGAAGGAGACTATTTTTTAAAGTGATTCGACCGAATAATTGACCTACATCCACGACCCTCTTACATTTCCCTTTTTTTTTAATATCATAACACAAATCATCACCCCAACAGTTAGCAATTATCCTTTTTTTGAGTTTGGCTTTAATTTCAGTCATTCAATGATGTTGCATCTTCAACAGACTTGGAATGAAAACATAAAGGAACATTATAATTCCACAGAAAGGCAGCATGCCATACAAGATCATTGATAGTTAGCCCCACATTAAGCGAAGGGCCCTGTTAGTAATTGCGTTCAACACTTTCTGGCAAATTTTCTCGGCAACCAAACAAAAAAGGTGCGTCAAGATACAATACTCACTAGCCACTACCACATTTTGTTAAGAGCCAAACATAGAGAAAGAGAAAGAGAAGCAATACAATTTCTAAAGAATCCTAGCCACTAAAAGTTACATCATAGATTCACAATACATGCAAATTGAAGTCCACTGATAAGAACAGAGGATGAATGAACGGAGCAACCTAAGATTCAGTCTGAACATTATTGAATGTGGGTTAATCTCAATTACCATCGCCAAATAAACACAAACCAGTCAATTATATTGCATTTGTTAACAAAGTAGAAACCATAAACTTTTGCAAACATCAAAACTATATATATATATCTACACAGAACTATAACAAATTGTAGCCAGAAATTAAAATAAGAGCGTTATTGAATGCTGCATTCAACACCTTCCACCACATTTTCTCGGCAGCCAAACAAGGAACAGAGAGAGAGAGAGAGAAAAAACTCATCGAATTCTAAACCGAACCTTGGAAAGAAGGGATGCCGCGAGATCATCCGCAGTGGTTCGGACCTCCGGTGACGCCGACACGGAAGCGCAGCAAATTCTGGCCTCGAAATCAGTCTGCCGCCGCCAACGGGGGCGGACCAGCGGCGGAGGAAGAGGCGGTCGAGGAAGTGAATATGCTAGGCAATGGGGTGGTCGGTGAGGGGCTTTGAAGGCGTAGAACAGAGCCGACGAAGTGATCGCCATAGCATTCAAGCTCGCGAAGAAGGTCGTGCTTCGATTTTTGCGCCTTATATATATATATATATATATATATATATATATTTCCCACCGATTTTGATCCGAAATCAGATGGGACTTAGTTGTTCGGGCTTGTTTTGATCACATCTTATCTCGTGTACACGTGGACAACAAATTATGATGCCACGTCATAATCTGAGCATTATTCTATCTTTCAACTTTTTTAAAATACAATTTATAATTATTTTTAATTAAACCTAAATATTTAAATCATTTTCAGTCCAAATGAGATTGGATGATTTTCGTTGTTATGTTTCAACTGGTTTTTAAAAGTTTTTATATCAATTTTATTTTTGAATAAAATAAGTATATAGTCGTAAAATATAATAATTACATTCATAGATTCATATTATAAACAAAATTCAATCCAACATAAAAGTACTTACAAAATATTATAATTTCCTAAATATACCTAATATAATATTTATATATGATAAATAATTATTTTAATATATTTAAACAAATTAATTAATATTTTTCAATTCTTATTTATATTAACAACATTTAAAATAATATATTATCAGTATAACCAAACCCATCAGTCGTATAAATATTTTATAAATATCTTCTATTGCTCAATGTTGAGAATTGAAATCAAGACTTACATGTGCATATTGTTGTCATGCCATCATATAATAACAAAAATAATAACCTTGTTGCCATTATTATTCAAATATATATAATATTTATAATAACTGCAAATAGTGATTTAGAGTTAATTTAATTGATTTTGGATGTTTTTGACTAATTTTTAAGTAAAAATCAAAACCAAAACTAAATTAATTAATGTTATATGATTTTTAATTGGTTTGACAGGTGGAATCGAAATCTTCATGTAAAAAGTAAAGTTGGCTAATTTTTAATTGATTGTTTTAAATTTTTGCTAACACCCTTACTTTCATCTCACGACAAAGACAAGATTACCCTCCTTGAAGATCCAAAGGTAGCTTAGTTGATCAGGACATTGGATTGCCTCCATTAGATCATCGGTTCGAGCTCTTGCGGGATCACTGGAAGTTTATTTCATTATTTGGCGCCTCATTGGAACTGCACACCATTCTCGATATATCATCCACAACCAATCCTAGTCTGCATGACAGACATATTCGTCCCTATTATATAACCCACGCCATAGGATCGCAAAACATATGCTATGTGTACTCAATCGCTGTTGTCGGTAATGATAACCTGCAACCACTGCAACATTGTTATTACTCTATTTTCAATATTTATTACAAATGTTAACTATAACATCTAAAAAAATATTACATTCATACATCCTAAAAATTCTAAACCCTAATAATTTAAATTTTAATTAAATAACAGAATAGTATTAATTAGCAAAAATAAATTTGTAAGTAAATTTGAAAAAAAAAAAAAAGACACAAGTAACTTAGCAAATATCAATGTTTGTATTGTATATCTCAATGGTCTCATTTGTACAAGAAAACGAATAGTGAACAAACTACGTCTCCTTGACACAACGTCGACACTCGACAAAGTGGAAGACCAAAGAGGCAAGACTCTAGAGGGCGGCATTGCTCATCATTGTAGGGGAGGGGGATCCTAACCTCCCTTCCTTCTATGACATTATCAAAAAAACATAAATACTACATTAAAGAGTATATTAATGAAAATCTCTCGGGTAAAATTAATAATTTAATAATAAATCTTAATGATGATATTACAATGAAAGTATTAAATTATTGATGACATTTATTAGTATCCAATAACAAATCTAAAGAATGGTAATATAATTTACTCAAACTTTAACCCAAAAAAATCAAATAATTGACTATAAAAGCTGAAATCTAACAATAAACTGTAATTGAGAGTTTATAATTTAAAATAATCAACTTAAATGCTTATTGATGCCTATTACATTGTCTTTTATATGCATAAGATTACAAGAATTAATAAAAAACCTCAGTGCAATAGAAACTCATATATACTCTTAATTAATTAACATAAAACAATGAAAACCCTAATGATGCTAATGACCCATCTACCACTAGCATTAATGAAATAACTAATGAAATATAAAAATAAATAAATAAACAACAAATAAGAAAACCCAAACATGTTACATGTATCATGATGTTTGAACCCTACACAAGGTGTACACAAAGCAATAAGTAATTAGCAAGAATCTCCCACGTTGCACTGCATACATACCGCACATGACAATAACCTTTCTTTACACAGGTTGTGGATTGCTCGTCATGTCTACTATAAGCATGTGTTCCATGCACATTAGCTACCATGTGTAATTGCTTCATTTCATGTTTCTTCTTGATTTTCTTTTCATGGCACTAACATGATACAGGGTCTTAACACATTATCATCAAATTTTCACCAAATATCATTAAAATCATCAAAAGATTTAAAATAACTTAATTTTTAAAAAAAAAAACATGCTAGAATGTCCAATTATTCGAATCCAAGGACACGTATAACTTCTTCCTCCATTTTTTTCTCTCTATTTGTCCCGCCTTCTCTCCTTTTCTCGTATTACCAAATTGTGATACACTAACAAAATGTATATTATTATTTCATTATTCATCTTCCTTTTAAAAGAGAATTACCAAATTATCAAAATTGTCCTACAAAGCTTTGAACTTCAAATCAAACTCAAATATGATCAAACAGAAGTCATATTGAGGGCCACATTGTTATCTAGATATTTTAAATATCATCCATAAACTATCTCATACGTCTATCAAAATTTGAGTCTTTACAATTGGTCAACCTAAACTTTTATATAACATCTTGTAAATGTAAAAGTATAATAATTTAAAAGATAATATAATTTTTCATATAATAAACTATACCAAATTACTAAAAAATTCAAAAAAAAAATATACGTTGTTGTATTTTCTTCACATATTTCTTAGCCTTACATGCATAAACTCTTATTGTGCATAACACGTGTTCTGTTACTTTTTAACACTTGCATCCAAATATGATATCTCAATCTTACCTTGATAACTTTACATGTAACTATAATAAACATGATTATATGATGTTAATTTACAAGTGATTATGTTTTTTTAGATCAATTTAATTTTATAATTATTAAATTATGATAAATTCAAACTACCACTTGTTTAGATATTTGTACATAATTTGTTTTTCTATGCATGTGATATAATTATGAAAAAATATATTTAAATTATAATAATCTTTTATATATTTAAATTTATGGTGTTTTTTAAAACATTATTATTAATTACAAAAAATAATTTATAATTTGATTTTATATTGCAAGTTTTAAAAAATAATTTTATTTTAAGTAAAACATATGAGCTTATGTAAAAAAAATATTTATTTTAAATATAACAACATAAATGAATAAAAAGTTAAAAAATTGTTATTAATTTATTATTATTTTTCGCTTGATTAAATTTATCAACATATCCAATCACAATCACCATTTAATAAGGATGTGTATCCATTTTCTAAACCTACACAACCCTGTTAGCTAGTGGTGGGCAACGGATACCTACACCCATTATTATGCATGTTTTTTGCTTTGCCCCGCTATGTGGGATAGGTTACCCTGTCCAAACAGGGGATTGAGGTGGTTTTAAAACTTAATTCCCTGTCTAGGCAAGGATGGGGAACAATAATAACTAGCGGGGTATATCACCCCGCTTAATTTTAATTGTTTATATTTATAATTTCATAATATTTAGAATATTATTATTTAATTATTTTATAATTATTGTTTATAAAATTTGACATTTTGAATGGTATTTGTTATTGTAAATTAAATCATTTTTTGATATATTTTTTTGGGTTAAAATAGTATAGAAGTTTGATTTGAGCCAAAACTATTCATATGAGTAAAACTATTAAAGAGTGTTTGTGGGGTGCATGTAAATGAAACCTCCCATGTCAGTCTCGCTAGAGGATGGGATACCTTATCTCGCTTACACATGGGGTAGGTACGACTTTAAAAATTGACCTCTTGTCTAGGCGGGGGGCGAGGAATGATAATAGGTTGACCCTGTCCCGATTCAGTGGGTATCACCCCTACCACTAGCAGGTCGCTATTGAAAATTATGTAATGTGTATGGCTGATTGATTTATTTTCTTGGCAGGTTAAGTCGGTTGCTATATATATGATGATTGTTATACATGTTACTAGGAGTGTGAAACGGTCCAGTCCGTGATGAAGCGGGCCTAAATGGGCTTGCTCATTTAGGCCCGCACTTTTAATGGACTAGGATTTTTCCAATTCGGGCCGGTCCGTATGCGGATTGGTCCATGTTTATTTATTTAAAAACCTATTATTAGTTATTTTTATTAAAAATAATTTAAATTTTTTATTTTAAAATTAATAGATTTAGGCTTTAGGTACTAATATACTATGTAGAATATGTAATAGTTTTTTTAAAAACATTTTTTAAAAATAAAAAGCTGGTCCGCGAATCGGTCTGCGTTTGCACGGATTTGATCCGCATGGACTGGTCCGTTTAAGCCCGCGATTGAAATGGACCATAATTTATCTGGTCCAGTCTGCTCCGGTCCGTACGGACCACGGACTGGTTTGCGAACCGACAATCCATTTTACACCCTTACATGTTACCAACTGACTTGACCCGCCATAAAAAGATCTTGAATTCACAAAGAGAAATATAGAGAGGAGTAGAGTTATACACACATTCTATCATGTGATAAAACCAAAATGAGTAAGACAATTTTCGTGCAATATATGTATATATATATATATATATGTATATATAAAGTGTAGAGAGACTCCGTCATTTTTTGTTTTTACGTGTAAACAATTTGAACTTTTATTTTTATAAACAAATAATAAAAACAAATAATGATGGTGATGGCAACAACACAAACCGACAAGTCATATAATGTCAATGTAAACAAATTTAGTAAGTTAAAGACTATTTTTTATGTCTAAAAATTAATAATTGAAACATAGAGCACAAATAGGCCTTAGATTTTGGAATATCCCAATGAGAATTAAAACTCACTAAATTGCACTAATCAATCAGAGCTAGAAAAAAATAATAATAACAAGAAAGATGTTATAGTTTGTGTTCATTTGTTAATGCATGGCCCTTAAGACAAGAGTATTGCTTTGTGTTTATAAAAAAAATATAATATTATGGTATTATATATGAATGGTGATATAGCGGTGATATATAATGTATATATGGAAGTATAAGTATATATATATAACGATATAGTACCCATATATATTAACAAAGTGTTTATATGGAAGTTTAAGTTATAATATATATTTGTATTAATGATCCAAAACATAATATATCAATCATACACGTTGGTTAGTATATAGTACTCATGATTTATTCAACAAATCTAACATTTCAAAGTTGTTCCCCCCCCCCCCCCCCCCCCCCCGCGGCCCCCCGGGGGGGGGGCGCGCGGCCCCCCCCCCCCCCCCCCCCCCCCCCCCCCCCCGCCCCCCCCCCCCCCCCCCCCCCCCCCCCCCCCCCCCCCCCCCCCCCCCCCCCCCCCCCCCCCCCCCCCCCCCCCCCCCCCCCCCCCCCCCCCCCCCCCCCCCCCCCCCCCCCCCCCCCCCCCCCCCCCCCCCCCCCCCCCCCCCCCCCCCCCCCCCCCCCCCCCCCCCCCCCCCCCCGGGGGGGGCCCCCCCCCCCCCCCCCCCCCCCCCCCCCCCCCCCCCCCCGGGGGGGCCCCCCCCCCCCCCCCCCCCGATGTAAATTAGTGGATGGAAGAATTAATCACTCACAAAAAAAGGCTGAATTTGCAACTACCCAACAAGGTGAAGTGGATGGAAGAAAAACACTACAAAAAAGGCTGAGTTTACGGAGTTAAACTCAACTAAAAGAGCTCGCACTTACAACTAGTGTATTCTTTTTGTTACCTAGAAAAAGTGTTAGTAGACATTATTTCGGAAATTGAATATCTATACTATATGGTTCGCTTTTGCTTTATTATTGCGTGTTTTAACCTGACATCGATTCATCATCTCGTCTTGATTATGATTTTCTATGAATTCTTTGTTTACTATCGTATCGAATTCTCTTTACCTTATTGGAGTAATAAATTTGTGATTTACCTTCACTACAAATCCACCCAACCCATGCACATCTAATATAAATCAAATTTGAATAAATTTAGTATGTCACAATCCCCCTTTACTAATAATACTGCAACTAAAATTTGATGTGAAATTTTTTACATATAATAAATTTATAATATTAAATAGGAACCTTAAATATGTGACTTACCCTAAATAAATAACACTTTACAGTCATTAGCCGCGATTAACGATTGTCAAACGAATAAAGTAACACTCATTTCCACAATCACACGATCGTATGCTAAGTTTGCGCCACCACCCGAGCCGGCGGTTCGATGTAATGTGGAATTTCAAAAGTTTATTCGTTAAAAACAAATAAATAAATAAACTTCCACCATGCTTCGCCTTCTTCTTGTTATTTAATTATTTCTAACTGCCCCGGAATCTATTTTTTTTTTGTGGCACAAATAGATAAATAAATAAATATAAAAAAATCGCCCCCACCACCTATAAATAAAGAACAAAAAAGAAGGGTGGCCAACGCCTAATGATGACGTCACCATTCCAAATTTAGTACGCGACTTCCCGTTTCAACTACCCCCCACCCACCGGCATTGAGAAGCCTAACACGTCGACCGCCACGTGGCCGTACCCAGCCGGTCGTAAGATTAAGCAGAAGTCATCTCTGGCTCCCTACTGACAGGTGCCGGTCGAGGCACACACGTCCATTTCTAGTTTTTAATTATTAAAGACATTTATTTACTTATAATTATAATATATATATATATATATATATATATATCATTTTGACGAATGTTGTCGACGACGGCTCGTGTGACGCTCGCTGCCTCTGCCTCGCTCTTCATCGAGACACAGGCAGCGCCTCTCTCTCTCTCTCTCTCTCTCTCTGATCTTCGTCTTCTTCGTCCATGGAGGCCTCGAGGCTCCTGCTACTGTCGCTCTCTCTCGCCCTAATTTTATTGCAAGTTAGGCCCGACGCTTCGTTGTCCGACGACGAAATTGATTTCCGTGGATCCGACTCGTCCGCGAAGATCGAACTTGAGCAACTCAAGTCCAAGATCCACGCCCTAGGTTTGTTCCTTTCCTTGAGCCATCCGCGTTGCTGCTTTAACTGTTTTCGTGGTTCGCGTTTTTTGTTTTCGGGATTTCGATCTTTTATGTTTGCCGGCCGAGCTCGAATGAGGAGTAGGAAAGGAATGATTTTGTTGGATTTTGGATTTATGATGGCTTGAGCTCGAAACTACTTGTTTAGTTGAATGATGATGGTTGATTACTTCTTCTTCTTCTTCTTCTTCTTCTTCTTCTTCTTCTTCTTCTTCTTTTTTATGTCGAATTGGGTTTGGATTTCTAGTTTGTTTAGGTTCGTTTCATCAGTTCTTAATTTTACTTAAATCGGATGCGTGGAGCCGGTGGAGGCACTGGGATATCACATTTTTGGAGTTTATTTTGATTCTTAGGATTACTGCAATGGAGAGCCAGTTGACTTGTGTGGGTTCAGTCGCCCGTCTTTTCTTTTGGCCAGTGGGTTTCGATGTAAGACAAAATTGCTGGCGTAAGTGTGGTGTGTATTGTTCTAGATTCAGGACTTTGCATATCTGCAGAATATAAGTTAAATGGGGTTGTCATGATATGATGATGAGTTCTTATTAAAATAAAATAAAATAATATCCATCCTAATCATTGCTGTATTTACCCTTTTGCTTTTAGCCCTTTTCGATGTTAAGACAATTAGTTTTGCTTGTTTTGTTTTTAAAGCACATGATGATGCAAAATGCTGATAATCCCTTCGAATTCAATCTGTATCATGTATCGGATGAAGAATCCCTTTTGGGTGAGAGAACACAAGAGTTGAAAAGCAAGGATGATATCTTATCGCAGAAGGAGAAAGTCATTGAAGAGAAGTCCAATAGCGTTGTTTCGTTGCAGAGTACAATAGCATCCCTCCAGGTAAAGAATAAAAAGCATTTCATAGCTGCTTTGAGAATGCTAAATTGATTGCTTCATTGATTAGTGGATACTCTCTCTTTTAAACATTTGGACTCATTTGGGACTGGACTCGGCTGTTATTTGTTTTTTAAATGTATCTACTTAAATCACGTATTTTTGTTTTGAAGAAAAAAGGGGCCACTGATGCTCAGGAGCAGGCGGGAAAAGGTAATTCACGCGCTTCTGAACTGGAGAATCAGGTTAGTATCAAGGAAGCAAACTATGTAGGTCAGGCTTGATCAATAGTTGACTAATGCCTCAATAATGATTTTGTATGGAAAGCAATCTTATTCCAGTGCATATGCCTTTTCTTCAGATTAAGAAACTTCAAAAGGAATTAGAAGGGCAGCATGGGGAGAAAATGGCCTTGGAGACTCGAGTACGAGAAGCTGAAGAGAAGGCACAAGGATTAAAATCAAAACTTGAAAATGTGTGTTTCTGTTTTTCCCAATCGAAGTTTATGATGGGGCTTTCTTGACTGCTTTAATCTCTCACGAATTGAATCAATTGTTTGGGTTATGTGCATTTGTCACTTCCATATCTATGTTATATTGTTTGGTAGAAGGCCATTCTAATTATGCATTTCTATTTCAAAGGGAATCTTGTTTCAATTTGTAGTTTTTTTAATCTTTTCCACAGGTTCACAAAATTGAAAAGGACTTGGAAATGCAAAATGGGGAGAAAATAGCCTTGGAAAATAAAATAAGTCAGGCTGAAGAGAAGATACGAGTTTTGCTCATGAAACATCAAAATGTAAGTTTTTGGGTTTGCCTGCATTTCTATGTGTTACTGGTGGGTTGAATAGAATCTTGATGATGGAGGGAATATGGTTTTGGAATAGCCCCCCTTTTAACCCCCATCTAATAAAATAAAACTAAATATGTAAAATAAGACAATTAGGATTCCCTGCATTCTTAACTTTATTTTTAAAGGAATTTTGGATAGTTTTTGATAAAACACCTTTTTTTAAATTATCCCTTAGCTTTGTATTAATTTGTTGGAGAACTTTATTATAAAAATTTTCTTAGTAAATATCTTTGGCATAACCAGATGGCTTTTGAATATGTTATCTTATTATTTAAATGTTTCCTTTTCCTAATTTACTTTGGTTCAATGTTGTAGGCTTGGCTTTCACTCTCTTTGAACCATTTTGATTATTGAAATTGATATTGGGAGTATTCATAAATAATGTGTTTCTCTTTTGTTTTCTTTTTGTACTCCCTTTTGTCTAACAAATGTTTCTTTAAAGAAGTATGAATCCATGACTTGTGCATTTTTTTTTTGCAAGCTTCCCGACATTGTTTGCTCATTTGTTCCCTGTCTGTATTTAATTTGTATTTAATACGCTTAATCTTAACAAATTGAGGGGCTGTTTGTTTCGTCTTAATGGGTCTAAATAGCATTCACGCCTGATTCACTTGGACATCAAAATTTCCGATTGTTTGGTTGGAGTATAAAATTGATTTGAGTTCATTTGAGTAGACTAGGAAAAAAAGAAGCAGTCTGGTTCCCTTAGACCAATATTTTAGATTTTATTTGACCATTATACCCTCTAATTCCTTCCCCTCATGTATTTCCAATAAAAATCAACCTCCTAAATCCATATGTCAGATCAAGAATTTCCTTCAGATCAACAATCAAGGCAGGATGGCTAGTGCGGTGGCAACAAGTGTCTCATTTCCATCTGCACTAACTAGATCGAGAAGCCCACCAGGCCACCACCACCTAACTTTATATGGCGGTAACATACAGGAAGGTGGTGCCAATGGCAATGATCAACAGAGGGAGGCACAGTTGGGATGTAGTGATTGTGGAGATCAGTGGTGATGGTGGAGATCAGGAGATGGGAAAGAATGAGGAGACGAGAGACCCTTTGGTAAAACAATGTTGCAAAGAGTGCTTGAGGAGACAGTGGGCTGTTTGTTTTGCCTTTTTTTTAATCATTAATGTTTGAGCTATGCAGAGAATGGCTGGTGAGCATGAGTGGATGGAGAGAGGGAGGGATTTGTTTTGATTTAGTTAGACTGGCAAATAGGATTTATTATTTTTATAAATAAGGGCAAAATTGTAAAATAAATTCATAATGATAGTTCAACTTACCCATTACCAAATGTCTAAAAATGTATTATGATTTATCATATATAATCTTAGAAATGCAGTTTTGTTTTTAAATACAGTTCAGATTTCATATCTTAAAATTTTAGCTAAACAAATGTAACCTAAATCTTGTTTCAGGTTATATATATAATGAAGTAAAAGTATATGATTTTCTTTTGATCGTAAAGAAATATATGATTTTCTTTTGTAGCTCCAAAAGATTAATGATGAACAGAAGACCATGATTCGGAAAACAGAACGTGCTCTTAACATTGCGGAGGTTTGTCTTTTCTTTGTTTTGTTTTTCCCTCTAAATGCTTAAATTTGCCAAGTTACTTGGTTCTATTACCAAAACAAGTAAGTTGCAAATATGGTCTTCATATATTGTCTTTTTGTTTGTCATAGGAAGAATTGAAGAAAGCAAAGTTTGAGGCCACTTCAAAAACTAATGAATTAATGGAGGTTAGAAGTTAAGCGAAAGTCAGTTTGATACATTTATGATCAATGTTCTTGTATTGTTGAAAATTTGTATTCTTATTATGCTACTATGTATTTTGATTTATCTTTACTTTGGTACAAAATTTTAATATCTGAATTGTGAATGATATCTTATGATCATGTTGCATGTCTGTGTGTGAGGTCTCTTTTTGAACACTGGTATCTGTATTTTGGTTGACTAAATGTTTTTTTTAAATGATTTAAAATTCATTTATTTTCAGATTTGTTTCCATTTCAATCTAGATTTTTTTCAGTGTTCAATTGCATTTACCAAATTGAAGACGTTAGCTGAAACATATTAATGTAGTTAAAGACGGTAAAGACTGCCCAAAAATTCTTTGCTATGAGTGATGGTATTAATCTTCGATTTAGTCCTTGTCTATTCTCTGTATGTATATAAAATAAAAAAAATGTTCTACGCCTCTCGCTAATTTGTTGGGTTCCGTTACTGTGAATGTATATATACTTACGTTGCTTTGCTATGTAATATGTAACTATGCACTGTTTGTCTTGGAATTTCGTGGGACTATATTCTTTTAGTTAGATTACACTTGTCGCATTGTTTTAGCTTTATTGATGCTTCATGCCTTCATTGCTAGAAGCGCCCAAGCTCTCCTCAACCACTTTGGGTCGCTTTAACAGTTTTACAACTATGCAGGGTAAAAAAACTCCTCTTCACTGGATTTTAGATGGTTCTTAGGGGCATTGTGCTTGATATAAATAATTGGTTCTAGATACTGTAACATAAGGAACATTATTCAGAAAAATTAATTGGGTATGATATAGGGTGATACAAAATTAATTACAGATAAACCATTACAGAATGAAACAATTGAAAATTTTGAAAAGGTTCCATGTTAATCCTTGAAAACTTAGTCATAGAGGGAATCCACTGTTTCTCTTGACAGTGCTTTTATTCAAAATTAGCATTCCTGTTGTGATTATGTTTTAAGGTTTGGTTTGTGTGGGCCTTCAGACTGCATATTTTGCTACATTGGTTGTGGTTTACTTTTTCCTAACCATGAAAATAGAGTGATTGCCTATATATTTTATTCAAGTATTCTCCACATTTATTTTTGGTATGTTGTACTCAAAAAAATGGGAGTTGTTTTTTTCTATATTGGTTATGGCACTTATTATTAGTATTATGATCTTTGATCAGGTTCATGGATCATGGCTTCCTCCTTGGCTTGCTGTTCATTTTGTTGGCTTCGAGGTAAACTAATATTTATGCTGCGGTATTACTGTTTTTATGAGTTCCCTTTTGATGAGTTCTGGGTGACAATTTGCAGTCCTTCTTGGAGATGGCATGGAATGAAAATGGAAAGCCTGCCATGGATGTAGTAATTCAGAAGGTTTGAATTCTGTTAAGGGTGTGACTATTGGGTTGCTTGAATTTTTTTGCTGCTGTGGGTGTGAATATTGGGTTTTCAGCTATCCCTTTTTATTAGTTATTTGTTATGTTGGAAATTTGGCCATAAACTTGCTGATACTATTTTGTTCCTTTGTTGTAGATCTCTTCAGGCTTTGTTGACTTAAATTATATTTCAAATTTGTTACAGGCCCTTGAGATAAAGCTCCTAGCTGAAAAGTGGGCTGAACCCTATGTTGAAACAGTCAAAACTGTATGTTCTCTACTGCTCATATGCTTTTCAACTCTCTCTCTCTCTCTCTCTCACACACACACACACACATTGAAAATAAATGCTTTAATTTATTTTGCTCCATTCAATAATACAAATATAAGTTTAAATCACATGTTGCGTTCTAATCCTTTTGGATTAGGGGTAGTTATATAAAATGAAAATCTGGTTACCAATAATTTTATATTTTAGTTTTCATTGGGCATGCACTTTGGGCATGGAAGTCCACTGCTTTCTCTCTTGAATTTTTTCAATTGCTATAATTTGATTAGAAGTTGTTTACTTTATTTTAAATCAAATATTTGATATAATATCATTTCCATTAAAGAATGTACCCATGTGACTTGGAGGCTAAGATAGTTGATGTGATTGGTCAACCAGATATTTAGGTAATATTCAGGATATCATCTTAAATCTAGCTTTCTTGCTCCAAGACAAAGGTCAAATGATTAATTAAATTATTATTTATTTTAGATCTTGATCTTCAAAATGCAGGCATTGCTAGGGTTGCACTACATCACATTCCTTGTTAAACCAAATCAAACGAAACCAACTACTCTTAGTCTCAATAAAATGAGGTTGGTTATATGAACTAAAATAGTAATAAAGTTTAAATTTGAATCAATATACTGAAGTATGTGTTGTTCTCCGATGATATTGTTTTTATCGAAACCAAAGAAGGAATTAATTAAAAATTAGAGTTGTAGTGGTAAATTTTGGAGGCTTAGGTTTTTAAATTAAGTAGATTGAAGATTGAATCCATGAAATGTAAATTTTGAAAACAAAGGAAAAACGAGCATAGTTGGAATGTTGTGGCCTAGATTTAATAATGTATATTGTTCTAGAAAATCTGCTTCAGCTTATTCATTTTCTTTATTATGTTTTGAAGATTTGGGTCCCTGTGATGAAGGAACAATGGGTGGTGATAGCAACACAACTTGAACCCCATGTGCAACTACTGAGCACGAAAATCGTAAAATTTTATGTGGAATCTAAAAGTGCAATAAGCCCACATGTCATAAAAATGCAAGAAATCGCTGACCCATACTTTAAGGTATTTATTATTTCACTACCAGTGTTTGTTCTTGTTTTTTACTTGAAATCTAATGAGATTCGATTGCTCTAGGAAGCTAAGAAGATTAGCAAACCTTACATTGATCATGTTGCCTCTCTGACAAAGCCTCATGTTGATAAAGTAAGGATTGTCTTGAAGCCCTACACAAAGAAAGTAGTTCATGCCCAGGGAAAGCTTCTAAAAACTGCTACCTTATATCATAATCAGGTATAAAAGTGTACTGCAGCGCTTTCCATTTGTAGGCATAAAATTTGTGGTTTTCAATTTTTCATCGATCTCTATTATTCATGGCTTTTACCTCTGAAGCTAAAGTATTTGAAATATATAATTTTCATTAATTTTGCATGGTGTAGCACTTTTATCAACATTTGGTCCAATGTGTTTAACTATTGGCATGAATATGATTCTGTAGGATATAATCCACTAACCGGATAACCTTTGAGCTGACCAACAAAGGCAGAAAGTGCTTTGTGATTTTCAAATTTTCATAAATCTTGATTATTCATGACTTTTACTTTTGCAGCTAAATTATTTGAAATATATATTTTTCATCAATCTTGCATGGTGTAGCCCTTTCATCAAGACTTATTCCCATGTGTTTTAACTACCGTTGCCATGAATACCATTTGTGATTCTGTAGGCTAATCTGCTAACCAGATAACCCTTTGAGCTGACCAACTAGTTTAGAAAATGCTTTCAAATGAGTTTTCACTTGCTTTTTAAAATTTGAGAACAAAAGTCATTCAAATAAGCACTTGGCCCAAGCCCAATAACTTTTGCTACAAGCTTGTGATGTTTTCTGCACAAACTATTGTCACATTTGATTCTGCTGTCCCCAGGAATTGTCTTTGTATGTTTGGGAATATTTGATGTTTCTATAGATTAAGAAAAATCTCACAAACTAAATCATATATAGCTGCCATGTGGCTGAAAATAATTGAGTGGAGAACGCTGCCCCGAAAAACTGGCTTCATTCAGATTGCTTGGTTGACTATGATGGTAAAAATTCTTTTTGGCCATAAAAAGCTGCTGTTTTTATGAACTTCACTGCAGCTATAAACATTGTGATTCTTGGATTTTAGCTTCACCGCAGCTATAAACGTTGTCTGTTCATTTTGCAATATACTTTGATTGGTCATTCCTCATCAATGTGTAAAAAACCAATTATTCACTATTACCACTGCTAGTAAACACCATAATAAGCAATATTAACTATGCAAAGAGCTGATTGCGGACACTTAAAATAATCCCGTTTGGGTGTTGCACACTACTCAGATTGAAATGGCTCTAACATGTCTGGGACACTTCGAAAAACGAGTTGGATGGTTTTTGGAGGTCCGACACGTCCAACACTCTGACATGCCACAAGACGTACACCCCCCTTCTAACAGGTGCGGGACACGTTCCTGCTTTTAAAAAATATGCAGAACTAAAATGAAAAAAAGAACAATGCGGATATGTTTACACAACCCCTAGGGATGGTTTGTGGTTTGCATGGTGGATGAAGAAAAAAGGGACAGAAGCTGGTCACTGCCATTGAAGTTTCCGACTCCAGCACTAATGGTTGTATCATTGACCAGACCAGTGGCCATATATGGTTTCTTAGGCTCAAGTCATGGCCATTTATCCGTAATCTTTTATTCAATTATAAATTTTATCATATATTTTAATTTTTTTGAAAACTGCTTCTTGAACATGTTGTCTCATGTCGGTGCCCGTGCTACATAGTTGAAGAGCACCCCACTTCCAACAGTTGGTTTTCGAAAATAAGCATTCCAATTGCATGTAAAGAGTTCCGTAAGCATGCCATGAAGTTCCTTATCAATCTACATAAAGCAGTTTAATTCCAGAAGCCCACTGCCCACATAGTTTATTGCTAATTGGATACCCACTTTATTATATCATAATGTCTGAACTATCATAACATAATTGAAAATGATTTCTTAGGCTCAAGTCATGGTCCTAAAAGTGCTGAAGAAGCGTGAACTGACAAGTTCGATTGCAACTACAGAGTTGGTCTGGGTTGCGGTATGAAATTGTGAACTGCCTATTCTGTATTCTCGTTTTTCTATTTTAACAAATTATAATGTGTACTAACGTTCAGCTCTCATCAAAATTTTCTTTGTCTTAAATATTGCAGGCCTCTGTGTTGTTGGCTTTACCCATCATCCTTTTATTTAGACTTTGCTCCGCTATATTTTGGTAAGCTTTTAATTGTGAAATTTAGAGCTACAGCTGGATTCATTTTTCCTCCTATTTCTAAAAATATTTTCCATCCCACAAAACAGCAAAAAGGGAAAGAGGGAAACTAGAAATCCCAACGCAGGTCATGCTCGTCGTAAAGGGAAAAGAGGCCATTCAGATAGGGAAAATGCTGCGAGGTAGATCGATTGATGCTCGCTTGGCTGTGACATGCCTGAGGTATAATTTTTCCCCAAACTGAAGCTCCACTTTCCTGCAGTCGTTCCATACTTCAAGTTTCAAAACGGAAATACATTGATATACTAATCTTACTGATGATGCAATTCATGAAATCCGTTAAGGTGCATGCATAATAAATAATAGACGGTTGGATTGGCAGTCCATATGGCCACTGATATGGCGTGTCGCTTTTTCTAACATGGCCTGATTGCCCAAGAAAATGTTAAAGTAAACACGTGGATGCCACCACTTGTGTGTTTACCAGAACACAACCCTCAAACTACTAGCTAGTTATATTTTCAGGTTCATCTGATTTGAGTGCACTCTTCATTCCTTATTGCCCAACATACTTTTAATTATGTGAATCAAATGGGCCCTTAAATTTGCAGATGAGTGTTCATTTTGCTTCGTGAAGCTCTGGAATACCATTTTTTCAACGAAGTCGGACACTGGTTGAAGTTCGGCCCTGAAAAGTTTTTTTTTTTTTTTTTTGGGTAAGGGCTGCTTTAATGGTATTGTTGCATTATAAGAATTTTTGGCTAGGCTTTCTTGTATCATGGTGAATGTTGCGTAGGGTATTATTATGTACAAGCTTGTTTCAATTTCTTTTCTACAACTTGTTTCCCTCGAATTAACCCTAGTGAGGAAAATAAGGTCCTCAAATATCCTCATGTCTTGTGAAATTCAAAACCCTTTTTTTGTGTAATAATATTTAGTTTCTATGAGCGGCGAACCGAATTGTAGAACACTACCGTTTAACTTATCCAGCGGGTCATTGACAAAAATAATTACCGCTTTAACTGCCTTGCAAGTTGCAAGCATAAAATTAGTATAAATGCCTTGCCTGGTGGGGTAGGGTTTTATGTTAGATTGTGTGCTTCATCTCGGAATTTATCAGACAGTACACTTCAAACCTCTTGTGGGCTTAATATAGAAAGCGACAAAATTCTTGCAATCAATAATTGATGTGATCATCTCAACGCATTAAAATGCCTGAATAGATGTGAAACTTCTCAAGAATTCAATTTTAACCTTAAACACCGTTGTGCCAATTAATTATATGCAAATTAGGAGTCCGCCCTTTTAAGACTACCTTTTACCATCGGCGCAGATTGATCATATTAACGAAGCAGCATGCAAATCCCCTCTCAAAATGTGATTTCATATTAACATCGAGAAGTACTTACCCCATACAAGATTTCCATTTCTATGCAAAATTACAAGAAAAATATTAACCGACAGAACTGCACACTACACTCCGTTGGCTACTTAGACCACTTTTAAAATAATAATAAGACTGACGAACTCCAGATCATCCAAACGGTGCAAAACAAAACATAAGGATAGCGAGTGGTCACAATTCATACAGCCACTGGCGTCGCATCGCTGAGAAACATACAAAATAAGAGACTAAAAAAAGCCAACATAACCTCTTCCCCGTAGGCTCCCCCGTCTAATCTATGTATTTTGGGAAGGTTTTTTTTTTCAAAAAACTAAAACTAAAATAAATGCTTAAAATAATTCATTGCAACCAAGAGCCTCAATCCTGAAATCCAGCACAAGCTCCAGCTCTCACCCTAGGGGGGAGAAAAAATTTAAAAGAGAAAAACACATGGGAAATTCAACCTTTTATTTACTAGATATACATTTTATATTGTTAAAATAAGCATGCTAAAGCCAAAAAGCAGTCCCTTCAAGAAAAATAATAAATGCCATGAGACAAGTCATTTTGATCTAGCATTTTAAATATCATACCCGATTGGAAGAGAATGAACGGTTTTAAAAGGTCAAAATCTCGGGAAACGGGTACAAAAAATGAAAATATCACACTGGCAAGAAATTAAAATAAAAAACAGTTTTTTTTTTTCAAAACAAAAAAAAAACTAACACTAACCTCGTCAAGAAATTTTTATTTGTTATATCGCCCAAAAGAAATTTTAAACACGAAAAAAGAAAATAAAAAAACCTCACCCAACAACGAAGATAATCATAGATTGAAACACTTAGCAGCCATTCCACAGAGAAGTACCTGTTAAAATCACATGGATTGTAGTTTAAGTACAGTAAAGCAGCCAAGCTGCTCATACAGTACATTTGCAACTGTGATGCTATTCATCCCACCATGATCTGTCGAACTTGAACTCAAAGGTAGCTTACCTAATCAAAGCAATTTCCGGGGAAAGAAGGAAAGAAAAAATAAAATGGAAAAAAGAAAGAAAACAAAAAAGAGAAAAGATGGGGAAGGAGTGAGGCAACAGATTCATAAAACGGTCCGTTATGTGTACGGTAAAGCTTCAGCGGATCACATATGCATCTAATATATATTCAAATAAAATTCACATATGGGGAAGGAGTGACGCCCATCGAGATCTTTACTAGCATGCGCTAATCTTCTAATAACCACCAAATTCTCTAACAGCTTACCTTAATTAAAATTTAAAGAAACCAACCATCCCATGTGTATCCACAAAAGCTCCAAAAGAAACCAGCATGTAAACCTGCAAGTTTTACGATTTAATAGACACCACACCATCAAAGGCCAAAACCAAATGCAGCCTAAGAAGAGCTACAACAAAGGATGACTGACCAGAAAAAACGTTTTTAGCCATCAATGAAACAAATGTCTAAAACAAAAAGGGGTACACATCAGTGTATGACACAGCACAAGCAACTGAGCAAATATCATTTGCTTCGAGGGTCAATTATTCAGATCACCAAGTCCTGCAATTGCTTTGAATGTAAATCCCTAATCAAAGTTAAATCTAACTAGAAACTTCACCAAGGATTTATAAACTACATAGCATAAGAATAAAAATTTTGAGCAATTAAGGAATATGCAATGTGACAGTTATCCTTGAACGCAACAATAAGAAGGCATAACAGTAAGTGTCATCTGACATACATTACTTAGTGAAGGAACCTTGCAACAAACATTGCAAAGTCAACACGGGAATTAGTAGATCACTTGTAGAAATGTTTTAATATATAGATCACCTCACAGTCAATGCAATTTGTTGGCTTCAACCCTGCAAAGGATAAACAAACACAGAGTACAGATTTAGGAAGAGCAGAATTATCTGCACAAAATTCTGGGGACCAAAATAATCAAATCTTGAAAATGAGCGTCCTTTAGCCAAGCTGGATCTTGTTCCAAGAACCCTGAACTTCAGCCGTTCTCCCTGGACCATCCCCACGCATCTCAAATTAGACCAGAGCTCAAATTGTTCCATCTCCTGCACAGGAGACACTTTTATAGATCAACCGATAACGAATTAACCTGGAAACACTAGAAGGTTTTCTCGTTAGCCCAATAGGCCGCTAAAAGGTTGCTGCAGATTTCATGCCTTCTAGAGTACACTATCGTTGACATAATGTTCACCATTCAAATCAGAAACCCCAGATATTTTAGACTGCAACTCATCATTTCCATCTTCCTCTCTGTTTTGCTCCTTCAACGAGGCGGAGCTCTTCTCATGAGTCATTTTCAACAAGACCGGTGACTCATCATCCTCAAGACTCATCAAATCCTTGGCACAGTAATCTGGTTCTTCAAGGGCAGTGTCAGCTTTTTCAGGATTCCCACCATGTTGCATCAATTTTTGATCTCTTGCTTCATTTGACCAATCCTTACCTTGTGAAGATTTTGAACTGGAGTGGGCTATCTGCTTAGATTTTATCTCATCTGAGGTTCTAGGAGATGATTCAGCAGTCATTGACCTGGACCTCCTTCTCTTAGGATGCTTTGACTCGTAGTTACCGATTTCATCCAATTTGTTCCTAGAGTGATGTTTATTGTCCAAAGATCTAGAACGCCTTCTTTCTTTCAATTTATTTTCTTCACAATCTGTTGGGGACAACCTCCTTCCTCTGTGATGCCTAGTTTCGACTGATATAGACCTGGATTGCCTGCGGCTGTGATACTTTGATTTGTCCTTTTTGGTCTCATGTGCATTGTCAATGGAAAGCTGCTGACTCTCCAAAGATTTTGATATGTGAGACCTGTGTTTTGATTTCCTTTTGTCCGTACTTCTACCAGGTGACTGACTACCTCTGTGATGTTCACTATCTAAAGAAGTTGACCTGGATCTCCTCTCATGATGTTTCGATTTTCCAGATCTTTTATCAACTTTCTCATGGGTCTCATGCTTTGACCTGGAGCGCCTTCTATTGCGATGCTTTGATTTTTCATCCTTGCATTTATCAAGATTTTCACCAGACCTGTTCTTTGCCTCCCCAGAAGCCGACCTAGAGGGAGGTGATTTACTCCATCTCCGATGCTTAACTTCAACCGAAGCAGACCTGGACCTTACTTTTCTCCTTGAGTGGTTTCCATCCAAACTTCTTGGTGATGACCCTCTTGCATGCTTATCCTCTGCTGATAATGACCTAGACCGCCTTCTGCCATGACGTTTTGATTTCTCCTCTCTAGACCCATCAATTTTGTCATTTGCATGGTACTTTAATTCAGCAGACTTTGACCTAGACCTCCTCCTGTGCTTTGGTTTGTCATCTACATAATTTCTGGGGGACGACCTACTTCCTCTGTGACGTTTTGGGGATCTTGAACGAGTGTGTGATGATTTCCTTGTTTTATGTTCCTGAAAACGATCTGGTGATTCTGAACCAACACGATATGATTTTCGTATGCGAGGGCTCACACTCCTACTCCTATGTCTCCTGGAGACATATGGATAATGGTCATGCGCTCTATCAAGATCTCGCCTTCTACTTCTCTCCCTGATGTCCCTTACATCTCTATTCGATCTTCGCTCATACTCATAGCTTGAGTAATGGCGAGATCTCCATGGTGATCTAGACCTACGAACTCTAGAGTATCTGGGAGGAGAGAATGAGCGTGACCTCCGTCTTCCCCGATAACCAACAGGTGATCTTGATTTGGACTTTGACTTAGATCTTGACCTTGCCCGAGAGATGGATGGAGACCTGTAAATGGGAGTACTTAATCAGTCAACTTAAAATTAGTCTCTGGACGAGATGCCTGGAAAAGAAAGCTTGAAGGTATCAATTTTAATGAAAAAAGGAAAGTTTAATTTGCTTTGCAGCATCTTGATGTTGCTAGAAATATGGAAGAACTGATAATTAATTTTAGAAAATTTATGACTCTGTCCCCCACATTGAGTATATGAAATTGGCAAATAAAGCTAGTATCAATGTTTTGGAAATCATGCACAAGACGTAAGCCAAGAATTCAGAACCAAATTTCTCACTAATAAATAAGCTCAAAATTCATTTCATGGAACAGTGAGCATCATTACAAAAACCAGTTATATTGTAATATAAATGCAAATATATGCCTCATTGTACGGAGACAGCAACATAGTTCCATGAAGGTGAAGTAAAAATATAACTGAGGATCATCGACAAATTTAAAGGTTGCCTAAAAATTGGAAAAAGGATCCTGTTTTCAATATATTACGCATTAATAAGTTGATATGGGACATTTAAGCTTGCAAGGCATAAATGGAATTCAATTTGTTATCAACTAAAACCAAAAGGCAACATATAATGATTTGAATATTAGTCAACAGTCACTAAACACAAACACCTAATATTTTGCATTTTAAAAAAATTTGAAAGTGATTAATTGGATGCACTGTTTCTGTTTGAAATTGTTTTTGGTAATGTGATAGACATGATGCTTTACTTCTTACCATAAAAAAAATAAATGATGACTGGTACGAGCAACCACCCATCTAGATGCACCCATAGCATATATACTTGATATGCGTTGGCTAATTTTGACGCATTTTCTATAATTAGCGTAAGTTTGCTACGTAACAAAAAAAAGAGACCCAGGTCCAATATTGCTTAGTTGAAGGAAAATTCATAGCGGTGCCTTCAAATAAAAAGTTGCTGCAACTATTTGGAAGCCAATATTTTTAATTTAAATGGAATACTTAATTGATCGTGCTGTCAAATCAGTGAGGACAGGAACCAACTAGTTACAACAACTCAACAAGCATAGAGTCACAATAATGGCACTCGGGGACCAAAGGAAAGGAATGCATCAATAATTTTGTGTGCATGCACATAACATACAACTAGAAAACAAGTTTCAATGCACAGTTAATTAGAAGCCAACTGTAACATCCATAAAATGAGCATTATGAATATTTTCAGAACTTAACAGTGGAGCCCGGTGAGCAATAATGGCTCAGGGCATATATACAAAGATAACCAGAAACATCCATGCATTATCAATGTCAATTATTACATTGATTAAAGAAAAAGAAACTCCATGCATTGCCTTACGACATCTATTCAACATAACTGACTTCAAATGAGAAAATCCCCATAGTAATATAAAAAGCAGTAAATTGCATGATAACCTATAATGGCTCAGGGTATATGCAAATATTTGGTTACAAGAAATATAGAACGACTCTGGGGTCAACTTTTCACAAGATATGCGCTAAAGAATAGTTGAAAATCAGATCCGAAATTTTAGGAAAATTGCCCTTTTAAATGTCAAACCTGTGCAAGCCAGGACTTTTAAAAGGGAAAAGGCATAAAGTAGGAACCATGCATCGGGGAAAATGTATGATGTCTCAGGAACAATGTAAATATTATAAGAAATATTACGAAGGTCACAGCACTAACCAATTAATTTAAAATTATAAGAAGTCCCACGGAAAAGTGAAAAATATGTTGTAACACCCATGTTCAATTATAACATATATTCTATTATATTCTATTTCATATTCAAGCACCGATATTATACCACATTCATCAAATGCAGCCATTTTCTCTATTTCACATTCTAAGTACTAGGGATTATAAGATCTAGGATTCAAGGCATTGCTAGCTGTTAAATCCTCAGTATCTTAACCTACCTAGAAAGGTTTACAAAATGGTATAGAGATTCATTCCTATAAGGCATTGCTAGATGTTAAATCCCAAGTATCTTAACCCAACCAAAAAAATAAAATAAATGGAAGTATGCAAATTACACCAAAACTAATATGAATTTTTTGTTTTGAAAAAGGCATACCCCAAGATCTTGGCATTTTACAAATCCATAAAACAAGCATACCTAGATTTTGTGTTTGTATCCGGTTCCTCATTGACAATTCCATCAGCTTTTAACTTTTTGCTTATTTCCAAAGCTCTAGCTGATGCAAGTTCTGTTGCAGACTTCATGGTTGCCGCCCGGTTAGCAGCCTGCTGTGCAGTAAAAGTCTGTTGCATTAGTAGAGCCTGCTGGAACTGCATTTGTTGCATGGCAACTGCTTGCTGCATCGCCATAGGTAGAGAGGATGAAGCCATGGGCATATTTAAGATAGATGGCTTTGAAGGAAGTGATTTTGCGATCTCAACATTTAATGGGCGACCACCAACATCCATATTGTTCAATGCCAAAGCAGCAGTAGCTTCCTCAGGTTTTGAGTATTCTATGTAAGCAAAATGCTTTGAGTCAGTGATGCTACATTCAACAACAGTGCCGCAAAAGCTAAAAAGCTGTTTCAGCTGTTCCACTGTGAGAAGCGGGCTAAGATTGCTAACTTGTAGTGTCTTTTTCAATGTTTCAGCTTTCCTTGCATTATCACCCAAAACTGAAAAGAAAATAACACAAGCTAGTAAACGGCTATAAAGAATAATAACAAAGCAGTAAGAGTAACACAGAACAAAAAAGTTACAACGTCTCAATAATGCATAAGAATTATGCTAAAACAGCAATTTCATGTCCTGGTTAATGTTTCAAAGGAGAAATCATTTAAAATACTAATCAGACACAGCAAACAAGTTATGAACACAAGTCCGCACAAACAGTAAATCTATATGCATATATATATATATATATATTTATTTATTTATTTCAACTTTAAAAAAACTGAATTTTTTTTAAAAATAAATTACAAATATTCAATAGGATTTTTACTAAAGGAAGAAAATACTGACTTGTTTAATAATTCCGAAAAAGACAGAAAATATAGATATCTGTCATGTTCAGCATGCTAATAATTGATAAAACATACCAGATGAATCTCTAGTCGCCTGTGCTTGCCCTTGAACCTGAGCAGCATGGGCTTGAAGAGCTTGAGCGGCAACAATTGCCTGAGCAGCAGCCATTGCGGCTGCAGAAGGTGCCATTGGCACTTGACTGAGGTTTCCCATAGAAGTAGTTGCAGCCAATGCAGTCATCAACAAATTATGAGGTGGGTGGTTAAATTTGCAATCAGTTTTTGCACAACGTCCGTTAAGAAATTCTCTACAAACCTCACCAAGGGATGCCCCAATTCCAGGCAAAACTGCCCCTCCTGAGGCACCAGAAACAATACCAGGAATCATCCCAAGCAATCCCGGGAATGCCCCAGACACGGATCCCGAATAATTTGGCATGTTGGGCATTGTTTGATTAACTAGGTTAGGAAATGATGATGGAGGAGCCAAGCCCAGCAGACCCCCAGAACTAGTACCTGCAGCCAAAAAATCACCCCAGGCAAAATTATCAAAATTTCCAAATATGCCCACAAAGGAAAACAATAACATCAGTCTGTTTGGCAATATTTCCGTTTATAAACATTTCTATGTTTTTATTTTTGTTTAAAAATGCCTGCTTCAAAACTAGCATAAATTCCAAACAAACTCTAAAATGAAAACAGGTTTTAGGGAATCTCATTATCTTTCAATCACAGAACATGATGAGTAACTTCATAATAAATTGACTGCCTGAAAAACCTGCATCATATTTTAGCTATTTTAAGGACACCAAATGCTTATAGCATTTTTGGTACGCAGAAATCAAAATGGAAATAATGAAATCAACATTTGAATGTAATTGACAAGGGAATTGAAATGAAATAATCCATTATCTTTACTGTGTTTGGTATACAAAATAATCTATTGAGTAAATTACTAAAATATTCTCATAATTATTAAAATTTATTAAACAAAATCTTCTTCTTTTACCTATTCTTCTTCATCTATTCATTGTTGTCTCGTCCAGAATCAAGACATGACAGCCTAAATTGCACAAGTACACAAAGTAAATAATCAAGCATTAATTAGAAATTCCACCACCATCACCATCAACAATGGAAAACAATGGAAGTAGCCCTGCATGGTGTTGCTAAGCAGAGCAAAGCAATAAGAAGCCAGTAAAAGCATTGTGAATCTCAGACCCTATGAAAGTGGAGACTAGCAAGTCCCAGTGCACTGGCGCAGAGACTCACTAGCTGCGATGCCGAGTTCCTGGACCCAAAACTTTTCCAGGACTCTTTGACAGCTAAAGCAGTGATGGGCATTAGGGAGATGATGCGGCGATGTTGCCATCGGATGACAGCCCAGATGGAGTGGTTCTGCAGCCAAGACGATGTCAACATCTGATCAGAGAGACAAGGCGATGCTAGAGGTGGGTATCAGAGAGACGAGGCAGCAATGTTAACGTTAGATGGCAACTGACGGGGAGTGATGCCAGTAGCCAAGACGATATCGACATCAAATCAAGGAAATGAGGTGGTGTCAATGGCAGGTATTGGAGAGAGAAGGTAGGAGATAAAGACAAAAAAAATTAAAAAGGTTTCCTTACGGATATGAAAAAAATCAATTTATTTGGGGGTATAATATTCTCATGGAAATTGTTGATTTCCTTCCAATTGAATTACCAAAGTGCAAAAGGAATAAAATGTAGTTCCTTTCAGTTCCCATGTACCAAATATGCTATTATGGATTATGTAGGCTAAAGAAGGCAATATAAAAATAGTATACTAAACTTAAAAGCACATAAATCCAAAAATTATTGGATTAGACATCATTAATCCATATAGATTAATGTTTCAATCTCGTGCATGCAATAACTTCTTCCCCACCTCCGTATATGATTTATACTAGTAATTACAAAGGATAAGAATGCATAACACTGCATATGGAATTATACTAGTAATAAAAAAGGGTAACAATGTATAAACATAATCAAAGTATGTCAAGCAGAGCATGCCAATACTAAAATCTTCATTTAAATGCAAGCACGAGTGAACCCACACCCGCACAAAAATTCTTGAATATAAAATATATATACCTGCACTAAAGAATACGGGAAATGGGCTTCCCATGATAGGTTTTCCATTACATTCAACAGACACCATGTAATTCCCTCTCTTGGAAACCACATAAGTAACTGTATATGTCCCATCACCCTGATCTTTAACAATGCCATCCTGTTCTGATCCACCAACACCCAGTCCTGGTGAAACCTTAACCGTAACCTGTGCACCACCATCTGGAACCTTCCTCCCATCCATATCCTTTGTAACCACAACAAAGGAAGAAGGTGAACCTGCTGCTCCACCAGCAATGCCAGCACCTGCAGCTGTGCATTTTGCAGGGTCCACTGGCCCAATCGGCTTGTTTGCCAAGTCTTCAGCTTCTTCGGCTTCACTATCTGAAGAAAAGGATGCCACTTCTTTGCTCCGATTCATGTCAACATCCTTGAATGTTGCTTCAAAAGCAGCCTTAGCAGCTGCATCCTTCTCAGCCTCACTCTTTAATTTAGCCTCTTCGGCTTGCTTCATCCATATTGGCTTTGCTACTGCAGAGCTGCGGTCAGCCATAACCCCCTAGTCTTGCAGGGATCAAAATCCCTGAGAACATGAATTATGAAGTCAAAAAAATTAAAAAAAGTCACTTGAGTTTTTAAACCTCATCAATCAACCAAACAAACAATAATAATCCCAATAAACACTAATTCAGAAAAGTTACAACTAAGACAAATGACGAAATTAAACCACCCCAAGAAAAACAAAATGGAATGCAAATTACATGTCAAGGCAAACAATAAGGCATAATTTGCATTTGCAATTAAATTTCCTGAGCTAAAGCCAGTTCACCCAACGGTGCAAGCAATTTTAGGAGAAATTAAAAGAGACCAAACCTGAAATCAACCATTCATTATTGTTCTTCTTCAATAGTTAAAGGCAAACCTCAAGAAAAGCTACCTAAATATTCCTTGAGAGGCACACAGGCAAGGGCCTCCATGTTATATTTAAATATGAAAATTAATATGCCATCTTAATATAGGGAAAAAAATGGAAGATCAACCAGACTATCACGGATGGATTATTGGTATAATTGAAAGTAAAAATAAAAGAGAAATACTATATTTAAAAAAAAAACATTCACAATCACAACCAATATTCATGGTTTAAACTTCAAAGTTTGCATACATGATTAACATGTTAGCTGCTGCAAAGTATTCTATCACAGCGTCACAAAATCGATCATTCGACCTTGATTCCAGGCTGAAGCTTCCCACGCACAATTCGACACGAATCAAATCAATTCATGCTTCTAATTGTGAGCCCCTAAATTCGAAACTTTATTCAAAATTTGAACAAGTGATTCACAGCAATCTCATCAAAAACATACCACGAGGGCAAAAACCTAACAACAAATCAGGTAAGCCTGGTACAAGCCCCAGATCTAATCAATCAATGAGAAAATCTATGAATTCGATACCTACAAAATACGATTCCAGGAAAGACAAACAAGACCCCTGCAACCATATATATATATATATATATATATATATATATATATATATATATATATATATATATAAGCAAAAGAAAAAGAAACAATTTCGAAGATCAAGACTCCATATATTTAGAGAGAGAGAGAGAGAGAGAGAGAGAGAGAGATTGCCTGATGAGTTAGGGTTAGGGTTTTGCAATGGACGGCGGTGGTGAGATTGGAAACGGAGGGATAAGCGGCGGCGAAGGTGCTCGTCGTCTGCTTCGTGGTGGGGGGATCGGACCCGAACAAATATGAGGTGGACGAATAGGGGTTCGGGATTTTATTTTATTTTTTATTTCCTCCACACGGATTTCGTTTATTACGAGTATTATGTGTTTAGTACCGTTTCGGACCGATGTGGTTATATATGTTTTTTAGGCGGTGCGAAAAAAATCCATGTCCGAAAGTGATTTTTGAGCCAGCTTTTTGAGTAGAAAAACCACATGCGCTCTAAAATTATTTTGGAGCGCGCATTTTTATCTCCTCATTCATAAGTTATTTATAGCCAAAAAAAATGAACTGGCCAGTCCGTCGGTTTTCCTATTGTAAGGGCATTGACACCGAATTAATTATAATTATTTTTAAAATGAGATGAAAATTATTTTTATTTGATAATTCTAAAATTTTTATATTTATATTAAATTAGCCTTTAAATTTATCAAAATAATAATATAATATAAAAATAAAAAGCGAGAGAAAAGAAAGATAGAAAATAAAATATTAAAATAATAATTTCATAAATAAAAAATATTTCTTTAAACTTAAAGAATATCATGAATTTATTGTAGCTCATAATTACAAATTTTGTCATTGAGTCAAATATAACTGCATTTCTCCTACATTTATCAAATTATGCATTTAGATAATAATCAATCTAATATTAATGTTTGAGACATTAGGTTAGCCTTTTCGTATAATAAAAAACTTTTTTGAAAGAAAATTAATTCATCAACCTAAGCATGATTTTGACTTCACCTAATTTTAATAATATCCCCTAAAAAGGATTATTTTGACTATCCTTGCATTGGTTTTGGTAATGGGTAACTGATATATTTTAATTTTGATGTTAGTTTGTAGATATGACTATGGCCTACTTTGATAATGTTGTGTTTTAGAAAAAACTGTTTTTAGTTGTGCTTCGAACTAAACAAGTTAGTGTTTGATAAAATATAATTTTAAAAATACTTTTAAATTTTCAAAACATTTGATAAATATTTAATAAATTTAAAACGAATATGTTGTGAAATTTAAAAGACAAAAAATCTTTTTGTTGTATTATAATAAAAAAACAATAAAAAAATTATGTCATCCCCCCTCCCCCCCGTCGTCAGACTTGCATAGTATGGAAGGATAATATAGGTATTTTAGAATTTTCAAACTACTTCATGAAAAACAGCTTATAGAAGCAACTTTTAAACTGTTTATACTTTCGAGTAAAAAAAACATAAACTTATTGTATAAACAGCTTTTTTAAGTTTACCAACACTTTTTTACTATTTCTGCTTATAAAATAAATAAAAACAACAATCCAATAGCAATGCCAAACTAGTCCTATATTGGTTTGATTATTTAGTGACTATTGGACAGTAGTTGTTTTATTTGATCGTAAGAGGTTGCCGATCATTGATTACTTCTACATTTTGTTTATAACATGTGTTAGATAATGAAAAAAATAGTTTATAAGACTTTCAAATTTTCGGAAATATATTATTAATTTATAATTTTCATTTCTATTGATAAAAATCTAGTATACACATAATGGTATAAATAATAATCAAATTTAAAGGGAATTTGCAGCCATATCTTTTTAGACATTAGATTTTGCTGTATATTTTTTCAAAAATATTTTGTGCAATCAACTAATAACATTGCCGCAAAATCGTAGCTAATTGGACGGTCATTATTTTTTTCTCTTTTATTCCTTTCAATGATTTTGTATGTTGTCATATCATCATTTTTTATATAAAAATTACCCAATCCCAATTATATGTAGCATTATTCATATTTTTCAAGGATAGAAAAAAATAAAATGAGCAATAAATGGGCAATAAATAAGACAATTATCCAACTATGTCCTCAGAGAAACTAATCAAAGGCTCAAATGTATATTTTTAAAAAAAGGGAATGAAAAATTGGTGTTCAAATAACAAATATTGAGGATGATAAGTGCGATAAAGGAGTGACAACATCTTGAAGTTAAAAAAATAAGATTTGTGTATTAAGATACTGTAAGGTGTTTATAAGTAACTTTTTTTTCTTTTTTTGAGTTATTTGTTTAAAATGTTTCAATAGATGGTATGTATGTGATTAGTTAAGTCAATGAGAATGAAATATTAGTTAAGCTTGGTATTAGCTAATCTAATCCCATTACTTAATCTGCGAACCAAATGAGACTTAAGTTTTATCATTAATTAGACGTGTATTGTTATCCAAACAAAACATAACCAGATTGATTTTTATCATACAAAATAGGTTTGGATAATATATAAGTAAAACTTGAAGGTATAATAGGAAATTAAGTTTAAGTTTGAATTGACACACTATTATATATATATATATATATATATATATATATATATATAATAATTGCCCTATGCAAAAACTTTATTGCATTTTTGCAAATTATGATATGTTATGTTTAATTGTGAATCTCAATTTACAATTTTCAACACTTGTTTTATTTTGTTTTTGAAAATATTATTTTGGGTATTTTTGGTGAATTAGAATGTGATTGTTGTTTTGAAAATATTTTAATACTTTAGTAATAAAAATGAGTAAACAAAAACCTAATAGGTTTGAGTTTGGATTTACAAGAGGATGTTTGAGACCTAGATTAAGGAAAAATCTTCACAACACTCATAAATGCATTTATATATCTCATGGAATACATTCAATGCATCACTTTTTTTAAAATGTTTTATGAAGTAAAACTATTTCATAAATGTTAGGGCATAAAACTTGAAATAATGAGAAATCCATACAAGTGGTACCTTGATAAAGGTCAAGCCACACTACACATAACTTTTATTGCGAAATTCTGATTTGTGACATGCTAGACATGCTAACTTATATATATTAAAAAAATCGTTATTTTGATGGCCATGAAATGCCAAATTAATTAACTTATAATTAAAAGTTTTGTTTTGCATTTTGATTTCTTTTCTCTCATCCAAAGTCTTAAAAATTATCAATACATTAAACACTATTGGAGTGTTTGGGTATTGTAGAAATAAATGTATATAGATAATATAAAATATTATTAGTACGACATTAATAATACCACCTCATAACTTAATATTAATTATATCATTTTATGAATTATGTTGACCCGCACTATTATTTTACATTGTCTAAATTATACTTTCACTTCTCATATTTCAGCTAATTGCAACCTTTAAAGGGCGCCCACATTAATCAAATTAGCATTGACATAAATTCTTTACTTGATGGGTCAAATTAAGATTCAAACCGATTAATATCCATATAATTAAAAGAGTAAATTTTAAACGAGTTGACTTTGAGTTAGCAAAACCCAAACATGATCAGGATCAACTACTTTCATTTGGACCTACTTATTAATCTTATTTATTTAATTAAACTCTATATAAATAATAGGGGGCTAAGAAATAAATTAAAATCAGCTACGACATCCATTTTACAACATAATGAATCTGCCTATCCTAGGCTAAATGACAATACACGCTAGAAAATTCATGTCTACGTTACAAGTCAATGCAAATGTGCTTTACTATTTTCCATAACCATATGGTAGTTCGAGCCAGAATACAAGAACGGATTCAAAACCTTGACCTCTAATTGCCTCAAAATAGTGCCCTAAGGGCATTTTCTCTGTATGTAAGGAGCCCCATGTTCTTCATACCTGTAATTTGGACAGAGTAAATATCATTATTTGAAAATTCATATAGACTTTCTTCTATAATTTATTGTATAAGTATGTTTTCTCCCACATTTTTCTTTAAATTCGTCCGCCTTTATCAAGCCCATTGCCCATTCCCCATTCATGTATTACCAGTAAGTACGACTGGAAAGTTTTAGAAGCGGAAATAGATAGAAAGAACGTACTCAGCTTTAGAGAACCACATCTGCTGAAATGAACCAAGAGATGACAAGATACTACCTCCTATCCAGACACTGCAAAAAAAAAAAAATGTTCATGCATGTCTAGAAAAACCAATACTGTACTCATGCTAGAAACTGATGCTATAGAAAAAAAATGTTCAAATGTAAGATGATCTAGGCAAAATGGTTTTATTTACAGTACTGATCATTTGACTGACCAACTGCGTATGCGCACCTGGTGTGTGGGTGTGTGTGAGAGAGAGAGAGTTAAACTAAATGTACGCAACCTGAATCTCCTTTCTGTGGCATTTCCACTTGCCAATACCTTAACTCTGGCGCTTTGAGGAGATTCCTATGCATTGAAGATGAAAAGAAAGATAACTCAGCATATATTTCATCCAACGTGTCAAATATTGTTCTCAAAATCGTAGAAACCCCCTTCTCAATTGAACTCAAAAGGAAGTGAACAGCCAGGGGTTTTGAAGTTCAGTTTGGGGGACCTCTGATCATGCAATACAATTACGTCAAGCCAAGATGGATATATATAATAAACTTGTGTTGACAAGCACATGCATGGAATTCAATTGACACTAATAATTAAGAAGCTGAATACTGCAAGTGAAACCCCACCAAAAGTAAAAAAGAATGCAAACTTTGGAAAGTATAAACTAATTAGTGCTCCAGTCAAAGCTTATCAAAGCATCGCCTAGATGCTGCCTTGGAAAATTAGCAAGGTGTGCGGGGCCCTCACCTAGACAGCGAAAGGCGTGTGCATGAAACGCCTCGAGTCCAGCTAATGGAGACATTTTGTGCCTTGTTTTCCTTGTTACCTCGTCGCTTGTCTCGTCCCTCGTCACCCCATCTTTAGCATCCCTCATCACCCCATCTTTAGCATCACGAGCTAGGGTAATGCAGAATCATCCGACAACACAAAATCGACAAGGATGACGAGTTGTAGTCAATTTCTTCATCGCCGCTGCAGAATTTATCCTTCACCGATCATCTTTTTAAGTCTCAACGATGAATGCTGTGGTGTGGTGTTGCCAACTCGCCGGCAATCTCTCTCCCTCTCCCATTGCTCGTTGCCTGTCTCTCTCTCCCGCTGCTCACACTCTCCCTCTCCAGCAGCACCAGACTCCATACATAAGTCTACCCTTCACAAATCCCAAAATGTTGTGTTGGGTTATGTTAGGCTTGGTCAGTTGTGTTGTGTTATGAACTTACGTTTAGTTTTGTATTTTTAATATTTTTAGTCTGTTTTAATTTTAATATCATTATATGATTATAACTTATAAACATCACTGCTCGATATTGCTGGTGCCTTGGTGGAATGCTGTTCGTTTCAGCTTTCAAATTTTTTTCCTTGACACCATTATGTAATATTTGTTAAGGTGTAATTGGAATGGCTACCGATGTACTACGACTGGCACCAAAAGTAGGATCAATAGTATTGACTTTGTTTATGATTCCAAAGTGCCGTGCCAACTCCAAAGATCTTAGTTGAAAGTATGGTATTGGCCTGATTTGAATGATAAAAATGTATTTTGATTTAAGTTGTGCAATAAAGATACCAAAGCTGGAATTAAAAGACCGAAAGAACACCTAGGTGGGAGATATGATGAAGTAGTCATATGCCTGAAAGTGATTATTTCTTGAAAAATAAAAAAAGGCCTAACATTAATTTTAATGTTGGTGAAGAGGAAATTGATGAAGAAGGGGGTTGGAGTGGGAGTCAAAGCTTCGTCATGAATCTTCAATCAAGTTCTAGAACAAATTCAAAGAAAAGAAAAAGCACACTTATTGATAAGAGAGTATGTGTGAGAGATTCTATGGATGCTTTTGCGAGACAAATCCCAAAAAATATTATTACATAAAGAATGATTAAAAAACTTATTCAAACTATGTTGGAGAATCAAGTAATATCAGAAGCAGAAATGAATAAATTTCGTTCATACTTCGAAAGGAGGGCTTAAGAAACTGGTGTACCTTTTAATGCATTGAACGCGAGGTGTTAACATGTTTTGGTTTAGGCTATTGGGAAATATGGGCCTGGTTTCAAACCCCCCATCAATGTATGACTACAAAGAACCTTTATTGCAGTTAGAGTTGAAAGCAGTCGATGATATAAAATTAAAATATCAAGTTTGTTGGAAAAAATATGATTACATTTTGATGTCTCATGGATAGACACACTAAAGAGGAAGGCACCTTATTAATTTTCTTCTTAAAAAGGTTACACTTTGTTATTTTGCACCTTATTGCTCAGAGGGAACTTTCTCCTTAGGTTTAATGGATGCATCTAGTCAAATACAAGATGCAAACATGTTGTTTGAATTATTTGATAAAAAGGTGATTGAGATAAGAGGAGACAATGTCATTCAATTAGGGACAAATAATGCTGCCAATTGCAAGAATACCGGTGAATTGTTGATGATGAAAATGAAAAAATTGTTTCGAACTTCATGTGTAGCCGATTGTATAGATTTTATAATGAAGGATATTAAAAAAATAAAAACATTCAAGTTTCTTATCGAAAGCAATAAAAGTAATGAGCTTCATTTACAAGCATGCTCATATTCTTCATGCATTTCAAGAGAAAACAAATCAAGCTAACTTGGTTAGGAGGGGAGTAACTCGATTTCCATCTTCCTTTTTAACACTTTAGAGTTTGTTGAAGCATCAAGATCAATTGAGATGATTATTTGTTTCTAAAGAGTGGGTGTATTGCAAGCCTGCCTCTACGTAGGTACGAAAGAATATTGAAAGCACGATATTTTCTATTTATTTTTGGAATGCTTTGAAAGATTGCTTACAAGCATCATTCTATCTTCTTCAACTTTTGAGGATAGTTTATGGTGATGAAAGACTTGTCTTTCTAAAGTTGATATGAAAATCGACAATAAAAAAAATTATAAAAGAAAATTTTAAGGATAAGCAAAATTTGTGAAAGAATATTATTGCGATTATTGAAGAACACTTGAAGAATCAAATAGATTTTTACTATATTCTGTTGATTTTTTTCCTTAATCCAAGCAAATATTTCAAGACCATTGAAATGAATCCAAAAAAATCATGGCATGTCATAGATGATGCATTTAATGATTTTATTGCAAGGATTGAACTTGATATTACCTTGCAAGAAAATATCATAGAACAAGCTAGTGTTAAGTATAGCAACTCTACTGGAAGCTTTGTTAAGGATATGACATGACGATTATACAATTTTTTTTTTTTTAAATCATAGTATGAATTTTTAAGTATTACTTTTGTCTCTCATCATAATTACATATTTATTAAATGATAACCATTGGTTCACTACTTCATTACATTTTCTAGTCATGTGGTGTCAAAGACATAGGAGTTCAATGTCAGACCTTACTAAAATGCAGTATGCATGTTCAGTCTTTGTTGTTCATCAATTGGTTTTGAACACAATTAGAGCACATTTGAATTTGTTAGTTATTCATTCATAATTATTTTGAGTAAAAGTTTATACAATTTTCAAATTTTAATAACAAACTTATAATTTTTAACTTTTATTTAGATTCACATGAGGAGAAATAGATTGGAGAATGAACCTTTGAATGATCTTGTCTACATTCAATATAATTGACGACATCAAGCAAAGTTTCAAGACAGAAAGGAAAAGGGTAAGAACTATAATCCTATGATGCTTGAAGAACTAAATTGGAATAGTGAATGGATGATTGGCCTAGCCAACCAAATGATGATTTGATTCATTCTATCAATGATATTATATGTGATATGAAAGAAAAATTGAGTCATCTACATCATATCAAGGCCATAACAAACCAAGGAGACTAAGAAATGTGGACATGCTTGACTCAGTAGAAGAAGAAGCTTTGGAGGTTGGGGATCAAATGATGCTGGTGATTTACCTGTTGACTTTTAAGTCGATATTTGTTATTTCAAATTTCAACATTTCACTTATTTTAAATTTTAATGTTGTATATTTATGTGAAATTCCTTAAATTTACTTATCTATTTTTTGATAAGTGCAAATTTATTTTTTTACTTATCTATGCATTGAATTGAATTGAGTTGAATTGTTTTTGTTTATCTCTATGACTCTATGTTAAAATATTAGAAATTACAATATATATTATATAAAAAATTTATATAATAAATGCCTTGGTTGCCTAAGCGTTGACTCGCCTAGCTTTGCCAGACCTACCAATGCCTTAGTTGTCTTAGCACTTTGACAAGCTTGCTTCGGTCAAAATAATAGTTAGTTGAGTTTGGGTAGACACAATTTTGGTCAATTTGTTTGGATAAAATAGCGTACACTATGGCCTAATAAATGACAATCTTACCCAGACAAAAGCAAAAATAAATGCACTCCTTTTCAAAAAATTTGTTTCCTGAATGTTATTTTTTCATCAATTTCTGTCATTTTAAAGTGCTTAATTTATTCTTAACCATTGTTCCCCAAAAATTTAAGTCATAAATAACTTATTTTACTGATCTCAGCTATTTTTAGTCAATGTCAAACAAGTTCATCACCCATTAGTTTAAAGCTTTAAACTATTTGAAAGACTGATAATAGTTTTGGCCAAAATTGAAACTGCATTCATGTACAATAGAAAAATAACATGAAATAAAAATAAAAAATTAAGGCCAGACCTCTTGCAAGTCTTTTTCAAGACGTTCTTTTAACTGTTGCATTGATGTTGTGCCACCAGTAAGCTGCGCATACAAGGACACACAGAAACGAAACCAAATCAGAGTGGAAATAATCCAAATATATTAAAGACTGAATTAGTTACTTCATTAGCATAAATTTAACCCTCACAGAATGCTCATGAGCAAAAAACGAAGCACATCTGTTACTAGACTTCCCTTCTTCAGGATCTAATTATAAAGAATTCAGGTAACAGTTTCCTAACGCAAAAAGTCATAAGAAATTTAAACTTAGTTCCTTCTTCAGGGTCACACGAACATTTTAGGTTTCTGCCTTTTTCCCCCATGCTATGCCTGCATCCCACATTCAATTTTCTAATACTTACGAATTGGAGATCCTTCAGCGGGTTCAATGAAAATCATATAGCACAATTTAACAGTCAAACAAATATAAACAAGAGAAGCAAAATGTACCAATAAAACAAGCAATTAGGGAAAGCAAACACAAAATCACCAAGATCTTCAATGCTACAACAGCCCATCTGTTCAAACGCTTCATACATATAAGATAGAGTAATGCTACGTTCAGGTAGATTGTTCAAGTAATTCGCATAGGGACATTTTTATTATTGTTGGATTGATATTATTATTTTTTAAAATTTTTTATTCATACCAATCCAATGACAGAGAGAGTATTCCTGCACGGATTTCCTATACAATCTACCTAAAAATAGACTTTTCTTATAAGATATGCCCTCCTTAAGCCCAGCAAGCCATATTCTTATTTATTAAGGATAGGTGCTATCTTAGAATTCCATAATGCTCCAATAAATTAAATTTCTTATTTAAAATTTTCTTAATTTTAAATTCAAAATAAATACTGTTTCAAGTTTTTCGGTTATACAATCAAAATTTCGAACTAGACATAAATGAGATACATATTTATGATTATAGTTATAATACATGAACATGCATGCATTAACTTTAGGAAGAAAAGAGATACTTGTAATGTAAAAAGAGATGGAGTTTACCAATATACTACTAAATAGTTCCTTACGGATGTCCACATCACATTTATTAATGCTTTCAATGACCTGTAGATTTTACAAAAAAAAAAATACGTGAAAGTATAATGGACAATAACTTAGGATAAGAATCCACTAGAAAAAAGTAAACATATTGAAAGAGAATGAAATTCACCATTTGTGGTAGACCACGAATAGTAGAAGCAGTTTCTGCAATGCTTTCCATTCCAAGAATTGTCTGAAAAGACCATGCAAACGAAATAAGCAAAAAAAGCCATAGCACATTAAGTGAAGGACTATAACAACATGAAAATGATAATGGTATGGGTAAAAGTATTAGTGATTGCGTAAAACATTTGACTGTTAAGCGGAACTGAAAAAGGATAAAAGGCATGAGCGAGCAGCACTTATGACTCCATCAACAGCCAAATAATTTTCATATAAAGATAAAAAAAATCAGCAAAATCATTAAAAATTGGCCTATAGGCAGTGAACCTGGACAATCAAACATATTTATTTGTGAGTATGGCATGGAGGGAATGATATTTTCGACTGAAGTTCTACAGAATATAGAATAGTATGTGTTAAAGATATATAATCCCATATTAAGAATTATCAAACCTTGCAATTATTTAATAAGATCTTGCGGTAACCTCACCCACTGTCAATTGGTATTCAATTGGTATTGGAATAAAAGCATGCTATCAAAGTGGTTGATTGCATAATTATCAAAATTGGACCGATCCAACTGGTTGGACCGGTACTGCAACCTGAGTACTTAACCTGGCCCGAATTTCTAATTGAATCACTTCTAAAAAAATATAAAAACTCAATTGAACTGGTCGATATTTGTAACTTAGATAACCCATCTGGGTATAATAGAACCGAGAGGTTTTAAAAAATAATAAAATAATATATTAACATATTTTACAATATAATTTTAATTTTAAATTAATGGCTAATATTGATATTTTACTTTAATATCCTTTTCAATTTTATTATATTTTCCTTTATAATGAGATTATTGCTAAAACTTTAAATTTATATTACAAATACATATTTAAAAATGAATGGTATTATATTAGAAAAGTATTTTTAATGTGTTAGTTTAATATATATTTTTATTTATTAATTATATGATCACCCGCTGATTCAGTAGTTGAACTAGTGACTCGATCAGCCCCTTAGCCAGAATAATATCTGGTCCAATTCTAATAACAATGATTATATGTCCTACCTCAGCCACGCGAGGAGGTGGGTGTGCTCAACACCACACCTTATGAGTAAATGTAAGCATCTTTTATTGAGAAAATTACAAATTCTAAAATTAGTTTATAGTCAAGAAGCTTGTAAATGCCTTCCAGTAGCAAGATGCTTCGAAGAGAGTTAATTTGCCTAACACCTTTACATTCTCAAAATAAAATCTAATGGCAAGAGACATTAATCATAACCAACAATTTATCTTAGGAAAATCAAGAGCAAAATTAAAGGCTGAGCAGCCATAGAAAAGCAAAGTGTCTTCTACCAAAATCGTCAATTATATAAACCTCAGGGTACCATTTGGTGACTCACTTTCATGTCATGCTCCCTGCCTATGTGATCAGGAAAATATAAATTTGAACTTTGATCTGTTGAAGTAAATACTAATCAACTTTGAAATTTTGTGTTGGACTGTAGGTTCATCTTATCATTCTTGAGAATCCTAACACAGTTTCTAAGATTGCCACCCAGCCAAATCCCCACAATACAAACTAAATAAATAACAACGACAAACCTAAAAAAACACCCTTAAAAGTTTACAATAGAATTCAGACGGAAATTTTATCTTCGGGGTTTAGAGGAAAAGATAAACAAATAATGAAAAGAGAAACTGCCTGGATTAATCTATATTTGCAAATAGGATAAAAACTTGGGTGCAGCTTACCTTAGCCAAGGGTGGATTGAAAAGAATATCTGGAATCTTGAATCTATCAGCCCCAATTTCTATTGTTCTGTGTCCACAAATAAGGAAAATTCAACCATGGCAGATGAAAATATGACCAGCATTTAAAACCGAAGTAAAATTTATATAGAGATTGTTAAACCAATAAATGTTTAAAGATGCAACAGTTCAAAGATGCAGATGCAGGTAAACTACATAAAACAAAAAATCAAACTGAGAAGAAAGCAGATTGCTAAAAATCTTACTGGCCATCAGGGAGCTCATAAGGTGTCATTGGAATGTTTGAATATGCACTTTCTGCAAGGAAAGGAATAATATCAAAGATTCAAAACGTCGCACATGAATTTGAAGGACTAAACCATAGAAGTCAATTAGTTCTGATGAGAGGAGAACATAGAAGAAGATGATTCCATACATAACAGCTTACCAACAACTGAAGGATGATAAATTTTTTACAGAATACTATATCTACAAATAAAGTTAAAATTTAAAAGATCACGATGATTGAATAAAACATTAAGGGCATTTCCTACATGGTTGAAAGATATTGTACATCACGATGAGTATAGGATATGTCAAAAGTTCAAACTACAAAAAATAAAAAATAAAAAAATACTGGAATTATAGAGAATATGGTATCATACTACGTTATTAATATACCAAGATCAAGGGGCAGTATTCAATTTTTCACATAAGATAATTCCCATCATCATTTAGCTACCTGTGGAGTAAAAATAACTGCCAGCTACATTACATAATAATATATAAAAGCGTTAGGTTTGGTGGAAATAATTGTTGAACTATTAAAGAACAGTGAGAAAATGGTAAAAAAACCGCAGAAAGCATCATTATAGCTAAACAGATGGAAAAAAAAAGGAACAAAACTAGCACGAAAATAAAATACGTATGACAAACACAATTTAAGGAAATGTTATAGTAAGGGAGATGAAAGAAACACAACCATCATATAAAGTATCTGGTGCTCGAGACACGCATTCCTTTATATCACTGACAATTACCCTCTGTCACAAGAAAGCGATCAGTACCAAGGGAATGAAACATCTGAACAATCAATCAGTGTTAAAACGCAACCATACCTGGGAGTAGAGTTTATAACTTTCTGATGTATTGGGAAAATCAACATCCACTGTCTGTTAGATTTAAAAAATGAAAAGCTTTTATGAGACAAAACTGACCCAAAAACAAAAGATCATTTAAATGATAAAAAGCATTACCCTATAAGCAAATGACATGCAGTTTATATAAAATCACAGTGAAGTGCAAAAAAAACCAGGGAGGACAGAAAAATGCAATAAGGAGAAGGAAAAAGTAAGGGATGAGTGCTAGATATGCGTGTAAGTACTTCCAGTGCAATGAAATTGACATGATTGGCATCAAAAATGCCCTAAAATCTTCGTTATTCTCATACCTCAATATTGTCATATCATGCCATGAACATGAAGTTCAACATCAAAATCACAACCCCATATATTTTAAACAGCAGGGTGGACTGCACGCAGCACAAGTTACGTGCAGTGAGGATTCAACATTCAAATAATTGGTGCTTTGTATTCTGAAACACAGGAGTCATGGATCTATAATGTGAGTAGAGAAGGGTAGTGGCAAATAAGAGGACCTTGGAAAGAAGCCATTACAAAATTGGAGAGTAAAATGTCACCAAGTGACTACTCATCGCATAAATGTCTAGCTCTGAACAGGCTAGCACTGAGGCCTTGCACCTTGTGACAAGGATTCACAAACCATTTGGCAAGTGTGCCTGTACCTCAGATAATTAAGATTCAGAATATTTTCTAGCAAAATAAAAAGCATGCCAAGTATAGCCACCATATGGAGTGAGGAGAACAAGGCTGGATAAAATGTTCAGTAGAGAAAAGACAATAAAGGAGAAAATATGACAAGACAAAACAATTTGGCACAAAGGAGGTGTTAAAGATGGATCTTCTAAATAACAAAAACTAATAATTACAACAATGGTTGGCCATCATTAATCCAAAAACATGCATGTTAGGTGGTAAGAGCAACATTTAATCAGCAAACAAAAGTAAAATAAAATCAGCAATTTCGCTAACTGATCTCAAAAATTAAGACTAACTCAAATGCTGAATTATAAGCCAACATATAATTATACAAAAATTTGAAAGGAAAACAAAAACGAAAGAGGGTGCTAAAACAACCAGGGGCAACAGCCATGATCAAATAGAATTATATGAGGGGGAAAAAAAAAGAATAGTAAACACCTGGAACTCTCCAGACCGAATTTCCTTCCTTTTAAATGAATATCTTGGTTTTATCTGCAAAATCAAAATAAGATTATATTTCTTAATAATGTAAGTATTTATGTGTGTATAAACACACACATACAACCACTTTGAAACCCAATGAGTACAATAGCCAATAAAAAAAATATGGCACTCACAGTGATGCCTTTGCTTTCCAAGCTTTTCATCATACATTCAGTAAGAAATTCTCCTCCAATAGGAGATGACGTCACAGCCTATAGTCACAGAAACATAAACAAATTAGATGGATACAAATAAGATGACCAAACTAAGCCACATTAAACTATAATAATAACTTTATGAAAAGTGTATGTCTTTACTTGTTTGTATATTTTAGGCAAGAGGATCAAATTTGCCCATATACATGCTCAGATGGCCAATTTAGACACTGGGATTCCGTTGGGCTAATTTCATCCTTGTACTTTCCCAAATTAGACCTATTCAGCCCTTCCATTATCTCTCTGTTAGTAATACAAAAGCATGTAACCTTGAAGGTGTTGACATGGCTCTTTTCTTTTAAAGATTGATGTTGACTGTAATTGCGGATGTGGCATTCAAAAAATAAACGAGAAATGTTTTTTTTAAAGTGACTAATCAGCAGGGTTGGTGGCTCTTCCATCTGTTCAATTAGGATTTGGATGACGGTGGTGTGGGTGAAGCCATTTGGTGGCAAAGGGAGATATTCTTACAAGATCACTCTGCAGGCAGAGCCGAATAAAGCTGGCTAATTGAAGGATTCATAGCCGTGAATTGTCAGTCTTACCTCCCAGTCAGCGGCATACGAGCTAAAATTAGCAATATATACACATGAAGCCCAGGGCTAAATAATTCATTCCCCATCTAACCTCACATGTGATCATCTACGATGTATCTCATTAGTTGGGATTGATTGAAGTAGAGAATATTAAAAGTAATAATATTATGCATTTCATATCTTGATTGCCTAGAAGGATGAGGAATTAGAGCTCTTGGATGAATTGAAGTAAATAAAACAATGCTTGTTTGAGTTTTTACACCGGTCAATAGGCTAGGGGAAAGGCCTCTCAAGGGTATTGTGGAAGGACTTGAAGACCATCACGCAAAAATGGAACCATCCTTAGGTGTTGGGTGGTGAATTTAATAATGTCCTTTACAAGCGTGAGAAGTCAAGCCTTAGTTGTATGACTTCGTGTATGCAGGAATTCAGGGAGTTGGTTCTCCATGAACACTTGGTTGACCTTCCTTTGAAGGTGGCTCCTTTACTAGGTTTTTGGCTCTAGCCTAATTTCTTCTCCAACGTCCCATTTCTAATCACCATCTGATCTCACTTCCTATGGATGGGGTGGTTTGAGGACCCATGCCTTTTCAGTTTAAGAATATATGGCTCAAGGTCCAGGGATTTAATGATCTGGTACAGGGATGGTGGAAACAAGGATAGATCCTCATACAAGCAAATTTTGTGTTGTCAAAGAAGTTGCAGCTTTTGTATAGTAAGGTAATGGGGTGGAAACAAGGATAGATCCTCATTCATGCGCGGAAGAAAGTAATTCACCTAATTGACAAGCTCGATAAAAAGGAAGAAGAGGGGGAGGAGGAGGAAAGAGAGGTTCAGAGGAAAGGGCAACCTAATCTGGTTTCCTTCCCTAAAGCGGAGTAGGCTTCATGGAGACAAGTCTCAGGTCAGGTGCTTTGCCTTCAATAAGGCAAAAAGAACACAAGTTTTTTTATTTTATGGCCAATATACATCATTGGATAAATTCCGGGGGTTCCATAGAAGTTGCAGGCCAGTTTTCAAGCCCAACAAAGCTATGGAGGGGGCAGTGGCAAGGTTTTATGAGAATTAATGGAGGTTGTCGTGTGAGGGACTTGACCTACACATGTTTTGAAGTGAGTTGCAGTAATATTGGAAAGGCCTTTTGATGAGGATGAAATTCTTCAGACCTTGTCTGCTAACACTAGGGATAAAAGTCCAGGTTCAGACAACTTTACTATGGATATCTTTTAGCAAGGATAAAGTTGGAATGAGTTGTCCAACATAATTAGTATATTTGATTGATTATTAGAATATTTGATTGATTGTATAATTATCTATGTTACTATTCTTAAACTATACTTAAAATTAAGATAAGGGTGTGTTGTATATATATATATATATGTGATTGTAACCTTCAATATGCATTAAGGGAAATTATTCATTCCTACAATTCTACCTCATTCTACTTTTTCTACTTGGTATTAGAACTTGATTGTCTTGTGGTTATACCCGTTTAAGTGTTTCGTAATATCGAAAGTTTTCTTGGAGTGATGTGATCGAGCGTCGTGTCCTGTTGATGTGGCAGTATCAGGTTATGATGTCACCTTAATATCGAACTTGTTTAATCTCTCCATAAGACGTTGATTGATGAAGAATTGTAAGAAATCCTCAATTTCATAAGTATATCCCTAGCCTATGGTGTACAGTCAAAACCCTAACCTTTAATAGAATGTGGTCAGCCTATGGTTTTGGCTCTCCAAGCCCAAGATATCTTTTAGCCTGTTTTAGCATTATTTACATTTTATTGGTAAGGCGCTTGCCAACAAACTTTATGGGGAGTTGGATCAGTTGACTGGTCCATCTCAACATGGCTTTGTGGGAGTTCATCAAATTTTGGCTGCAATGCTGATCGAAAATGAAGTGATCAATGAGGTAAGGCAGTCAAAAGTGAGCAAGGCACTTGCTTGATGGATGAAAGACGTGGGCCTATTCCAGATGACGCTTAGAACAATATTTTTTTATTTTACAAATCAATGCCATTTTGAAGCTTGTTATATTTTTGTGTGTTTTAGTTAAACTCCTTTCAAGTTTCGAGAACTACGCGACGTGGGTGGTACGTACGCAACACCAGGCGACTCAATGGCGTTCCTTGTCTTTCGCCGGCTCGTCTTCCCAAGGCCGATGCTACATTGGGGATGCTCTGTTCCCAGGTGAGGGTGGTGCCTCAAGGGGTTGCTGTCCCTCCTTGACAGTGACAGAGGAGGGTGTTTTTGCTCCAACAAGGGTGCTAGTGGTGCAAGGGGAGACACCTTAGGATGGGGCCGCTTGTGGTGTGCAGCCTCTGGCAAATGTTAGCCCACTTCTCGACTAATCTAACTGGGTTTTGCGGCGGCATAAGGCTATTGGTAAGGTGTTGGGGGTCTCCTATGAGGGCTTTGAACCTGCTATCACTGCCTTGTTGCAGGAGATTGAAGCACAACATTTGACCCACACAGCTACTACTGTGCGGCCTCGTCCTCACACGAGTGCTAAGTTTAAGGGTGTGCGGGAACTTAAGCGGCTAGCTACTTTGGTTAACTATGATGCAGGGTCTGTTAAGCCGTCCCGGGTGGGGACGATGACTAGCATGGCACTACGACTTCTTTCTTAGAATGTGTGGGGCCTCCATGATCAGTAGAAGTGTCTTTGCCTGAGCAATCTATTCCAGGAGTGGAAAATGAACATCATTTGCCTGCAGGAGACTAAGTTTGAGATTGTGACAGAGGACATCGTCCGGAGGTTGTGGCGATATCGTTTTGTGTATTGGTTATTTCTTGGCTCTGTGGGGTCTCAAGGGGCATTTTCTTGATGTGGGACAGTCGCGTTGTTCGCAAGGTGGCCGAGGCTGTGGGTCAATTTTCTGTGTCATGCAAGTTTCACAATGTGGGGGACCAGCGCGAATGGATGTTTTCTAGGTCTGCGGTCCTCACCTTGTCAGTGATCGACAGTAGATGTGGGATGAGCTTTCAGGTTTGTATAGTTGGTGGGCATTGCCGTGGTGCCTTGGGGGAGATTTCAATGTGGTGTATTTTCCTTTAGAGAGGATGGGTCCGATAGGGTTCACTCCGTCCATGGTTGGGTTCTTAGAGTTTATTGATGACTTGGGGTTGGTTGATCCTCCGATAGTTGGAGGGGCTTTCACATGGTCTAATGATTGCGTTGCACCGTCTTTTTCTCGGCTTGATCAATTTTTGCTATCAGTGGACTGGGTTGGGCAGCATGTGCATATCCGCCAGTCATGGTTGGGTGGGTGGGGCTCTTATCATTTTCCGGTACTCTTGGAGGGTGGTCCGTCTTTGCGGTGCCAGTGCCCTTACCGGTTTGAGAACATGTGGCTGATGGATGAGGGTTTTATGTCCCAGGTTAGGCATTGGTGAGAGTCATATCATGTGAAGTTTAACTAAAACACACAAAAATATCATGCAAAGGCTTTGGTGAAGTTGTTAAAGGGGGACCTTAAACTTTGGAATGCCACAATTTTTGGCCAGGTTAATGTTCAGAGGCACACTCTGTTGGCGGATTTAGGAGCCCTTGATGAGTTGGCTTTGCTCTAGCCCTTGTCAGGGGAGGAGGTGGGGCATCGGGATTTGTTGGCTTCTTCTCTTGAGCACTTACTTTTGACGGATGAGATTTCTTGGCGCCAGAAATCTCAGGCCCCGTGGCTTTGGGAGGGAGATAAGAACTCCAAGTTCTTTCAGTGTATGGCTAACGCTCATGTTGTGCAGTTTTATGAGTCCCTTTTTCGTGCCGAGGCTCGCTCTCATCCTCTTCTTGATGGGGTCCACTTTGATGTATTTCAGCGGAGGATGTCGCGTGGCTTGAGCATCCCTTCGGAGGAGGAGGTGGAGTCTATGGTTCGGGGCTGCAACGGCGATAAGGCCCCTGGTCCGGATGGGTTCCCGATGGCTTTCTTCCAATGCTGTTGGGCTGTTATGCAGAGTGAAGTCATGGGCGTGTGTGCAGAGTTTTAGGAACATTGTAGGTTTGAGCAGAGTCTCAAACTACTTTTCTTGCTCTCATCCCCAAGCAGTCGGGTGCGGATGATCTTACAGCTTTTTGGCATATTAGTTTGGTGGGCAGTGTCTATAAAATTCTAGCCAAGGTCCTCGCTAACCGGCTGAAGGCTATTCTAGGGAAGCTTATTTTACTATCTCAGAGTGCTTTTGTGTCGAGTCGCCAGATTTTGGACTCGATTCTCATTGCACACGAGTGCCTTGATAGTCGGGGTCAGGGATGCTTTTTCGGGAGTTTATTGTAAGTTGGATCTAGAGAAGGCTTATAACCATGTTCATTGGGGATTTCTGTTGTATATTCTTTAGCGATGTGGCTTTTCGGCCAAGTGGAGGCGCTAAATATCCTTTTGTATTTTCACAGCTCGCTTTTCAGTTCTAGTGAATAGCAGCCCTTGTGGGTTCCTTTTGAGTTCTTAGGGTCTCCGGCAAGGGGATCTATTGTCTCCTATGCTTTTTGTCCTTGTGATAGAGGTCTTTAATCGCTTGGTGGACCGGACATCTTTGGCAGAGCTACTCTCTGGGTTCTTGGTGGGGGTTCACTCTCCATTTCTCACCTCCATTTTGTTGATGATACTCTGTTGTTTTGTGAGGTGGATCCGGGGTTGAGGATTAATCTCAGCAAATCTAGTTTTCCACCTGCGCTTCCTCCTCGACAGGTTTGAGACTGTTTCGGGGTTGAGGATTAATCTCAGCAAATTTGCTTTGGTTCCAGTTAGGAGTGTGCCTCCCTTGGGGGAGTTAGCTGACATTTTAGGGTGTCGTACTGAGCAGTTGCCGCTATTGTATTTGGGTCTTCTTTTGGGGGCTCCCTTTAAATTTATCACCATTTGGAACCCAGTCAATGAGCGGATGGAACACCGTTTGGTTGGGTGGAAGTGTCTTGACATCTCCAAAGGGGGCCGACTACCCTTTCCAACTTACCGACCTACTATATGTCTTTGTTCCCTATTCCAGTTGTTGTTGCTTCTCGGCTCGAGAGGATCCAAAGGAATTTCCTTTGGGGTTTGGCAACGAGTAAGTACAAACCTCACTTGGTGTGCCGGGACAGGGTGTGTCACTCTCTCTCTCAGGGCAGCTTAGGAATTAGGAAGTTGTACCAGTTTAATGTATCACTTTTGTGAGGGTGGCCCTGTGGATAGAGGTGATTGCGGTGAAGTATGGCATTGACAGTGGGGGTTGGGCCTCTTTGATGCCTCATGGGCCGCATGGTTTGAGTTTATGAAAATTCATCCGCCCCTAAAGCGCGATCACCCGGAGTTGTATCGGATTGCTTGCTCCCCTAATGCTTTTGTGGCCGACGTTCATTGTCTACAAGATACTTCCGTAAAGTGGGAGGTGATGTTTTCGCGAGCTGCCCATGATTGGGAGTTGGAGACTTTCTCATCCTTTTTCGATCGGTCATATTCGATTGGCCCTATGCAGAGGGGGCCCGATAGGCTTTGTTGGCGGCTTGATTGGGAGCGTGATTTTCAGGTTCGTAGACTATACTCTCTTTTGATGCATGCTCGGCCCGGGACATTCTCATGGCATATTATGTGAAAAACACGTGTTCCATCTCGTGTTGTCTTTTTTGCTTGGACTACGATGCTTGATAGGATTCTTACTGTTGATAACCTACGACGCCGGAGTTTTGTTCTTGTTAGCCAATATTTTACGTGTCAGGCTTCGGCGGAGTTTGTGGATCATCTATTTCTGTATTGTCCATATGTTCAGGAGCTGTGGAATGTGATTATGGGCTTGTTCGGCCTTCTTTGAATGATGCTATCGTCCCTTCGTGGGTTGTTTGAGTGTTGGCTTGAAGGCGAGGGGCGTAGTTCGGTGGTATAGAGAGTTGTCCCTTTTATCTTCTTTGATATATTTGGTGTAAGCGAAATGCTCGTTTGTTTGATGGCACCGAGCGTTCTTCGTCAGAAATCACTCTTTTTTTTTTGGGATTTGAGGGCATGATGTCTCTTTTGTTTATTTTTGACGTTGTTCTTGAGTGTTCTTTTTGAGCTTCATGTTATATATCCTTTTGGCACACACTGCTTGTGTGTGTTCCTTTCTTTTTAATAATTTTTTTTATTTATTAATTTTTATTTTTATTTTTACTTTTGCCAAATAATAATGACAAAAAAACAAAAAAAAACATGAATCTAATTGCTTCTCTCCAACCTTACATTGTGTCCATCCCACTGCATCAATCGTTGGACCAAATCAAGGAACGTCTCTCCCACTATATCATATTCTTCTTTGATCTTTGTGGTCAATTTCTTCTTTGTAAAACAAAACCTACATCTCTCTCCTCCTTCGCAGCTACCGTCACCATGACATCTCTCTTCCCCTCCCTAGGGACTACTACTGTCACTGCTCTCTCCCTCCTCAGTGATTGCCACCACCACTGTTCTCTCCCATCTAAATGATTGCCACCGCCACTGCTCACTCTCTCTCTTCCTCTCCAACAATGATCAACAGTAATCCTAGGCCCCATATTACCAATTTGATTTTTTATTTTCCAAAATTTGACGGAATCCTCAATTCCCCTCTATTTTGATATAGTTTCGTTGGCACTTTTATTTTAATAAATTCCTTTTATTGATATAAAAATATAAATTGTTTGGTTATTTATTTGTTTGATAATCAAACTTTGATTATTATATATTATAGGCCAAATTGTCATGGGCTTAGGGATTAGGGGTTAATATTTTCCCTATAAATAAGGAGTAACCTCATTATAAGGATTATTCAAATATTGGTTGCAATCAATATAATATTGGTTGGAAAACCCTACTAATTACGATTCTACTGCAGTTGAATCACCCTGTTTCTTTGCTTGTTTATTTTGCCATAATTTATCAATTCCGGTTCTACTCCTGCATCACACGCTGTCTTACCTACTAACCAAGAGATAATAGAAAGGCAGAATTGGTCCAATTTAGCAAGTACAAGGTAAAAATTGCCCCCCCAAAAAAATCAAGGCTAAATTGGTCATCTAAGTTGGGCAAAAGGCCAAATTTGAAACTTTTGCTTATATTTTAATATGCATCCCAAAATACAAGTAGGCTCCAAACTTTATATAGGTTCCATCTACATTTTGAATCTGGAACTATTACAATCATGTCTCATACCTGATGGTGTAACCACCAGGTTTTAAAAATGTATGTATGAATGTGCTTGCATGAAATTTAAGGATTTATAACGTTTAGCTGACCTTAGAAAGAATGCAATACATCAAAAAGAAGTCCATGTTATAGTTTAAATCATGACTTCAATTTAGTTACAAAAGGGCATTTAGCTAGGAGTATATATGTCATTAAAAATTGAAAATCAAATGAATAAAAGAAAACTAAATGTTTGAACAATCATATATCCCTTAGCTGAAAAGAAGGGTACCTTCTGAAGTACATAACCGTCGTGTACAGGGGCAACAGTAGTTGATCCTCCACCACTGAATATATTCGCAATTATGATAATGTTAGCTATATAATTAGGAATTTGTGAAAAAAGTAAATTCAGGAAATGCGCTGAAGTAATATAAGAAGTTTGTTCTAGCATCATACACATTCAACTCTTATCAAAAAACAGACTAGACAAGGACAAAGATATCAACAAAAATCAATGACTGCTGTCCACTCGGATTTTTATGGCATATCCTATATCATGCATCCAGGCTATTTGCCACCATCATCGATATATTTAATGTTACAAATATATAATGTCTATTGAACTCAAATTTTTATTGTTGTCATCATTTATATCCTAAAAGCATACTAAGGATTTACCCAGTCAATCAACACACACAGACAGACAAAAAAGACAACAAAGCGAATAATATTGCTGGACAAGAAAAGAAAATTTATTAATTATAGAGAACAAAAAAACACCAAGATTTAAATAGCTAGCAATGCAGAACTATCTTTTTTTTTTTATCAGACCAAATGTAAAACTGGATTTAATCTTAGATGTTAACAAGAAAATTGCAATATGGGAATAGGCATAATTAGCATATTTGAGTAATCTTCACGAAAAAAATATTTATAAATGTCAACGACAAAAGAACCTTACCTATCAACAACCAAGGAGGTGGCACGTCCTGATGCAAAAGATGTCAAGACCTACCATGCAATAGAATTCCAGTCAACTAAATAGAAATGTTGATATCATCAAAGAAGGGAAGGGAAACACATAAATCAAACATAATTATTTAATAATAGTTGAAGCTAGTTATACAACAGGATGAAATTATGGGAACAGAAAAGAGTTGGTGCATACCGCATTCTTGGCTAAAAATAATGCTGGAACTTCATATTTTTCAAACATAAGCTCAGCTGTCCTGTCACAAGTCAAATAATAAAATCAGTACTAGTAAAGGTTAACCAGACAAAAAAAATTATGGACGTTTAACCCAGTGTTAGGCATGCCCTTTAACTTCTTTTATATGTTTGGAAACAAGAATATGATAAGAAACTAATGTGTAACTATAACCAAGAACCACAGAGCAACAAAGAAGAGGGAGACAGGGAGGGAGGGAGGGAGGGAGAGAGAGAGAGAGAATAACACACTTTGCCTTAACCGTAAGATTGCACCAAACCAAAATAAGATAGATTGGATCAAATCAAAACAGAATGACATTCTGATTATCATGGACAACGGCTATACTAATTAACCAAAGTTGTGAATGTTTGTCTAAAATCAAAATACATTTAAATGTTTGTCTAAAATCGAAATACATTTAAATATTGTCAACCGAAAAGATATATGTCATCTAAATGTTTTCTTATTTTCAAATAAAGCAAAAGCATGAATTCGTCAGCTGCTAGAATTAACCAAGAAGACCCTTTAATAACATCAATATACAATTTACCATGGACGGAAGAAAAATAACTAAGGTAAACCAAAGAATCAAAAAAACAAATAAATAATGGTATATCCCAGATATGTAAACAGTGGAGTGACTCGAGACCCAATCTGTTGAGAGGTACAGTTTCTAACCGCCCAACACAAGATTTTCGTCAAGTATAAATTATCACTGGATTCAATAATCATTTTTAAACGAAATGGCCCAAATATGTTGCAGACTTTGTGAAAAGACCTTTGTTTTAATCACATATAACCAGCTCTTAGAGAGACAATAGAACACCATTGGAGTCATAATAGGGTGGATAACAATTTGTATGTACTGAACCAACAAAATAAACAGCCACATAAGAAAAAATGTATTAATTTTGATTAAGGTAACTTATAGTTTTAGTGAAACACTACAGTTGATGTAATAACAATTAGAATAAAAATATAAGTCCAAGACAGTATTCAGCTCACGATGCAACAAAGGTAAACAATTTATACATAAATAGTTCCCATAAAATCATAGATGGTGGCAGTCAACCTCTCCCTCTGCTGCTGAGTGTTAGAAGAAGGTTCTGCAAGTAGCATTGGATGCTCTTTAGGATCAATTAACAGACACTGCCTAAAAAAATGAAATAATTAATGAGAAACTAAATTTCAAGCTGCATAGAACACAAGAATAACTAAAAAGTGAAGAAAACACTGAAAAACATATTAATATCAAGAGAAATAAAACCCTGGAAATGGGTTTAAGATTTGGATCACTAGATGTAGATTCTCGTGCACTCAGTTATAACATATATAATTTACATATTTTTATAGGAATTTAGATCATATTTTATTACTGATACAAAACAAATATTCGATATATTGAATACAATTTATGAGTACAGATTTATACAGAAGAAAGAAACTTATTTATGGAAAGATATAATTAAGATATCAATCATAATCAATTCTCATTATATCATCTCTAATTATCACAAATTACTAATTACAGAATATTGCAATCTCACTAATTATTCTATTATCATCTAACAACACTCTCCCTCAAGTTGAAACATAGATGTTAATTAAGTCTAACTTGTTACAAACATAAGCCACTCGAACCCCGTTTAAAGCTTTAGTGAATATATCACCTAATTGTTCTCCAATCTTCACATATCTTGTGAAAATTAATCTAAGTTGAATTTTTTCGCTGATGAAATGACAATCATTTTTAATATGCTTAACTCTCTCATGAAACACAGGATTTGAGGCAACATGAAGTGCAGCCTGATTATCACACCACAATTTTGCTGGTACAGAAATGTTGAGACTAATTTCATTTAAAAGATGAAACATCCACATTATCTCACATACAAAATGTGCCATGGCACTATATTTTGATTCAGAACGTGACACAACATTTTGTTTCTTAGTCTTCCATGAGATTAAATTTCCTCCAACAAAGACACAATAACTTGTGATGGATCTTCTATCCACTGGACAACCTGTCCAATCTGCATCTGAAAAACATTCAATTTGTGTGTGTCCATGATTTTTGTATAAGAGGCCACATCCAGGTGCTCCTTTTAGGTAACACAGAATCTTTTCCAATGTTGCCCAATGATCAACTGTTGGAGATGACATAAATTGACTAACACCACTAACTAAATAGGCAATATCTGGACGAATAACAGTAAGATAATTTAACTTCCCAACTAACCTTCGATATCTCTCAGGGTTATAAAATGGTGTCCCCTCTCCTGTGAGATGCATATTTGGAGTCATTGGAGCACTATAAGGCTTTGCTCCCAATTTGCCTGTCTCAGTTAATAAATCCAAGAAATATTTCCTCTGAGAGAAAGATACCACGTTAACTCCGTGTAACCTTAACACCTAAGAAATATTTGAGCATTCTCAAGTCCTTCGTGTGGAATTCAATATGAAAAAGGACTTGAGATGAAATACCAAAAGTATCACTACCAGATAACAATATCATCTACATATACCACTAAAAGGATGAGATCACTGATTGATTGCTTGTAAAACACTGAATGGTCATGCTAGCTCTTAATCATGTCCCATGTTTCAATAGCTGACTAAATTTGCCAAACCAAGCACGAGAGCTCTGTTTCAAACCATATAAAGATTTTCGAAGACGACAAACACTCCCAAACTCCATATACACCTCTTCGTGGAGATCACCATGAAGAAAAGCATTTTTAATATCCAATTGATGCAAAGGCCAATGGTGAGTAGCGGCCATAGAGATAAACAAGCGAACAGAGATCAATTTGGCAACAGGAGAAAAAGTATCAGAATAATCCACACCATATGTTTGGGCATAACCTTTAGCAACAAGAGACGGGCTTTAAATCGAGCAACAATTCCAACAATTCCAAGTATCATTTTCATCTAATACCTTCATTTTGTCAATCATTGTTTGGTGCCAACCATGGTGAAAAAGGGCTTCACGAATAGTTTTAGGCACACTAATAGAATCGAGGGAGGCAACAAAAGAACAAGAAGAAGAAGACAAACAATTATACGAAACAAAAGAGGAAATAGGAAAAGTACAGCTTCATTTACCTTTGCATAAGGCAATAGGAAGATCATTACTTGAAATGGGATCTGAGGCCAAAGAACTAGATATAGAACATGAATCAAGGGGTCTCCGCCTGGAGTACACTTGAGTAATAGGATATTTGTTAGAGGCACAAAGAACGGGACTTGTTACAAACGCAGAAGGTGTGATAGAATACACCAATACAATAGCAGCAACAGCATCCTTCCCCTGATTTGTAGGCAATGGAGAAGACAAAAAATAGGGTGTATCTTCCATGAAAGTAATATCAATAGAAACACACTTTAAAGATTTAAGATCTAATTTAGTGACATGGGAGCGAACATCACGAACAAAGCAAGTGTTATCAGATATTTTAGGATCAATTAGAAACATGAACTTATAAGGAAAGAGAGTTTGATAAGGAATTTCATCATCAAGAATAGATGAGGGTATATGATTATTTAAGAAACATGCGAAAGAAACTGCATCAGCTCAAAAAGATTTTCGAACATTCATTTGAAATAAAATGACACGTGCAGTTTCAAGATATCTATTCTTTCGTTCGGCCACACCATTTTGAGATGGAGTATCAACACAGGAAGTCTCATGAAGCATGTCATGTTGAGTCATAAAATTTTAAAACAATATTTGAATATACTCTTTGACATTATCACTACGGAAATGACAAAAGAAAACATTGAATTGAGTCTTGATTTCAACACAAAAAACCCAAAAGATAGAAAAAAGTTTAGAGCTATTTTTCATGAAATATAACCAAGTGACACGAGAATAGTCATCCACAAAGGTAATAAAGTATTTAAATCAAGGTTTAGATATAATAAGACAAGAACCCCAAACATCAGAATGAACTAATGCGAAAGGAACACTAAAACGTTTATTGATTCTTGGACTCGAACTAAAGTGATGGTGTTTGACATACTGACATGACTCACAATTTAAAAAAAAACACATGACTAAACTGTGAACAAAGCTTCTTAAACACGGAAAGTGACGGATGACCCAACTTACAATGTTCTTTAAAGGGAGATGTAACACCAGAGCAAGCAACAGACGGAATGAGTGAGGTATCAAGGGCATAGAGCCCTCCAGATTCATGTCCTTTACCAATAATCTTCTTCTTTTTTAGATCCTGAAATAAGTAATGATCAGGAAAAAAAAATAATGGAACAATTATGATCACGAATAAGCTAACTTACTGAAATTAAATTAAAAGAGAAATTAGGTAAATGTAAGACGGATGACAACGGTAGTTGAGGGGTTGGTTTGATGCAAACGACGCGGTTGCGTTCGACGCTTCGGTGGAACGAGACGACGATGGAGTCTACAGAGGCGACAACGATGGAGTTTATGGAGGCGACAACGGTGGAGTCTACAGAGTTGATCAAAGGCACCCTTCGTTTTTCCAAGTCTGCTGTCTTCCTGAACCCTAGCAGTGACTGCGGGATTGTGACGACTTTAAACAGGGACGTCGTTGAAGATGTCGAACAGGGACGTCGGCTTCGAACATGAAAATCGTTTTGGAACGACATTGAAGAACAGAGGCTCGACGACTTACGAAGACGTCAACTGTTATGAAGACATCAAACTGTTTGATGAACTTTGCTCTGATACTATGATACAAAACAAATATTCGATATATTAAATACAATGTATGAGTACAAATTTCTACAAAATGAAGAAATCTATCTATGAAAAGATATAATTATAATATCAATCATAATCAATCCCCATTATATCATATTCCTAATTACAGAATATTACAATCTCACTAATTATTCTATTATCATCTAATAACAATTACTATAGCTGTCTATCAATTCAAGAAGCAAGAATTTTAGAAAGACTTGATTTTTAGATTTTTTTTTAATAGGATACTAAATCAGGTAACTTTCAACTACTTCCACTCTAACTTCTCTTACTTTTCAGCCTGCATTCACAGGATAGACATAATTGATTTTTAGATTTTTTTTTTTAATAGGATACTAGATTGTCCGAAAGAACTTTTTGACAGGCCTTAACTTCTCAGCCTACATTCACTAAACAAAGCTTCACTGAAAACCCACTTCATGGAACAACCACGTCCCCCGAGCTATCCATCATTACTAACACCTCATCCTAAGAGTATGCCATAATCACATGATGATAGCTAAAAACCAGAAGTTTATTGAAACCCATCCTTCCACATTTTTGAAGAAACAAAGTTTAGATGGTTACCTACATCCTCATCAATATTTGGGACCAACCTATCCCACATAATTAATAAATCTCACATAGGACTAAATGAACTAACCGATTATGAATAAATTCGTATTCGTTTTGATAAAAAATTATTTATATTTATTAATTAATAAATAGTATCATTCGCAAACATAATAACTATTAACTTTTTATGAACACAGTTCACGAACAATTCGTGAAAATTATTTGTAAATAAATGATTAACTAATTGATTACTATGTATAAAAATTATTTTTATTAAATATAAATATATTTTTATATAACTTTATAAATATATATATATTTTTAATTAATATTAAATAAAAATATATATTTTATTTATTTATTATTATTATTATTAAACTGATATTAATTACATAATTGTTTAAACATATTAAACAATGATAACATAACCTAACGATTAAGTCGTATTTTTTTGGGACGAGTCTATGGTTTGAAGTTTTTTATGAATTTTTAAGATTTTACAATTATATTCGTTAACAAATTCATATATACTCATTCATAAATATTCATAAATACTATAGTAACCTTAGTTAACGATTCATGAATATTATAGTTTAAAGCTCGTATTTGGTTCCGTTTGATTATGACTAGTGATGAACATGATTCACGAATATTTTACTAATCGGTTCAATTCGGTTCGAACACCTTAATACTCGGCTCGATTCGCTTCATTTATTATCCTAATCTCACAAGACCAGATAAATACTCTCAAGATTTAACTTCCCTAGCTCCTAAAAACCCCAATAATCAACACAAAACAACATCCCAATTGCAACAGAAAACCCCACTAATCAGCACTAAATAACATCCCAATAGCTTAAGAAAATGAATTATAAGATCCCTCATTCACATCATCAACACCCCAAAATGTTCTATAATCAATCTTTATTAATAACTAAGACCAAACTTTCCTAATTGTTTAAAACCATAGCACTTTCAACCACTGCTTACACATGGCAGGAGCATACAACGCTACAGTGATGATGCAAAAGGGCGAAACTAACACCTTGTGATGCACAAAGGTGTGGTGGTAGTTTCTTAACAAAGAAACTACCACCTTGTGATGCAAAATTGCAAATAAGGTTGAAATGCAAAAAAAAAAAAAAATGTTATATTGGTCACAAAAATTATCACCACTACAGTAACGGATGTTAATAGATTAAAACAAAAAAAGCAAACTGCATTCAAATTAATTAGAATGAGCTGTAATTTATTATAATATTAACTATATTATCTAGTAATTTTGCTCTAATTACTTCTCTTGTGTCTTTACTTGTTACTTCCATTCAAGTTGCTAATGGAACTCTCATGCCTATTACTGGAGCTAAAAATGTATCTCTCACTCATTCTTTTCATGTCTTCACTTTTAATTGTGCCTACCTTTTATAATAATTTTCTTTGTATTAGCCACATTATCAAACATTTTAATTGTTATATAACATTTTATCCTACTTATTGTGCATTTTAGCACGATCTCATGAAAATGAGGATTAACATGGATAAACAAAAATAAGGATTTTATTAATGGGAGGAGATAAGAGCTTTGAACTTTGAGTTTAGCCAAGGATCTCGAAAGAGGAAATAGACACTTGTTAAATAAAAAATACGCTTGCATTATCATTTAGGACATTTATCCTTTGCCTATTTAAAATGCTTGTTTTCTCATTTATTTTTCAATATTTTTATTTCTAGTGAACAATGAACTTATGCAAAAAATCATGATGTCAAATTCAAACTAACTTTCAATAAAGTCTTATCCCTTTTTCGTCTTATTCCTTTCATGTATTTATATTGACATTTAGGGACTTTTCTCTACCCCTTCTGTCTCAAAGCATAAATATTTTGTCTTTTATTGATGATTGTACTCAAGTGAGTTAGATATACTTAATGAAATCTAAAAGTGATATTTTTTTATAGGTAATAAGAAACTTTATTATAAACAAAGTACACAAGAAGTGCACTAAGAGAGAAGTAATAAAAAAATAAGAAACAACAAACGAGCAACACCCAGCTCAAAAGGAACACCCATCAACAATATCCACAATACAAGAAAAACAAGAACCCGAGACAGAGAGCCACCCAAGAAGAGAACGCAAGACACAAGCTTTAAGCTCCATCACGCAAAGCACATGAATAAAAGTGATATTATTCATGTCATTCTCTCAATCTATCAAATGATTGTCACACATCGAAGGTGTTTCATTAATAAGTTGTTTTATAAATCAATCTTTATTTCAAAATGGGCCCATCGAACATGCCCCCCAAACACAGCATGACAAAATAGGATGTAAAAATCGACATCTACTTGAGGTAACCCAAGCTTTATGTTTTACTATACTTTTTTTTATAAGCAAAAGACAGCTTTATGTTTTACTATACATATCCATAAACATTTTTGGGTTGATGCTGTCATGACTACTATTTGCCTTATCAATCGAATGTTTGCTCTTATCATTGAAGATATTATCACGCTTTCACCATATCCCTTCAGTTCTTAACATTAGTCCAAAGTTTTTTGTTGTGTGTTATGTTCAAATACACCAACTCGATAAGGATAAACTTGATATTTGAGCTCTCAAACATGTATTTTTGGGTTACTCAAACCCTTAAGAGCATATCAGACAATAATATGTATTTTATTTTCATATGTGGAGAATTCTTTATCTATGAAGAGTGTTTTTTGCTTCTAACTTCAACAACCGTTTTCATTTTAACCTTATTTTTATCAAAATAATAATTTTATTATATTTCTAATATAATAAACATTTATTTGGAGAGAGGAGAGAAGATAGAAAATGAAGAGTTTGTTGGCGCTTATTTTTGACATTTGGCTCTTTATTTATAGACAATAGAGAGCCTCTTGGAGTTGCTTTAAAAGAGTTAGTGATATTTTCATCCTCCTACAAGTAAATATTGTGTATGGATATTTAATTTTGTGAGCAAATAGAGTATTTTTTTAGAAATATCTCTTATTCCTTTTCGGAGAGAGCTTCATAGTAAGAAAAATGAACAACTATGGTTAGATAGAAAAAAAAAACATGGATTTCAATAAAGAATGAGGATTTGGCCATTACAGATGAGGGAGGGGGGGGGGGAGTGAATCAAGTGAAAATTAGATGCGAACTCGGGTGATTACAAAATACTACATAGGACAAACACATGCTACTCTCGACTCTAATCCTCCTCTTAATAATACTACCATGCCATTGGAAGATTCTTCGCCGATTAACCATACAATACAAATTCCTATTGAGGAGATACTTCTTCACTTATAACTCCAAATGCAAATGATACTTTGGATTCTAACCCTACATCTTTAGACAATCCTGTAAGTCGAAGATATCATCTTTTTGACCGTAAAGAGCCTGATAGATCTAACGAGGTTTTTCAAATCCTCTTCTAATGTTGTTCATCATATCTCTGACTTCATCTCTTATTATAGCATGTCTAAAGTCTCACCAATTTTTTGCTCAATTTTTTACTCTTGAGTTACCTTTTATGTCTACTATAATAGAAGAAATAAAAGCCCTTCTCTGCTTGGGAAATCATTAAAAAGTGGGATGTAAATGGGTGTTTATAATAAAATACAAGTTAGATGGAACTAATGAAAGATACAATGCTAGATTAATTACTAAGGCTTTGGTACGCGGGAAACAAAACGGAGGTCAAAAATTACTAGCACGGCTTATCGAGATTTAAAAGCATCTTCGAGCATCCGAGGAGACTTCTCTATTCGGGTGGGGTTGTCGAGGTAGTGGGGTTGATCGGGAGCGTGAGGGGCTAATGGGGAGGCCGCCAAGGTGGAGGGGGGCTGATGATGCATCGTCTGGGGGGTGGGTGGGAGGGGCGACTATCGAAGGGGAGGGCGGGGTTAATGAGGCAGTGCTGGAGGAAGATTACAACGAACTAGGAGGGCATTCTAGGGTGTTTAAGGTAAAAGTATATAAGGAAATGAATGTAAATCTCATGTGTGACGGAAATCAATATGCCCTAAAAAGGAGGTATATGATTGAATCATATACATCGAGGTATATGATTTCATTCCCTTGGTCATACCAAACGTAAAAAAGAAAAAATATTTGATTCTTTTTCATTCTTTTCCCATATACCAAATGTGCTATACAGGCTCATTTAGTACGCGGAATAAAATCCAATGGAATGGAATCCATTTTGATATGGTTCCACCACTTTTTATTTAGTTTTGGGGGAAAAGAAGATTTAATTTAATTTCCATGTCATTTATATTGTCGAGTTATGGTATTATGGTGTCATGGTGTTAGTAGGTAGTTACTTAACCAATGGAGATAGTGGGATAGTTTTTGTAAGTTAATTAATTAGTGGAATAATGGAAGTTGCTTAGTAGGTTAATGGATAGTTTCTTTACGATGTGGGAGTCATGGGTTAGTGGGGTTGAGTACTTGTAAGGCTATATATAGTCATATCCTTTTCGTTGTAAAGCATATTTTACTAATCAAAAAGTGTTTGTAGGAAAGTTTCCTGCTATTTCCTATTGCTAGATTCTGACATTGAGTGGTTCCTAACTTTTGATATCAAATTTGTTCCTTCCGAATGGTGAAAACACGTGTTTCCGCTACTGATCCTTTCACATACTCACCTGGACCATCTAATGACCCACCAAACCCCAACCAAACCGACATCATTCCATCAAACACCAACCCTGATTTGGCCTAACAAATTTCATCCTTAGCCTCACGCTTGGACATCTTAGACGAACTAGCCATTGAGGTGGCCTCCCTAAAAGCTAAATCCCATACCATTCCTCATCATCCATCCCTTGAGGTTTCTCATGAAATGACGCATAGGGGCAAGTATCGAACTCATCACTTTCCCCCCGGAGATAGGAATCGCCAACCCTGGTGGGATAATTCCAAAGGTGATGGCGACTACGACCAATCACAGCAATGGCGACCTTGGGCCAAGATCACCTTCCTTGAGTTCGAAGGAGGCGATCCACATGAGTGGCTTGTCAAGGCAGAGAAATTATCCTTTGGGATGACTTCGTACGTGTTTTCCAAGAAAGCTATGGACCCCCAGACTTCTAAAATCCCGACGAATATCTCTGCTCCATCAAACCGATTGATTCTGCGGCAGAGTATCGCATCATGTTTACTAGGCAAGCGGCTAAGGTGACGAACTGGCCTGAAAATGCCCTCCTTGGAGCTTTTATTGCCGGATTAAAAGACGAGTTGAAGACGAAGGTTTGGATCCACAAGCCTCGATCCATATATAAGGTTGCCTCCTTAGCCCTTGAGTTTGAGGCCAAGTTGGACCTTTCCAAAAGCCCAAAGGCCAACACATTCACAAGAATCAATGGCTCCTCAAACATGATTCCATGTCCATCTACTACGACACCCTCACACCCATCACCTATCACATCATTCAACCTTAACGAGCAACAATAGAGACGCAAAAAGGACTTTGTTTCTGCTGTGGCGAACACTTCACGCCGGGACACCAATGTCGGCCATATTTATCCCAACTTGAATTCACTGACAAGGAGGGATGGGTCATAAGAATGAAGAAAGGGTGGAATTCCCTAGCCCTTGAGTTTGAGGACAAAGAAGATTTAATTCAATTTGAGGGGGCAAGGGGGCACCGATACGATTCCACCACTTTTTATTTAGTCTTTATATTGTCGAGTTATGGTGTTAGTGGGTAGTTACTTGGGTAATGAAAATAGTGATATAGTTTTGGGAAGTTCATTAATTAGTGGAATAATGAAAGTTGCTTAGTGGATTAATGGATAATTTATTTAAGATATGGGAGTCATGGGTTAGTGGGGTTAAGTACTTGTAAGGTTATATATAGTCATATCCTTTTTATTGTAAATCATGTTTTATTAATTAATCAAAAAGAGTCTGTAGGAGAGTTTTTTGTTATTTTCTCTTGCTAGATTCTGGCATTGAGTGGTTTCTATCACATTGTTATTCTCATGTTTAGTACAGAATAGGAAGAAAAATAATTCATTCACGTGGAATAAGATTACCTTATAAAAAATAAAGTTTATTCCTATAATCCCCCTAGTATTGAGGCATTCCCCTGCATAAGGAAATAAAATTTATAGCCTTACCCTTTGATTGCTAGGTCTTCTCCTGTGGGATTGTCTTCTTAATTCAAGGTGTTCGTCGTGAAGAGTCTTCTCTCGTCTTGCCCCATGTTCATCGGGGCCCATCCCAAGCGCATTTGGAGGTAGCCACCGATGGTGGCACCAACGTAGATGGCGTTCGTGAGAGAGAGAGAGGGGGGGGTGTTCGTCAAAGCCCAACCCTAGCGCTTGGCACATTTGGAGGAAACTGTCGGTGGTGGCACCATCACAGATGGCATTTGTTGGAGAGATAAAGGGAGGGGTTGTGTTCATCAGAGCCCAACCATGGCACATCTGGAGGAAGCCACCGGTGGTGGCGCTAGCACAGATGATGTTTGTTGGAGAGAGAGAGAGGGGGGAGTGTTCATCGGAGAGAGAGAGAGGGACAGAGGAAGCAGGCCATGGCAATTGGGATTTGAGACTATGTTCATTGTGGAATTGCGATAGGGATACATTTTGTGATATTATATACCAGCCATAAGTAAAGTAATCAACTATTCTCAATCTATTTCATTCTCATATTAATTTCATTTCCTCCAATTTTATTCTCGTATAAATAAACCCAAAGGTTTACACTCAGACATATGGCCAGATTAGTTACTACGTAATATAATTAGGAGTATGGCATCGTCTATCAAGAAACCTTTGCTCATTAGATAACATGAGTTTTTTTAGAGTTATACTTTCTCTTGTAGCTAATTTGGATTAATTATTACAACAGTTTAATGTCAAGAAAGGACATCAAAAGAAGCAAAGATATGTAATACAAAAATAAGTATTGGTCCTTCCCGATAATTTAATAGAAGAAGTGTATATGGATCCTCCTCTAAATTTTACACAAAAAAAGCAAAGATATGCAAACTAAAAAATTATATTATATGTTTGAATCTGTTACCAAAAGCTTGGTTTGGTCAATTAGGTCACTTAATTCAGGCATATGGTTTCAAGCAAGCTTTAGCTGATTACACTATGTTCTATAAGAAAAATGATGGTAATATTACCTTATTGTTTATATTAATAAAATAATTGGTACAAGTAATAACGAAGTGAGATGAAAAAACTTTCATGTCATTTGACAAAGGAGTTTGAGATTAAGGATTTGAGGGTTTTAAAATACTTCCTAGGTATTGAAGTATTCCGATCCAATCAGGAAATTGTCCCCCTATACAGAAGTATGCTTTAAACCGCTTAGCTGAAACTGATATACTCCAATTGAGGTGAATCACGATCTAACTATCTATCTTGATTAGGTTCCAACGAATAAAAAAAGATAACAAAGGTTAGTGGGGAAATTGACCTACCTCACCAATCGTGGGAGGAATATGAGGAATGCGCTGGACTCGCCTTCCGTCGGGTGACATGATTTAGGTTTGGGGCTTAGAGATCAGTGGCCCGTCCCCGATGCTCATGGTAGTCAACAACCATCCTCTGGTGCAGTGGTGGGGATTAATGGCTTGCTCCGTATGGAAGCTAAACTTTTCGAGATCGTGATTTAAGATCAGGGGTTATGTCTCCTCGAACGTTGTTGTCAGTTCGTTTGTGTAGTCTAGATGGCATTCACTACAGCTCTCGAGCTCCGCAACTCACTCTTGGAGATGGTCAATTCTCCTAATGATCGGTCGTTGCATCGCTCATTCCATGAGGGAGATATTCTTTGTGGTTCACAAGAGACGAAACAGTAAAGGGAGGTTTGTGGCTCTCTCGATTTTGGGAATGTCTTAGAGTCTACCTATCAAAGGGGCGCGACGGGGCCAACTGGCATGCCCTAAGTGAGTTGCTTGAACATGCAGTGGTTGAGCACTAGCAAGTCCCTCATGACATCCTCAAGCGTGTGTCGTCTCCTCCGTTGGTGCCTCGAGCTTTGTGTCCGACAGTAAGTGATTGCATGTTTTGCGAGGTGGTCTGCCAGGAGGAAGATTTTTCTCCTCTTGCCGGGAGTTCTAGAGACAATGCGACGGGTCGACAGGGCCAAGGGTGTTGGCCTCATTCGGAGGTTATTGCTGTCCAGCTCGCTTTGACCAAGAGAGAGCGGGACAAGTGGCGAGTCAGTTGGACTGAGGTGATCCCCAAAGCTTTGCTGGCTCGGGGTGGCCTGGGGTCTGGTCCACCGAGCCAGCCCATCTGCCCTCCCTCTCCCAACCATTATCGTTCTCGCTCTCTCCCGCCAATGGGAGTTCAGCAAATCTGGCGTCCTAAGGTATTTGTTCCTGTCTCTTCTCGTACTGCTACGCCCGTGGCTATTCCGTCTTCTCCTAGCTCATCGCAGTCGTCTGAGGCAGTGACCAATGGGCCAGAAGGGGACTAGACTCTGGCATTGTGTGGGGGGTATTGTAGTTAGCCTTCAGAGGTCCAATTTTCTTTTCCAAGCAGGGGTGTTCCTCAGTGCGATCGATTGATGGAGAAGGCTCCCCAGTTTTCGTTTCCTTCCTTTGCGGGAGGGTAGGGGAGGTGGTTTGGCTCTTGCTCTAGTGCGTCTAGTGTTTTTGCTGGTGAGGGGGTGGAGTGCTCTCACTTTGGCAATGGTCCAAATGCTGGTGTGGTTAACATTGAGGCAAGGGGTGAGCTCCCGACCAATGGTGGGGAGTCTGACAGTGACTTTGCTTTGGGGTGTGTTGTCCATCATCAGGTTTTGCCTTTGTCTGTCGAACTTCAAGATTTTGTTCACCCGAAGGAAGCTAATCCTCTTGGGAGTGATGGTGGAGAATCTGCTTGGGGGAATTCCTCCTCGTGGGAACAATGGTGTTACAAAAATATTGAAAGAGTTATGGGGGTCAATTATGAGAATTTTGAACAAGCCATTACCAAGCTTCTTCAGGCCATTGAAGCTCGTCATCACCGCAGGAAATCAGCCCTAGTAGGGCCCCATAGGTTTTCACTCACGAGTCGGAAGGGGGCTCGTGAACTCAAATGACTTGAATCCTCTACTAACTATGATGTGAGGGATTCTCGAGGGTCTTACATGAAGGGTTTGATGGTAGAGGGGTATAGTTCAGTTGATCAACGAATCTGAAACTGATTACCTAGAATGTGAAGGGGATTAATGATCCAGATAAACGTTTATACATTAAAAATTTGTTGCATCAAAGGCAAGCAGATATTGTCAACTTGTTTGTAGAAGACCAAGATGGAAGTGATTACGGATGTGGTGGTTTGGAGCCTAGGGCACTGTCACTTTGTGGATTGTTTGTATCTTGGTTCTTTTAAAGCGCCTGGGGGTATTCTTCTCCTATGGGATAATAGAGTTGTGGCAAAGTTGGAAGAGGCTATTGGAGAGTTTTTCGTGTCTTGAAAGTTTCAAAATGTGGGGGATAGTCAAATATGGACGTTCACTAGGGTCTATGGGCCTAATCAGGCTGAGAAGTGCCGTCTCATGTGGGATAAGCTCTCAGGTCTCTGGTGTTGGTGGGATGTGCTCTATTGCATTGGTGGAGACTTCAACGTGATCCGTTTCTCATATGAAAAGACGGGGTCCATGAGCTTCACTCCAATGATGGGCAATTTCTCTGATTTTATTGATGAGCATAGCCTGCTTGATCCTCCCTTGGTTGGGGGTGCTTTCAGTTAGTCTAATAACAGGGACATTGCCTCTTTCTCTCGTTTGGACCATTTCTTGTTTTCAGCAGTGGACCGGCCATTTTGTTAATGTACGCTAGATGAGACTAGCACAACTGTGCTCAGATCATTTCTCGGTGGTTTTAGATTGTGGTTTATTGGCGTCATATCCGCATATTTTTCATTTTGGGCATATGTGGTTAACAGTGGAAGGGTTTGTGGACTTGATTCAGAATTGTTGGGATTTTTACCGTGTGGAGGGTTCTCCCAGTTTTGTGTTTGCTTCCAAGCTGAAAATGTTAATGGATGATCTGAAAGTGTAGAATGCCACAGCCTTTGGGCATGTGTTTGTGCAGGTGAAGAATCTTATTGCGAGGCTATGAGAGTTTGATGTTCTTGTGAGACTAGATCTCTTTCAATGGAGGAGATGGGGTGAAAACGTTTGTTGTCTTCTAATATGGAAAATCTTCGCTTGATGGATGAAATCTCATGGCGTTAGAAGTCTAGGGCTCTCTAGCACAAAGAGGGAGATAAGAATTCTAAGTTTTTTCATTACATGGCCAATTCTTATCGGAACACTAATACTATTAGCAGTTTGGTCATTGACGGGTCCCATCAAGGTGTCTGGATGCAATCCAAAATCACATTGTCTGGATGGGGTTTATTCAAAGTGGCTAGATTGTCCTTTTGAAGAGCAGGAAATTGAGTTGGTGGTGGAGAGTTGTAAAGGGGATAAAGCCCCAGTCCTGACGGATTGCCTTTGAGTTGTTTATAACCATTGTTTCACTAAAGTGTTGTGAGTTTTATAACCATTGTTTCTCTAAGCGGAGCCCAAATGCTACCTTCATATCCCTTATTCCAAAGATGCATGAGCCCGCGGATCTTAAGGATTTTCATCCTATCAGCCTTGTGGGTGTTTGTATAAAATCTTGCCACAGTTGGTGGCAAATCAATCGAAGGCTGTCTTGGGTAACTTTATCTCTCCGTCTCATATTGCTTTTGTGCATGGTAGACAAATCCTTGATTCAGTCCTTATTGCTAATGAATGTATTGCATATCATCTTAAAGCTTTTTTTTATATAAACCAAATTTTATTAAATGAAAAATTGCAAACAAGAAGCACGTGAATACAAGCTAAAGAGAATTACATCAAAAGACAAAATAACTCAAAAGAAACAAACATTAAAAACATCCCACAAGGAAGAACAATGGACACCACCCAAAACAAACATCCAATCCCCCAAACAACGGAAAAAAATATAAGAAAGTACGGCGAGAGGCCGCTCCCGATCCTCAAACACCCGCTCGTTCCGCTCCTGCCAAAGACACCATAGGAGGCAATGAGGGACAGCCCGCCACACCTCCGAACGCCACCCAACACCCACTGGATGCCAAATAGGCCCAGGACCATATCCCACAATCTCCGAGCATACAGACAATGCAGGAAATCGTCTTAAAGCTTGCCTGATATTCTTTGTAAATTAGATTTAAAAAAGGCTTATGACCATGTCAACTAGAATTTCTTCCTTTACTTGCTTGTGCGGTGTGGGTCTTTAGAGAAATAGAAGCATTGGATTTCGTTATGTATCTCTTTTGCTCGGTACTTTGTTCTAGTTAATGGCATCCTGTGTAGTTTCTTTCCGAGCTCCGAAGGGCTTCGTCAAGGGGATCCCATATCCCCTTTGTTGTTTGTTATTGTTATGGAGGCTCTAGGCCGGTCGATTGATGTAGCTACCTCTGCTAGGCTGATATCAGGTTTTTTTGTGGGCTGCCAGGATAAGGAGCTGCGAGTTATCTCTCACCTGCTCTTTGCTAATGATACTCTCATCATTTGTGAGGAGGACCCTCTTCATCTCTTCCAGTTGCGCTCACTCTTTGTCTGGTTTGAAGTTGCATACAGGTTGCACATTAATTTGAGTAAATCAATGTTGACTCATGTTGGGGTGGTGAATGGTGTGGTAGCACTTGCTGAGATTTTAGGGTGTTAGGTCCCCTTAAATATTTAGGGCTTCATTTGGAGGCTAAGTTCAAATCCTCCTCCTTATGGAACACAATCATTGAGACTATGGAGCACTGTCTTGCAAACTGGAAGCTAGTTTATCTTTCAAAGGGAGGAAGGTTTACCTTGATTAAAAGTACTCTCTCTAATCTCCCAACTTATTTTTTCGCTTTTATCTTTCAAAGGGAGGGAGGTCTACCTTGATTAAGAGGATTCAACAAACTTTCCTTTAGAGCTCTTCTGGGGAAGAGAGGCACTTTCATTTGGTTAATTGGGATTTCGTCAGTCGGCCTCTTTCCCAAGGAGGGCTTGCTATAAAGAAGGTGCGGTGATTCGATCAAGCTCTTCTTGGGAAGTAATTGTGGCGTCTCAGTAAGTATAAGGATTCCTTCAAGCAAAAGGTTATTGTGGCAAAATATGATACCCTTACCAACAGGTGGATTTCTTCTTGTCCTAGAGGGCCTCATAGCATGGGATTATGGAAGTATATCCGGATGGGCTGGACTTCCATCTCCTCCTTAGTGGCTTTTAAGATTAGTGATGGATCCACAATATATTTTTGGGAGGATATGTGGTGTAGTGTGATTCCCTTGACGCAGGCTTATTCAGATTTATTCCACCTTGCTTGTTTAACAGATGCTATGGTGGTAGATTTCATCTCTGTTCAGAATAATTATATTTTGTTATGTCTTATCTCTCGACCTTGACAAGATGAGTTGATGCCTGGATCACTTCAAAGGGTTTCAAGTGCGGTCCTTTTATTCTATTCTAACCCCAATCAGGCCTAGCTGTTTTCCTTGGTGGTTGGCATAATATTTGAAAGGTGCAGATTTCTCCCAAGGTGGCTTTCTTCTCTTGGGCTGCTATGCTGGGGAAGATTTTAACTGTTGATAATGTCCATTAACGTGGGTTGGTAGTTGTCAACTGGTATTATTTGTGCAAGCCAACAGAGGAGACAGTGGACCAAATCCTTTTTTATTGTCCGGTGGCTCAGATGCTATGGGTTTTGCTTTTGAATTTGTTTGGGGTGCATTGGGTGATGCCCCCAACCCTTGCTGGCCTTTTCTTTTGTTGATATGGTTTAATGGGTAAGCACTCTTTGGTTTGGTATGTGGCTCCTCATTGCATTATTTGATGCCTTTGGCGTGAACGCAATGTACGTCTATTTGGCCTTCTCCAAATCCCTCTTGCATTGAATGTCTACTTCGGGGGAGGATCGTTTCTCTAGTATTTTGAATGTAATTGCAGAATGTACGTTTTTATGCTTATTTTATTTTATTGTTTTTCTCTCGTTGTTTGTTTGTTATTCCTCTTAGTGTACTTTTTATGTGCTATTTCTTCTTAATAAAAGTCTTTTATTATCTATAAAAAAAACTATTCGACTGATACTAAACCTGACATATCATATACATTTAATGTTGTAAGTCAATTCATACATAATCTGAATGATCAACACATGAATATTTTGAATCGTATTTTAGCATATTTAAAGTCTTCTCCAAGCAAAGGAATTATGTTCTCTAAGTATACACATCTAGACATTATTTTGACTTTATTGGTTTTTCTGTCTAGTGTAGAAGTTGAATATCATGTATTTCATCATGCTACTACAAAACTTACTTGGCTACATATTTTTTCTTGCAAGATATTAGTTATGGTCCTTAGAAGCTAATGATGTTTTTTTATGATAATACAGCTCTCATTAAAATAGTTAATAATCCAATGCATATTAAACTTGACAGGAACCAAACATATTAAACTTGACATGAATGAATCAAGGATAATCTAAATTTTAGTGTAATAAAGGTGCCCTATATTAAGAGTGGATCAAGTAGCTTATAAAATGACTCGTGCAATTAATGGTATTACTTTTCATACATCAATGTTCAAGTTGAACATGTGTGATATATTTACACCAACTTAAGATGGAGAATCAGAATGAACTGTAATTTATTATAATATTAGCTAAATTACCTAAATTAATTTTTTTTCTAATTAGATTTTTTCTAACCTCGTATACATACCTTGTAATTTGTTCAATCAAGGAGAAAAGCATTATTAGTACTTCCAACATTTTCTACTAAATATAATATACCCTGCCCAATAAAAATTTGAGCCCCCCTCTCTAACATGAATAACATTTAGCAAAGTGTTTAAGCCAAAAATTTACGGATAGCAAAAATCATCTTTAGGCAATTTAAAAGACCAAAAAGAGTTACATAGTCAAAAACCTGAGAGCATGATCCCAGACATTGTCGACAATATCCCAATCAGCAATCAGGCCATCCTTAAATGGTGATAACACCTAATGGAAAAATATAACAGTGATGAAGCCTTATGAAAACACAATGATCTAGATGCGTCATATAGGATAATGAACAAACTCACCTCCATATTATCCCGGCGGAATCCTAGGGCTTGAGATCCTACATATAATTTACGCTTTCCCTTTGCCTTTTCAGAATCAAAAGTCCTTACAACGTTCTTAGAATCTGGAATAGATCCTGGGCTCTTCTCAGGATTTGTGGGTTCATCCACATCCATCTGATCAATAGCTCCAACCACCTTATACATAAAACCAAACTTCCAATAACCTAAATGATTTTAATAATGATAGGCTTGTCTTGATAAATATAAGTCAAAGCCTATAGGTAGCCTGCCTCATTACAAGAAACAAATCAAATTCAATATATATGAAATTACCAATAGCCTGCCTCAATATAAATTCATATTAAGACAACTATAAAAATAAATAAATACATATTTATGAATATGGGCATCACCAACAACCAGTTGAAAAAGTTGCGCACATGCACACAAGCAAAGAAACACACATCCCAAGTGTGATTGCAGTTTCTATGATACATAACAAATTAGTTATCCAGCAACTTGACTGTTACATGTCCAAGCACCTGTGGGCATTCAGCACAAACCAACCCCACCAGAGCAATGCCCAACTACAATGATGGTTGACACAATATTACATTTTGAATATAGTACACAATAAATTTAAAAAAGAAAAAAAGAGTTTTGGAATGTATTTTTTACATTAATCCTTAGAGATATTTTATAACCAACCTAGCTACTGATGGATGATTTTATTATAGCTACATACACAGTGAAAGCAATGCAGGCAGGATTCCATCTTTGGAAGAATTTCAGCCCCTTCTACAAAAAGAGACAGAGTGCTCCCTAATAGAATCTATATGTGTGCCAAGGATACAGAATGTATGAGTAACCTAATCCCCTGAATTCAAGTGAGAAGCTTTTCTAAGATCCTCAATATCAATTACAGAAAATTTAAGATAAAGGTATCTATGGGTATTTTGCTTGGTACTCTAACTAGTTCCATCAAATGTTATTCCCTCTCTAATATACCTTTGGTGCATTACTTTATTCGGTTTCATAATCCTCATATAGCGTTTATTACTGGCATAACTAGAAGTGGATGGTTTCCAAGTAATCACCATTTCATTTAACAGCCTTCTCTCTAGGAAAATGTATAGGCAGGTGACTGCAAAAACATAACATCGAAAATTTCCTACGGCTGCAACACAGTGCAAGCATCTGAAAATTACTATTTCCATTTCTTTCTCTGACAAAAAGAGTGTTTACTGACCTCTTTTTTTATTAATAAACACCTGTTTAAAACACCTACGGTGTTTAAAACTATCTTTATAAACATGTATATATAAACTATCATGATGTGACGTTCAAATCTTTTTGTCACTTTAAGTTCGCATTTGTACGCCACTATTCCCAATCTCTCTCCTCTTAATCCCAATCATTTATCTATCAAAAAAGAAATCCCAATCATTTGAGTAACAAGTATCCAACCCTAAATTTCCAGATTTTTGACAAAAAAGAACATCGAAACCACACAGAAGAACAACGAGAACCAGTAAACGAAATGTCTCAAAAAAAAAAAAAACTCTCACCGAAGGGAACACAGCCTTGGGGGCATCTTCCCCGGCGTACCCGGCCTTGCAGGTGTGTGAGCCGAGGTCAATCACAATGGCGGAGACCTCGTCTGCGAAGAAGACGAAAACGAACATCAAATCAGAAGACAAAAAAACAACAAACAAACAAACAAACACGAGTGGTCATCGAACACAACACGTCGGAGAATCATAGAAGCAAACATGGACGAAGAGTGTGCAGAGACAGTACTCACCCCCTCCGTACATTATCGCAGGTTCGGAGCCTCGATCGCGCGACAGGCGGTTGGTTGTTCGCGTCTGGAGACGACGTGAAAATCCTAGATAGAGAGGTGAGGGTCTCTGAGTGAGTCCAGAGGAGAGTGTGGCCTGAGAGCCTGGCTGTCTGTTTCTTTCGTCGTCTTCGGTCCGGCGCGTGTGGGGAAGAGAAGTTTTACTTTTCTGGTTTGGGCTGAAACAGTTGAGCCCATTCGAAACAAAATTATAACCAAATTTTCCATAAATTTCTACGTGCATTCATACTATTACTCTAAAATAAACTTTTATAATAAATTTTTAAAAAAAATTAGATAAAAAATAACAATGCATCAAATCTTTCAAACTGCAAAATTTAAAGATTAAAAATAAATATTGAAAAGAGAATCTCTATTTATTTAGATGATCAATATTTATTCTTTAAATATTTTTTATTATATTTTTTGACATATGTTTACTTTTAATTTGTTGTAATAAATAAAGAGGATAAAAAAATAGTAAATACAAAATAAAAAAATTATAAATTAAAAGAATAGAGATAAAAATGAAGAATGAGATGTAGAGAACAAACAAAATATATCAAATAATGTATTATTCATTCCATAAAATAGATATAGAGATTCGAGAGTTGGTGTGGACGCTCTTAGATACTACCTACTACTTGGAACGTCAATAGAGATAGAGATTATAAAATTGGTTAAGGCTAACTATTTTTTTTTCTAAATTTTGTGTGATCTAATTTTAATAAGACATACTCTTTTCAAAACACATTTTCTCTTCTATTAAACATAAATTAAATTCAAATCCAAAAATCAACATAAACTCCAATAAAGAAATCATAATATAAAAACCAAAACATATATCAAACTAATCCTTATCCAAACGAATGAATTTGAATTTTAACAGATGAATATGGTAACGTAACAATTTAGAAAAAATTATACAAGCATGAAGTGCACCTGTAATGGATGATTGATTCTTTAAAAAATTTTGCACCTTATTTTGCATTTTAAAGCTACTCACTTATTTACATGTTAGCATGGGTACACAAATGCATCCATAATGTGCCTACATATAGTAGAGCTCAATAATTTATTATTGCATTTTTAGAAATATTATAAATTTATCTCTGTCTTTATTTTTAAATTATATTTTTATTACAAAATAAAAAAATAAACTTAATGCTCTTTATTTTACTACCTCTTTTAATTAGAAAATTATTACTTCAAACCATAAATAACTAATTAGAGTTTTTTTATAATGTGGCAAGAAAAATTACTTGTTAATTTATACAGAGTATAGGTCCCAACGTGAGTTTAAAGGGGGAATGAATAGGCTTTCGCGCGGAAGCTAATGAATGCTAGCTGACGGTTGTATACAATTAATGACTATGATATGATATTAATGAAGAAGAGAACAAGATAGTATATGAGTGTTTTTGAGCTATCAAAACAGATAAGAGGTGAATGAATGTTCTTGAATTGACAGACTTCATATTTAATGAGAATATTCCAACGGTTGTTAATATTGAAAAATAAACACCGTTTGAATGTTCTTAAGATATGTTGTTGATTATGGATGAACAACGTTGAGATTAACAAAATGGTCATATCGGATCTTTGGACAAGAACTGTTAGATGATTCGTTAGAGTGTGTTTTTGTTTTTAGTTCTTCACGGGGCACAACACTTAGGAAATATTTTTACTGTTTCTCTCTCTAGTGTTGGAACTCTTAAGTTGATTATTCAAAAGTTATTCTTTCAATGTATGTCAGAATTCTATATATTGTTTTTGGAGTTTCAAGTCCTCACATTTTGTGAGAGTCGATAGATTAATATTTTTAAACACGTGATCAGCATTTTTTTCCACGACTCTGCGTGCTTCCAAATCATCTGCTCGAGGCGTACTCGAGTCTAGCCTCAAGCAGAGATTCGAGCATGGACTTGAGCATGCTCGAGCCTTTCTGAGGCGAGGCTCGGCAGCTGGCAGAGGCTCGGCTACGCTCGAGCAACTACAGCCCGCTCGAGGCTCGAGCAAAGGCTCGAGCCTCAAGCTCGAGTAGGTGTCAAGCAAACTTTGAGCAGGCGTCGAACAGGTATCGATCATCTCTCCCATGCCCAGATATACGGGTTTCTGGGTTCCGTCAACTGTAATTTCTGACGAAAACTTCAAATGGTCATAATTTTGCATACGATGGTCCGATTTAGGCCCATTTTTTTATGACATACATATGTTTATGTAATAGCGAGAAATGTCTCAAAAGAATCCCTATTCCAATTTTTTTTAAACTTCAAAAATAGATTTTTTATTAGAAATAGATGCCAAGGCGGGCACAAATTTTTATTCACTTACCATTATTGTCAAAAATCGAGATCGTTGATAACCCTTATTTACTGTTACTATTCTATAATTTGATATTATTTTATTACTATTGTTACAATTCTCTAATTTGATAAGTCGCCTATAAATAGAAGCAGGGCATGGCAGGGTAGGGGCCGTAGACTCCCTTCTCTCTCTCTGTCGCTGTCTCTCTGTACGCTTGTGTGTTTATTGTTTCAGTATAATATAATGGGTGGTGGTAAGACATTCCCCGAGAAGTGCAAGGAGGTGTTCGGCGAAGTCTGGAAACTCCACTCCTCCACGACCGATCGATCGTCTCCCCAACCCGTGAATGCCATGCTTACGGTGCCCCATTTGAGGGGTCTGCAATCGACAGTCGTTCGAGGAATGATGTCTCCTCCGACACGGACACGGACAGACAGACACGGATGCGGCAACATTAGATGCAGCTCGGGGATGAACTCCAGTCCCTGGTTCGTGTTCATCCCTATTCTTGATTCCTTTTTTTTTCAAATTATTAACGATTCGAATACAATACTTTTACGGAATTAAGTAATTCTAAAAAAAATACATAACAAATTTACAAAACGGCGTTATATTTCAAAAAGATCACCCAACGGCTATTAGTGCCGTTATTATACAGCTGTTTTTGGTGCTGGCTGTTGTATTTGAATTTGCAGACGACTTAAATGTCGTTGGTGCAACGACTATAAATTTTTAAAATTATTAGAGCCGGCAACGCGCGCATCCGTCAACGGCTAAATAAAACAGCCGTTGGGCATCCGACAACGGCTAAAAAAACAGCCGTTGCCGCCTCTCCCACCCTGTCATAAATATATACAGCTTCCCTCTCTCCCGTCAGTACTCACTCTCTATCGCTCGGCTCCCGCTCTCCCACTCTCTCTCTTGCTGCTCTGCTCGATCATAGTGTTGTTGCTCTGTTAATTTCTGTTCTTCGAATCTACTCTGCCACTGTCCCATTCTGATAGATTATGGGGAAGGCTGGGAGGAGAAAGGGGATTTGTGAAATCAAGGACTCAAAATCCAAGAAGACAACCCTGTGTAAGAGGAAGAAGGGTCTCTTCAATAAAATCACTGAGCTCCATGAGAAGACGGGTGCCTCTGCCGCAGCCATAGTCTTCTCCGCCGCTGGGGGATGCTGGGCTCATGGCTCGCCAAACCTTGTGTTGAGGACCTTGATTAGGATCTAACAACAATCTAGAGATGGATAACAGAATTTACCCAAACCCTAGCCCAAGCGATTCAAGTATTAAACTGGAAAAGCCGAAATAAGAATAAACCTCTAATATGAGAGTTTATAATTGGTAAAACACTCTTGAATGATTTATTACATCTGAATGCAAGGCCTATTTATAGGCAAACCAGTAACTAGGAATTGGAAACCTAATACAATTAGGAAACTAAAGTAAAATACCAAAATACCCTAATTAAATAAAGGAAAGTAATAAAAAGGAAAGACTTCTAATACGATAAGGAAAGTAAATATAAGAAGAATCTCAGTGATAGAAGATGTCTTGTGCAACACGATACGTGCACGTGGCGCATGTCACGACAGTTCTCATCATTCCCCCTCCCTTCAAAGACACCCTTGTCCTCAAGGGAAAATTTTGGGAAACTGTTCTACATCCAAAGTAGAACGCCCCATTAATCCCAGAAACCCATAATCCTTTATAAATTTCCTGACTTCATTCCTTGTGTGAATCTCCTGCCTCACTGTCACAAAATTAGACTCCTGCAAAAACTGGGAGGGTTGAGCATCAGTCGGTCCAATTATGAAGGCCACGTTGTTGGGAACAATTACAAACTGGGTGCGCCTTGCGTCGAGGGCATCGCCTAACTGGACATCATCGAGGACAAAGATCATGTTGTTGAGAGACTCTTCAATGGTGATGGCCTTGTTGACTTTGGCTTGGGCATTATTCACCACGGTAGAGGAAATCAAAGGAATCAAGAACTCTGAAGTTGGAGTTGGGTTATCAATCCCTTTAGATGAGTCACCAGATGGGAACTCAACCTCATGTTGTGATTCTTGTGAGCTCTGAAAACATGATTCATCTTAAACGCTTGAAATATCTTTCAGCTCCTGTGAAGTTTGTTGTGACCTACGATCATCTCCTTGAGTTCGTCTGCATCCCATAAGATCTTTTCCATTATATGTGAATAATTGATCAATTTTCTGATTAATTCTGTCTTGGAATCGAACCATCTTTGCTAAAGTTGTCAAAAGCTCTGTAATGGAATTCTCCAGGGCTTCGAACTGTTGCCTGTTCGTCCTTGCCGCCTCCTCCGTCATTGCTGATGAAGAACGCGAGATAAAATCGAGAAATCTTAATTAGGATCTCTCAATGAAAGCACCAAATTGTTGAGGACCTTGATTAGGATCCAACAACAATCTAGAGATGGATAACAGAATTTACCCAAACCCTAGCCCAAGCGATTCAAGTATTAAACTGGAAAAGCCGAAATAAGAATAAACCTCTAATATGAGAGTTTATAATTGGTAAAACACTCTTGAATGATTTATTACATCTAAATGCAAGGCCTATTTATAGGCAAACCAGTAACTAGGAATTGGAAACCTAATACAATTAGGAAACTAAAGTAAAATACCAAAATACCCTAATTAAATAAAGGAAAGTAATAAAAAGGAAAGACTTCTAATACGATAAGGAAAGTAAATATAAGAAGAATCTCAGCGATAGAAGATGTCTTGCGCAACACGATACGTGCACGTGGCGCATGTCACGACAGTTCTCATCACCTTGATGCAGTCGTGGATCGCTTTCTAGACGTCTATGGCACCACCGAGATGGAGGACATCCGGAAGCTCTTGGCGACTCCTACCGATGAGTGTGAAGACCTGAACGAGCTTTTAAAGATGAAACAACAACTGGAGTCAGCTCGAGCCAAGATTCAGACCCAACGGAAATTGATGATGTGTTCCTGATTTTTGTATTTGTTAGTTAGTTAATTTTTTTTGTTTAAATTTCATTTTTCTTTCATTGTAATTACGAGGGGATCAAACTTCTATTGATTCCCAATGGTTTTTGTTTAGATTTCAATATTCTTTCATTGTAATTACGAGGGATCAGATGATTCCCAATCACTGTACACGTTGTTTAGTTTAATTCAATATTCTTTCATTTCTTTTCTGTGTTAGCTTTGTGGCAGAGATACTCGAGAAGGGGCCAGAGTGGGCTAACATTATTGTGTGTGCAATTGACATGTGTTTGGGGTTAACATTATTACTAATTATTAATTTTGGCCATCATCAACACTGCCTCCATTGCTTTACTAAATCACGAGCAAAAATCTGAACTTTCATACTAATTGCCTCCATTGTTTTTTACATGAAACAAAAATATGGGAAAATTTATATTTGTAGGTTCGAGGAAAACTGAGTTTTTTTTTTCCTTCTTCTTCTTCTTATTCTTGTGACATAAAACTGGGTTCAGCTGCTGCAAAACTGGGCTGATTTTGCAAATGCGCACGGCCCCATAAATCTGCTAATTTTGACGTCATATTTTGGGAAGACAGTAATTTTGTCCACCCCATTGTTAAATTCTTTTATTTGGTATGTTACCCCGGGCAGTAACGTTAGACTGCCTCTCCAGATCAAGTTTGGCCAACAACTCTTAGTACCTGTAAACAATTTTAGTTGCCAAAATTGGTTAGAAAATTAGTAGGCTATGGACAAAGTAATGTAAAGCCCCGATAAACCAAATATAATGAAAAAATTGTTCTTCTAGTTTCTGCCTATCTGCCACATCATATACACATGCATCTGTAAATGAAAGAATCTAACTGAATATTTACCATTCTAGATTTAGCATTGTATGAAACACACAATGAACCCAACCTATGCATCCCATTCCCAAGCCTGACCATCAAAGAAATAACACTTCCATTTGGAGGTCGGCATACTGTCTAGGTAGTGGCACCAATGGTTGTGGTCATTCCCGTTATCCCCCCGGAACAGCATCCTCAATCACACAGTAAGCCTGAAACATAATAACACAGAAAGGAAGAAACCAAAATATTTAAAAAAATCTGAGCTTGCACACTACTTTTCTTTAAAAAAGATCAAAACTATAGGAAATTTAACATTTTTGTGTTGAACTCAAAAGTGCACGTAAGCACAAAAGTTTTACTATAGTGATGTCAAAAATAAAAATCTCTCCACCTTAGCTATCCCATGGAGGTGGATCAGAGGAAGGTGGCATAATTGAGTAACCATAGAGGGAAAAGGAAGGGGGAGGGAAAATTCAAGAAAACAAAATCCAACCGGGATGGCTTTTGAAAAGGTTGATTAGGCTCAGCTACTGCACAACTGGGTTTTGACTTTGCAGATGCCACCACCCCATAAATTTGCTAATGAGCTCCCAGTTCTTTTTAGAAGAACTATATATTATCATTCAAGTCCTTTTTCTTTTATCTGCGGAAGGCTTGCCGGTCTCTGGCAATGGACCCCAATACCATCACTTTCAAGTTTAATTTCTTCTCTGGGCTTGATTTCTGTGTTTTTCTTTGATCGGGTTGTGCAATTTTAGTAGTTTGATCTGTAGAAGTACTCTTAGATGGCACTAGGAATCCACCAACTTTAGGTGGACTTAATCACGGCAGCAATAAAAGCCAATAGCTTAATAGACCCGCTAACACAGAATGATATCGCAAGAAAGTCCTCTTTGTGTTGGGTTGCATGTGCATTTGGCAACAATATAGAAAACTAATGTAAAAATAATTCACTAGATAAATAAATAGAGAAGTTCAGATTTTTGTCCTGATTTAAATAGCGGAAGCAGCGATGATGAAGGCCAGAATTTAGGTAGAGTCGTCATGTGACGACCAAGGCCACACCTGGATTTTTTGGGGAAGCCCAAATCCGGCGGTCAAATTTAGTCAAATCCGGAGGTCAAACTTGGTCAAATCCAGGCCAAGCCCATTGATGCGGAATAAGGACCCATTGATGCGGAATAAGGACCCATTGGTGCGGAATAAGCCCTCCAAAGCAGCTCCTCTATAGGTCTGAAAGTGACTTCAAAGCATCGGGACTCTGAAAAATCCATAAAATCCTTTTTACGTACATTAAATGTCACTAGTGTCTCGGAACCCCTTTTTCAAGCGTGGGAATTGAAGAGTTTCCAAATATTAAATACAAATGTCTTGGAACTCCATTTTTAGCATAGGGATGGGGGGATGTCATAATAAAATCCTTGGGAAATCAAATTTAACCCTAGGGACTACATAACCATTAATTTCCAACGGCGCCAATACACCCGGAAATGCATTCAGCCCTTACCCACCAATGCGCCCAGATGCAGTGTAATATTAAATTAATCCCAAACGATTTTATTTATTTTTAAAGCATGGGAAATGGGAATTTGTAAACTGCTGGGAACCGAGAATCCTATTTCCGAAGTCATTAATTCATTGGAACACCCGCAGTTGACTTATGGGGACTGTAAGACATCAAATTAATGCTGAGGCGCGGGCTGTCTCCCCTGGGATCCCTATAAATAGACTGCCCCAGGAGGCAGATGGAGGCATCATTTTTATCATACAAAAAAGAGAGTTTGCTGGACGTGATTGTGAGAGAGAAAAATTAGAGAGATAGAGAGAGAGAGCGAGTTCTGAGAATTTCTAAAGGCAAAAACACTTCATTTTGGGAGAAAAGCACCCGAATCTCTCCTATTTTTGGTAGAAAACGCTAAGGCTGAAGGGAATATACCGAATCAAGAGTAAGACTTTTTTTACTAATCATTGTGCTTTCAGGGATCACCAGGAAGAAAGAGGAGCCAACGTCTGCATCATCTTAATTTCTCTAGGTTCCTTACTTTACTTTTGTTTATTTATTAAACTGTTTTGAATTTTTTAAAATTCTTTTTCTGTATTGTTTTAGGCATAAAACTCAAAAACTTCTCTAGTTTCCCTTTTTATTATTTCTCAAAGCTTAAAAAACAAAAATTCACAAAAAACATCTTGCATCTTTCTTCTCATTTATTATTTTCAAAAATAATAAAAAATATAAAAATACAAAAGAATCACCCACTTTTATAAAATTAAATTAGGGCCGGGGCGGTCATAAGGATTGAGCCATAGATGCTCATATCCTAGTCTGCCTGGGTCAATATTAATTGTGCCAATATTTTCATTTAAATTCAAATTATTTTCATTTTCTTTTCTAAAAAAGAGAGCTCCCTTTTGTTTTCCTGAAAAAACGCAATACTGTCACATGGGCCTAGATCCTACATTCTTTTCCTAAAATAAGAATATCCCCTTTTATTTATTTTATTAAAATCTCTTTTGTAGTTTTAAGGCCTAGATCCTAAAATCTTTCTTCTTCTTAAAATTAAAAATACAAAAAAAAAACTTTTTTGAATAAATAATAAAGCAAGCAAACATCCATAGATCAAAACTAGGTACCAATAATGGGCGTTGTGGGGGTGCAAGAATTCTTCTTCCTTCCCCACACATAAACAACTCCCGACTAACTCAACATATAACATAGTTAACATGTCTTTCTAAAATTTTAAAAAACAGAAAAAGCAAAACAAAAGAACTTAGATTGCATATCACCCAAACATGACCCGAATGATAAGCAAATTCACATTTTTGAAAACTCTGATGCATAATTAAAACAGAGCAGAATGGTTCGATGCCTCAAGTAGGAATTGATACAAATAGTTAACATTAATGAATTATGGGAAAAAACATCTACTAGGGGGAAATTACCAAGAGCACAAACTATAAGCAATCAAATATAAAGTTTCTCTGAGAGAAAGCATAGGCCAAAACCCAAGTAGTCTCTTGGGATGTGGGAGAAACGAAGGTCTCTAAACGAATCCAAATCCATAATCCCCGAGAAACGAAGGTCTCTTGGGATGTGGCATTCACGGCTTTCTCGTCCTTTCGAGCGGTCGAGGTGGGCGCCTTCTTGTGGATCACCAACGGCTCCTAATCCCCGATAAATTTTTAAAATTATTAGATCACGTCGGACATCCGGCAACGCACAATGGCTTAAAAAAAAAAGAGCCATCGCGGCAATGCGGCAACGGCTAAAAAAAGAGCTGTTGGGTATCCGGCAAAGCGCAAATAAAAAAAGCAGCCATTGGGCATCCAGCAACGGCTAAAAAAATAGCCGGTATATATATATAACTTCCCTCTCACTCAGTACGGATCTGCTCGAGTCCATGCTCGAATCTTTGCTCGAGGCGAGGCTCGAGCACGCCTCGAGCAGATGATTTGGAAGCACGCCGAATTATAGAAAAAAAATACTGAGATAGCTTTACTCCACGTCAGCCGACAACGTGAAAGATGCCGCAACGCCCGTTGTACCTAGCACTACTCATAAAGTAGTCAAGGCATATAATGATAGAATATGCAATAAAGGGGAAATTCCATTACGTGCAAGATTCTCGGTGTCTTCAGCAAGCTTCATTGTATTCAAAGATGTGCTGCTAGAAGTAGCTTTGTTTGTTCCCCCATTTGCTGCAAATAGAATAAAATGTATTAACACTAAAAGCTCAAGATTACAACACTTCAAAAAAATTTGAGCTCCCATAAGCAAATATAGATAAAAGCCTGGTGGAAGACAAGCAATTCACTCAAATCATACACAAAATGCATGGACCAAGTGCACTTCAAAGTCGGGTTTACACAACGAGGACCATGCCCCACAACAAAAAATGGGTATATCTCACATTGATGTAGGTCTCAATTCACATCTGGGTCTTTACAAGTACCAACATACAGAAGTGAAACAGAGAAAAAAAAATAACTGCATTATTACCACAAAGAAGCTTTTGAAAAAAAGAGATAATGCATAAAAACAATTTTTATATCACCAAAACATTGTCAGTAAAAGAAAAGAAAGACTTGATACAGAGTGCAAATGATGATACCCGACTAACTCAACATATAACATAGTTAACATATCTTTCTAAAATTTTGAAAAACAGAAAAAGCATAACAAAAGAACTTAGATTGCATATCACCCAAACATGACCCGAATGATAAGCAAATTCACATTTTTGAAAACCCTGATGCATAATTAAAACAGAGCAGAATGGTTCGATGCCTCAAGTAGGAACTGATACAAATAGTTAACAACAATGAATTATAGGAAGAAACATCTACTAGGGGGAAATTAGCAAGAGCACAAACTATAAGCAATCAAACATAAAGTTTCTCTGAGAGAAAGCAGAAGCCAAAACCCAAGTAGTCTCTTGGATGTGGGAGAAATGAAGGTCTCTAAATGAATCCAAATCCATAATCCCCGAGAAACGAAGGTCTCTTGGGATGCGGCATTGACGGCTTTCTTGTCCTTTCGAACGGCCGAGGTTGGCGCCTTCTTGCGGATCACCACCGGCTCCCAATCCCTGATTAATTTTTAAAATTATTAGATCACGTCGAACATCCGTCAACGCACAACGGCTAAAAAAAAGAGTCGTTGCGGCAATGCGGCAACGACTAAAAAAAGAGTATTTGGGCATCCAGCAACGGCTAAAAAAACAGCCGTTATATATACAGCTTCCCTCTCACTCAGTACTGATCTGCTCGAGTCCATGCTCGAATCGCTGCTCGAGGCGAGGCTCGAGCAGATGATTTGGAAGCACGCCGAATCATGGAAATAAATGCTGAGATGGCTTACTCCATGTCAGTCGAGGACGCAAAAGATGCCGCAACGCCGGTTGTACCTACCACTACTCATAAAGTAGTCAAGGCATATAATGATAGAATTTGCAATAAAGGGGAAATTTCATTATGTGCAAGATTCTCGGTGTCTTCAACAAGCTTCATTGTTTTTAAAGATGTGTTGCTAGAAGCAGCTTTGTTTGTTCCTCCATTTGCTGCAGATAAAATAAAATGTATCAACACTCAAAGCTCAAGATTATAACACTTCAAAAAAATTTGAGCTGCCATCAGCAAATATAGATAAAAGCCTGGTGGAAGACAAACAATTCACTCAAATCATACACATAATGCATGGACCAAGTGCACTTCAAAGTCGGGTTTACACAACGAGGACCATGCCTCAAAACAAAAAATGGGTATATCTCACATTGATGTAGGTCTCAATTCACATCTGGGTCTTTACAAGTACCGACATAAAGAAGTGAAACAGAGAAGAAAACCAACTGCATTATTGCCACAAAGAAGCTTTTTTAAAAAAAGAGATAATGCATAAAAATAATTTTTATATCATTGAAACATTGTCAGTAAAATAAAAGAAAGACTTTATACAAAATGTAAATGATGATACCCGACTAACTCAACATATAACATATTTAACATGTCTTTCTAAAATTTTGAAAAACAGAAAAAGCAAAACAAAAGAACTTAGATTGCATATCACCCAAACATGACCCGAATGATAAGCAAATTCACATTTTTGAAAACTCCGATGCATAATTAAAATAGAGCAAAATGGCTCAATGCCTCAAATAGGAACTGATACAAATAGTTAACATTAATGAATTATGAGAAAAAACATCTACTAGGGAGAAATTACCAAGAGCACAAACTATAAGCAATCAAACATAAAGTGTGCAAGTTTGAACAAGTTGCTTGAGCTTTAACAATTATATCTTTTATTTTGAGTCTTCACAAGCATTTGAGCTTTATTTTGAAAGTAGATATATATACCTTTAATCCAACTACGTTGAACCCTAAATTCCCTGACCTATAGTGGCTTAAAATTTTCAAGAAATATTTGAACTACAATAATGAATTTGTTATTGTCAAAAATGAAACCTTTAGATAAATTTATTTAGATTTCAATTTAATATCAATTCCTTTTAAATGTATTCTTATTTTATTCATATTATTAAGTTTTATTAATGTGAAACAATTTTTTTTTAAATTATGTTGACATCAACATGGATACGCAAGTAAATCCCAATATCATCATTGGGATAAATTAATATCAAAAGATTCATAATTGAATTCATAACCAAAGTGGCATGGCGAATTGATACTCATTCATATTCGCATTTATTAATTAATTTATTATTATTTCAACTGTAAGAGAGTGGAAACATATTTTGAGTGTAGGAATTCAACTCATACTTCATGTTATAACCAGAAATGTCTCAAAATAACCCCCATTTCAAAAATGTTTTTTTTAAAACTTCAAAAATAGCCGTTCATGATTTTTTATTAGAAATAGATGCCAAGGCGCCAGCAAATATGCAAAGACTTATATTTGGGTAGTATTGAGAGATAGGCATTCTATGGGAATGCAACTATCTGGATGGTAGTGTGGTCGTCAATGTGAGCAATTTGACTGTACTTGGGCCCGGTTCCAAGTCGGGACCCCGATTGTTGACTTTTCGGGGTTTATTGGTTGACTTTGCGTTTGAGCATGATAATAGCTGAATAGTGTTGTGCTCATCATTTCAAGCGTTTTGACTATAATTTGACTCAATTTGGAGTTCGGGACCTTAAAGGTCAATTATTGAGTTGGGAGGTCAATGATTGACTAAGTCAGTTATTGGTCAATGACTGGCAGAATATAAATAGCAGGAAAAGAAGGAGCTTTCACTTTACGCTATCACGTTTGTGCGTTTGAGAGAGAGAGAGAGAGAGAGAGCTTGGAGCCTTGGAGATTTGAGGCGATTTGGGTTCATGGAGCTCAAGAATCACTCCATGTAGGTGTCCTTGAACTTCTTACCTCTTTCCTATTTTGGATCTGCACGAATTTATCATGATTTATGAAATTGAGCATGAACCCAAGGTTTTGGGGGAAATCAAATTTTGGGTTAGATCTAATGGTTTAGCATAAGATTTGTTGGTAAGAATTGATTTATATCAGTTTGAATATGTGTTTCTGTGATTTGGGGTTGTTTAACTGCGTATTCATGAGGCTTGAGAAGTCAACCATTGAAATCTGGGTTTAGATCTAGATCTATATAATCTGCAATTATATGTGCGTGTTTATGTGATTACTGTGTGATTTAGAGGCGTTTAGGACGCGTTTTGATGTAGATCTTGTAGTCTGTTGTGTAAAACGTGTGTTTGTGAGCGTCTGGGGGTCGCTGGGTTAATTCCAGATGAAGAACATGTGAAAACGATGATGAACAGTACCTTGGGCGCATTATTGGGTTGAAATGACGAAGACCCAAAGATTTGGGTCAAAGGGTCGAAGACTCGTAGTTCGTAGACTCATAGTTCGTAGCCTCGTAGTTCGTAGACTCGAAGTTCGTAGACTCGAAGTTCGTAGTCTGAAGGTTGAAGATCAAAGACCAGCTTTGAGTCTTCGAGGCACGCTGCAGTTCCGCGCTCTAAGCTACGAGTCGCAGTTCCGCAGCTTCAAGTCGCAACTCCAGCAGTGTAACTAAACACTGGACTACACTGGACTGGACTATTTACATTGTAACCTATACCTATCTACACATTTAAGTATACTTAAGTTACAATGTAAATAACGAAATACCCCCCCTTTCGGATTCAAAGAAAAATACTAGAAAAATTAATTCCACTCCTTCAAAATGTGAAAATTGGGATTTATTGCAAAATATCATAAAAATCCAGTTTTTCGTAAAGGTGACTTTTTGGAAAGTGGGGTTAGACATCTCAGAAAAATCCCCAACAATCAGATTATCTTAGTTATGATATGGAACCCAATGTCGGGACTTTTTATTGCAAGAAAATAGCTGCTATGGGTATCTCCTTCCTTAGTCAATGAATGATGATCGACTTGTGAAGACTGTCTACAGTTCTAAAGGGAGTGTTGAGAATGACATGCCATACTGGTGTTAGTATGTTGGTTTGAGGAATTGGGGCTTGACTCCATGACTTGTTTGGGTTCTTACCGTGAGGCTAAGGCCTGTGTTGAGACGTTGAGCTCGTGGAGCTAGGGCTGAGTGCCCTGAGCTGAGATCCTATTGAAGATCATGTTGAGCCATTGAGCTCATGGAGCTAGGGCCAAGTGCCCTGAGCTGGGATCCCGTGGAGGATCGTGGACAAGTTGTCCTGTGTGGGCAGGCTGGGTCCTGATATTTGTTTACAGGCTGTGTCCTGATGATTGTGCACACTACATGGTGCACGAGTACATTGAGCATATAGTATAGACTTGCATGTTTGCATGATATGGAGTTTTGGGGTCACCTACTGAGCTTGTCGCTCACCCCTACTTGTTGTTTACCCTTTTCAGGTGTGACCCGAGACTAGTGGAGGACTTTTTTCCAGGAGGACGTGCCCACTACTATAATGTATGATACAATACTGTATTCTGTATTATTTTGTATTGTATCCCGGACATGGGTCCGTGGACAGTTGTGTTTGCATACTGTTTGTGATGTGATGTTTGTATGACTGTTTGACTTATTGTATGCATGATGATGTATGGGAAAGTACAGGATTACCCTTGATGTATGACTGTACAGGGTTGCATGATTGAGATAGCACCCGCGGTGTAGTCTCTATTGGTGCTAGTCACCAATCCCTTGACTTTTCGGGTGTGGGCAAGGGGAAGTCATGTTTTTGGTTCCAGGTTCCCTGAAATTTGGGAGCGTGACTAAATAGGCACAAACTTTTATGAGTAGTGCTAGGTACAACCAGCGTTGCAACATATTTTGTGTCCCTGACTGACGTGGAGTAAGCCACCTCATGTGAGATATTAATTTAAGGTTGAAAGTGCATCTGCACGATGTTGTCCATCTCAACAAACTGACTTCCCTCCATTAAAATGCAGAAATATAGATGATGGGTTGATTTGCTTGTATCTTGCAGATCCGCTGCCCATACTGCATTTTTGCATGCTTATACTGGTACTTTGATATTGTCCGTTCATCTGCTTGTGGTAATTGGCAGTCGTTAACGTGATAATAAATGTGTTTGATTGTTTAAAATAGCGCAATCAAACCACACAAATCCTAGCTAATGATATCGCTAAGATGCTGAGTGGTGTGAGTTTGCCTCGAAGGTGGGTGACTCGAAGATTTGGTAACTCGCATGTGTGGGTCGAGCTTAATGTTGTGTTCAACGATGTTTCTAGCTTCGATAGTGTTAGATCCTGTGAGTCTTTGACTTTAAGTTTATTCGAGTTTTCGTGGGTGACATTGCAGTTTAAATTAAGCTATGTAAGTCACTCTATGATATTTAACTCTTTGACTCTTTGCTTTGGCGCTTAAAGTGGTTATCATTAAGAGTTTACTTGACCTCTACTTGCTGTTCTAGCTATGAGTCTTCAACTCTAAGCCTTCGAGTTGCTCAGTTTGCTTAATGTGGCTAAGACGTTCTTCGACCCTTCTGTTCTTTGGGTCTACGAACTTATGCTGAGTCTTCGACTATGCAAGTTTTCGATCATATGTGTATAATGCTTAGCCGATCATAGTAAATTATAAGTTGAGTATTTGACTCTTCGAGTCTTCAGCTTTACAGCTCTGACTCTTGGTCTGTAGAGTCTACGAGTCTTGGATTTATTTATGGGCTGCTGATAGTTTCAATTATCTTCAACTCTTCGACTCTCAGAGTCTACAACTATTTGAGTCTTCAACTCTAAGTTGCAATTTGTTTGTCAGTTCTTGAGGTTCTATTGCCTTGACTCTTTGACCTTCAAATCTTTAAGTCTTATAATGGTTAGTTGACCACCTCTATGATTGCATGTCTTCAACTCTTCGACTCTTCGAATCACCGAATCTCAGGTCAAATTATGGTCTGTCAATTTTCATTGGGGCATTTTATATTGACTCTTCAATTTTATGATCTTTGGGTCTTTGAGTAACTTGTTGTCTTGTCACTCACTAACATCAACTTCGTCGACTCTTCGAGTCTTCAAGTCGTTTATCATCCTGCGCAGTGACAGTGTTCACTTATTTGAACTTCAACTTTTCAACCCTTGTACCTTCGTATCTTCGAGTTGCCAGACTTAGAGGAATTCGTGGCAGCTTCACCCAATTACTAAATCATATGTTTCCCAACATATATGTATAAACGAGGTGGTACAACCAAAGATGTAAATAATATATAAGATGTTAAAATCGCTCATATAAATAGCATATATAAGGTGGTAAAACCAACTATGTATATCTTAACTTATAAACAACAAATGAGAAGACTTAGACAAAAATTTCCTAAAACCAATATGTGAATTACTTTAGACCAAAGATATAATTAACCAAATAATATAAAAAACACAAAAAGAAGATACCATACCTTGACATCAATGATAGTTCTAGTGATTATTGTCATAATCGATGCCAATATCATCAAGGTATTAACATCAAATACCCTTTCATTTTCACTAAATTTAAAATTTTAAACTATTTTTTTTGCTTTTCCACACAAATACACACCATAATATATTACCTTAACTATTCTTTGTAGGAATGATTTTATGACCTTTTTTTTCTAAATAAAATGAAAAATAATCATATAAGAATAAATTAGGAAACGTTACAAATCTCACTAAGATTGGTTTGTTGTAATGTTGAAATAATCAAAAAAAAAACCCCCCCTAATGCGCTAAGAGCAACTCCAAGAGACTCTTTATTTTATATCTATATTTGAATAATATTTGTACTTATTTTACAATTTCAACTCCAACACTCATATCTATTTTATATTAATCTTAATTAAAATAATAATTATTTTATTTTATTTTAACTTTATTTATTAATACATGAAAAGAGAATAAAGAATGGAGAGAAATAAAAAATATTATAATATTAAATGAAGAGATACTTAATTATTTTTTATAAATAAAGAGTGAACTATTTATTTTTTACATGTATAAAAGAAAAAATAATATAATATTATTTTACAATTTATTTATAAATAATAGAGAATCGTTACTTTAACAGTTACTTATTTGATTTTTGTTACTCTTACTTATTTAATTTTAAGCCAACATGCAAGAGCTGGGAAAAAAGTAAATAAAAGTAGAAAATATCTGTCCCAACAAATGCACGCATTGTAATTTGTGGGGACATTGCACATTTTTTTAAGATACTCATTGCTTGTGTGAAATGATTACAATCCGAAATTTATAGAACATTTTTTTCGCTGACCTTTTCTTAAGTCTCCCATGTACTCCAAATAAACGGAACCCAAATGTGTTTACAACACGACAAACCTCAGTACATTTGCGGACGAAAAAATATACACGCTACTTTACAAAGTTGATATCAGTCTGGAACCCTGGCAAGTGTGCCGACGATTAATTCTGCCACTTGGAAATAATAAATAAATAACACAAACCTTCTGTAAAGATGCATCCATCGGCGGTGTAAACCTCATGTTTAGGGGATCACTTTCCCCATCAACCCGTGCGAGAAGTAAAGCCAACCATGGGATGTTGACATCAGATTGGGCTGAACATCACATAAACAGCTTCCAATGACACTCAAAAATGGCACTGTAATTACTGAATGCAATACACAAAAATGTATATGAATAATATTCATTCGACTATGCCAGCCATCAAAATATGGCATAATCAGAGCAAAAAAATGTACATACATATAAAGAGTCCCATCCAAAAGACCTCTAAGATCATCATACAATGTCTAATATCGTTGTTTTGGTATATACTAAAAAACATATTGATACCCATTTGAAGAGTGGGGGTGGAGAATTGACAATCAACGAGGACAAAAAACTAACAATCTTAAAATTCTGCGCTGACCGGATATAACTGAAACGGTTTGCATAGGCCTTTCCCAATGAGCCCTATATTTCTAGAACACCCAGCAAACGTGACGAATCGAAAACAATCATCTCATAGACCTGTACGTAATCCCCTGGACAAACATGAATGCAAACGCACATGTAACGTGAAGGGGAATTCTCACGACGGGTGTCCCTTATCAGGCATATCATATGATTCACCATCACACCATCAGCAAGAAAGTGATATTCTTTTTGGAAATCAAGCATATTTAATCTCCCACAACTTAACTTGCCAAAAAAGATGCAGCCAAGCGGACGCCAAATAAATTCAAAACAGCTCCTCTGAATTGAACTTGTTCCAGGCTTCCTATATTTGGATTCAAAATGAAAAATAAAAAAATAAAAAATCTTGAATTAGAATAGAGAAGAATTGGAAAAATGATACCAGCTTCAAATAAAGTGTACAGATTTTATTTGTAGATCAACCAGAAATTAGGATAACAGTAAATTTACAACAATAAAGGTAAACTTAAAAAGAATCTAACACAAATTGAATAACTACCGAAAGCAAAATTTGTAAACATAAAATAAACGAACTAACATCACATCAACCGCATAATCGCAAAGTCAGTATATGTTGACCAAAGGATATTGACAAGGTCACATAATTAAATAAACTCTTTCGGATTAATGAAATCAGTAATAAATTACCTTAAGAAGATCAAACACCTTCTCAGCAATGTATTTCTGCTGAAGATTGGCACCTTTCTGTTGCACTTTATCTGGGTGGATGCATAAGGTCGACTTTCTATATACCTTTTTAACCGAAGCTGCGGTAATCAAATCAGTTAAAGAAACTGGCTGCCATCCACATTCGGGCCAGAGCACCTGATCATAAACAGTTAAATGCGAATCAGCGGGTGTAAACAAAAAGCTCACGATACAACCCATGTAATTACTAAATATTTTATGAAACTTTTTTTAAAGTAATTATTTTATGAAACTCTTCCAAGACTAAAACCTCAATTTGGCTAATTTGAAACATAAGAACTCATGAAAGTTCTGAACAGCATCACATTAACAGAGGAAGGACATTGGGTACATTCATCCCTAGCAAACCATGATTAATTTTATTTGACCAAACATAATTCAAAATTTCTAGTTCATCACAGAAGAGAAGATGTACAAAATAAAGATTATCAAAACATACATATTGCAAAGTTGATAGCAAAGCTCGTAAATTTCCTTCCTTTCCAGCAGCCCAGCGCTTAATCTCGATATCTAGTGTTTCAGCAATCCTCTGAAAGCATGAGATAAAGATTATAGAAATGAGGACTTCGACAGGCTAATGTGGTAGTTAATCTAGCCAACAAAATAAAATTAATAAATTCACATGTGCAGCATAATGCAGAAATGGTGGGCTCTTACATTGCAATTAATTTTTCAGTCAAGTAATTTTAGAAGTAGGAATTAAGCTTTAAAATAAAACAGCATTTTCCGCAGCCAATCCCACCTTATAAACCAATTTTGAAACACTAATATTTTGAAATTTGTGAATGTTATAGAAGCAATAACATGTCCAGATTGCACATGAAAATATAGCACATAGGCTGCATATCTTTCTGAAACAAAATCCAGGATAATGTGTCCATGTAACAGAAACATAGGACTCACGCAAAATAGGGTCACTAAATCACTTACATGTCTTTCAGCTTGATCTCTCTGAGTTTGAAGGTCACGCTCATTCTTCTCTGCCAATGCTTTCGCCTGCAATATATACACACACAAAACAGTAAATTATCTAAAAAAACTGTATGGTACATCATGGTTCTAGATAGCAATAGGGAGTTCAGAACTTCTGGTAGAAAACACTGATATAGCTTGACTTGCATGTATTGAACACAAGACCACTCTTTCGTTCTAAATGGAGAATCTCTGATTAACCAACAAATATTACACAAGTGCAAGCCATACCAAACTATGCCCAACAGAAAATATATACAAGACGAGTATTATGGAGAACTAATATACGACTTATAAGCTATGTTTGGTAAGCCTAATTTTTTTCAAAACACAATTGCTTTTAAATACTGTAAACTCAGATTAATTTTCACCACTCATAAATACCTTTAAATTTACATAAATACCTTTAAATTTATCGGGCCATCAATTTTAAAAAATAATCCTATCGTACCAAACATGCCCATAGTTCCACCAAGAAATGCTACTTCCAAACAATGTCTCATACATATATTTCGACTTGAAAACTATTGTCAAGCTCATTATCATGTCCTGAGCCTCCTCTCCAAACATGACCAATCGCAACTCATATATAGGGAAATTTTGGAATAAAAGGAGTGAAGAATGTATAACACTGTTTAAGTGCTCCTCTAAGCATGGGCCTGAAATAGCCAATGCAAAACAGTTGCCGCGGCCAACGAGAAAGCAGGAAAATAACATCCCACATAAGCTGGCGCTGTGTGAAATTAATAATAGCAAACCACAAGAGCTTCTAACACTTTCAAGACCAAAATTTCTGCCACAAACACTATTTATAATAGGGTAGAACAATAAGCCATCAATTGCAAGAGTGCAAAATGCAAATTAGAAGTCATGGGAACAGAATCCAAATTTCAGTCGCACAATGATGTCAACATTGTTTAATAAAACACTTTTTTATACTGGCAAGGAGCAAGTGTCATGTAAAATGGTAGAACTATTAGCCATATATTACAAAAATGGCAATTTAAACCCTAAGATCAAATAATCAGAAATGCGCACCAAAACAAAAACTGCCTAAAGTTTCAATTACATAAAAACTATTACCTCAGTCATTGTCCATCATTTATACATACAATACTTTGTCAGGGAAAGCTCATGAAGCATATATGAATGACTTTTACAAGTATAAACTATAATGCATACAAGCCCTAATATTGAAAACTTCAAAATATAATGTGAAGGTTAGAAATGTTCCCAACCAAACATCCATTCAAAAAAAAAAGGTGGTCCTGGCTTTTCTTTTCTTATAAGAAATAAGTTCTACAGCAATCAATCACAGAAACAAATTCAGATGAATTCTTAGTACATACAGCACGTTCTTGTGTCCTCTGGTGACGATCCAGTCTAGAGCGACGCCTTTCTTCACTTTCTCCTTCAACTTCTTGGAATTGGCCAGATGATGGAGCAGCTTTAGCAATGAAATTTGGCAGCATTATAAAGGGAACCAAACTTGCTGTGCATGAATTCAATATTGCATATAAAAATAAAAGTACCTCCGAAAATTGAAGTAAGGTCATCAACAAAATTTGCAGTTGAAGATGCTTTCCTCATGTTAGATGGGACCCCAGAAGATGTCCTGCTTACTGTTTCAGGCCCTTGCCTGTCCTGGAATTGAGTATCAAACGCAGACTCCTGAAAGATATAATCAACAATTAACACAGCAATGAAACAATAACACACAGGCAGATGCATATAAAACTTTAGTTCTCACCGAAGAATTAGCCCTGGGCCGAGGTGCACTGCTTGGCCGAGCACCCATATTGAAAAACGATTCCAGATCATTTTCATTCTTTTGTTGGTTTGCCTTTGAAGCAAAAGCAGCCCTCTCTCGAGCCTCTGCAGCAGCACGCTCTACAGCAGTTCTTTCTGCTCTTCGCCGGGCCTCAGATTCACCTCTTGCAACATCAGCCTTCTCTCGTGCTTCCTTTTCCCGTGCATTTGCCTTTTCCCTTGCTTCTGCAGCAGCCCTTTCAGCTCTTTCCTTTGCATCTGCTGCTGCCCTTTCACGGGCTTCAGCTTGTGCTCTTTGAACTGCAGCCCTTTCAGCACGAGCTCGAGCTTCTGCATTTGCTTTATCAACAGCAGCCCTTTCAGCTTTTATGCGAGCCTCCGTAGCTGCTCTTTCACGTGCTTCCCTAGTTGCCCTTTCAACAGCCTGTCTAGCCCTTTCTCTCTCCTTCTCAGTCTCCCTTGCTCTCTCTCTCTCTCTCTCAAGCCTTTTTTGTTCCCTCTCTTCCTCTTCCCTTTCCCTCTGATGCAACTCACGCTCTGTCCTTTCCTGTTTTTCTCTGAATGCTTTCTCTTGGGCCTCTGGGCCAGCTGTTTCATCCCTTTCCAAATGCGCAGCTTCCTTAAATCTAGCAGTCTTTACATTTTCTCTCTCCCTTAATTCTTTAGCGTGTCTGAATTTAGCCTCAGCTCTATCCATGGCTTCCTTCATAGCAGCAGCAGCAAAGTTTGCCTCTACATCTTCACCAGCAACAGCATCCCTATCTTCATCATCGTTATTTTGAGCCCTTCCCATAGCAAAATCCTGAAGCTCATCAATTTGAAAAGCAACTGAACTTTTTTCTGTATTGGGAGCTGGCCTAGAATTCTGAAAATGCTGAGAGGAACTTGAGAAAGTAGAAAACTCATTAACCTTTACTTTAGTATCTTTCTTTGAAATGTGCACTGGTCTTGGCGGAGGGGGCCTCGAAGGTGGCGGTGCACTTGTAGGTTGTGTAAATAAAGGAATCTCATCCACAGTGAGCCATAGATCATCAGAAGATTCTATACTTTCTTCAGTTTGCGGTGACAACTCTCTTTCGATTTTTGCCTCATTAGGATTCAGATTCCCATAAAGGGGGGAAACAGATGGAACAGCAGATTTATGAAAATCCTTTGAAACTGAAGGTGGTGCACTTTTAGGCATGTCATAAAGATTTTGACCAGATTCAAAGGGATTGTCAGATGCTGTTTTCTGAAACTGCTTGTCATGACTACTAACAGAAGCCTTTTGAATTGGGTCCCTGCCAAAAGAATGTTGTGCACCACTTGCAATTGGCCCTGATTTTGAAGGACTATGATCTTTGCCCCTGCTATTCATTTCAGACGTAAATCTAGGAACAGATTTTCCCAGGCCATCAAGAGGATCTATATCATCAAATGCTCCATTACTCCCAGATTTATTATTCACTTTCATGTTTGCTGAGTTAATGGGTTTATGTTCCAAAGGGTCTGCAAACTTTCCTGAGGACGAAGCCTTTGGAGAGGAAGCAGATTCTAAAACTACAAAAGGGTCTTCCATCATATTGGGTGTTGTTTTAGATTCATGAACAACTGGATTTGAATGCCAATCAGCCTCTGATTTAGATCTATGCAAGAAAAAAGGTTCCCAGTTATAAAAGAGAGCAATTCAGTCTTATAAATTAAAAAAATTTAAGGTAACACAAGATATTGGTGTGACTATGCAATTATATAATGGAAAACATGCTGACCAAAAAAGAGAGAAAAACTACAATACTCAATTGTCATACATCTAAGATCATTCGGTAGAGCTGTGTATCCACTTAATTTTTACTCAATTGTGGAATTCACAATATTCACATGTCATAACATGACAAAAAGAGAAGCCAATAAAAGTATCCTGTTCAAAACACTGCTTGCACAGTATTTAGACCTGCAACAAATTTTATGTTCTTGATTATTTTGTTGAGATCTTAATTCAATTGCAATGGCTAGAATTTGTAACATTAGGAGCTTCAATATTTACATAATTCAACAATGTCTACATCAGATTACGAGCATGTTTTCTTTCCTAAACAATCTTTAAAAGCTTACATTAAAGTTATGAAATGCCTGACCTTTATCCATACACTTAGATTAGAGAAAACTCTTCAACAAGATGAGAATTAAAAGGTCATGCCTATACAATGTTGTAGATAAACAAAACCAATAATCAAAATATGATAAATAGATTGTAGACAATTCTTCAAGTAAATCTCAACAATTCCTTTTTCTTTATATAAAATAAACAATTTTACATAAACTCAAACTAACTGAACTAGTGAGAAGGTAAACTCTGTTTGATTTCCATGCCAAGTATTAGAAATCTTCTCAGATGAAATTACTTTAAGATTGTAGACAAACCCAAAGAGATCATTTACCTTACAGGGATTGGTGTTTTCAAGACTACATAACAAATCACTGCTATGTTAAAAGCACAGTGGTGTTGGATTCTAGAAATGGAATGAGATTTAACAATTTTACAAAGAACCAGTTTAGCTTTCTGAAACACTTATATAGCTGGGGAGAAATATGTCCAACATAATAGATATTTTAAAATAAACATATACAACTTTGGTTCATATTTCATTTCTGAAATGACACTACATGTAAGCATTTTTTTATAAATAATTTTTACAAATATTTGATGGAGTATGCATAACTGAATCAAAAACTTCAAATAATTTTTTGTTTACATTCACTTTACACAAGTAAAATTATCCAAGCCTAACATATTCTTACTTCATTGTCTGTATTTTTTTCAGTTTCATATATGTAATCATAAATTCCACTCCTTTGCGCTTTTAGTTGACATATATGTTTTTATTGTTTGGTTGTATGATATTTTGTACAATTGAAATGTTATCATTTCAATACAAAGTTTCCCATCAATCCAGTGTAATTAAATGATGTCATCAAGCCCTGGATCAAGCAATTCACACATTAATCAATCCATATAAATAAAGTCAAATGGCTAACTCGATGAAACAAAGTCAAGTCAGCAACCTCAACAAGTGTACAATCAACAAGTGCATCACAAAAGGTCATAAGGCTTAACTTTTAACACACAAATGTGTATCTTGATCTTCACTTTAAATCTAGTAAACTACGCATTAACATATCATGTAACCAACCTCAACCAGCTTGGCAAATGTAATACAAGTACCGTGTCCTCTTAATGGTTAACATTTGCGATCGTTTGACTTCTAACACCAATATCATGGGAGTAATTTAGTAAATAGAATCAGTTTGGATATCGATACCTTTGATACTGATTTTTGAGATATTTAGTGAGGCACTAAGAGAAATTTTATATTTTTCTTACAAAGTTCAAACTATTATCAGATAAAGGTAACGAAGCACAACAAGTGCACCCAACAAACAGTCAAAATAAACAGCCAATAAACTACCAATACCCATTTGTTTTAGATTCTCAATTCAGCCAAGCTCACAAACAAATCACAGTTGAAATATAATACAGATACATGTAACTTTGGCATAGATGGGTATAGATCCAATGGCATTTTTATATTTGAACATGATCCAAGAAATACAATAAATTTGAACACTGCCCACAACAATGTAAAAGTATGACATTCATTTGCGTAAATTAAATAATGATCAAGGTACATCAAGAGCGCATTTCCAGATAATACCTGACATGGGAACTTTCCCCACCAAACCCCGGAATCAAATCTTCAAAGCCCGATACACCCTTCTTGCCTTTCCCTAAACCTTGTCTTCCTGAATTATTCATATTCAATTCAGGCTTTGTCCTCCCTAAACCCCCAAGTAGATCATCAAATGCATCACCTTCTTTCGAAGGAGGAGCAATAGATGAGAACACATTCTCATATTTTACTGAACTGGAGCTCTTCAACCCAGGGATCCCATCAAAGATATCTTCGTCATACACCGGCTTATCATAAACAGGTGCAGATGACTTTTCGCCACTGCCAGACCAATCGAAATTGAAAACATCATCACTTGTTTTGTTTGTCCGCTTTGCTGGACCTCCACTGCTACCACCAAGGATATTATCAAAAGCATCACCAGCATCTTGGGATTTGGAGTTATTGAAAAGTGAGCTTTGTTCAAAAGACCCACTAATTGGAGTAGAAGACCAAGATGATGTTGAGGGTGTATGGGAAGGCAGATCAAAGTTGAGGGGGCTACCAGAGGTGCGAGCAGACACCGATCTAGGAGGTGCCATGGAGACAGATTTGCTCTCGGATTTGATGCCAAAATCAGATGGTAAGAGGCCAGTAAAGTCATTCATAATTATTGCACTTGGCAGGAGTCGAGGATCAGAGGAAAATGTGGGAGTGGAAGGGGTAGGGAGGAAGGAGGGAGGGAAAAAGCTTAAGATATTTATATGTCAAGTCAATATAAATTAAAAAAGGCTGGCACTTGGCAGACACCGATCTAGGAATTTGCATCCAACCCAACAGCGTTTTAAATTAAAGAAGGCTGGCCAACATATCTGCCTACTCTCACAATAGGGTTGCACGCAAGGGCAGGGCCTACAGTTACTGGTAACAAATCTGCATCCAGAAAGAAGAACGGTAAAATTCAATAAGAAACCTATTTATCTACCACATACTGCCCTAAAAATAATAAAATTAATAAAGCATCCCAAACCTACAATCTCTCTCATAAAACAAAAGGCAGTTAAACACATAACGGAATTGCATATGCAAAAAAGCTACAGACGATAATATTACACCAGATCATCTAATATCTTAAGAAATTTAATTTTTTGTGACTGTCTACTATTTGTAAACATGTTTTTTATCAAAAAAAAAAAGTTTGCAAAAATAAGACAGAAGTCACAAGAATCATCTTATTTTCTTTTATTTTTGCAAGCATATTTAAAAAAATATATAGACTAGCTGTAGGTGTAGAAATAATATTATTAGTGTTTTACAACAGATTTTGCTTTCTGCCATGCCTCCCATTAGTCTATGAAAAGAGAAACCAATGAGTACGCACAAAAGCTGAGTATCAGACAGATTCTAGGTCAAATCTACAATCTGTTACCAAATTTAAATCAAACTTCAAAACCATCGGCCAAAAAAAGACGTAAATTCTGAAGTAAAGAGTAAACCAAACCTGGGAAAATGCTTCAAAATCTATAAACTGCAAAAACAATTTGCCAGATAGCTGTGCGTAATAACAAGTTAAAAATAGCCAAACTTATCCCCCCAGGTTGATAATGAAAAGTAATGGTAATATGATTAACGAACAAACAGTGCAGACAAAGTGACTGAAACAATAAAAAGCCTGCCCAATTTTATGAAGGCACAAGATACCCATCTACGTTTATCTCGTACCTATATCTCATGACATGCTCAACTGACTCGATGTCCTCTATAAAAAAAAAGGTACAGTAACAGGCTATGGTGTAAGATAACAAATTTACACCATCCTAAGACCACATTAATCTACCTCGCGAACAAGGAATCAAACCAAAATACCAAATTTTAAAAGAACGAAATAATTGCTTCTTTATCACATAAACATTTGTAAACAAAAAAAGCAAATTTGACCGCCAAAAATCGCCGTCCATGAATGGAATGTAGTTCCAGATCCAAGTTGAAACCAAGCACATATACACAGGGCTGGCGCACCGCGCCGTACCTCCAAGCTTTGAAGATCGATGGAAGCTGCCAAAACGGTCAAATCACCAGAATCGACGGCAATTGGGTGGTGAAATGTTAGCACCATGGAGATCCGACTCCGACTCCGGCTCCGCTGGGCTTCGAGGAGATTGAATTAAGCGATCGCAGGCATGAACAACAACAATCAATCACCATGAAGATGGGAAAAATGAGAGACTGAAACGGAGAATCACGAAGATCGATCGATCGATCGATCCGAAACGAGAGATCGGAGAGAGGCGACGGAAGAGGGAGGAATTAGGGATCTGATGAGATCGGAGTGGGGGTGTGGAGAGAGGAGAGCGATAGGAGAAGACGAAGCGATGGTATGAGGAAAACTCCGATGCCTGCCTGTCTTTTTTGAATCAAAGTTTATTATTATTCGGCCAATCAACCCTATATGCCTTGATTTTGTTTGTTTATTGGTTTTTTTTTTTTTGGGGGAGTCAAGTACAATGGCTCTTTGTCTTTGTATTTGGTATTTTGGGGACACGCACTATTTTACCATTTTTGCAAGCAGGGAAGGTGTTAATAGCAAATATAAACATGATTGTTTGAAATGAGTAGTGTGAATCTGTTTTATTTTTTAAAAATAAAATTATCTAAAAAATTGTGAGTCATAATTTTAAATTTATTTTAAAAATAATCATCTTTCTACAAATAAAATCATCATATCAATCTCTCTTACTTATTTTAATTATTTTAGATATACAGTAATTTCAGGCTTATTAATATTTTAAGCTAAGGATGAGTTTCTATAATATAATACATCTGTTAGAGTACAGAATAATTTTCACATTATATAACATGTGATGTTATTTTGGAGAGAATGATTATTTATGATAATCCAATATCCAATGCATGGTAAATGAAATATCCAAAAAAATAAATAAATAAAACAAATGAAATGAGTGTAACTACGAATATGTCATGCAATCGATGTCAACGGATTTGAAGAACCAACGTTTATATTTTTATATCAAATGTTAAAATATGAAATTATGTTGTAATGGTGCTAAAGTTAATAATGCTGAATTTTCAGATTTTTAATTAGCTTATATTTCAATTTTACTGTACTTAATTGCAACTTATGCTGTATGGAACTAGATTATTTGTTTAGGCAACGTCAAATATTAAAAATGTGTGATTTTTATGAATATATATATATATATGAATGAATGAAGATATTTTTTATGAAAATGTATCACTTTGTTATACTTAAAATGAAAGTTCAAGATGAATCAATATAGAATATTATGGGATTTTAATGAATGTTTGGTTTTGTTGTTTTCTATTTTTGTTCTGATAGTTGTTTTTGGGTATTGAAAACTGAAAATAACATAAAATTATTTTTATTTTATGTATCACATAAAAATAAAAATAAAAAATTTTTATTTATAGTTTTTTATTTCTTATACTCAAAAATAACTATCACATTTTAAAAAAACAATAAAAACAAATATGCCCTTATAATCACATTAATTGTCTTCATCTATGGATGTTATTTATTCTCTCTTTAACTTTGGTAAATGACATGATAAATTCACATGTGGGGACTTAAATTTTTGTTAGACATTCAGCTAGTCACATTCTTATTCTTTAGTATCTTTTAGTGTGTAGCCCCCACATAGTTGTGTTTGCTATGATTTGTTAAATCTCAGTAGTTTTGATCATATTGTTAATATAATGATGAATGGTTATTGCTTTGTGTGTTGATATATCCTTTCCAGGACGGAAAGTTCAAATATAAGAAGGATATGAAGACTCGTATTTGATATTGTTTATAATGACATAGGTGGAAGTGAACCAAAATAAAGTGTGTATGGAGATTGGCCGATGTTTCTTTGATAATGTCATTGCTTTTAATGTTGTTAATAGTCCATCATTTGTCGAGTAATTATTCGATATGGAATTGATTTGAAAGTGCCCAACAGCTATGAATTGAAAACAAACATTTTAAAGAAGAAGGAAGTAAACACTAAAATATGGTGCATGATGTAAAAAAGACATGAGAACAAATAAGAGCTTCTATATTATCAAATGGATGGAAAGATATGAGGAGTAGACAATTGATCAATATTATTGTAAATAATCCATATGACATGGTTTTATTGCGTTTTATTAATTTAGCGATGTAGTGAAAGATGCAACGCTTATATTTAAATTATTAGATGATGTTGTTGAAGAAATTGGAGGGAATCTCGCAGTTTAAGTGGTAACTGATAATGCCTCAAACTATAAAAAAGTTAGGAAAATGTTAATAGAGAAGAAGAAACAGTTATAGTGGACGTCATGTGTTGTACATTGTGTAGATTTAATTCTCGAAAAAATTAAAGAACTATCCCAACATAAAATAGCCTTGAAAAAAACCAAGTAGGTATATTTCATTCTTGTATATATTATAAATTTCTTCTACAATTTTATAGTAATTATTTTCGTATACTAATTATTTTAATAAATGAGTCAATTTTTTTATAATTATGGATGGATATTGGCATTGATGAGAAAGTTCACTCAAAAGGACTTGATTCAACCTGCTCCTACTAAGTTTTCTATTACGTACTTAACATTGCAAAGCCTATATAAATTGCATGAGCCTTTTGAGCAAATGTTAACTTCACAAAAGTGGAGAGAAAGTACATGGGCGAATAGGGCAGAAGGGAAGGGAATGAAAAAAATTATTATGAGGGATAACAATTTTTGGTCCGCTATGTCTTATACATTGAAAACAACTATACCTCTTGTTAATGTGTTGAGATTGACTGATTTGGATAAGTTGCCTGAAATGGAATTCATTTATGAAGCAATGGATGCGGCTAAAAAGGAGATTGCTAAAAATTTAGGGGATAAATATGGAGCTTATAGTGAGATTTAGAATATCATTCACCATAAATGGGACTTCCAATTACATCGCCCCTTACACACAATCACTTATTTTTTGAATCCTAGATTTTAATATTTAGAAAACATGTCCAATCATCCAGAGATTAAGATAAGATTATTGATGTGTATGGAGAAGCTCATACCAAATTATAGAGACAGAAAGAAGGCTTGTCTGCAAATTAAAGATTTTAAACAAAAGAAAGGGTTATTTAGCTTTGAATTGGCAAAATTTACTATGCACAAACATCATCCTAGTATGTGAAATTCTCTTTCAAGTAGTGTTTAATTATTTATATATTTTTTTAGTACATGAATTGTTAAGTCTCACTTGGTATTATTATAGATGATTGGTGGGATGAATTTGAAAATCAATCCCAAAGCTTAGATATTTTGCAATGAGAGTTTTAAGTCTTACTTGCTCATTATCCGGTTGTAAGCGAAACAAGAGTGTATTTAATTGGGTATGTATGCATTTAGAAAATTTAAATATAGTAATAATATAATATAATATTTAATATGAATTTCAATATTTTTTCATACTAATTTTATTTTAATTAATATATTTAGATTCATTCTAAAAGAATAAATTAGTTGGCCACAGAGAAACTAAATTCATCGGTGTATGTAATGTATAATAAAAAGTTGAGGGAAAAATTTATTAAACAACAAAACTTGCCTGATGATGTTAACCTTTTAGTTTCTATTTATGTGTCTTTCGGTGATGAGTAGATAGTTGAGAAGATGGTATTGATAATATTTCTACATGTGAATCAAGTGGAAGTACAAAATGAAGAATAATTGAATATTTACGTAAGTTTACTAATTTTCAATAATTATATGGAGTGATTTTACTATATATTAAACTGTAAATACATATATAGTTCTATGTTATATCAAATTATTTTTATGTAGACAAAGAAAAGGGAATTGTTATTGAGGCGAAAAAGGAACCGAAGTTGAATGACTTATCCAATGATGAAGATGAAGATGATGATGAACCATATTGGGATCCTAACTAGCATCCATTAAACATAAACGACAGCTTATTGAAAGAACATTAGATTGCCTATTTATTTAAGTTATTGGATTTTTGGGTTTAATGTATGACTAGACTTAAATTTGGATTTTAGTGAGTGTGAGACTTCATTTGATACGTGTAGTATAGTTTTATTATTTTAAAACTAAGTTTGTTTATTTAATTTTATATATTTTGTATATATCTCAAAATAAATTATCGTCAACGCCTCAAGGCGCTCGTCTCGTCGTACAACTTTGATTTCGTACCATATCGCATTTCATATTTTTGAACCTTGGTTGCTTATGTGATAGGTGGTACTAGTTGTCCTTACTGATCATTGCTATTAACGGTTTTGGTTGTTGGCATTGGCTGCCCAACTCTGTTTACAAGGATGTATAATGGCCATTAACCAGTTTACTTGAAGATTTTTGGGAAGGAGTCCCATCGTTGTTATGTTGATTTTGGTCAAATAATTAATTTTATAATATATGGCTGTTTTGGATAGGTAGTCTGAGGTACTACATTATTGCATGTATACACCTGATATGTAGATTTTAGGTTTGGTTAGTTTGTGGGGTAGTGTGGAGTTGTAAATCACCTATTGAGCATTCATCATCACTCTACGTTGTTTCTCTTTTTTTATGTGTTGGCAAAGACTTATTGTTTGATACCACAAGAAAAGTAAACTCTTAGTTTTTTTAAAATTTAATGATTTGATATATTGTTCTGTAATGACTTGACTTATTTGTTTTGTGAAAATGAATCCATAATAGTTGTATATGTACATGAGTACTCTTGCTGTGTGATTATATAGGTGGCAGGATTATGATAATATTTGCTATATAGGATCTTTTAAGGTGTTAGTCACCTAATCTTTGATGCTTGAAATGAGGACATGAAGAGTTATTTAACTAATTTCACTCCCAAATTAGGAGCATAACATTAAAGGTTATGAACAATTTTATTATGATTTTCATTTTAATTTCATTTCCATGTTAATTCAATTTCCTCTAATTTGATTTTCATAAACCAAATGAAGTATTACACTATTGGATTTTGCCTGAATTTAAATCTCTATCACATTCAAATGAGTTTAGTTTTCTTTTGGACTAACACTAAATTGAAGGAGAAAATCTATGAACATACACTTGCACTCGACGATCAAGACTATAACTCGCAACCGTATGGGCTCAATTTTAACCAAGGATGTCCCATCCCTATGTGTGAATAGGGTTAATTGATAGTAGGCCACTGATAAAAGCAGAATATGTGCATTATTGGAAATAAAGTCTATTATAAGGGCACTGTTGATAAAAAGATAAACAAATAAGTTTTTTTTTATGTTTACAATTTTGGTGGCACACGGTATGAAATGTAAAAGTCCATATGACCATATTTAAGGACAATTTTTTCTTCCCACCCTACCTCCACTCCTATCTTATTGGTGCCCAAGATCGAATACTCGATCGACCTCACCGATTATTCAAACAAGCCCCATGAGACATTTAAAGACAAACCTAGTAACATTTTTACAAAATGTAATTCATTAAACTACCTATAAATAAAAAATCTCACTAAATAAAAAACATATATTATTTTTCCCAATAAAGGTAAATTGTATTAAAAAACTTAAAGTAAAAATATTCTTTAAACATTGAATATAAAAAACAAATAATAAATAATGTAGAAGCATCCCATAAATAGTCGAATAACCATATGATTGAAAATTTCAATTGTTTTTTTCATTTAATGCATGGTTTTTCATCACTTAATAAAAATACTAAACCAACAAGAAAAACACATACATATATATATATATATATAAAGTAACATAAGATATATTTAGTTAATTTTAAGGAAAAAAAACTAATAGAAATTAAATACCATTAAAAACGAAAGTAATCTTAAAATATAAAATAAAAACAAAACCAACTAAAATTACAAAGATTACCTGGGAGCATGTCACACCCCATTTGAAGTAATAAAAACATTGCTATTAAAATAACACTTTTTTTTTACTCCAAAAAACAAAAACATAACGCACATTCTTGAAGAAAATGTTCCAACCATGCCAAATTTTAACATAGTCGATGCCATGCAAACTCGAAGCACAAACCTTATAGGGAGCCTCTTCGGATCAGTCACACTGTTCTAGAGACATTATCGACAATCAATCTCTATATAATGGGTCAGACAAACTCATCACAATACCGTGAACCACAACACGCAACAATATCTAATTAACATATAGAGCTCTCCCTACACCTTCGAGATCTACTATACAATCCCCAATAACATTCAATTCTACAATCAACGAATCATCAATAACATCTCTACTCCTTTGCCATGTCCTCCCTTGATGATCCCTTGTCATCATTTGTTGCCTTTCTTTGCCATGGCCATTGGGTGGTCTTTACTGCAGACACTATCTAGAGCTTTGTTTGTGTTGAAATACACGAGTTGGAGATTTTCTGCCTTGTTTATTCCTTGAAACGAGTTACACATATATATACACACATAGCGACCGCCTAGGATTGCTACGCCATAAATACAATTAATTACAATGATGTGTACTTCCTACAAATAGACACAGAAATAAGGAAACATAGAAATTATGGAAACAATAATAACTCCGGCGAGATGCTGCTGCTAAGAGGAGCCGTGTGCTGTACGCGGCACGCGGCTCCAATTATGAGCTATAGGATAGAGAATAGTACCTGAGGACCGAGGTGAAGGAAGGGGAACAGTGCGAATGGGATCTTGCAAACATCGAGCGCTATATGTGACATAATCATTCAGCAAAACGGAGCGGCGAGACTGCCGATGTCCTCTGCCCAATTGTTCTGGAACCGAATCTGTTGTTGTTGCAGATTGATCCTGTTGGCCGGCAACTGTGTGGGCGTCATCCTGTGGCGTGCTCCCCCTGACCTCCAGAGGAGGGTCGGCCGGGGCGCTGCTCCCCCCTGACGTCCACAAAAGGGGCGACCGAAGGGGTGGGGTTGGCGTCATCACGCTGCGCGCTCCCCCTGACTCCCACAGGAGAGCTTAGCACTGCGGAGGAATCCATACCCGAGAAAGGCGCGGCCGAGGAAACATCCACAAGCATTGGTGCTGGAAGAACCTCAGGTGACGACACGGAAACATCATGCATCATGGGAGAAGTGGTGTCGGGCAATCCGCAGGAACCATAAGGAAAACGGTCCTCATGAAACACGACATCACGTGAAACAAAACATTCCTGGGTGTCAAGATCATACACACGCCAGCCCTTCTTGCCGTAGGGGTAGCCCAAGAAAACACACTTCCGACTGCGTGCACTAAATTTATCTCTGTCCCGAGACATACGATGCGCATAACAAAGACACCCAAAAACCTTTAAGTGAGCGTACTGAGGGACTCGGCCAAATAGAATTTCGTATGGAGTCTTCCCATTAAGCAAGGGAGTAGGAGTACGGTTGATAAGAAATCCAGCCGTCAAAACACATTCACCCCAAAATTGAATGGGTAAATGGGCTTGAAAACGTAAGGCGCGGGCAACATTCAAAATATGCCGGTGTTTGCGCTCAACCCGACCATTCTGCTGAGGTGTGCCGACACACGACGTTTGATGCAAAATGCCTTGTTGAGCAAAATATGAGGCTAAGCAAGTGAATTCGGCCCCATTATCACTACGGACAAGACGAACAGATTTTTGAAACTGCCGAGTAACCATGACGCAAAAATTTTGAAGAACTTGTGTCACCTCTCGCTTTTCTCGTAACAAATAAAGCCAAACAGCGCGTGAAAAATCATCAATAATGGTGAGAAAGTAAACAGCACCGCAAGAAGATGGAGTTTTATAAGGACCCCACAAGTCACAATGAATAAGTGAGAAACAATCATCAGCTTTATTATCACTGTGAGGAAAAACCTCATGAGTTTGTTTAGCTCGATAACATATGTCACATGGTGGTGATGGACCACTAGTTGTACTACGAACACCAGGAATTGCACCCAACACAGACACAGAGGGATGTCCCAACCGTCGATGCCACAAAGCGTCATCTTGGCTGCCTCGTACATGATTGACGTGCACACGTTCCGCTGCTCGAAAATAATAGATCCTATTGCACTGTTCACCCGCTCCAATCAGGGTCCTCGAAGTGCGGTCCCTGGATCACACATAGCTTATCAGTAAAGGTGACAATACAATTCAATTCTTGTAATAATTTGGCCATGGAGAGAAGTGTGCAAGTCAGATTAGGAACAAGCAAAACACGAGTCAAAAATAAATTATGTCCAATGCGCAGAGTTCCTTCTTGCACGGCAGTTGTAGTTTTGCCGTTGGGTAGACTCACAGGACACGGCGCAATCGCTTGAAGGTCAAGCAACAACATTTTATTTCCCGTCATATGGTGCGAAGCACCAGAATCTACAATCCAGTCAGAGGAAGATGACTTACCAGACAAACGGTCAACACTCCCACCTTTATGTGCATTTAACAAACCGATCAAAGTGGCCCATTGATCACCAGGTGAGGCTTGGAATTCCCCTGGCAATCTCGCTCTTGGACCGTTTGTGGTGGGTCAACCACGATCTTCTCCACTTGGACAACGTTGGCCGCTATATTGGTCCCACGACCACGTCCCATGGGCAGGTGATTAACTCCACCACGCCCACGACCAGCTCCTTGCCCAGTTGTGCGCGGTCTGTCACCCCACCAATCCGGATAACCATGCACTTGAAAACAGTCCTTGCCCGTATGCCCCGGAACGTCCACAATGTGTACATGTTCCAGGCCTGCCTTTAGCACGAATGGCGGCGGCTTTAGGTCCAGTCGCATCGCAAAACTCACCACCTCGCCTCTGTCGTCCTTGTGACGAGCAATATTGTGGTGTCGCTCCTCTTGTATGATCAAAGCATAAGCCTTATTGAGACTCGGTAAGGGTTCCATGCTCAAAATATTGGAACACACTGTTCCATATACTATATCATCAAGACCCATCAAAAACTGATGAACTCTCTCTTTTTCGCGCTTCTTGTCAAATTCGGTGGACAGATTGCACTTGCAACTTCCACAACGACATGTGGGTATTGGCTCATAATTAACCAATTCATCCCACATCACCTTCAAGCGGCCGTAGTAGTCGACAACAGCTTGTCCTTGTTGTTTGCAAGCAGCAAGACCAGCCTTCAACTGGTGAACGCGTGGCCCGTTTCCAATGGAAAACCGCTGACGAATATCCTCCCAGAGATCCTTCACAGTTTCCATATAGGTGATGGTGGAGCGTAACATAGGTTCAATTGTATTGAAAACCCACGCTACGACCATAGAATTCACCATCCACCATTCTTCAATTTCAGGTGACCCATCGTCTGGCTTGGCGCACGTTCCATCGATGAAGCCAAGCTTCCTTTTGGCGCGCAGGGCGTTGCGCATGGATCGTGCCCATTCCCCATAATTGTCTCCTTTCAGCTGCACCGAGGTAATGACAATACCAGGATTGTCTGCAGGATGCAGGTAATAGGGCGAAGGAATTTGTCCCTTCATATCACCGACCGTCGTCGGGGTAGCAGACACAACACCTGTCGTCGCCATAGCAGTCGTGTTCGTTGTTTCTACTCACGGCTCTGATACCATGTTGAAATACACGAGTTGGAGATTTTCTGCCTTGTCTATTCCTTGAAACGAGTTACACATATATATACACACATAGTGACCGCCTAGGATTGCTACGCCATAAATACAATTAATTACAATGATGTGTACTTCCTACAAATAGACACAGAAATAAGGAAACATAGAAATTGTGGAAACAATAATAACTCCGGCGAGATGCTGCCGCTGAGAGGAGCCGTGTGTTGTACGCGGTACGCGGCTCCAATAGTTTGCTACTTCCCAATGTAGCTCGCTGTCATCAATACTATTCCCTTGCCATTTGTGCCAGCCATGCACTTCTTCATGCTACTTGCCGCTCATACCCTAACCTTTTTTAATACTACTAGTTTTATGGAAATATATACCATGAAGGGACATGATAGCAGGTGTTAACTCTGTATATACAAAGTTAATTGTCACAACCAACAAATATCAAGGAGCAAGGCAAAGAAGACCAAGAATAATAAATATGTTTTCACTCATGGTGGAAATTATCAACATTATTTTAACACGCGGGAGGAAATCAAACTTTATTCAAATATATGAGTTAGATATAACATGTACCTCTATTTTTGGATGATGTCATGGATAAAAGGAAGTTTATTTTTAGGAACTTATAAAGATAACAATGGTACAAAAGAAGTACATTTTCAGTTGAAAATTAGCAAGGACAATTTAGAAACCTACAAATGTGTTGGAGAATAAAAATTTAATTAATTTTAAAACCCACCACAGCAAGGATAGATTAAAAATACACCGCGAAAATAAATTAAACGTAGACAAAGATTTAAATAAGAAAAAATCTATTTGCAGGTACATTGTGTAAGTAATCCATGCAGGGGCACTCTCTTTGCCGTTGGATTGGTATGAATAAAAAATTTTTAAAAATAATAATATCAATCCAACGATAATGAAAATGTCCCTGCACAGATTACATCCACAGTGTACCTGTACGTAGCATTACTCATTAAATAATAACTTAACTTTCCTACATTAAATGGAAATTAGAGGGGCATTATTGGAATCTAAATTTAGTTATAAGGGCACGACGGTGAAAAACAAATAAGTGGTTGTTATTCCCGTACGTGATTCCCGCATTGGCGGCACAATTGGAAGCCTCAAACGGTTCAAACACTACAACATATAAAAAGAAATTAAAAACAAATTAAAATTAAAAAAACACACACAAAAATAAACCCAGTGGTTTTTTTTTTGGTTGTTGTCGTTGCTTCAACTACAAATACACACTTTTGTGTCGTTTAAAAATAAAAATACAAAACAAATAAATACAAAAATCACAAATACAAAATAAATAAATAAATGAAATGAAACGAAAAGTTTTCAACCAAACCAAGCGTGAGAGGTGGTGGAGGACTACACACTTTGAATCTCCGTGGACGAGAGGAGTTGTAATCGGCTTGTCGCGATTCGATTCCAGGTGTGAATGGCTCGCATCGAGTTCATGCATTATCTACATTCGATAGCTTCCATTGTATCTATTTTGCTGTTTTCAATGTCGTTTGTTGTTGGATGGTGCTGAGCTAATTAATTGATGGATCTATGACTTGAATTTATGCCATTTCCTTCAATTTCTTCATCAGAATTGGTGTTCTATGCGCAGTTTTCAATTCCGTAGCTGTGTCGATGAGCCGATTGATATGTTTGTGGGCTTTGAATTGCTTGGTTTATGCGTACTGCGAGGCTAATCTGGGCTTTTATATTCAATTATCCATGTTTGGTGTTTAATTCTATGATTTGGTGTTCCAATATTGTTTTTGTAGATCTCCTAAGCTTAATCTGTACAAATTTCTATTATTTTATTTTATTTTCAATTTCTACCCCAGAATTGGTCTTGTATGTGAAATTTTCAATTTTACAGCACTAGGTGATGAACCAATTGATGTGTTTTTCGCTTTGAATAGTTTGCTTTATTCCTAGCGTGAAGATGATTTGGGATTTTAGATTCAATTATTCATGTTTGGTGTTTAATTGGATGATTTTGTGTTCCAGTTTTGTTGTGTAGATAGCTTAAACTTAAATCTGCTACCAGCTCAGCTCGATTGTGTAAAACCAATTGTGTAATCCAGTCGCTTCACATGGGATGGGGAAGCATCTATAGGAGGCGGCTAAAAGTGTTTACAGTTGCTGTAATAATCTACCTGGATTATAAGGTATCTTGGTTGCCTAACTGTTGTTCATATTGATTTTGAATCGCTATGCATTGATAATTGTGTTTGCCTTTTATGTGTGTTTCTATTAAGGCATTGCAACAAAGGCAAAAATGGATGAGGGAATCTAAGAGGAATGCTTTATGGGAGAAAGCTCATAATCGCAATGCAAAGCGTGTGCTAAAGTTGATCATAGAGTTGGAGGGTTTGTGGGTGAAACTTGGCCAGTACTTATCTACTCGTGCTGATGTGCTTCCTGAGGCATACATCCACTTTCTCAGGACGCTGCAGGACTCACTTCCTCCTCGCCCTCTGAAAGAGGTTGACACCACTAATCTTTCAATTTGACAGCTATGAAGTAAAATTATGTGTTTGTTACTTTGTTTGCAGTTGTAGTTACTTTGATACTGTTCAAGATTGGTTGTTTGTTTTAAACGTGTTTACTAGAGATTTATTATAATTTTTTAATTTAACTAAAAGGGGAATGGGCATGGAAACACCATTTAGAAAGGGCAGGCAGGACACAGCCTTCCTGACACCTCCTTATGTTTTGGGGTGGGTAGGGTGTCATTGAACAGTTGCTGGGAATAATTATTCTTCAACAAATTGATTGCAATGCATTTTTTAATATTATTCTTATGTTTTTGATTTTTTTTATTTTGATATTTATGATCGTACCATACAGCATTTGGAGGCATCTTTCAAAATACAATAGTCTGATTATTTCTGTTTCCTTAGGTTTGCCAAACTATTCAGAAAGAGTTAGGGAAGTCCATGAATGATCTTTTTGCAGCTTTCGAGGAAAATCCTTTGGCAACGGCATCTGTAAGATCCTCAGATTAACCTTGCTAATTGTTTAAATTCTTTTTTAAAAGACACAAATATGAAGTTATGAACCCTAAACGTTGTGTGAAATTTTACTTTGTCTCCTTTTCTTCTTGAAGATCTGATCACTGTCTTATCTTCTACAGTCTTCTACTAGTTAATTTTCCAATTGATGGTGGAAATTTTGCAGTTGGCTATGAGAATGGGAAATTTGTGCAAAATATTTCAATGATTGAAGCTCATTGAAAGCAAAATAGTTATTTAATAAGCACTAGACAAGAAATGGTAGGGCCCTAAGTTGAAGATGTTAATTTAAACTGTGTTTTTAACTACTTTATGAGTGAAATGGAAAGAGGAGTTTAAGATACTTGGTTTGTAGAAAACAATTATGTGGATTCCCTGTTACAATTTGTATTTCGGTAGTTTCTAATTGTTTTTAGCCAAGGGTCAAATTGTCATAGTCAAATTTCTGACAATTATTACTGTTCACATTGTACACACACGCACAGCTTAAACTTTACAATAAAACCATAAAAACATATGGAGGATCAAATTAATTCTTTGAGTTCTGAAATTACAATTGCTACCCAAATCATCATATTAAAAAAATTACGCATATTATTATTATTTTAAATTTTGGTTTCCCTGTTCCCCTTGCTGGATAAAGTTTGGACTTAAATTTAAGATCAACTCCAAATCTTATCTAAGGACAGTTTGCTTAAACTCTTTCATGACTGAAGAAACAGTTATATCAAGCAGGTTGGAGATTTATTGAAAATCAAAAACTCAATGATAGGAAATTCATTGAGGTCCTTGACTGCATGCTCATTCTTTTTGGGCTTTCACTTGTGGGGAATTCTCAATGCTAGCTCCTTTTTCACTGTTAATGACATTGTCTTTGTACAAAAATATATAGGACTGGCGAAGAAATTCTTATCTATTGTCTTAGATTTAGGATAAGATGAGTTTCTACTGTAGTGCCTAAGATATCATTTATGAATATAGTGAGAATTCAATTCTTAAATCTATCAGCAGGCCATTAGTGTTTGTATGGATACATTGGAGGAGTGTATTGACCATAATAGCCTAGGTACTGTGAGATCTGGATTTCATGAAAGTGAGAAAAGGAGTCAAAATGTTTAGTTGCCACATACTTATGTATACATAAAGTTCCATATAAATTATGCACTATGAGCTGAAGTATCGAGAATTAAATGATACAAAATAAACATACTTACGACAACATGAATTCTAAAAATTTATTTGCTGTAACTAAAACCCAAATCACCAAATTACCAGAATAAAATTTGGGATTTTTATTTTTATTTTTATGGAAAAAAAACCAAAATTACCAAAATAAATAAATAAAAATTTAAAACTCTTGAACTTTTCTCTCTATCCAGCTTTATAGCACAACTAAGTTTCTATACTATTCTTTGTAGATAGCACAAGTTCATCGTGCAACTTTGAAGAATTTGCAGGAGGTGGTTGTTAAAGTTCAGCATGATGGCATCAAGAGAGTCATATTGGAGGTTTGAAATGCTTTGGCTTATATGATAATAAATATGACAAATCACTTGACGGTGCAATTACTTTAATCCCAATTCATAAATATGATAAGTAGCATTTTGCAATTACTTGACGGTGCTTGGAATTTTTGTGCAGGACTTAAAGAATGCCAAATCAATAGTTGACTGGATAGCTTGGGCAGAACCACAGTATGACTTTAACCCTATGATTGATGAATGGTGCAGAGAAGCTCCTAAAGAACTTGACTTTAATCATGAGGCAGGTATGCACAATGATAATGTGTATTTTGATTTTTTTAGAATTTATTATTCTTAATGTGACTCCATCACTCCTTTAAATTATATACTCAGTTGATTATGAATTGGGATTTAAACAATGTCAATAATTGCTCTTCATTTGATTTTGTTATTTTTCGAAACTCGTCTTTATGACTGTAGAAAATACTAGAGCGGTGTCTAGAAACCTAGGCTGCAAAAAGAAACGTGATGTTAACACGCCTGCCAATCAAGTAAATGTTTTGATTCCAGAAGTAATTCAGGTAATATCATGCACATACATTTTCAATTCTTATTTCCTTTTAATTCAAATGAGCTGAATGAGAAAATTTGAGAATGTTTTTGGTTTCTTGCAATATCTTAATGTGGAGCATACCTTTAGTAGTTGTAGACCAAGCATTTTGGGTGTATCTACCAAGAGGATGAAAATGCAGATTTGTGGAATGCCAATTAGCACGAAATGTTGTACAATGGACCTGAATATATTTTTATGTTGCTGTATTTGGCACCAGTGTTAAATATTTGTGCCAATCTTGTAACACTGTACATATCCTTTTATTCTTTTGATACCGCATGCTACTACCTAAAGCACTTCCAAAGGCCTTAATGGGTAATTCTTATTTTTATGAATATAAGTAAAATTAAATGAAGTATATGAGTGCATCTTTGACTCAAAGACATCAATTTCGAAGGTTTGCAATCCATTATTTATCTGATTATTTGAAGTTCAAGGGCTGCATGGTTCCTTGCTCACACTTCTGTTGGGGATCTATATAAGGACTAAGAAAAATCATATAGTAATCAATTTTATTGGCAAAACGGGTAATTGTTAATTATGGGCTGAAAGTACATAGAATACCCTCAATGGACGTTTTGTTTTCAATTTCAACATATCTTATTCCTTGTGTTGTTTTGAGTGGCAGTCAACTGAGAAAGTCCTTGTGTTAGAGTATATGGATGGGATTCGCTTGAATGACTCTGAATCATTGGAAGCTTTTGGCATTGACAAACAAAAAGTTGTGGAAGAGATAACGCGCGCATATGGCCACCAGATTTATGTAGATGGTTTTTTTAATGGAGACCCTCATCCTGGTACTTTTGTGTCTGCTTTGTTTCTATTGGGGGATCAAAATAAAGTTCATAGTCACCATTGTTGTTTATCCTTGTATAGTTTTATGCACGTAAACTGTTAGTTCTTTTAAATAATTTGATTGGTTCTATCTAAATTATTTCTGTAGGAAATTTTCTTGTCAGCAAAAAACCTCCTCATTGCCCAATTTTACTTGATTTTGGGCTTACAAAGCTACTATCAAGCTCTTTGAAACAGTCACTTGCAAAAATGTTTCTGGCAGCTGCTGAGGTCTGTGTAGTGATTATTATTTCTTGATAGGATTCATTCTGCTGGATGTATAGATGACTGGGGACGAATGAATCACTAAAGAAACTTGCAAATTGATTTATGCATGGAAATTTAAATAGCATCTGATCAAATAAAGTCTCATTAAATAAAACTCAGACTTGAGTTAAGGAATCCAAAATTTTCAATAAGACATCAAATTAAATCGTCATTCAATTCCAAGTTCATGCAGGCTAAAATTATGTGACTATATAACTCTTTGAAATTAAACAAGTTGATGATAAAAAGAATAAAAATATGCAAGGCCTAAAGTAATCCAAAGATGTCATTGTCTCTGCCTAACCAAGTTGATGATATTTTTGCTTGGCGGTGTGTTAAATTTAAAATAAAATTAGTGCACCTGTCATTACTCTTAGAAGTTATGCATGAACAAGGAGGATTACATGAACAGACCAGTATGAGAATTCAAGTCATCTCAGGGAGATTTACTTTTGTAACTAGTAACTACTTCAGCCTGAGAATGATTCTGACAAATTGTTGGAAGTTATTCCATGAGTAAGCAACAATGCTTTATC